>JAWWEV010000083.1:77533994-77599342 GCA_035583235.1 Hafferia zeledoni | reverse complement strand
GTGCCCCCTTGTCCTATTGCTGAGTGCCTGGGAGAAGAGACCAACCCCCACCTGGCTAGAACTTCCCTTCAGGTAGTGCTGGACAGTGATGAGGTCACCTCTAAAATGATGCAATTAATTATCAGAGTAATTTACATCAGAGTAAACCCAGAACTCCTATGATCATGGTTGTGAAGGAGTGGGATTTTTTTCCTCCCTTCTAGTTCAATTAAAAAAAAAAGCAAACAAATCCAAAACCATTGAGAAGAACTAAACCATTACTTAGGGGTTCAAGAAACCATCTGATAATTAATTCCTCCAATACTCCGATGTTGCTTGACAAAAGACTGAGAAATTATTTGATTGCAATGCCAGAGATGCAACACAGGCATAGAGAAGACTATAAGGCTCTAAAACAGCTGTGAGAGGCAGAAAAGTCTCCAAGACTGAAACCTGAAAGATGAAATGTCCCTTCTGCATCTCCACACAGCTTGCAAAAGTAATCTGTGGCCAGATTTCAGCAGGGCTATTATGTGAACCCCCATCCAGGTGAACTGGATTAGGGTCACAATGATAACCCAAAACCAGCCAGATGAAAATACACTTTCATACATCTCACACTCAAGAGGGGCAATAGAAAGAACCCATAAAGAGTGCAGTCCGATCTGGATTGGATCAGCAAGTCACATCTCCACCCTTCACACTGAAAGCCCCCCACCCTGCTAGCTAAAGGTTTCCACATTATTCAGGTAAGTTCCTCAGCTGTACAGTGAAACAGCTATTTCCTAGGAAAATGTTCTTTTTTCACAAAGTGTCACTTTCCAAAGGAAAATAAGTACTATAATCAGACAAGTGTAACATAAGAGAAATACATAAAATAATCCCTAATTGCTCTTCAGAGCTTGTGCCAACTGTCAAGGAAATAAATACAACAGACACGTTTGAATGACACTGCTAATGTGAGGGTCAATAAAGTGAACCACTCTGTTGGCAGGACTTGTCATCTCAAGGAACTAAAGACATTAAAACTATTCCAATGAATGGATACACAGGCATTTGCATAGGCTTTAATCAAACCTAAACAGTTTTTACTTGTGCTCCTTGTGGAAGCCTTTACCACCAGTTATCCTACTTCGTAGCAGACCTAAGAAGAAGCCCCCTACATGATACTCTCTAAACATCTCCAATAGTCAGAGCATGCGGCAGTGCCCTCCTCTCAAGGACTGAAGAGCTCAATGGAAACATGAAATATGCAAGTAATCGTCTCAAGGTTAAGCAAAATATTCAGATTTGACCAGATAAACCATTTGGCCCTAATTTAGAAATCTTCCATCATAAAATGCATTGATCAAGAGTACTGTTCAGCAATTTCCCTATGTCTGTGATAGAGGAACATCATTACTGAGACATGAGCTGAAGATGAAGCTCAAGGACTGTTCTGTAACCAGTCATCAGTAATGTGTTTACACCATTTAACTTCATTGCAACCCCACACCTTCCAACATACAATAGATCTCTGGCTACTTGATCTACTGTACCAAAATCAGACTCTGAACACACTACTTCACTTTGCACTCAGGAGATGCAACTCTCTAACAAGGAGGACTAATGAGCTACAACTGGCTGCACCAATTTTCAATTTTAAATATAACAACAACTTTGTTCAGTTACAAGTTTATAAAAACAAACAACAAACAAACAACAAACCCAACCCCAGACAATGGTAAAACTGCCATAAGCCCATCATGGAGATCAGGTGGTGCAGGTACAGAAACTGAAAGAGAATCACAGCAATTTTGTGGCTTTGGTATGTTGCATCCTTTTTGGAGGAGTGAAAGAACTTTTTTATTTAAATAGCACATCAGGGCTGAAAACCATTTTTGACATAAGTTTCTCTGAAATGCTTGTTCTGAAATGCTATTGTCCTTATTAAAAAAAATTAAATATATACAGTAGACCAGGTCATAGCTTCACTGTAATTCTGAAAAAGTAACATGTGAGGAAGAGGATATGAATAGCAGGATTTTTACTCTCAACTCATATGTAGTGAAACCTGTTTCACAGACACCAACCTGTTTTCATTTACATAGGAAAGAAGTTGATGTGAACACAAGTGCAGAATTAGAAGAGAACAGGGGGAGAAGGAGAGTCAAGCTTCACAGCTCAAGTTTTGACACTTTTTTTTTGTGCCAGAAATTTATGCAGAAATATCCCCAAAATGCCTGTCTTAATATATGCATCTTCTACTCACAACACTGAAAAAGAGAAGTATGATCTACGATAAATATTACCACAAATTAACAAACCTTAGATAATGTGAATATAACAGCATTGTGTGATGAAAATTAGTGTACTAAAGGGAAGAAAACACTTCTAACCCAAGTACTGAAAGTGAATACAAATTGTTAAGACATGACAGATGGTTAAATTAACCGGTAAGACATGACAGGCCATATGGCAGCACCAGCTAATGCACACCTTGGGTACGTCAGCTTGTGCCCCCAGCACACCAAAGATCTGCTTTCACTACAACCAGAATGCAGTCCAGAGGAAATTCTTCTCCAACTGGGTTTAGAATTTTCTTAAATACAGAATTCTCCCGTTTAGATTTTACATACACACAAATAAAAATTATTCTTTCCCCAAATACTGAAATTAAAGATTAACTAATGAAAGTTTAGAACTACAACTAATTTCTCTTCTTTACACCCTTTTTCCCTTTCACTACACCATTCTCTCTGTTATTTGAGACTATTTGTACAATTAGGGAAGGAAATAATCCAATCTCTGAATTGACTAATTACACATGATGTCTTTCAACTTATGCCCAACTTTGGATGACTGAAAAAACCCATGGATATGCTACTTTGGTATCCTTGCTCCACACTACAGGAGATCACCACAAAATAACTATGGGCTACAACATTCAAGCCCCAAGAACTGAAGGAAAATACTTGTCACACCTGTCAGTATCTTAGACTGCTTTTCCTCAGGTTTTTAACTTAAAAGATTAAAGTTTAATACTATGTATGGCCTGGAATGTTTCTTGCAAACTATCACTGTGCTGTCAAACCTATTACAAGTGTCACCATCAGGGTACTGTCATGCTCAGCTCACACTGTGGAATTTCCCAGACATAATTTGCCCATTAACCAGATTAAGTATCTTAGGAAAGTCTCCTCAAAACAGATTGGCTTTGGCTGCTTAAGGGACATCACAAAACCAATGTCTGACCTAGGGCTAGCATAGCACTTTTCACATGATTGCTAAAAATAAAGGAAAAAGGAAAAAAAAAAACCTATATGCTTTTGAAAGTGCAATAAACAGGCCCAAAATAAACTTTAAAAATAATTTCATAAAGTTTACTATGTCTTATAAGAAGTATCTGGATAATTTTTATCCCATTTAAATTTGTTTTTAACCAAATATTGAAATAATTACACTCCTAAGCACATTTAAAAGAAAACTAAAGCTAAACATATTTTCTTACATTGTCTATGACTTTAATAATGCAAAATTACTTTACTGCAAAGTATTGCATCAGTTATTATAATTCTAAAAATCTAGGGAAAACAGAGAAAACCCACACCACACATTTGTGCTTCCTCCCAAGCATTTTCCTCTTTCAGCTACTGTCCTCATTCTGTTGAAAAGCATTCACCTGCTTAAAACATTTTATCAAAAATAAATGGTTAGTGGAAGAAGAGAAGTGTGACTGGGAGCAAAGAGATAAGAGGCAAAGATAGGCAGGAAGAAACAGCAGATTAAATGTGACAGACAAGTTCAGGGAGATAATTCCCATTTCATTTCTCATCTAAAGAACTGCCACTGAAGGAAGAACAATAAACAAAAACTCCCCCAAACCAGCCACTACCACACGGCAACAACTTGCTTTTAGCAAGAAAGGAAATTATAGATTTATTTTTTTCAAACTAATAATGGAATGATCACATTGAGTGTTGCTTTGTTTTCAATTCTGGTTTTGCTTTGTTTTTTTTTCACTCCTGTGTCTCAAGCTCTGCCTCTTTCATGGCCCTCAACCCTGACAATTTTAGAAAAAGGGAAAAGAACTCCTGTGCACGAATGGGAACAGACACTGCTATGTGGAGATACAAATCACTGTTCCCAACTTTCCTGCTCACTGCCCACTTTGACTGAGGGCTGAGTGCCTCAGCAACAGGATGATGTTACTAAGCAACACTGCCAAGCAGACCTGCAAAGCTGTTTGGAGAGTTCACCACAGCTTCACAACTGAAAACACTATCAAGCCTTTGCAGTAGAACTCTGAAGTTTTGCTGAACATCTTCATCTTAGAAAATATAAAAGTTCATTATTTCAAGTTTTGAGTTGTAAAAGCTTGTGTTGGACTAGAGGCTCAACGCTAATAATTCAGCTCAAGAAGTAAAGGAAAGAAATACTGGTGTATTTGATAACATGTGTCCCAAAAGCAAATATCCAGAAAAAACCCAACGCTCTACGGGATATTCTGTGAAACCCTACAGTGACAAGGATTGCAAGCAAAGGGAAGAACAGTGCATCCTTAACTCCCCAAAGCTGGGTCTTCCTTGCTCCCCTGAGGCACAAGGCCACACCACAAGGCATACCTGGGGACTCCATTTCTGCTCCTTAAGCAGCAGTGCAGGCTGAACATCCCAAACCCCACAGGTCTGTGCAGGATTAGAGATCACTGCCAGCAGCACGAGTGAACTGCTAAAATGGGCTGCTGCCTCCAGCAAAACAAATCAGGTGCTATTGCACTAATACCTATCAGGGAAAACTCCACTTCCTGATCGTGTTTAACACTGTGGAAAAGCACAGCACCTAAAAAAACAGGAACGCTCCACCCTGCCCCCAAACTCAGCATCAGCTCAGTCAACCTTAAAGGGAGCAAGTTCTCACAGCAGCTCTGGTGCAGGGGGAAAGGGAAAGCCTTTCCACATCAACTCCTCACTGCACACAGAACAGAGAGAATATCTAAAGCTTAAATCCAATTGGAAGTGAAATTCTTGAGATTTTCACACAGAACTTGGTAAGGAAGGTGCTTTGTGGAACAGTGGTTCCCAAAGGGACAAAAAGTCACTGTGCAACACCGTGTGAAAGGTAACACCAGAAAGCAAAACTCAGTTGGGTAATGAAGTGTCAGGTCTGCCCAGCCACAGTATCCCTCATCTGGCTTTTGCTGGGCAACCTGAATTTTTTATCTAATTGTGCTGTCATTCCTGGCAGTTCATGGTTCCCACAGGTGGCTTCCTGCTAGCAGGAAAGAGCCAAACAGATAGTTCTAATGAATCCTGACCATGCATGCACCTTTTAAAAAGTATTAACTCACTGTGAATATTGTTCATACTACTTTAGCAAACCTATGTTCCAGTGTGACAGATACAGCTGCAATCCAAGATACCACATCTGGGGTTGGCTCACAGAAGTGTGTTTGCAACTTATCTTTTGTAATTCCTTTTACAACAAAATTGCATGTTATGAGACATGTGAACAATATTAACTTTTGGAAATTTTATCTGTACCACTTTGTACTCAAACTTGCCCTTCACTAAGAGAATAACTAAAAGCATCAGGTAGCATTTGTTCTTTTATGTAAAGTCATCTTTGATAGAATATTAAACAATTTCTCCTCTTAGTAGCTGTCTCCTCCTCAGTGAACATTTGCTTGCAGTCCCCAGTTTCCAGAATTCACCAACACATGAGATGCAAGTCTGTGACATTCCAGGAGAGAAAAATGGAGTTCATTATCTTTGTCTTTTTCTCCATGCCACATTCAAGAAGGGAAAGATCTCTCTGGATATTCTGTAACACACTGTATTACTCATCAAGTTTTCATTATTCATTTGAGACTCACTGCATTTAAAATATGAGAGTTAAAACATGTAGCTTTTATTAAATGTATACATAATCAATTTGAACACAATCTAACTAAAGAATTTACTTATGCCTGTAAAAAAGTTTAGACCAGCAATTATCCATTCTTACAATTACACTCAATGGATTATCATACCATTATTCAAGCTGGTTTGGGGATGTTTCCATTATGTACACATAGAGGCCTCTGTTAAAACACTTAAAATAATCTCCTATTATTAAAATCATTATAATCTAAGGCAATTCTAACAAGCTTGCTCTACATAAAAGAAATGCTAAATGCAGAGACAAAGAAAAGGAATACTGTTAACACCATGACACGAGTAGCTTAAGGACTTACGCAAAATTTATGTTGGAATAATCACTGTATCCCATAAAATAAAGTTTTCTCTTTCAATTCATTATGCTTACTAATAAAGCAATCACAAAACAGCATGCATTTAGTATCCAACTCCCCAAAACTCAAATATCTTATGCAAATCCTTCCACAATAAGCAGCAAGCAAAGGAGGCAATGGATGGCTACAGATTTTTTTTTAGCAAGAACCTAAAAGAAAAAATTAAAAATAGAAGCAAAGAAACAAAACCAGAAAAATGGACTTTGCAATGTGCCATTAGTGTCGTGAATTCAGAATATCCCTGAAAAACATGGCAAGGAAAGGACTGTAAACAGAAAGAGTTCCATCACTTGAGCAGAGAGTCCATGCTAAAACAAAAGGGCCATGACAAATGCTGCGGGAAACAAATGATGAAAGAAGTTCACTGGCAAAAGGAAAGCAGATCTAAGGCAAGGAACCCAAGAAATGTGTTCACAGCAGTTTGCAATAAATCACTGAAGTGCTCAGCTTCAAGCAGGACTTTAACACTAACTTCAATTACAAGGACGAGATGCATGTTAGTCCAAAGGTGACAAGCACTTGAGGCATTCTGAACTGTCACACGTCTAGTTCCTGGTTATTCATAAACGCAAACTGACACCATTTGCAGCCCAAATGGTGCCTCACCTGTGGAGCCAACAATTCCATGACCATATGGCTGGCTGAAAACACGTGCATCAAGTCTTGCCTGATACTACAAAAGAAGTCCAAAATCTACTGCAGACTGAAAATCACAACCACAATAAACTTCAGAGACAAAAAGATTTTCGGCTAAGACAGTTAATTCTTGAACTCCTGGACTCACAAGATAGGATCTTAAGCAGGGCAGGACACAAAACAGATTACTCTGGAGAAGACTGCTCAGTTACATTCCACATTAGCTCCAGATTCTTGCCAAAAGCAGCTCAAGATGCAATATAGACTAGGATCATATGAGCTACACAGGAACTCCAACTTCAGACTGAAAGAAATGCAAAATTTGGATGAATAAACCTCAAAAACTTTGAAGCTTGCTCAGAGACCAGACAAAGTGCAATCGTGGCTCGAGGGTCATTGTATTCAACAGGGTTACCAGTTTCAAATCTTTTGAGGTGAAACAGAGGAGCAGGAGCTCACAAAGATCCTGCAGTCAAACACATCACAGTTTGTTAGTCAAAGCCCTAAAAGCAAAGACTGTGGGTGAAAAAAATCACTCAGAAGACACCTTTTGTTCACATTCCCTCCTTGGTCAGGGATGAATCACAGAAATATAGAAGGGTGTGGGTCAGAAGGAACCTTAAGATCATCTAGTTTCAACTCCACCCTCCCATGGACAGTGATCACTATCCTAAAAGCTGCCAGGGCTTGACTAATCCTTCATCAAATTATTTATTCTTACCAGGATTCAGCAGTCTTAATGTATAACACCTCCATTTACTAAGAGCAGCTATGAAACCTAGCAACCTTCCCTCTGTTAAGAAAAGAAGGAAACACACTAAGTCAGGTCTGTGTAGAAGCAGCTTCTTCGTTTCTTGAACATTCACGCAGGACAGTTCAGAAGAGCAGAAGACTGGAAAGAGTCTGCCTTGCCTACAGAGGGTCACAGTTGTATATAGTTCACCAGATGAAGTCCTACCCTATAGAACACTTCCAGTTTTGCTTGTTGTGTGATTAGGCCATGCAATATTCTGTTTCTAATACAGGTGATCGAGATATGCTGTATTCAAGTAGGTCACCCAGGTCTTTTCCTACTATTGTTTTCAGCCAAAGATACAGAACATGCAACTAGTTATTAGGTGCATTATTACCTTGGCTCCAATTCTGTTCTCTCCCTCTGACCTGCAAAACTCTTTCCACAGAGGATTTATCTTCCACTCTTCAGAAAATGCCTCCTAATATTCCACTATCAAGAAGTTTCCTTGGCTTATTTCAGGGGTTTGTGCCAAGATAATAAAACGAAAGAGTATTTTTTAAGGGGCAAAAAGAATCCTCCTTTGGGGACTTTCTTAGTAGCACCCTTTCTTTCCATTACTTCCATCTTCAAAATGGCAAACTGACAATGTTCCTTTACCCAGGTCCCTTCCCAACTACACTCTTTAAAGAATATCCATCTTCTCTAGATTAACTAAACATTTCCCAAGTGACACTACAGAAAATGTGTGCTCAAAGCCCTGACAGGAAACAGAAAGACATCAGATATAATCTAAGAAAAGGTCAGTAAGCAGGTTATTCTAGTACAATCTGTTTTCGGAGAATTCATGTTGCAAATTATCCCATTAACCATTTACTACCTTCATGCCTTACATTATCCTTTCTATCAGTTTTTGTTGTAATGCCCAAAAAGCCCTGTGATTATCTGGTCTCCAATCTTCCTTTTACTCAGTTCTCTCTTTCTTCAGGGCATATTAGCCCTAATCACACAAAGAGCTGTCATCACTTTCTTTTCCCCCCCAATATCTGAGAGTCCAACCCAGCCTCCTTTGCAGACCACGCTCCCAGGACTTTGAAGAGCTCATGATACCTTTTGGTGGGCAAATGTAAACAAGACTATCCCTGTGAACCAGGATGCTCAGGGAAGTTGCAAGTGGGACAAAGACCCCATGGAGAGGTGTCATTTAGCTCTCCAGTCACAAGAAATCTTCCCCAGTATCAGAGGGTCACAGCTCCTTCTCCATCCTTCCTTTCCTCCCAGGCAACACTCCTTTAACCCCAGGACAGCCTTAGCTGTATGATCAAAAGGTTTTATTGCCTGAGAGTAGCAGAGCTGGCTAGTTGATAAAAGGGATGGCTTGCACCAGGGTTGGACAGGGAGGATACAGACATACACTATGGCAAAAGTAAATACAGAAAAGCATATGCAAAAAATTCCTCAGTAAAGGAAGGGTTTAAAAGATTTAAAACCACTTAAATTCAAACTAATATGTCACTTTTCTATTACAGAATCATACAATGGTTTGGGTTGGAAGAGACCTTAAAGATCAGCCAGTTTCAACCCCCTGCCATGGGGCAGGGACACTTACACACTGTAAGTTGTGACCTGATGCACTTACTAAAAATCTGTGTGATTGGATTGGCAGTTTCATATGCCATGCCTTATAATTGCAAGATTAGTCATCACTTGGTCCTTCTCATTTTACCATATTAAATTCTGACTTTTGCTTCTAACCACTTATGATAATGTACAGTTCCATGAATTCATTATCATTTGACAACATCTCTGTCCTCTCCAATACCACTTTTATAAAAACAAGAAGTATTCTGTTCTGGGTCCATACCTAGGTAATCTTCCAATCTGACCCTACAATTAAGGAAAAACTGCCTCACTTGTCTCCCATGATTGCCCACAGAGCAAACGTGGCTCAGTGCAGTTTCTGGTATCTGCCACCACTGACAGGTAATGTGTTTTACATATGAGCCCACTGCATGGGCAGACATGGGTACATCACCACCCAAGTTCTGGCCTTAAATAAAGGGAGTCTTTCTCAACTGCCCATTCTGCAATCTTCTTCCTGCTGTAGTTAATTATTTCCTTTTGATTAGAGGCATCTTCACTGCTTTAAAGATGGTGTATGCACACAAAACCCAAAAAGCTATTAGATATCCCAGCATTGAATGCTTGTGTTACTTATGAGCTGCACACAATGACTTTCTAGATCTCAGCTGCTCCATCTACTGCAAACAGTTTCTGTGCAATAGCAGCTGGTTTCAGACCCTCAGGAAGCTACAGCTTTCACCTGTGCTGCCTTTGCCCAGTGCACAAGCAAGAAAAGCACAGTCATCCTAACTGAGATTGTACAGCACAAGCAAATATTTTCACTGATGCCACAAAAGCCTGAGTATCAGAAATTTGACAGAAGGGGACCTTGCCTTTGTCTAATACTCCCTATCCCATGTAACAGCACTTCCTTCTGCTCTGAAGAAGTGAATTTGAGGCCAGAGACACATGGCACAGAACAGCACTCCTGGCAGTTGAAGAGGACAACAGGTACATGAAGACACTATGGAGACCTGAAGGCAAAAATGGGTGGTAACAGGCACAGAGAAGACTCAGCCTCACTAGTACACCCTTAGGACCCAGAAGTTTGGATGTATAATCACTTATGAGGCCACAGTCCCCTTCTGTAATCTCATACACTAAACAGAAGACAAATCACTGGAACCAAGACACAGCTGCATGGACTCGAGTGCCAACACTGGCTAATGTATTTCCATTGCTCTAACGTAAGTTCCATAAAAATGAGGTTCCCAAAACACTGCTCCTTCACTTCATATATTCCATTGGATTTCAGTAGCCAAGAAAAAGTGACAGACAAATTCCAGCTCCTTTGATTAACCATCCTTCTGCTAGGGACACGGACTCTTCCCTGTTAGCTTTTTGCGCAGCTTCACCTCCTTCTTGTGCTCCTGCTAAGCAGGTATATAACCAGAGACATTTTAAACTGTGCTCTGGTGCTTAAGAAATGCCTTCCAGTGACTTACATGCTCCCATTTGAATCCAGGCCTTCTCAGGAACACTGCTAAATTTCAGGACCAGAGGCCAGAAACCATGTGTGTGGTTACAAGCAACTGCACAGGCCTCTGGAAGCATATCCACCTAAAAGCCCACAAACACTGCCAGTTAGTTACAGTATCTGCACCTTCATATAGTTAACTCTACTTTCAGCAATGTTGCAGGCTGGTACTCGTTGCCTAAAAGCTTGTTAGTATGCAATATTATTTGATTTCACACCCCTCTGAAAGACCATGAGGAGGATCAGTCAAACAATTTTCCCTACCAGGAATAGGAAGCAAAGGGAAAGGTTGTGGCCATTGCGAGCACAGGACTCAAGTTTAGATATATTTCTGGTGTTTGATCACACTGGAAGCCAAAGCTCATGTTCATTAGCTCAAAGACATATCCATGCACATGGGGCCTCTTAATTGACCCTTGCCAATTACTCCTCTCCTATGAGCAAACTAATGTAAGCTGGATCTGAAAGACAGAGCACCAAAAATTATGGCAATAATAAACTATTTCAAAGGCATCCACCTTGATCCTTCTGCTTTTTTCTTGTACTCTGTCTGTTCTGGATACCTTGACCAACTTGGAATTGAGCACTGTTGTAAATGTTTCAGTCGTACCAGTTAGAAACATATTCATCTCTGAAGAAATAGGTAGAACTAGAGGCAAAGAAAAGCAAAGTGTACATTGAGCTGTGTATTAGTATCAACTCCAAACCAACATCAGTATAGCTGATCTCCAGGTTACAAGGTGGAAACAGACAACTTTGTATCAGAAAGATACCAAATTCTAAGTCTCTGATTAATATCTTAAATATGACTTGATATTACTCAAAATCTTCCATTTGGGTTTCTTGTCTGAGTAGAATAAAAAAAAAATAATCCTAGGACAGCAGTGTCTGTCCCAGAACAAAAGAGCATTAACAGTATTCTCATGTGTAAAGGCTCTGACAGCAGGTAAAGGAATTTCCCAGCTAATAAAAATAAAGAAAAAAAAAAACTTAGGAAAAAAAAATCTATGGAAAATTACTTTGGTTAAAATTAATGAAGCAATTTGGTTCTCCCTATAAAAGAGGTACTCATGGGATTGTGTAAAAATACAAAATAGTTACTGGAAATAACTGAGTATTCTTTTTGTTATGATCAATCATATATATAGACCAAAACCTACAGCTTATCATAATGCCAAAAATCCAAATATTTTTCTTCCTTGCCTGTCCAAAGAAGTACAAGGATACTTTGCCCCAGACTGTTTTATTAGCTCAGCCCTGTGTCTGAGGTGGGGATTTTAAGGTACAGAGAACTTAATTCTGGGGTGAGTTAGATTTGCTTTGGCTGCAGGTTAACAGTAATGCAGCCATTCTAGCACAAATACATAGTACAGTGCGATTTACTGGAGAACCAGATAATTTTTTTTAAAGAAGGCAATGAACAAGTGATACACAGATGATCCAGTATCTTCATGCAATTAAAAGAAAACCTAAATCCATGCTAGTGGTAATGTACATCAGCTGCCCCATACAAAGCTGCTTAAGCTGTTCTGTGTCCCTATGATTGCACACTGAAATGCTAAACATGTCAACACTCACCATCAAATAGAAGCCCTGCCATAAACCTCTCCAGGAAACCAGCGTTCAACACATACAATGAAAAGCTTACAGAAGAAGAAAAGGCAAAGGAAGGTCCTCAGCAAAGAGGGAGAAGAGTGACACAAAACAGATGAAGGAGCAGAAGGAACCAATTAAGACACTGATAAACTTAGAACTTTTCCTCACTAAAGAGTGGAAAGCATATTTTATGTAATTACTCATGGCACATTTTTATAAACTAGTGCTGTTTTAGTGTTAATACTACACATGCATACAGGCAGTTCTACTCAGAAAAGAAAAAATTATTTTCATTTTGATTTTACAGGGAACTGAAAGATTTTATTTGCAAACACTGGGCTGAACATTGAAGTTATCAGCAGCGGTGGCACCAGGGCTGTGTAGAGTGACGCTGCAGCTCCCGTTTCAGTGGAATGTGCCACCACTATATGAAGGATAGTTGTATAATCTTCTCTCCATCTAAAATTTACAAAGTGATTCACATCAACATTCATTTCTTAAACTGAACCTTTTAGTACTGCTTATGAAGCATGATGCAGTCTTCAAACATAATTATCTTCCTATTATTTTGTTTTTAATACAGCAATGTGTAAAAATACTTTGCACTGCCTTATGTATCCTTAGTCTTCCCTAATCCTGGACGAAGAGGCAAGAGTGGCTTGTAGGGACTGTTCCTGTCACAGTACCTGAGGCACAAACTACCTCAACAAGACACACTCACTGTCTCCTCTGCCTTTGCTACGGTATAAGCTCAGTACTCCTCTACTACTATCTGATTCTGCCCACCAGGAGATGCATCAGGAGAGCATGAAGTACCTGTGCCTCCTGAAAGGATTTTCCCATGTTTCTGCTGCTTGCTGTCCTACACACTCCTCCTTTCAGGCAAAATGGGCTGCCTTGGTGAGTTTGGCTCTCAGCAGTGCCCTGCAGCTCAGTCCAGGTGTGGAAGCTACAAGAAGGTATCTACAAACTGTGCTTTCTAGATTGAGGTTGCTGCTTGAACAGATGACTGAATATGCTTAGGAGCAGAGCAGAGCAGAGCAGAAGACTCCTTCTAAATCTGTAATTGCAGATCACAGCAATGAAGCAGTTAGACTAAGAATAAACACAGCAAGTGTACACTCATCAGAGCCACTATATACACATGTACACACATACCCATCCACGCACACGCTTGGCAATGGCAACAGCTCAAGTATAACTAGACTAAAAGCCATTTCTGAAGACGTTTCTAAGGTTACTCGGTTAAAACTGAGTCATTGCATACTGTTGCATGTCTTATTTGAAATTCAGGATGAAGTCTAAGCATTGCCATTTTTATAATTTCAAGTAGTTTCATAATCGAGTTTGTAAGAAATTAATATAAATAATGCCATCTCTTCAGTTAAGTCTTACACAGATTATGTTTGGGCAATCTGTGTAACTTCTGAATTCAATTTTTTTAGAAATGAATCATATCTGAATATCTTGTCTTTTAAACACCTAAGTCTGGCAGGGATACAGTTTGGCTTGTTTAGCACACTGAAAACCAGCAGTATTCATGAACTAGATAGTTCCAGGACAAATTTCTGATATTATGCAAAAATAATTAAAACAAATATATTATTTGTATTTCCAGTAATTACTACAAATAATTATTTTTCTATTGCCAGAGATTAAAAGAAGATTACTTCATGTAACATCATCCCTGTGATGACACATACATACCAATGCAACTTCACATTAATCACAGCAGGCAAACCATCAATCAGTGCAATGTGACAATTATTCTCCACTCCTCCTCCTCTCTCTCTCTCTCTCTCTCTCTCTCAGAACCCCCCCCCAAGACCTCAACTCATCTTTGGATGTTGTGAACAAGAAGCAAAAACATAATTTATTGAACATTAGCCTTTCAAAATACAGTTGCATTATCTCCTTCTCAATGGGTTTGATTTCTAATACAATGACTGAACAAAATCCTGTAATATTATAATTACATCTCAAATACCAAACCTGTTCTGAGCAAAAATACCTATAGAAAAAATTGATAAAGATTACTTTAGTAGTATCCATACCATCTGATCCTGACTATCTCTAAAGCACATGTTAATTTTAAGCCTCTGTGTAGTCCATAGACTTCAGCGAATCCAGTGAAAGTCTAAAAGATTAGTCAGGCACTTAACACTGCTCCAAACATGCAACTCCGGGATGGCAGGGAGGCCTTGAGGAACATGCTTCAGAATGGCAAATAAGGGGTGGGAGCACACAATAGGAAACCTTTGCAAAAGAATGGGTCATGTGATAGAGTTCCTTTCAAGGACTCCTTGAAAGGCATGTCACCACCGAGGCGAGGGGAAAAAGAAGGTATTTACTAACTTACTGTTGCTTGCACTGATTCACTTCAAGTAGCAATACTATCTCTGCATGTCTGCCACCTAATACTTATTCAAGTTACAGGATTTTCCATTTGTTATAAAAAAAGACCAAAGAGGGTTTTTAGATATCTTAAAAGCAAATTCTTATGAGATACAGTGACTCAGAAGATTGTTATGTTTGTCCTGATCAGCCCAGCACTCAGAAAAGTTAGTGCTACTTTATCAATTTTTACAAACCTAGCAGCAAACTCAAATGATCAACCACTCATTCCCTCCCATACTAAAATCCACACAAAAATACACCTGCCATTTCCTAAATGCATGTATCTATAGGCTTTTCTTTCACTAAAGCCATAAATCAGTGAATCAGGCCACTCTGCAGTGGGCCTTAAAAGGAAGCAGGTTATGTGAGATGCAGAACTCCTACTAAAAGCTTTTATGTAAAAGCAGTCCAAGAAAATGAATGTCGGTTTCTTAACTTTTATTCAAATCAAAGCAGAAAAGTTGCTATTAGGAATACCTATAGAATCACTATTGGTCAAGTAGGCCAAGAAAGTCTAAATCCACCTTGCAACTTGGATCTAGCCGAGGACAAACAGGTTCTCTCAACCCTGTAGCAGTTCAGTGTCATTATGATGGACCTTAAAACCCTACAGAAACAAGTTTTGACTGAACTATCACCACAGTTTTGATGTTGCAATGCTAGAACAAAGGTAATAAAATCAGAAAAATACTGGTAGCTCACAGCCACAGGTACGTAAGTTCTAAATTGATTTTTTTTCTCTGTTCCTTTGATGCTGAACATTCCCTTCATGCCTTTTTATACTTAAACAACTGTTGCTACAGGATGAAGTTAGAAAACTCCTTAAAATACAAAGCCTGTGGCAATTCTAAACTTTCACTTTACAAAGGCAGGATTTTATACCTATGGCCAACAACCTGTTGGGTTACACTGGAAGAAGTTATACTCATAAAATTAATAAACAAACCACTTTGTATTTTGAGACTGACTATTTGACAACAGGGTTTATATGTGTCCCAAGATCTCAATGTTAGCATCAGTTAATGATTCTGTGGCTTTACACATTCTGAAACTAAAAAATGACAGTGTGTATATATAGTATATATATACATATATGTATGTATGTATACATATATATGTATACATAAAGCTTTTAAATCCCTGCCCTTTAAATGCGAAAAACAGTCCATCAAGTAGTTATTACAAGGAGACAGATTAATATCGTACTTTATTATCAGTTAATTCAATCTGTGTATTTAGACACACTGGAATTATACAGGATGCTGACAACAGCTGGAGCAGGGCAGAGGAGGAGGATGAGGTCTTAACTCCAGTGAGAAACTTGTGTACCTGACTGATAAACTCAACCAAACTTCTTTATGTATCCTATTTATCTTCAAATCTATTTATGTCACAGAAGAGAACATATGAGCATAGCAGCTGTTACTATAGCAATGAAACTGGAAATTTTGAGAACACAAAAACCCACCCCTTGAAGGATGCTCAGTTTAGCAGAGAGAGATGGTTTAGAGAACAGCACACCAGTATCTCACTTCTTAGGATCTGCTCAAAGTGTGCGCTTACAGAGACAATAAATCAGCTGTAACAACCTGTTCCCTAAAGAGCACTTAGAGCCAAATCACCGCCACCTATTACTCGGCACGACTCGGTACACCGGGAGTTCCTAAGTAACCCAAACTTGTCCAAGTACGCCAGAATCGCCTGTAAATCCGGGGAAGAGCGTTTCTCTGCAAAAGGCTCACAGGTTCTGATCGCGGCAGAGACGGGATTCGCCATAGTAACAACCCCCCCCGTCCCCCCCCCGCACCGCGGGTCGCAGCCGGGCGAGCCCGCACGGCCCGGGTACCGCGCACACTTGCCCGGCGCCGGGAGGGCGGGACGAGCCGGCACAAGGCAGGTACTTTCCTCACGCAGCGGACAGGCATCCTGCCTCCACGGGCACGAACGGGATGCAGCCCACCCCCATTCCTCCCACACACCGGTTTTCTGTCAAACCCCCGCCGCTCCCGCCCCTCCTCGGCCCTGCCGCCCCCCTGCCCGTCCCCCGGCCCCGCCGCGCACCCGGAGGCGCTGCCGGCCCCGCTCTCACCTGCCAGGGAGCCGGGTCTCTGCAGCGTGGCGGTGGCGTACAGCTCCTGGGAGTGCTTGCTGTACTGATCGGCAGCGTGAACCAGCCGCTTGGTAGGCGACAGGGTGGCGTAAGTGCCGATGGTGGAGCTTAACTGGTGGATAGGAGAGGAGGAAATGTTAGACTGGACGGTGGGCGGGGAGGTCACTCGGATGGGGGACGGCGACAGTCCCGCCGAGGAGACGACGATGTTGATGGGCGAGCTGGTGCTGTAGGACTTGGCCAGGCGGCTGGGGGACTGCTTCGGGGAGGAGAGGCGCTGCGCGGTGGCGTAGGCGGCGCCCTCGGCGGCGGAGCCGGCCCGCGGCAGCTTGGTGGGGGAGCCGCCGGGCTGTGCGGGCAGCGGGGAGCTCACCCGCTGCGCCGGCAGCGTGGAGCTGGCGTAGTAGAGCGCGGCGTGCTGGGGCTCGGGCAGGTGGAAGGCGCTGCCGTGGCTGGGCGCGAAGGGCTCCCGCGGCTGCGGGGCGGCGGGCGGCGGCGGCGGCTCCGGCCCGCCCGGGTGGGCGCCGCGGCCCCCCGGGCCCTGCTGCGGGAAGGAAAGGCAGAGGCGTCAGCGGGGGCGGCGCGGCGGGGCCGCCCGGCTCCCCCCGGCCCTACGCGGGGCGCTGCGAGGGGCTCTGGCCGGGGGAGCCCCCGCCGGGCGCGGCCCCCGCGCTGACCTCAAACCAGGCCGGCACCCGCGGGATTACGGGACTCGATAATCTGCTAAAGCATTCCCAGCCTTTGAGGGGAAAAACCTGCCGGCGGCTCGGGCCGAGCGGCGTCGGAAGAGCTCCCGACGGCTGCAGCCCGGCCGTGGGCGCAGCGCCCCGGGCTCCGCCGGCCCAGCCCCACAGCGGGCACAGGTCAGCCCCGGCTCACAGAAAGAGATACGCCCGCGCCCCGTTATTCTGCGGACATTAGAGAAGAGCAGCCGAAGCCACGGAAAGGGCTTTAATGGAGTAACTGTACTCGGTTTCCCGCAATCTCTGCCCTATCAGAGGCACCGAGCCGGGCACAGCCTGACCCCTGCGGCGGCAGAACTGCGGCCGCGGCCTCGTGTGAAGGGGCGGAGGGAGGGATGGGAACCCGGGCCAGCCCCCGGCGAGTCCCGCCGGCAGCACGGAAAGAAGCAGCGCCTCGGACTGACTGGCGCGGCTCGAAAGGGGCGGGAGGGGCTGCGGGGCCTCCCCGGCCGCATCCAGCGGGGAGGGACGGAGGGAGTTCCCCGCTCCGACCCGCGGGCACCGCACCGCTACATTCCCCGTAAGGCGGTAATGGAAGAGGGCTGGGCAGAGGGAGAGAGAGAAAATCCTCGGAGATGCTGCCTACGAGAAATTTCGGTATTGCCGGCGCCGCTTGTGCAGCCGCAGAGGATGGAGCTCGCCCTCACACACACGCTGCTTCCCCTTTTATTATCGGGCATCTTGGGCTCAGGAGAACATCTGTGAATCGGGGAACATTAAAATCCTCTCGTAACTGCCCCAAGCAGAGCGAGAGCTCAGCGCTCTGTTGGAAGATGCATTCTTGGATTCAGACACTATTTTTTTCTGGCTATGCAGGGGATTTACTTGAAACCTCAGAAAGCGCTCCAGATCCTCAGAGCTGACAGTGTAGTTTGAATCGGTCTGACCAGTGCTTTGCCCAAACACACACACACTTCTCAGCTACTGATTTTCTCAGCGAGAAGAGGCTTGAAAATGTGAATAATGAATTTTGTGACTCAGTTCAAAGAGGTGTGGTGAATGCTAAGAGCAGCATTGTTATACATTTAAATAGCACTGTGGGTTTTTTAGTAGCGTCCTACAGGGGAAAAAAACCAACAAAAGTAAGCAAAAGCACCATGTTCCTGGTACAAAGTTTGATTTATTTTCACTAGGATACTCAATAAAGGATTTGATCAGGAACTGAGGACAAGGTAACTAATCCAGGCAAAGAAAAAATAAGGTTCAAAATGCCAGAAATGTGTACTTTTACCTATGTATGCCCACTGGGAATTTTTGTGGGTTTTTTTTTTTTGTTTTTTTTTTTTTTTTTTTTTTTTTTTTTTTTTTACTTAAACTTACTCAAATGCTTTGCTACTGGGGGAAGAATATGCACTTTCCCAGAGAGGGACAAGAAACAAGGTTTTGGAGGAGCTGCTCCTGGTGCTCTGCTCTCAGTTGGCAGTAGGGTGGAAGCAGCTACAGCGCTTGGAGCGTTCAGCCTCTCCAGGGAGCACTGCAAGTCCCAAACCTCACTGGCTTCTGGAGGGTTTGCACCTCATAGAGCTTTACAGGTAAATGGAATGTAAACTGTTCCCTCCAGGTGAGTAACTGTGTGGTAACTCCTGGGCAAGCAAGTGGGTCACAGATACAAGCAGCCTGTCCTCTTTTGAGTTGGACTGTTCTGGTTGCAGCAGCAAGATACAAACATCACAGCATCAAGTACAAGCATTGAAATTTTCATCAATGGCCAACAAGCACAAGTTGCTCATTTGAAAGCCTCCTAACAAAAACCAGGAAGGCAAACTCTGGGAACATCAATGAACTTTTTAAAGCTATTTTCATGCTGAACCTACTTACCACATCTGCTTTAAACTAGGAAGAAGGGCTAATCTGCAATTGACTGTCCAATAATATATTTGACAGGAGTACAGTTTTCATTTTCCAGGTTTAGACTATATGGTAACAACTTTTACAAAACAAAAACAGGCTGGCATGATTTAAGACAACATGGACAGAGCAAATTTTGCACATAAAGAAAGGTAATTCCAAGCTCCTATTATTATCAATTGATATTGGTAATAAATTTTACTTGAACTGTTAAATGGCATAATAACTTACTTTGTAATAAACACTGTTGCAATGCTACCAGTGTCTTCTGCAACAGACTCATAATGTACTGGTAACTTGGACAATTTTGTCTTGATATAAGGATTTTAAGGCAAGCACTGTCATCATGTATACAAAATTTCTAATCTGCTTCTGCACTGCTTGATGTGTCAAGGATTTAGAGTAATTAACTTCAACTAAACCAATGTTATTCCATATTCCTAATAAATCTCTATAAAGCTGCGGGCATTCTGCAAGTACTAATTAAAAAAAACAACCACCAAAAAAATCCCATTTCATGATCATTTGTTATGGGGAACAAGGTGTAGTGGTGAGACACAAGAATTACATGCTTAATTAAAAATGCATGTATAGCACTTCTTAAAAAGCTGAGCATTTGCTCTGTGTGAAGGAGAGAACTTCTGGATGAACAGATTGCAGTGAAAACATTAGCATGCAGTACTTTCTAGGATGTGACTAATCTCAGACCTGTCTTAAATGTACCATGAGGTTCTTAGATTTTTTCAAAGGGACAAGTGTACAGTAACATTCTACATGCATGTTTTCAGAAGCAAAATGTGCTTTAGTTTCTCCTTGTGTTTCTCCCAGTTTGTTGCTTAAGACAGCCATAAAGACATGTCATTGTTCATCCTGCTATGTGCCATTATACTTCATTTGGAAGAATGAAATACAGTGGTATTTTCCCCTTATTCTTCCATTTATCCACTGTTGTCAAACTGATAAGAAAACTGTGTTTAAGGAAATTAAGAACAAATTAGTTTCCCAGTTATTATATCCTCCTGCATCAACATCTTTTACAGACGTGAATAAAAATCAAGGACTTTCTTACAATAGCCCTGTAAATATCCATTCTAAGACACACAGATTTCATTTTTCTGGTATTCCAAAGAAAAGTAGCCTTGATTATTTGAAATAAATATAAGGATTCTGGTGTATCCTTCCTCATAGCAGGAATGTGTGAAAAAAAAAGACATGGAAATATTATTACAGTTATGAAACTATTTTCTTTCCCATTTAATCTTACTGGAAAGATCATTTTCCACTGGCATGGACAAAACAAGATCTGTAGAGCTTTATACAGAAAATTACTGAGGGTGTCCAGTTAGATTATAGGAGACTGGATAACAGTCTAACTGTTGTTTGCCTGTTCATTCAAGCATTTAATGTACTAAATTCCAGGAAATTAGCTTGCCTTCTTTTTTTCCTTTTTTTACAATTCCAATTGAAAATTTAAATCAGAACTTTAACTAAAAAGAGTAAATGAAAGAGTGCAAGATAAGATTTCTGTTCTATGGAGTGGAATTGAGAGAGGAAAATAATAACTGTGTTGACTTATTTATTCTGCAGAAATTTTTTTCCATGGATAAGGAATTACAAAATCCTAGATGACTGGATAGTTTATACAAATCTTTGGGGTCAGCTGCTAATTACTAAAACAGCAGCATGTTGATTCTTGGAAATTGCTCACAGAGGAAAAAATGGTGTGTAAGATCAGGAAAACCTGAATACTAAAAGGCTCAGAGAACAAGATGACCATTATGTCATCAGCAGGTGCAGCAAATCTATTTGATGTATCATCTAAAATCTCTTCAAACCATTTTCTTCTAAGGGAAAACACAAACCCAAAACCTGTTAGGTTCTGTGCATCTGTGCTTCAATAATTCACAGGTACTAAAGAACAGAACTTCTGTCAGTGCAACCACCTGAGTTTTAGAAACAAAACTAAAACCAGAAAAGCCTTCACAGTAATTTCTCGGGAATGAGATAATGATGCAATTTCCAGGAAAATGCTGAAAAATTTGAATCATGGTAACAGTTACCTTTGAGAAAAGAAAATTTGCACTCAGTGTCTTTTATACTTCTCTGACAGGTACCAGAAGACACTGAAAAGTTGTTACATTTGAGTAAGTCTACATACCCATCTTAGGTCTGGATGAACTTGTATTCACAAGCATTTTTAGTTTAGCATTAAATGCCAGCACAGGTTTTCAGCTCGTTTTGCTCCATGGAACTTTCAGGGATGTCTTGGCCCTTAAAATCTCAAGGTCATGAATATGAATGTAGTCATATGCAGCACACTGATGTCCATCAGAAGACCCTTTCTCTTGATTCTAGGGAGGATTTTCCAATTGTGTGCTCAAGTGGTGTGGAAGACATCCCTTCTGGCTGCTTTGGCTTTTGAATACTGGTGTGTGTTGCTGGCTTTAGGCAGAAAACTTGCTCATCCTTACTGGGGTTTTTGAGACACCCTGAAAGTGCAGGTCTGTCTGCAATCTCAGCTGTGCTCTCTGCTCTTTCAGAGGCCCCCAGACTTGGCAGTATATTGAGGGCTACTTTGTTTCTCTCTCAGCCCAAGGGACTTTCCACAAGGCTTCACTGAAGGTATCACACTGCTCTGGTCTAATGGCTCTATCAAAACTCTTACAAAGGACAGAAGAGGGCATGGAAAATTCTTAACATTCTCTAGTCTTTGGGATGCACCACTTCAGTCTTTGGGAAGGACCTGCAGAAGGGCCTTTCCTCTGCAGTACTGTTTAATTTCATTTATAGATTCCTGACAAGAAGATGTTCAAATGCATTTATGCCATCACAGATGCCAGACTATACCTCTGGATCCCTCAAATGTGGCCTATTCCATCTGTTTCTCCTTACTTTTTTCCATTGTTCCACTCCAAACATTCCAACACTATCAAGAATATTTGTCAGCCTACCTGATCCTAATCTCAAAGGTCATACATACAGAGGATGGTAGGTATTAGGATTGTACTTTTCTACATCCACAAACAGAATTGTGTGAAATCCTTTCAGAGTGTCCAGAGGTGGTCACTGTCTGGTTTTAAAGCAGCAATGAAAGCTATAATCATTACCTACAGCAGGATCAAAGCAGCACTGCAGATCTTCACTGCCATAAGCTATACCAGTGAATTCTTCTCTGAGTGCCATAAAAAGAGTTATCTGTTTTAAGATTTCATCTGTTTCCTTAATGACAGAAAAATGTTCATGTTCCTATTTAGAATCCAGTTATTAAACTCATCATCATCTTCTACGCCCTATCAGAAGTGAAGTCCTTATTTTAGATTTTGTCTGGGTAGATTATGAAGCAGCCTATCATCTTGTGGCCAGTGTACAGTTTCTGCTTGACAACACATGCTAGCACTCAATTTTTACTGCATTAAATGGGGCCAAGTGAGGTGTGGTGGTCTGATGAATGACAAACTTATGGCTTGTTCATAGAAAAAAGGGTATAGACAAGTTAGAAAATTAAGTGTTAAATGATTTTACAAGGTAGGTTTTTTTTAATCCTTGTTATTTTCCATCTACTTCTTGGTTTTTAGGGTTTTCAATTCTGTGCCAGCTTATTCAGTCCAGAAGCATCAGAAGCATGAGACAATACAGAACAATAGGGATTTACCTGTGTTGCTGCCTCAGCCTCTGAAAAGACTGCAGCATCACCAAAAGCTAAACAAGTCCTCATCCAGAAATGTAAACTTCCTTTTCTGTGCCCTTACAAACACATGGCAGAACATGTGAAAAACCAATATTTGTAGTACATGCTATGCTTTATATTCCTATGACATCTACTACATAAGATGACCATTCCAAGATTACAGTGAACCTGGTCATTCACAAGTTATATGGTCTGAATAGAAGATTAATTTTTTGCAACTCATCTGCAAAACCTGCTGATTTTCTTTTTATAAAAGTCACTACTGACTCTTCACAAATAAACCTCATTGATTAATAGAGGATATATCAGCATCTGGACACCAAGTTTGAAAAGCTGTTTTCAATGGGGAAGCAGAGTAATTCCCTGCCAGAGGAGCAGTTTTTGCTAAGACATCCTATTACAGTAGCATTTAGAAGATAAAAGTTTTGTGTTCTAAGGCACTCAGAGCACTGGAAAAACTCTATGATCTATAATGAACTCCACCAAATTGACAAAAATGTTAGATTGCACTTTGCAGCACTATACAGGAAATCCCAAGACTAATTAGTTTCTCTTTTTTATACAATTGCATTTTCACAAATTGTTCTTGCTGTCACAGCTGGCCTTGGGACTATTTACATTTTTTTTTGCATGCAGTTGGGCTATCACTCATGTTGAGAGATAGCAATATTCCTTGCACACAAATACCAAAGGAAATTATCACAATCCAAGCAGTTTCAACTCCTGAGGCTTATTTTAATTATAATAGGAATAGCTAAACAATTCCAAGGATTGACTTTTTTTCTCCTTAATTGTGGGATCAGCAATGGTCATATTCAGAACTTTTTAATTTTGACTTTTGAATCTTCTTCTTCTTGTTTAGCTCTTTTAAAACCTCCTTTGTATGCTTTTTATGGTATTAATTCACAGTATATATGGCAGTTTGTTAATAATTTCAAAATATATTTTAATTGATCTGAAGTTCTCAAACATTCTTTGCAGAATCATGGTGTGAAAAATTACTAAGTTCTCTGAGTTATTTTCCTGCAGGAACATCTACCACACGATGTGGAGGAAAATAAGATGGTCTTGGCAGTGCTGTGTGATTGGTTGGACTTTTAGTGGTCTTTTCCAACCTAAAAGCTTCTATGAAAAAGAAGTACCTACACAATTTGAAATTAAATTAAACTGTGCTTTATTTAATTTTTTAGTCTTTGAGTATATGGAACTTTTCTGAGCAAATTGAGAGAACAGAGTATTTTATGTCTCTTGGTATCCCACAAACTGTGCAATGACTATAATACTTGAAATCTCTTAGCAATTTAAGGCTTTGAAATTCAAATAATACTCTCCTCTACAGAATGAATTACGAAGTGTCCCGGTGTCACACTGAGATGTTCTGCTTTGCTGGGGTGGTTAACATCTAAACAGAGAAAATAGTCTGTGCTGACCAATGCAACCCAGGCAGACTTTGTTTATGAACAGAAGCATGAACACTTCTAGAAATTTTTGTCTAAACTGAAGCTTACCTTCCCAGCAAGAGGCTTCGATGTCACAGTAAAAAGCACAGAGGGTGAGAGGCTTACATGTCAGAGCCAGAAGGGATTGTTTAGACAGGTAGAGAGATTTACAAAATTTTCATGAGTATCTGAAACAATCTTTCAAAATGTTTCAAATGCACAGGTGACTGTCTGATAACCTGCTTGTCTTACAATATGGGGGGGGAAAAAGTGATTCTTACACTTGGGATTAGGCCACAGCAGCAGGTGATGGATGATATCACAAAGAGGTTTCACATCTGGTGTCAGCCTGGCTTTGTTTTTGTTTCCTGGCACTTACTGCTTTCAGTATTATGGTTATACCAAAGCTGGCAGGTCTAGACCTTAGCATGGGCTCCTTATCATCAGTCACAGACATTTTCTTTAAAAATAAATGCTTAAACATGCTGTTACCAAAAAATATATGCAAGCCAGGAAGTAAAACTGGCATGTAAATCTTTTAAATCAGGATTACTTTATTACCATGCAAGTTAACCCACTACAGATTTACAAAAATCAAGATGGTAACTCCACCCTGCTGCAGGTGTGTTGAACAAGACAGAAAGCAAAGGCAGAAATTCATGTGCAGGTAACCACCGAACAGCTGTTTCCTGGGAGCTACTCCACACAATTTCAGATGTGAGAGACCCGGAGTGCTTCGGACACGTACCTGGCTGTAGCTCTGGATGGCACCTCTGGCCTGAGTGCTGCGGGATGGGAGCTGGGCGGCTGCTGTTTCACCCAGGGCGAGGGTCTGGTTGCTGTGGTAGCTGGCTGAGTACTGGAAGGAGCCTTCAGGTTTGGAATTGAGCTGGAGTGCACTCTGGGAGAGGAGGCTGGGCCCTGCATCGACAGAATTGGAAAGCAGTCAGAAAGTCTCAGTCAAAGAGCATACCTGTATTACCTGTCAAGTGAGCCTGGAAATTATCAGATGTATCTGGCTTCAGATTTTCAGAGTTTGGTTTATCAATAACAATCACATACATTACTTTGTTTCTTTACCACTCAGTCATCATTATTATTGTGTTCAAGCAATAGGCCATATTGTTTTCTTTGCAAGAAATGTATTGTTTGACTGGTAAAGAAATTCTATGCTTAAACAAACCAAACTGTACTATTTGGTAAAGAACTTTTTCTTTTCAACTCACAATAGTTGATGAGAGGTTTTTTCCCCTAAGGATAAGCCTTGTTTATATCACTTAATTATATACAGTCCTTCTGCCTGAGAATTTGAGGTTGTCCCTCCCTGGGCCCCCAGCACATTAGATCTATTGATTATTGCCTCTCTGTCCTAAACACACAGTGATGTAATACTTTGGTGCCTGTAGGGATGGATGACAGCCTTTAAAATATTAATTGCTCCTCTCATCATGCAGGACACACCCTGATCTCAGTGTATCTTTGATAACTCTTTTGTCAGCCTATCTTATCTTCCCCATCACTTCCCTGCACAGCAGCAGAGGAAAGTGTAGGCAGTGAGTTTAACTGGGGCTGCCACACAAAGGGCACGTCAGAAGTATAAACACCAACACTTTCCACAGTTCTGTAGTAGCTCTGTGAAACTAAGACATGTTCTAATATTCATTAGGTTCATGTAAAAATGATTTATCTTACCACCTACCCAGAGTGAATTTCACAATTTTTGCTCTGAGCCCATCTATCAGTCAGGGAACAGTCTGTTTTCATACACAGATCGAGTGCACCCTCAGCAAATTTGCTGATGACACCAAGCTGAGTGGTGCAGTTGACATGCCTGAACGAAGGGATGCCATCCAAAGGGACCTGGGCAAGTCAGGAAGTGGGCACGGGAATGTCATGCTGTTTATGAAGAGCAATGCAAGGTGCTGCATCTGGGTCAACACAGGGTGGGGGATGGACAGATTGGGAGCAGCCCTGCCAAGGACTTGGGGATGCTGGTGGATGAGAGGCTGGACATGACCCAGCAATGTGTGCTTGCAGCCCAGAAGCCACTTGTATTCTGGACTGTATCAAAAGCAGTGTGGCCCCAGCAGGGTGAGGGAGGTGATTCTGCCCCTCTACTCTGTGCTGATGAGACCCGACCTGGAGTGCTGCATCCAGCTCTGGAGTCCCCAAAACAGGATTGTGATGTGTGTTGGAGCAAGTCCAAGATGAAAGGCACGAGATGATCAGAGGGCTGGAGCACCTTTCCTCTGAGAAAAGGCTGAGAGAATTAGGATTGTTCAGTCTGGAAAAGTAAAAGAAGTTTCAGGGTGACCTAATTGTGGCATTCCAGAAATGAAGGGAGTCTACAAGAAAGATTGAGAGAGACTTTTTTCAAGGGCATGCAGTGACAGGACAAGGGGGAATTGCTTCACACTAACAGAATAGGTTCAGATTAGATATTGGTGAGAAATTCTTCCCTGTGAGGGTGGTGAGGCTCCAGCATGGGTTGCCCAGAGAAGCTGTGGATGCCCCATTCCCATAAGTGTTCAAGGCCAGGATGGATGGAGCTCTGAGCAACCTGGTCTAGTGGAATGTCCAGGGCTGGAGATTGGAACTAGATGATCTTTAAGGTCCCTTCCAACCCAAACCCTTCTGTGATTCTGTGATTCCATGATACATTAAGAGCTACATTAAAGAATACCTGGGTAATCCTTTTCTGTGTCTTCACTGATTTTAGTCTCTTCTACAGTGAGGGCCTACCAAGTGAAATACAAGAGGAGAGAAAACTGTGGCCATTGCATGGGTTACGGAGAAGTCTGCCTTCAACCCAACAGGTACCATCTACAGCACACTCAGTGGCTCCACAGGGATGACAGGTTTATCTTCTGGTTAGCACTAACAAGCTCATGAGAGCACAGAAAACGATACAAACATTAAGGGATGTGAAGTGATTATGATGATTTTGCCCTTACAGAACATATGAAAAGTTCAGTTTTATAAAAACTCACAAGGGAAAAATTCCAATGAACCCACCAGAAGTAACTTCCAGTACATTTCTGATACAAAGGCAATTTTTATGACCTTTAAGTCTTTGCTATGAGGATGTACAGCTGCTCCAAAATTTCTGCTTAGAAAATGTGCAAACAACTCCAGCCCTAAATTATATGGGAGAGTATTTTTTTCTCTAGCCTGTTTCTCAGAAATGGCAGAACCATTATAACTGCCATTTCCTAAAATCCAACCTGGACTGCTCATAGTACAAACAAATCGTAGTGGGCTACGTAAAGTGCAAGTGTTTGCATCTAAATGGAGACTGGGATTAAGATACTATTTTCCATATCAACACAATTCATACTGCAAAGTCAAGTGCTTTCATCAGAACATTCCAGATACAGGACAAATTTAGAACATAAGTACTGGTCCTACTTTCCTTATAAGTACAGAGGGAGGCAGGGCTCCATGTATGCTGTGAGGTTTGTAAAATCCACAGAAGAGCTGAATTTAATCCTGCAGGGGTGCTTATAAATCCAGAATTTGGTAGCTTTCCATTCCCTGACACTGCAAATAGGGTTTACTAAGCATTTTCCATTTAACTGGTTTTGTTGCAACTTTTCTTTTTAAATGAAAGAAATAGTTTCTCAGATTTTTTTTTAAAGACCATAAAGAAAATACATGCTCCATTTTAAAATTTATCTGTAGGCTTTATTTTAATCTGTTGGATTTTGAATTTTCACAGAGAATTT
Organism: Hafferia zeledoni; assembly: GCA_035583235.1. Lineage (NCBI taxonomy): Eukaryota > Metazoa > Chordata > Aves > Passeriformes > Thamnophilidae > Hafferia > Hafferia zeledoni. Next base: position 77,571,077 of record JAWWEV010000083.1, on the reverse strand, counting down.
GTCCATGATCAAGTGAAAAAAGATCAAGTTCAGAAAATTCACAAAAGCAAAACTTTCCCGTGAGAAGCAAAAGTTGCAGCAAAAAAGCAATTTTTGTGCATGAAAGTGTTTGTACTCATTCTGAAAGTAATTATGCTGTGACATTTCTAAAGCTTAAATAATGATTAAACTATCACATGCTATGAATGCAATATGTTTAAATTTTCATTGCATCTGGCTTTCAAGGGCTGCTTTCCCATTACTGTGGCTCACTAGGGGATTTACATCACCAGCTAGAAACACATACATGGGTTCCCTGCTCCATTTAGTTTAAACACTTCCATGCACTTAAAGAAACCTATCCAATCCCTTGAAAAAAAAAAGAAAAAAGAACGTAAGAAGCTTGGAGCACATGGGTTTAATTACACTCAAATAATGTATAGCAGTTTTTATTTTGTACCTTAACAAGCAGTAATTGCAGTAATTGAACAATTAAAACATACATATAATATATTTCAATAATTACAAAGTAATTTGAGAGATACATCCAGATAGATATTTTAAGTAAGCCCAGAATTTTAAAAAAGCCCAAGCACATGTAGAATAGAGGGGTGGCTGCTCACCTGTAACTATCCAAGTCTAAACCCAGCATACAAACTACAAGATACATTTGAGATCAGTCCACATGATCTTGAAAAAACACAAGTTCCTTTTTCAGGATTTAGGGATTACAAGCAGTCTTGCCTTGTCTGATAGTGAAAAAATGGATTGCATTTCTCATTAACATTCTCGAGATTTCAATCTGAAGGTAAAACAAAACCTTCTGAAAGCCTGCAGCTCTCCCAGAGAGAGTAACTTTGTGTCCTTCTATACGCTGATGGCTCTTGACAACAACCTACTGTTTCTCCCTGGCTAGAATTTAAACTCTGTTGTGTTGGTATAAGAAAGCATTCATCCAACTACTTTTCATTTGTTTTCAGATGGAAGTTCTCTATTTTCAGCTAGGCATTTGAATTCACTAGTTAACTGCTAGCACAATTCAGTCTTAGTTCTTCCTTTAATGAGCCATAATTAACTCCAAATATTCAATTTAAACCACTTTTGGCTTCATAAGGCTTAGTATAGCAGATATTAGTTATATGTAGTATTGCTTTAAAAATTTGCACTAGGTTTCGTTTCTGTTTGGGGGGATGGGGAAGATACAACTACCTGCTTTCCTTTATGTTTTTCAACATCACATTAAAAAAAAATCTTTTTCCTTCTGAAAGAACATTAGTGATGGGTTATTCATAGTTGATAGTGCCAAATTTCACTGATTCAGTTAGTGCCACTTTCCTCTTGCATTCAAATAGTACAGATAAGGGTACAAAAATTCAGGAAACTGAGTCAGAGCCATCATACTGCAAGAGACACTACTGTGGACTGACATCAAATGATGGTGCAGAATATAGTAATTAACTCTTTAACTTGTCTCCAGTTTGCTGGACAGGTACTGCAAACAATGCCTTTCTGTTCCTCTTACCCTTGAGCAGAGCAGTGTGCAAAGCCTTTCCAGGCTGCTCACTCTGGCCTCTGTAAGCCAGCTCAGCAAGGAGCTCGAAGGAGAGCGCGAGGGTGTGTGTCTGGCTTGGGGCACAAAGTGCACCTAAGCTCGGGAAAGCTGCTGGAGCACAGAGAACACCAGATGGAGATGGGGAATGTGCCTACATCAGGGCCAACACACAATGAAACTGCAGAGGTGATGGAGAGCAGAGGGCTTTTCTAGGAATTGGAGAAGAGAACCAGGAATTTCTTTTGTGGTTTGCAGACTCAGGTGCTGACAGGCGCAGGAGGGTTAGAGGAAAATGAGTCTCCCACTCAGGCAGGGAGGGGGATGAGCAGACTTCCTGTGAAGCCCTTTTCCTCAGTTTATATTACCCACCCCTCTTACTAGCAGTTATGTTGACTGTTATATGGCTATTATTTTTCTATTTCAAAACTTACTAGTTTACGAGATACGGAGGACCTGAGAGTACTTGCACACTTACTTTGGGCCAAACATGGAGGAGGAGCAGAGGCAGCACAAGACACAGCCCTACCCTGAGTCCTGTCTCTAGAGAGCTGCACTGAAGCCCAGGCTTGCTGTCCTCCTGCCATAATGCATTTGATAAAATAAGCACAGCGTGGCATTACAGTGAACAGGCTGATTCATGGCATTTACTACACTGCATGTGGCCATAAACGTAACTGGGGGGCTACAGGCTCTCTTAGAAACCAGAGCAGAAGGAGAGTTCCCACAGCGTCTATACCTGCTTCTGCCAAAGGGCAACCTGAGGAAGCAGCCGCCAGAGGTGGCAGGGTGAGTCCCAGCACGTGCAGCTGGGGCTGTTCTGTGCCCCACTCCCCCTGTGAGGGACAGGGTACTGCATTACCCATCTTTCTTCATGGGCCAATGTGTCCATTCAATGGACAGTCATTAATGCCAGCTGGAGCTTCAGTGACAGATTATAAAAAATAGGCATCAGCACCAATAGCAGTTGAAAAGACAGGTATTTAGGTTGGGAATCAGAGCTGGTGAGTAATCACGTTTTCTTTCCTTCCTCATCACATATTTTCTTCCCTTTCTCCTGAGGGTAGGGACTTGTCAGGTGGCTATGCAAGTAGCAGAGCTCCCCTGAATCGTAGCCCATAGTGGTCATAAGCAGAAGAGTAGGAAACCAGTAGGAACCCAGTAGGAACTTGGGCTGTAGGAGCTTACCAGTGTCAGAAGTTAAGCAGTCTTCTAAGTGCTGGGAGAGTGGCCCAGTACATTAACACTGATTAGAGATGGGGGGTAAAGAAGCACATCCCATTAAATTCTGCTATTTGTAATACTAAATCATGAGTGAGGTTTTAAAAACAAGCATGATACAATCATAAAATTAATGTTGAAAATTAATGTTGAAAAATGCCTCCAAGATCATTGAGTCCAACATTTGACTGAACACCACTTTGTCAACTAGAACATAGCACCAAGTGCCACTGCCAGTTTTTTCTTGAACACTTCAGGGATGGTGACTCCACCACCTCCCTGGGCAGCCCCTTCCAATGCCTAACTACATAGTTAGAGAAAACAATTCTTCCTGATGTTCAACCTGAACCTCACCTGATGCAGCTTGAGGCTATGCTCTTGTTCTATTGCTGGTTGCCTGGGAGAAGACCACAACCTCCACCTGGCTACAACCTCCTTTCAGGCAGTTGTAGAGAGTCATGTCTCCCCTGAGCCTCCTTTTCTCCGGAATGAACAACTCCAGTTCCCTCAGCTGGTCCTCACACGACTTGTCCTCTAGACCCTTCACCGGTTCCACTGCCCTTCTCTGGACATGCTCCAGCACCTCAATGTCTTTCTTGTAGTGAGGGGCATTGTCTTGTAGTGCAGGACTCAAGGTGTGGCCTCCCCAGTGCCAAGTACAGAGGGCTGATCACTGCCCTGGTCCTGCTGGTCACACTATTCCTGATACAGGCCAGGATGCCACTGGCCTTCTTGGCCACCTGGCCACACGCTGGCGCATGTTCATCTGGCTGTCAACCAGCACCCCCAGGTCCTTTTCTGCTGGGCTGCTTTCCAGCCACTTTTATCCCAGCCTTTAGCACTGCCTGAGATTGTTGTGGCTTAAGTGCAGGACCCAGCACTTCACCTTATTGAACCTCATCAACCCAGTCTGTCCAGAACCCTCTCCAGAGCCTTCCTACTCCCCAGCAGATCAACACTCCTGCCTACCTTAGTGTCATCTGTGAACATGCTGAGGGTGCACTTTTCCCTTGTCCAGATTATTGATAAAGATATTAAACAGGACTGTCCCCAATACTGAGCCTTAGGGAACCCCACTAGTGACAAGCCACCAGCTGGAGGCAGCAGCATTCACCACCACTCTCTGGGTCTGGCCATCCATGTAGTTTTTAACTCAGAGAAGAGTGCACCTGTCCAAGACAAGGGCTGCCAGTTTCTCCATGAGAATGCTGTGGGACACTGCATCAAAGGTTTCACTGAAGTTCAGGTAGACAATGTCCACAGTCTTTCCCTCATGCATTAGGCAGATCACCTGGTCATAAAAGGAGACCAGGTTGGTCAGAGAGAACTTGCCCATGCTGTCTGGGCCTGATCCCCTGTTTGTCCTGTACATGCCATGTGACTGCATGTAGGATAATCTGTTCCATAACCTTCCCCAACACTGAGGTTGGGCTGTCAGGCCTGCAGTTCACCATATCCTCCTTCTGACCCTTCTGGTAGATAAGCATCACATGGGCCAACCTCCAGTCATCTGGGACCTCCCCGGTTAACCACCATGATAACTGATGATAAATGAGGGAAAGTTGCTTGGTGAGCTCTTTCACCAGCTCCCTCCACATCCTTGGGAAAATCCCATCCCACACCATAGTCTTTTGAGTGTCTGAGTGGCACAACAGGTCCCTAAAAACTTCTCCCTGCAGTGCAGGGGGTCAGTTCTGCTCTCCATCCCAGTCTATCAGCTCCCAGTGCTGGCTGCCCCGAGGATAACTGATCTTTCTGATAACGACTAATGCAAAGAAGATGTTAAATACCTCAGCCTTTTCCTCATTCTTGGTGACAATGTTTCCACCTCCCTCTCCCCAAATCCAATCATGGATGGAGATTTTCCTTGTCCTCCCTTTTGCTGTTAATGTGTTTATAAAAACACCTTTTATTATCTTTCACAGCAGTAGCCAGATTGAGTTCTAGCTGAGCTTTTGCCTTTCTAATTTTCTCTCTACATGACCAAATGACATCCTTGTACTATTCCTGAGTTGCCAACACCATCTTCCAAAGGTCATAAACTCTCTTTTTCCCCGAGTTCCAGCAAAAGCTTCCTGTTCACCCAGGTCAGTCTTGTTTCCCACCAGCTCATCTTCTGGCATATAGAGATGGCCTGAGACTGCATCATTAAGATTTCTTTCTTAAAATATGTCCAGCCTTCCTGGCCCCCTTGGTTACTAAGGACAGTTTCCCAAGGTAAAGTCTGATAAGATTTAAGTATAATCAGCAATTGTGATATGTACTTTTACCTACAGGACAGCAAGTTAAGGTAGTAGGAATGTGGATTAACTCCATTACAAACTCAGAGAACTTTATACTTTTTCTGTCTCATATTGTAGTGCCACTGCTGTGTCACAAAGCTAAATAATCAAATGAATCTGAGATTATTCTAAAGGAAGAACTCTCAAAAAGAAGCAACAGAAATTGCTCCCTTGGGGAGATCAGTGACAAACTATCACTAGTGTCCACCTGTCAGACATCTGGGCCAGGAGCTGGACTCAATGATCCTTGTGGATCCCTTCAAACTCAGCATATTCTGATTCTGTGATTCTGTAAAAAGTTGTTCCCGTTTCCTAATCCTTAGACTGCAGGATCTCATGGACTACTTCAAAAATTTTACTTTCAACAGTATGTAACAATTCAATGAGATAATATAGCAATAGTATAGTCAATATTCAAAACAAACAGACAAACAAAAAGCCCAAATTACAAAAAAGGACTAATTTATTACACTACAGATCAGAATTTATTGTGGAACAAGTATTCAATAATACATTATCTGGTAGTTGTTCAATTATAAAATAAATAACATATCATGACAAGTTAAATACAGCACTTTATTATTACAAGATAAGGGCATGCTTAATTCAGTATTCTAAATCTATGCAATAATTGCCTCTGAATTGGCTAAAATAATTATACCACAAACAACAGAAACATCTGCCTAGTCGGCCCCATGAGGTAATTGCATTCTTCTTACTTGAGTTTTTCATTTCAAGTTACCTATAAAAATATCAGGCAAGTGAAAGGAAAAGGTTTTTTTCCTCTCCTTAAGATTTAAAGTCACGTGGCTTCTCGGGGCAGATCTACTTTTCCAAGTAAGTAGTAAAGTGGAGCTCTACTATTGTGTTATACGTTTCCATGTGGTCAGTCATCTATTACGATGCCAGTCCTAATTGACAAAGGAAATAAACCCAAACATGCTCGAACGACCATTTAATTAGCTCCTGTACCAATTATAAACAACACTTTACCCACCTTCGATCAACTGACAGAAGTAGTAATGATAAATTATGGAGTAAATGTAAATAAAGTGGTTTTAATTAGTGTAATTAATCACTTCACACATTCTTCAACCTGCTTTGCTCATTTGAGTAACAGTTGAAAGAAAGCACTAGTGAAACTCCTTTAATGTCCTTTAAAGATTCATTTACAAAGGTAATAGGTTGAGGTGCCTCACAGCCCAGAGAGAGGAACCACCTCCTAACTGTTAGTATATGCCTAATTAAGGATTTCAAATACCAAAAAGTCATCACTTACTGTTTCTTCTGCCTCTCAGGTCACTTAGTTTAAGTGCAAAATATTGATTCCTCCTTTTTTTGTTAGTTCATTAAAGTGTCTGTACTCCCAGTAAGCAGTGACTAAACCCTCCTGAAGCTGGGTCATATTTATTGCTCAGTCTTGCAAAGGACTGGATGACTAAAGAAGATGTAATAAAATAAAAGATCAGGGCAGGTATCTGTAAAGTGGCCATTCAGTTTCTGAGTGGTCAAATATATTTGGGATGCTGTGAGAATTCAGGAAACAGACTGAAATAACAACAAAACTAGAGACAGCTTTTGATGGTAACTGATATCTGCCAGTGCCCTTCCACAGTATTTGACATTAAAGAGGTGATGATAGTTAATGACAAGGGGACAGACCTGTTCCTAGTGATACTATGTTCTTTGGCATCTCACTGGTACAGCCTGTTTTCTAAGTCCAGAATTAAACTGCTCCATCTGGGACCAGGAGTAAACTTTCCCTCCAAATTGGAAGGGGAAAGAGTATTTGTTTGTCTGTTTGCTTTAAACCTCTTCATTACACAATGGCCTATTTTTGAGGTAATCTGAAGAATCTTCTTTGAAGAAACGCTCTCTTGCTAAGATGATTTAGGATGGTTTTGGAAAGTGGAGAAATTGAGTGAGCAGAAAGGAAGCCCTGCAAGTCCCACAGGGGGTGGCAAGAAGCAACCCTATTGCCACATAGGTACAGACATTCCCTATTTTCTAGTCTCTGGGGAAGCTGTGAAAAATGTAAGGTGGAAAGACAGTAGAAGTGGAGATGGGGGCAATGAGGAAAACCCTTGTGAACTAGCTGAGAGTGCTTTGTGACTACCGCAAGAAGAAGACATTTTCTTAACAATAGAAAGAAAAAGGAGAGAGTAAACCATGGCAAAACTTAGGATCTTCAGCTGAAAACAAATCCTGTCAGCTACAACTGGTCATACAGATTCTGTAGGAAAAGAAGGGCTTTCAATCCCACTGTTAGCCAGAGCTCAAGCAGAAGGTAACAAGTAGCTGTACTATAGCAATAGTAATAAGCATTGGCCCCATTCTTCCTCCAAATCTGGGACTAGTAATAGAATAGTAGTAGGAAAATATTTCAACATCTACCTTCTAGGAGACATTAAATATTAAAGATATCAGGAGTTTTATATTACAAGGGGAAAAAAGCCAAGGGTGCAATACAGCAAAGGAATTGCATACTCTAATAATAAAGAAAGTCCAGGGGGAAAAAAAGGTGGGGGGCGAGGGGGTGGGAGAGCGGGGACCAAACACACCCTTAAAATGAAGAAATAAATTATAAGACTTTAAATGCTGAAGCACAAGCAGCTCCCTTGTTATGAACAAAACACATCTCTTTAGATGAGAGGCAGCAATTCTTAAATGAGCACACAGAAAACAAACTTGGTTTACAAAGAAGGCAAGTCATTTATATGCAATGCCATGCTTTACCCGCATTAAGAGGGCTGTGTTCTACCTACAAATACAGAAGAGGGCTTTAGTACTGCTGTAGAACCTATTCTTGGGTACTGGAAAATAGGATTTGGTGGAATGCATTCACAAGGGTGGAACAAGTTCATTTTCATCCAAGAATTCTACAAATGATATATATCTGGAGAAACGATGCAAAAACTAGGCTGATACCATTATGTAAGTGAACAATACAAGGATATCCCTTCTAACTCTCCTTCTGACCTAATTACTATTGGAAAGAAAGATGAAGAACACTTTATTTCAAGAGTAATTGAACTGGGAATAGGAACTAGTTTCATTAGATGCTTGTTATCTTAGGCTTTTTACACAAAGTTCTTTTTGTAAAAAGAAAACAGAGGTGTTTTCTAGGATTTGAAATAATAAATATCTACTCTAAGGGATAGCAAAGTAACATAAATGTTCACAAGAAGTAGCAGAAAAATGTAATACCTGAAAAGCATAGAAAGAAAATAAAGCTGCATTCCACCCCAACAGTAAATGGTTCTTTTTTGATTACTGAAAGATTTTATTTTATTTTTACCTCATGGAGTAAGGTAACAAAAAGCCTAAGCAATCCTGACATAATATGGTAACTTCAGTGTTAACTACTCAAATAGTGTGTCTTGCTTTCTATACCATATCCCACCTAGCATTACTCCAGATTTTGAGTGCAATGTTAAAACAGCCAGACCTTCCTGGTGATTACTTGGTAATGTTTGACAGTAGGAGAAGATCTGGAGTTTCATAACCAATGAGAGAAATTGCTGAAGATGCTAGAGAACAGGACTGAAATATATGCACTGAACAAGAACAGAATAGATTTATACATATTTAAGCTCAGAAAACAGAATCTGCCCTGGTCTTTGTGGTTTTTTGTTTGTTGGGGCTTTTTGGTTGGTTTTGGTTTTAATAGAAAAGTTATCTTAAATTTAGATTAAAACCAAGGATAAGCTACTACTGCGATTTTTTAAATTGACTTCAAGATTAAACAACTTCTTTTGTGGAAGATTCATCATCTTTTATGAAATCACTTGCTAAACCCTGGAGATATTGAAATCAGATACCCTCTGAAAGAGATAATTTATCACTGGTCATTAGGATGATGTGCTTTATAGGAGCAATAGATAGAACACAGGAACAAGATGGGCAGCAAGGATAACACCTAAATTATATTTCTGCATTACAGAGGACACAAAGAAGAAAACCAGTATTCTCTAGCCTTTGTGATGGTGACACTGGTACTTCAGAGAAACTCTGCAACTCTAGGCGTGGCAGAACACTTCACTGTAACCCAAGTCTGCTGCTTGTTAAAAGATCAGAGTGTGGAACCACAGGAGAACAGTACCTGAGCTGGGCTCCTGGATGGGATTAGATATGTTTGTGAATATGACCACAACGAGGAATTTGCATGCATGAGGAGGCACTGCATGCAGCAACACAGACAGGAAGATCCAGCTCAAAAGGAACTGCTATGTTTCCATTTGGAACACACTGGGTTTTGGCATTAAAAATTGTTATTTTTTTAATTTGTATTTTCATTGTCAGTCCCCCCCTTTCTAAAAAAAAAATAACTGCATTTAAAATGGAGCGTGGGCTTTGTTTCCAGAAAAAAAACCCCAACAAGTAAATTAAGATCATATTTTGCATTATTGAATCAAATTTTTTAAAGTATTTATACCTGTGAAGACCAACTGTTATTGTCAGGTATTTCTTGTCACCCTCTGTGCCTACAGCAGCCTAAAATTGCTATTGATAGTATTAAACTAACATGTTCCCTTTTTATTACTAGAAAATAAAATCAGATGGTTATAGACATCACACCAACGTGATGCACATGGAAGCTGAATGCATTATCAGAAATAGATTAGACAAATCTCTTCTGATAGACCTACATTAGACTCTTGAAAAAAAAGTTAAAAAGTGCCCAACAGCTTCTGATTATAAAAGCCTATAAAACTACTCACAGATATATGGTTCTAATACAAAAGACATCAGCAGATCTATTATGCTATTATGTTGTTCTATGAACTTAACTACCAGCACAAAACAGGTTTCCTCTTCTTGTGTGAAGCAGAACTCCATTTTTTCCTGACCTTTGACAGGTTTCAGTCCTGAATCTTTTCTGTCCACAAAAGAAAATTACTATTTGGTCTCTGAGGCGAGCCAGTTCACAATGTGCTTAGCACTGCCTCAGAAGTCAATTAAAAAGTGAGACAAAAAGGTCAAAATTTTATTACAATCTTTTTCAGCTGCCTAAACCTTCTCTGCCATAAAACAGAAAGTTCACCCTTCTGCTGCTGCTTTCTCTTTCTGTGTCCACAAATGTGCACCACTCTCACACTGTCTCACATGGTCTCACACTGTCGTAAGTTTGGGCTTTAGTTTTAACTGGGCCTCAAATTAGCAGGCTCAGAGAATCTACATAGATTAAGAGATACAGGTATCACCTGACTAAGTAACCAAAGAAATATTTCATACCAGATGACGCAAACCTGAGATATGAGCACAAGAGTAAGAGGTGTTCACTCAGTTCCATCATGTCTGCAGTAGAGGCAGGACATGCTCCAGCTGTCCTGCTGTGCTGGGTCTTGCTGTGGCTGCCACTACTTTGCGTTTTGTTTTGAGTTCAGGGAAGTAGAAACATTTTGTTGTTACTCTTTTTGTTTTTTGCTGGATGTCTTTTGGGGGTGCTTATAGATCTAGAGCGACAGAATCTGTTTTCGATGGGGAGTGGAGAGTTATTTCTTGTTATTTCTAACTTGTGTAAGTGTGTGTTATATTGTAATTTTCTCTTAATTTTCTCTTTTCTGTATAAATATATATAGTTGGTTTAAACATAAACCTAGTTTGAAGGTTTTTTTTTCCTTTCCTCCCTTTTCTCGGTGGGGAGAGGGAGGCTCTACCATTCTGGGTTGGGCAGTTGGCATTTTGCCAGCTCAACCCAAGACAACACTGTCCTCAGAAAATGCATTTCTCCATTTATAAGGCCAGAATGGAAAAAAATGGAGGCAACTCCCTACTCTGCATTACCACAGAAGTCACAGAAATCCTACTTGATTGAGAGCTGTGTAACTGCATGTAGCACAAAAGAAATCAAACCCAAAAGCACACCTGCCATAATGTTCTGTTCCATATACATCATTTTGCACAGCCCAACAAGCCAACTCACCCTTTCTCAAGGCTGCACCTACACATTGCTATGGGCCCTGGCTGGCACTGGCAAACCTCGGAATGCTGCGGCTCTTGGCACTGCTGCCTGTGCCCAGTGGGCAGGCACTGGTGTGCCACTAAGGCAGGAGGAGGGGGAGCGGTTTGTCAGTCTGTCCAGAGGATGTGGCTGCGTTTGTTTCCTGGCCTGCACTAAAGGCACAATATTTACTGATGTTCTTTTGCACTGTAAGTTTGGATGCCAAAAGCCTTTCTTTGTTCTGCTCCCACAGATGCCACTATAAGTCACTGTTAACAAGTTTCAGTTAGAAAATCCACAGGTTCCTGCTGTGGATGAGGGAACACCTGGTTGCCTGTGCAGGATTTGTGTTTGACAGACTAAGCATCACAAGCTGATCACTACCTCTTGTCCATCTTTGATGTCACTATTAATTATTCCTGCTTTCCTGGTCTTGACTCTCATCTTTCCATTTACCCTCTCCATATATGTTTTACCTGCTGTTACTGCTCCTGTGTCAATTTGAGATTCATATTTTGCACTCCAGTACTAAAGCTAGATTGTGAGGGGTTGTTTTCCTTAAGCAAGGATTTTAAGTCAGTTGCACAGCATTCAACAACACCAGGTACCAAAACTGGATTCATTTCAGGCCAAGCAAGCTCAGGGATATGAAGTAATATTGTGGTATCAGCATGGAATGTATATATAAATGTTTCACCTTGCAGACATAACCAGATATAAGGAAACTCCAAGAAATTCCATGTTACAGGTCACAGCACACTGAAACAAAATTCAACCTATAGGCTGTTATGCAGAAATGGAAGGAATTTATAAAATCCTTAGTTGCAATGTTCTCACAGTGTTACCCCTGGACTCCACACATGACACACCAATGCATAATCTGGATTTGCTTCAGGTTCATCTGAAAGCATGTCAGGATAGCAAGGCCACTTAAACACAGAAAATGTGGGCATTTTGCTTGGATTTTTTCTTTTGCCTCTGAGGATGAATGATCATCTGCTTTAGGGACAAGACCTTGAGGCTTTATTTCATGATGTCTGAAGACATAAAAGACAAAGGAAGAAGATAAAGGAAAAGATGGAAATTGAAACAAGAAGCAAAAGACAAGGATGTGATAAGACAGATATGGGTGATTTATGGAAAGATATATCAGCAAGACAAGGCAAGAGAGCACAGGAAGGGGGAAGGCTAGATATTAAGATGGTGTGAGTGTCTCCAGCTGGGGATTCCTTCCTGAGGAAAGGAAACTTCTAGAGGCACCCTGTTGAAGTTCAGGTCCAACATTAAGGGCATGTACTGGGCCACCTCTTTTTGAACAGCACTTCTGCCAATGGTTTCTATTGCTTTCTCCCTGAGATCCTAAAAACCTGCCCAGGCAACCTACCAATCTACAGAAGGGCTGCAAAAGAATTGAGATGACCGAAGTCCTGCAGAGGTGGGTACCCACATCAACTTCTGTGCCACCCCTGAGGAACCAGGGAAAGCAGAAGCTGCTTCCCAGAACACTGATGGTGCCTTCAGCCATCATCAGGCGTCTTGCCTGTAACAACCACACCTGAACTTGAAGACAGGAACAAGAGTAACAACACAGGCTGGACCTGAGTCACAGTCCCCAACACTCCCCTATCAGAAAACCACTCCCCTATCAGAAATTTACAGTGGTCCATGGCTGGTGAAATAGATACTGAACTCTGTCAGGAATCCTGGTATTGAAAGCCCATACTGTGACTCTGCTCCTAAGTTTGGCTCTCTGCAGTGGTCTCCTCCTGCCTGCATAAGGGAAGAGACCAAAAAGGAAAACTTCACTCATGCTCCCAAAGTGAAAACACCAACATGAATTTACCAGTATGTGATATGTCAGCAACAAAGATGTGCCTGTCATATCTGGCCCTTACCATCCTGATACCCATAACAGCAGAGGTGATGCAGCACTGAATGACAGTGTTTGAGCTACATCTTTTCATCTGGTGCTATTCTCAACGTCTTTGAACTCTGCCTCTGATAGAGGATGAAAACAATAAAATCCAGGCTTAGGATGCTTAGTGCTGATGGAGCATTTCCTGAGGCAGCACTGGCTGTAAACACTGATGCTGAGATGTGAGAGGTGGCTCTCAGCAGCACCAGAGCCTGCTTCATTTTATCAAGCCTTAATGTCTTTGTGGGGTTTAGCAATCAATCTCCAGAAACTTTTCATGGTCAGCTATTTTGTAAAGACATTCCACGCCTGCTGAGGACTGCCCCTGGGAACAGGTCTTGGTGTTTGTGATCAGCCAGTGGCTATTACACTTTTAAATGACTTAATAATTATTTCATGCTCACACTTAGGGTGACTAGGGACAGAAAGGGAAGCTGGACAAAGGAAACAACATCTTATCCCCATTTCTCAGAAGTCTGTGTATTTAACAACTACTTCAGAAGACTGAACTTGACTTGCAGTGAGAATTTTTGTCCAACGTTCTCTGTGAGAACATACAATGCATAACTGTGGGCAACCCTTTATAAAGATTTGCTCTGTTACAAATTGGGCAAAGATGATTTTGAAACCCCAGTGTTTCAAACCAAGACTGATCAAAGGCTTGTATTGGAAGAGATTAATGGTGTAAGGAGAGGCATCCATAATGTCCGACCATAAATATTTTCACTAAATACATTGCAATACTAACAGAAGTTTCTGCCATAAATCAAAATTTCCTCAGACTTCCTACTCTGAGAGTTTCTTCTGGGGCTAAGAGCTGTTGAGTCAGACAACTGCCAGGTTTGCATTAATGCAGCAGACAGAAAGACAGTGTAACCCATGTTATGCATTTCTGCCACTCCTACTCCAAAGACTGCAATCCCAAAATAAAAGAGGAGCATGCACACTTCCTAGGTATTTTCCAGTTCTTAAATGTGCTCAAAGAGCACATGATTTTATTAGTGTGCATGTTTACCAAGAGATCCCATAAGAACACCCCCTTTGTGTGCACAAAGAATGACTCAGCTGGATTGCTCTGGCTCCCAGAGCAGATAATGAAATGGAAATAACTTCATCCATCAAAAAATTGTGAGGTCCACTGATGCCAAATTTCATCTCATTGAGCATGTCAGCCATCTGACAGGTGGCAATTTCACAAAGCAAGAGCTGTGGGATGGAAAACACATAAACACACATCCTTTAACACATTCATTGTGTAAATAGTGCCTTTTTGTTTCAATCCATTTTCAGTATCTATGAATAAAGCAGCTGATAAAGGCTGAAAATCATAAAGGTTGAACAAGGAGTGCTCTTTCAAACTGGGACATCTGCTTTCCTGCTGAGTAAGGAGGAACTCTCTTATTACAAAAAATTGCTGAAACAAAACTGAATTAAGAGAATAAAATAAGAGTTTAGCCTACCTTTTTAGCCTCAGAATTAGACAGGTTATTTACATGAAAACTACATCTGTCTAATGCAACATATACATATAATTCCATGTTATAAAAATAATCTGTTCTTGCAACATAAATCATTCTTCAGAGGAAAAACATCAACACCTAAATAAATGGTACCGCTACCTATTTGTGCTGCATTTGGGGTAAATAATTTCAAATGACTAAAGGAGTAATATATTGTGGGATTGAGTCCATGCTTTTTCTTTCCCAGAAGGACTTAGACATCCTTAACTGCCTGCAATTCTGTCTATATGCAGCCTCAGTGCACTATGAAATGGCCTTAGCCAAGAAGATGGTAAATATTTAATCTACATTGTATTTATTCCCTTATCAGTGTGCTGGATTCTGCAATTAATCCTAAGTACTAAGGACAACAGGGTCACAGACATAAATAAAAATATATTCAGAAAATGTAGGGGGAAACTGTGTCTAAAGTAATGTCAGATAGGAAAAACTGCAATTCTAATATAAACCCAGTTGTTTTTAAATTTAAATTTAAACTGTAGCACTTAAAAAAAATCAAGATAACTGGGAGAATGATCCAAGAGGAGTTTTGATCCATGTCAATGAGAACTCTGTTGCTGAAGTCTGTGGTATTGATTCAGAGAGCAAAAAAAGGAGGATTGCCACGTGAAGTGATTAAGCAAGTGAAAAGTAGTGAAATGACTCTCTTTCAGTTAAAAATGTAAACACCAAAAGCTTCATATATCTGTCCCATAATCCTTTTAAGACTGGTCTTGTGCTCATTTTGTGGAGGCTGAAGCAAAGGAAAAAGCATGAAAGATTTAAGTATAGCTACCTTAAAGTAAAATTAGAGAGTTCTGGATTAGCAGACATTTGAGCCTGTGGTTTAAGCTAGGAAGAAAGTGCCAATGGATTTACTCAGTAATCTCAGCAGTCCATCTAACCCTCCTTTTGCTAATGCCATGACAGAAGGAAAATCCATTGCCTGTCTCCACCACTGTAGTCTATAGAGATTCAGGACAGACTGTAAGGACTCAGCATATTCTGTACGGATTCAGTGAGCTCCAGCTAATTATCTCAGAAATTGGTTTGATGATACTATCATGGCATCCCTCTAATGTGACATGGTAATGACTTGCAGGGATAGGGGTACAGAGAAATTAGCAGAAGAGAAAGAAATATAGGATCAATATTTTCCTCCCATTCCACGTTTATCGTGCACTACCCTTTTGTAAAATGCAAATTTAGAAACATTGGCAGAAAAAGGTAGTTGGTCTTAATGACTGCTTAGAAGACTCCAGACTCTCTGTATCACAGAAGATGGACACCTTGGGGCCTCAGGCAGCTCATCAGAACCTTTCCCACTTATCTGCAGACCAGACTGGACCTTATCAAAACCTTAATGACAAATGTCCTTAGCAACCACCCTTCATCATTCAGACAGCTCTATATCTGTGTTTACTCTCTGTCCTTCCATGCAGCTTTCCACCTTTTCAGTTGTTCTTACATATAATGGGGAGAAAAAAAGAAAGAAAGAAACCCCAAACAAAACCAAAAAAGGAAGTGCATTGACTAGGTCACAAAAGGAATGGATCCAAAGTAGTTGTGTGATTCTGAGGCAGCGGTGCAGGGATAGGAAGGGGAGGAAAAAATGTCTTGCTTCCTCTATCCCCTGTCTTTCCAAGATTTCTAATCTGAAATACTAATTTTCAGTCTCCACAATGCATAATCAGCTCTTGCAAAATCTTGTTTTTACGTGTCTTTCCCCACTAAATTAAACAATTCTGCCATGAGAATACCTTTCTGGAGCTACAGTCACAGTTCAATACTCCTGTGTCTTAAGTCTGTCTGAAACACCCCTATTGCCCTGAACTAAAGTTTGTTTCCCCTGCATGTTTCCTCACCCAGTGATTGCAGGTCCTACACTTACTGTGCATTCCCATCCCTCTTCTGTGACTCATCTCCAGTGTCTTGTCTGATTACCAGACATGTCTGGTCTTTCCCCTAACCCTCTTTAAGGTACTTATCTTCATTTGTGCAAAAGCAGTATTTTTGAGTTCCCATTGGAGAGAGATAATGATGGAAGGCAGAAATATTTTCAAAGAGGAGCAGTCAGCCCTGCTGAGTGTTACAGCAATGTTGGGCAGGGAGGAGAGCGGATTGAGTGCCCTCACAGTGGCACTGAGGGACACAGGCTGGTCCCACACTGTAGCTCCTGGCCACTGCCACCAGCAGCAGCCTGTACGTGCCCACCCTCAGGGACTGAGGGTATGTGTGGAGCACTGTCATTCCACTGATGACATCACCATGATAAACACTTAGGACAGGCTGAACTCCCCTCCTGACACCACAAAAACTGTGTCACGTTTGATGTAAACTGGAGTGACACAGTCTTGACAGATCTAGAGCTACATAAAGAGAAATCACTGTAGTGTGGAGAACTGGATGACTGAGATGCAGGTTTGTAGCTTAAGTCAGACGCAGTTTCTTGCATAATTCTGGAAGTTTCCTGACTTTTTGTCTGTTGCTTGTAACAGGAAACACATGGTTTGGGGAAGACAATTTATACTGGGCTGGGACAGAGGAAAGAGATGGGCAACAGTGCAGGAGTTCCCCCTGGCTGCACGTAACCTTGTCCCAGGGTCAGCACAACCACAGGAAGCTTGTAAGAGAGCTCACAGCAGTCACGAATCTGCCTGCCTGATAGTAATTTAAAACCAGTGATCACAAGTGACTACTCTGCTTTCATTTCACCAAGTTAATAAGAGCTTTATATGTTTAAGGTTTTTCACATTTGCTGATTCACACTCAGTAAAGATAATTAGCAAGCATCTCTGTTAGCAATACAGAATCCCTCCTGTGTAAGCCCCTTTCATGTGACTTGTCCCATTTGCCTTTTTTGCATGGCTTTTACTTGCTACTAAAGGAATAGCACATGTGAAGCCATGTTTGAGATTTAGAGTATTATAACAGCTGACTGCTATGTGACAACTTTTTAAAACTAAGTCTGAGAAAATCAGAGTGCGTGACACCGAATTGTAAAGATTTTGACTACAGACACATTAATCCTCTACAAAGGCAGAACTACTGATAGATTAACTCATTAGACTAGATGCACACAGTTCAGAAAAAGAAGCTGTGGTCACATCCCTGGGCAGGTTTTCATAGGATGATATAAAAAATCTGCTTCAACTAGACTAGAACTGCCATGGCAGGCTGGAAATGCTCTCCTCAGAGTCAGTCTTGTTACTTAAAATACAGCTTTGCAGTCAAACTACAGAGGAGTAAACATAACTAAAACTGTCAAGTTAGGAGCTCAAAAGTTTGGAAATGCCAGACTAAGTTTCCTTTTCTGAATCATCACTCTCCCTCCTTTCTTGTCTCAGAGACAGTGGACACACTGCAAAACTATTCAGTGTTTTGTAGCTGCCTCATTTTTTACTGCATGACCTCAGGCATTCATTGAAAAAATGTTCAATACAAAGAGAAAAAAGAGCATCCTGGTGGATTATTCTCACTGTTTACCTCAAATGCATCACAAATAACAATTTCTGGAATACCTGTAACATGAGACATTTATATAGATTTCATTTCCTATTTGGAGATTGAAAGGATTAAGTGTCTATGAAACACAAATGAGGTGTATGAGACGTTTCAAAGAGAGCTTTAAATTTCCTTTTGTATCACACTTCATGTATTTGATACTGTGCTTCCACAGTGTTCTGTTCTGTTTGTTCTCAGCACACCTAACCAGGAACACCCAGAACTAAGTACCAGTAAAAGATACTTTTAATGATTTAACAACTATAACCTGAAAACTTTAGGACTTGAAAGAGAGGCACAATTAAATTTCAAATAAATATGAGACTCTTGTTTTCATTGAGAATGTGTGTTCTACTCATTGTTTAGAGAAGTCAGAAGCACTCTGCCCTCTAGTATCCTGTGCAGTTTGAGCCTCAGCTTTCGGTAAATGAACCATGGACAAAAAATGTACAAAACAGGGCATGATAATAACTGTTTTACAATGCACTCCTAAGAAATTCGACTTATGCTTTACAGACAGCCTTGACTTTGGTACTTTTGACTCTGGAAACACAGTAGCATTTTAACTGTTTGATGTTTGTGATACCAAACCCCCAAAACAGAAAGAAAATTCAGTATATGACATCCTAATTGTATTTATGAGTGATTAGTAGAGATGCAACTGTTAGCTTTGGCATATAGATCTGATTCCTAATTAAAACCACCATAAATGGCAAATGGCAACCTAGCTCCATTACAAGCTGGGCCCAAAGCAGAGGAATACAGGGCACCGTGACAAAAGGTCTCAACTACTTGCTGACAGTGAAGACCAAGCTGGCAGGCCTTGGGGGAAAGCTGCTCCCCTGGGAGCACGTGCTCCTGTCTTCTCTCCAACCCTGTATTTCTCAGGGGCAGCTACTGCCCTCTCCATAACACCATCACTTCTTCCTTTTCTCAACTCTCATCCTCATCATCCCATTTTCCCCCTCTTTGCCCCTAACTCCTGATCCCTGAACAAATCATCCAGCCAAGCAAACTCAGCTTTAGACATTCTATCTGGACCTCCTGCTTCAACAAACCTCAGTTCCTGCCCTGCTGGTCCCCTACGCAATCCATCTCTACTGCTCCTCACCTCCCTCACCTTTTTCCTTTTGCCAATGTTTTATATTGTTCTTCCTATCTATCTACATTCCTATTTATGTCTTAGCTTCCTGTGACAGTCCCCAGAAATTTCTTTAGTACTCATTTTCCTCACATATCCAGACTTCGCTCTGTGTCCTGTCTTCATCTTTCCATAACAATTTTTTGTAGTTTCCCTTTCTTCAGGCAGTTTCTGCCAGGTTTCCGTCCAAGCCAGCCCCTCTCTGCCCCCACTCTCCTCTACTGCCATCTACCTAATTTCATTTTTCTATCACAGAACCACATTTTGAAGGCAATCTTTATCATTGTAGTCTGTTCTCTTTCTCCTCATCCACCAATGAAAAAACCCCAACAAACAAACAAACAAACAGGGCTTACATTGTTTCATTATGTTTTCCCAATGTTGTTCAGATCAAGCAACATCCTAACAGCTGTCAGTCACACAGACTGTGTTCAGATGAAGCAACACTGCAACAAAAGCTTTAGTGACATTTTTGGCCCAGAAATCTTGTGCATATGAGAAGTGAAAAATTTTCTACTGTCCCAGGATTGTCAGCTGTGAAATTTACTGCAAATCTTGTTTGAAAATAATGAAAAACTTTCTGACAAATTAAAACTCTGCATCCAGTGTGCAATGTCTTTCTTTTGCCACTCGATGACCACAATGCAGGTGATGGCTTGTCACTGCTAGAGATGCTTTGCAGAAGGTGGCTGTCACATTTCAGCAGCCTTTCCAGTTGCAGGGGAGAATATCCCCTTTGATTTCACCTGAAAAGCCAAGCCAATGTCAGGAGCTGCAGTGGGAGTGAAGTGAAAGTGGACATACACTGTGGCAGATGGGAACAGAGTATGGGGCAGGAAATTGAGCAAAAGGAAAGGAAATTACGGTATTAACCTGCTTTTTCATCAGCTGGTGCTGCACCTGATAACAGACCTGTCAACATATTGGAAAACTTTGTGTCATTGTGACTCATGAGCACAAGTGTTGGTAGACATCTGCTCCACAAATGAGTGGTATGTCCCTCATTCACTTTTGCTGTTCTTTAGCCTTGATTCACTTCCCAATGGCTGATTCTAGCCAAGAATCCATCCATTCTCTGCACAATTCTGCAAACAGAATGGCTGGCAAACGACCAGTGAGCCAAACCTTGAGAAAAGACTTCTGCCCTCTTTGCTACAGCTGCCATTCTGTGCATCACCTGCAAAAAGTTCACCTTTTTCTGTGTATCCACTAGAAAATTCTAGTCTTAAGGAGTACCAGGTACCTGGCCAAGTGGTTACAAGGAGACATCAGAATTTCTCTCAGCCACACACTACTTTTATTTTTATTACTTTTGCATAGTGAAAAACTCCTATTTGAAAGTTGCTTTTATGGGGGTGATGCTGAAGTTTTGTGACATGAAATTACAGTATAGTACAGCAACGTTACAATTAGAAAATATTTTCCTTAAAATATATTCCATGTGTTTGACATTCCCCCCCCCCCCCCAAGAAACTATCAGCAAGATTCCCTCCATTATAAACAAACCCAAAAATTAACTTGCAAAGGCAAGGAGGCAATTTGCTCACAACTACATTGCCTTCTGCCAATATGAGAAAATAGTCAAGAAAAACACTAAAAGATATGCATTCAGTTTTAAAGCATTAAATAATTAGGTTCTAGAAAGTGTATTTCTAGCAACTTACTTTCACTGGCCGAATAGTCCTGTGGATCAAGTATCCCTGACTCCTGCAGAGATCTAATACAGGAGTCCACCAGCTCCAGACCAGTGGTGAGCTCATCTTCTATATCCTTCTGACCATCTATAATAAACAATGAAAACATCAAAGAAGGGCAAAAGCTACAAGACAAAAGGTAAAACCATTTCTATGTGACTAAGCATTCCCAGCTGATGAAGGACTGGAGATGGCAGCCCTCAGGAGGCTGATCATACTGAAAATTCTGCCATCCCTTTGAAAGCAAAATGAGAAAGTTCAGATCTAATCTTAAAAAAAGCTAGAAATGTGTTTAGAAATCCCCCCTCTCAAAACTCTGCATTAGTTTCAGTGTTCTTTTTATCAACCCTAACAACTTTTGACAGATTTTGCCAGCTTTTAAGTGGAATTTTCATACACTAGCAATGAAAAAAAAACAACAAACCAACAAAAAACCCACAACAAACAATCCCACATAAATAAATGTAGTTTTCCCCTCCATCTTCTTTAGAAAAAACTGATAATTCTGGGAGAGAATATATGTAATGCATATATGCAGGTAAGTGCATTACCTTGTGTTTGCCAGTGAAACTGCTCTTCTGTTGAACTGAAAAGAGAAAGACAAAAGTTTTAACTTTTAATTAAATGATTATGTAGTGTGCCTTGAATATTCACATATAAATCCATTCTGAAGGAACTGATTTAATAAAATAAGTGACTTAAGAATAAATAACATACTAAAAATACGTCATTTTATGTATTTTTTAACTAATGTCTTGAACAGCATTCACTCAGCAGGACGGAAGCTTCTTTACTTCTTAATCAAGAAATGTAAAACATACATAGAGAAACTGCCCTTTTGGTCTTGATATACAAACTACACTATTTCAAAGCAAAAGCATTAACATTCTTCAACTGTTTTGGATACTTCCATTTGTCTGATTCTCCATTTTTACAGAGAAAGCTATAAATTGCTTTCTCAAGTGAATAGTTACATGTTATTTCTAAAAGAAATTACGAGTATGATTCCTGGTTCTACTGATCATTATGTGCATTTTTATATTATTCAAATGTGCAGCTAAGTTAATTCAATTGGCCTACACAGGAGAGCAAATTTAGATGTGTTGGTGCTTCTGTGCACAAGCACTTAAGCAACAGAAGGTCTTCATTTTAAAATAATGAGCATGCACACTAGAGGATGGTTAGGTAGGGGTTTTTATATAAAAGGAATGATATATTCAAATGAATGATAAAATGAATTATATATTCAATTAGGCAATGAGTACACTTTTCTCCAAGGCATGTTCTGTTTATGCTTCAATATAGGACTTTCTCACATGCCAAGAATACAAAAAGGATTGGAGTTACTCAGTACTAACCATTCCTTTGATAACAGTCAGATAATTTTTATAGTCGTGATTAAAACATTTTTCTGTACATTTTACAAGATATTTACGGGGAGAACAAAATAATTTGTTGCATCCATCAGTTAAAAAAATAAAGACCAAAATTATTTCAACTTTTCAAACAACTATATCTCTCTCTTTCTGAGATTGAGAATAAATGCTTTTTTTTTGATGAGTAAATGGATTTAAATCTTGACTTGTTTTCCCTTTTTCCAACAGATGTTGGACCTCTTATGAATATATAAGTGTACCTGCTCGTATCTCTTCTGAACAATATTAATGTAAATAAAATTAAATGCTTCTTTTTGGAGATCTAGTTTTACATTAAAGAACTTGTGCCAATTACTTACCAGATTTGATAGTGTTGAAAAAGAGAAAATTGCCTAATAAACATAAAATAGTTCTAAAAGGATTTTTACTTTCTGGCTGGCATGACAAGTGTTAACCTGACAAATTCAAATCTATACATCATCATCATCAGTTTCCAAATATCTTCGATCTGTGGTTTATACTGGCTCACTGTAGTGAGATTTCATAGATTAAGAAGCGTGTTCTTCAATGAGACAGTCAACTAAAAGCCTTGTAATTCAAGTCCACTGAAGTTAACAATACTGAAGATAAACATTGCCAGAGTCCTCTGACAAACAACCATAACTGCAGAGTTACTGGAAGAAATTAATTTAAATGACCTTTTGAAATGGAGCCCTAGTGGGTGGTGGTGAGCAGGGACAGTGGCTCTTTTTAAAATGACACTTTTTCCAATTTTAAATTCCTTTTGCCTGATTTTCAAATCACTAAATAACTGCAGCTTCAGCTGACACACTGATACTTGAGAATGATCTTCCTTTCTGTAATTACCATAATCCATAATGGGTAATATATTACTTTCCACTATATAGTCCCTCTTCCAGTATCCAGATTTCTATGTGATAGATATCACCTCAACAGAGAGAAAAAAAAATGTAGTGTCTCAGGTGGCATTCTTATGGCAGAATGAATTACTAAAGGTTGCTGGCAAGAACACTGATACAAAAGCCTGTGCCTCCTCATTTCTTTTCTCTCAGTGAGAAAAGAAAATCACGTCTGTGCACAAGGAGTGAATTATCAGTTCCAGGAATTCCAGCTTAGACCTTTTTAAGCAGTAAACTTGTACAAAATCTAACAAAGTTCATTATGTTCAATGAATCACTTGTGGTTGATTAGTAGTAATCTTTAATATCACTTGTCTGACTTCCACACGGACATTGCAATGCATTCATATTAATCTTAGGATTACAATAAATATTGACTAAGTTTTGGCTTTTCCACTTTTAGTCACAGAATCAGAGACTAAGCTGAGTTGGAAGGGATCCCATAAAGCATAATGTAATGCTTCTCCTCACCACTACTGTAATGGTCTTTTAATAAATAATCTAACTCTTATAGTCAAGGTAACACAACCCACCATGAAAATCTTTCTCCAAATGCTACCTTCTTATTCAGTGTGTGGATATGAAACAGGCTGCCAAGGGAAGTGACCATCCCTGGAGGTGTTTAAAAGATGTGTAATGTGGTAACTGGAGACATGGTTTAGTGGCAGTTCTGGGTTAATGGTTGGACTTAATGACCATAAAAGTCTTTTCCAACCTAAAAGATTCTGTGATTCTCTATTAAAATTGTATTGGCTGCTACAAGGATATCAGTATATTCTGGTATGAAAACAGTGCCCTTTCCCTTAGTTAAATACATGCTCTTGAAGGATCCAGTACAGTTGCACACTGAAGCTGCCATTTCTTGGTTAAAAACCAATGTCTCAGCCTTGCAGACAAACATCTAAAGGGTTTCCCTAGAAAATGTACTAGAATTTGCCATAGTTTAAATTTAGATACTCTGCATTTTTATTCTTTCTTCACCTTTTTTTTTTTTTTTTTTTTTTCCTCCTGCTTTTGGCCTGAAAAAGCTTCCTGACTGAAGCAACCAGACACGTCTGTGCAGGGAGCCTTTAGGCTGTCACACAACTGTGCCAAATCTGCTTGAGGGAATAAAAGGGTACACTTGTTTGTCCTTTTCTTCTAGGTGTTTTCCAGCTTCACAAGAAAGCAGTATAACTGACTGTATACTCACATCAAACACATGAAAAGACAAAAAATAATAATTAACTGAAATATTCTCCTAATAAATTTTTCAGCATGCTCAGCAGAAAAAAAAATCTTTTTGATTTATAGTTTTTCTCAAGAAAAGGCTTTAAATTTGTTATCAACCACTTTTCTGCATATTCCTATGCCTCATTATATCAGTTTGCAAATTCCAGCATCTTTGACTGAGGAAGCTGAGCAATAGAATACTTTATCAAGTTCTGAGTATGGAAACCTGCACCCATCTGAAGAGTTTAAGGAGGGAATTTTAAGCAGAATTCACTAGTATAGCATTAGAAAATAGTAGCATAAAATATTAATGAGCTGAGAACTCAACGAAACCACCCAGTAAAAGTTGTTTTAGCTCCCTAGACAAGAATGAGCACAGTAAATATGCACTGAGTGGTCAGCTCGATTCCAGCTGAACTCGCATGTTCCCATTTCTGCACACATGTACTCAAAGAATGGAAGGAGCAAGAACCCCTCTGTGTGAGACCCTGCATATTTGGAGGCTGAAAGGCAAATGAGCACAGCACACTGCAGGGAGCTCCTTTTGGGGAGCATCACCTGGGGAGCTCTACCTGCCTCTGCACAGCCAGCAAACATCAGAAGCACAAAGCACTGAGAAAACGCAGAGTTTCTACAGCCAGCAAAGGATGTCTGACTATTACCAGCATCTATTTACATCACATTTATCCCTTTTCAGGCGCAAAAAAAAAAAAAGTCCCAGAAAAATCCCAGCCTAAGCTATGCTGTGTCTATAAACAAGCAACAAATCAGGCCTTAGGGAGCCTTCATTAATTTTTCCTGCATCTCAAGTCAAGTTAAACAAGAAGTGGGTGCCCCTTCATGACAGATTTGATAGGAACCCAGCAAGATAAGACGTGCTCTGTGGAGACAGCCAGCACCAGCAAAACAAGGGGAGCTACAAAAGACCTCTCCCCACAATTTAAAGGAGTCAACAGTGGTTTGGATGGCATACAACTGAATGCTCCAAGTGACACCAAAATACTGCTTTGCTGGACCATGCTCACCAGCCACAATTCTACAACAGCAACCAGAATCCTCACAGTAGGCAATCCAGAGGTGGGGAATGCTGTTGGGCACTTAGGCAGAAGGAAAGCTGCCTGAGACACCCTCAGACAGCATTGCCATAGGGCCTGTACAAACACCCAAGGATTTCCTTTCAGAACAGGTGCTGGAGAGCAGCAAGGGCACTTTGGACTCAGCTGAACTCGTGGAAGCTGGGGATGTGCCTGTGCTGCTGGCAGCAGGAACAATGCTGGGGCAAAGGGAAGTTACACCAACCCCCCAGGCCAACACACCCATTTTGGCACATCACCTCATCACAGTGGTACTTGCAGTATCATCTGGGTTTAGTTTTAAACAGTACAGGTCCTAATGTGAGACCTGACCCCATCCAGATGAATGCCTTGACAGCTTAAGAACCGTTAAGTACAAGAAGGAGGTTCACTTCAATGTACACAATTCTCCTACCACAATATTAATTATGCAGCCTGCAGAAATTATTTTTTTATTTTTATCCTGTGCACATGCACAGTGGGCCATATAATTTGGTTATTCAAGTCCTCCACCTTATTGCACCTCAGAAGAACACAACAGCAAAGAAACTCAGTTCTTGCTAGGAAACTATGTAGGTTTTCTTTTATTCACTGTTTCTGGCACACCCCTTGGTTTATCACAGAGCCTGCTCACAGGCTGCCAGGGCAAATTCATGCTTCTGTACTCCTTTAATTATCCAAGAAATGTTTATGTGCCTCTCCTTTGTGGGAAGTCATTCAGTTTACAGTTGTCACTCATTTTTTGAGAAAGCACTATAGCTATCTGCTACACAAAAATATTTCTTTTTATTGTTTTCTAAAACAATTCATGAAATTATAACTAAAACAATTCATGAAATTATATCTAACACTACTGTAGAAAAGCAATGAAAGGATTTTACAAGGAGTTTTATCAGCACATGATCTTTCAATTATTTCCACAATGGAGCCACACAAACATTGCTGTATATAATTACAGGCAGATACTGTCTTGCTGATTTTAAAATTGTTTTCCTGGCTTTGGAAGGTGGAAGAAAAGATATTCAGAAGCATTTCACAAAAAGTAAGGAGGCTGAGAAAGTAATATTCCATCTAAAGCAAAGAAGAAGCAGATTTTAAATCAGCAATACACTTCAGGTTATCTGCAATATAGTAAATAACTTTCAGTATCAACTATGTGGAAGGAGGGGGGGGGAACCCAAACAACTTAAGAATAAATTTTATATTAAATAATTCCATGAAAAAGTATCAATCTCTCAGTAAATTACCATAGGAAAAAACCCTCAAGAGTAATGGGGTTTTTTGTGGCCAATTTAGAATCATGCCAAAATCTCTGACTTTGGTGGTCACTCCCTTCAGCTCAGTAAATGTGACACTGCAACCTCTCTCCAATATTTAACAGCACTCTGTTAGTCAGCTGGGATATCAACTTGGCTGCCCTATCAAGAAGTCCTTTTGATGTTTCTACAAACCATTCAATCCCCTACAATGATCCTGGAAAATGTAAAAAAAATCCAACAAACCAAAAATAAAGAAACAACACGCTCACAAACCCCCACATATTTTACTGAGGGCTGCTCTTTTGTACCTTGGGAACTTCAAACTGACTTTTAAATGATGACAAAATTCTTAACTGTGGATGCTGGAAAACCATTCAGGTGGTTCATTCCCACCTTTATTAGAAAAGCCTCACTTCAAGTTCCTGTGGGGAAAAAGAACTAATTTTTTTTTCCCAGGCAAATTATTGTTATACCCCAGGTTTTACAAAAGCAATAGCAGAACTTTGTGGCTGTACTATAAAATTTTCTATTTCTTTTCAATGATGCAGGGAATTATTCTCTATTTTTATTTAGAGAATCTAGTATCAAACCCAGTTACTTAATTTTGTAATTTCCCATTATTAATTAAGAAAAAGGATGTTGGTTCACAAAAAGAAAGAAGGAATTAGCTCAATGCTGGCTTTCTGCTAATAATGTTAGTTCTTCTTCTTTGCTTCAAATGTATTTTTATTTGAGAAAGGAGGTAATTTCCAAAACTGAAGAACCTATACAGGAGCACATTAAGAACAGAATTAGAGTATTTCAATTGCAAAGGACCTACAATGAGCAGAGTCTGACCTCCTTGCCACTTCAGAGCTGACCAAAGGTTAAAGCGTGTCATTAAGGGCACTGTTCAAATGCCTCTTAAACACTGACAGGCTTGGGGCATCGGGCACCTCTCTAGGAGCCTGTTGACCACGCTCTGAGTAAAGAATTGCTTCTTGATGCCCAGTGTGAACCTCCCCTGGTGTAGCTTTGAACTGTTCCCAGGTGTCCTGTCACGGGATCCCAGGCAGGAGAGCTCAGCAGCTCCCTGTGCCCTTCGCCTCCTCAGGAAGCTGCAGAGAGCAATGAGGTTGCTGCTCAGCCTCTTGCAGGTTTGAAGTTGTGCCTCTTCTCCACAGCAGAGCAGTGTGCTGTGATATTCCTTCAGTCCCAGTGCGGGTATTTGAATCTGATCCAAACCAAACAAGTATCTAAAGTAGTATCTGGAAGGAACTTAAGTGCTCAAGAAATGAATTAGAAATGGCAAATTAGAGAAATCAATAGTGGAAAGGCAGAATCATCTCTGCCCTGAGGCAACTGAGCAGTCTGGTGCCGAAATCACAACCCAGTCTATCAGTACCAATAACACTGTGGTCTTCAAGCCTGCCTTGTCGACAGCATCGCACAGAAAGTATGAGCATGGTTGTCATTCTTTAAAGAATTCAGTGCAACACTCTGAAATATAAAATGAGGTCTCGTTTTTTCTTTCCCTCCTCCCTCTTACCCCAACAGCTCAGCTATTAAAGCATTTGTGCACAATGCGATAGAACTGGATAGAAGATTTTATTCACTTATGAGAAATAAAAGCAGTATGTAAGTTGAATGCAACCATCAGGCTTGTTCCCTGTCTTTCCTATTGAAATCTCTATCCTGTGTAGAAAACAACACAGTATTTTAGTTAAGAAACTGTTATAAAGGACATCACCACAGGTACCTTCTCTTTGCACCAAGTTTGGAAAAATGTCTTCAGAGAAAGAGTGCAGACAGTAACACTCATAGAGGAAAGGCAGCTTCCCAACGGAGCAGAAAAAGGGACTGGAGATCAAGGGCTGAGAGTAAATTTCATGTAAGGGACCTTAAACAACCTGCCCAGAGTCTTGGCACTGGGTAAGAAACATTCAGTGAATTGAGATCGATTCTTTTTTGAGACACATAGTTCCCTATGCATTGTATGAGCACTCCAGGAACTTATCCCAACCCATGGATACATGGAGACAGTCACCAGAAAATAAGTGTTATAACACACTTTTTCAGTATCTTTTTGGTTCTGGTCTTTGGTGCCATAACATTGATTTCCAAATAAATATGGTGTAATACAAAGGAATTCCTTTAAGGAAAGCCACTTCTCTATGTGAAGATATTGCAATATTTCCTCCTGGGATAGATAACTGCTAGAGCAGGTAAAAAAACCCCACTAGTAACATGGAGGAGCTCCTCATCTTCTCACTGCCAACAAACTGCACAGAGATACCCCTTCTGCAGAACACTTAATCCTTAAAATGAGGATCAAGCCAAGCACCTCATGCTGTCCATTGTTTTAGGTAAATTATGTAATGTATGATCATACTTTTATGTGACTATTTCACCTTCAATTTTTGTTCTGTGTTGTAACTAATAGAAAGTGATTTTCTCTAGGTTTTGAGGGGATGATTCACTTTAAATTCAGCATTTCCCTGAGGAAATAATGCAGACAGAAGTCAGACAGCCTCTACCTTGAAGAAAGTGTATTCCATGCAGGAAATTCCCAATATACACACAAAGCCTGTCACTGTGTGAAATCGCATATCACAGCCCCTTCCCAATTCTTGTCTTCTACAGCCTCTTCACATTAGTTGTACTCATCTCCTTCCAAGAAACCTCCTTTCACAGGGCTCTTCACCTTTTTCCAGGTAAACAATTCTCTCCTTTTCTTTCCATTCCTTCTCCCCCCTGCTGAATAAAATCCAGAGCCAGGATGTTTCCTCTTTTTACTTAGCAGATGGTTTTGCAACTTCCTTTCCTGCAGCTTGTGCCTGTTGGCAAAAATCAAACTCCTACTGTGCCTCCAGAGTGGCACAAAGTTCCCTAAAACTAACAAAGGAATTCTTCATGTCAATATATTGTCTGAATTTTGACACTGACATAACATGCAAGAGACTGCATGATAGTCACCTACACCTTACACATTGCCTTTTATTTCTGTATTCTCCACCAGATGTGTGCACATGAAACATTGCCACAAAACAGGAGAAGATTCCAAAGGAAGCAGGAAAGATTTTATTGATCCTCTTTACAGGAGGATTAAGTAAACAATTTGAGGTGTACATTTTAAAAGCTGAGTTTAATAGATGTGCTGAACAGATTATTTTCTGTTGAGAGAAAGGAGGAATAATCACAGAGTAACTTAGGTTGGAATGACTTCTGGCATCGTTTGTTATAGTCCTGACTTAAAGCTGGGCTAACTTCAAAGTACTGCCCATAATGCATATGGGAGACTCCATCAGTATTCTGCTGTTCAGAATTTGTTTAGTTAATTATCTTTTTTTTTTTTTCAGAGAGATAATAAAAACTGATAAAAGATGAAATTAGAAGAGTTTGGTGAATTTAGATGAGAAGATTGAAGACTAAGAAAGGAGCACAAGTGCCTTTTAAAATGTCACAAGGCTAAAGAATGGGAGAAAAAGAAACAATCAGAGGCAGCACACAGGTGGGACAGGGACAAACAAGTTCAAACTGGCCATTGACATTTTTGTGGGAACTTGAAAAAAGGTATTAAAACATCACAGAAGCAGCCCATCCCCTACCCCATTCAATTTGAGTTGAGGTGGCAAACCCATACTCTCTGCTCTTAGAAAGAGCTGATGTTGGGTGCAGCTTTGAGGAACTGGGCTACAGCTCAGGATGGTGCCTCCAGTTCTGTACTTGAAACAGCCTTAATCTGTGATGCTGACAACTTGGTGATCATTACACAGCAGTATACACACAACTGCATAAATTAATAACTGCTACAACCAGCACCCTGGGCAACAGAACAACCCAGGTTTTCCAGAAGCAGCAGTACCAGGAATCATGTATGCAAGAAATGGGGAGTGTTACATTTACATGTCAGTGGATGAACATAAAAGCAGCAGAAAATGACTTTGGAACCTAAAATGTTAGATGAATGTAAAGGTAATTTGGCCTGTTAGGTGGGTGCTAAGCAGCTGGGTCAACCCATGAACAATTGCTATTGATTTATGATTGTAACTATGGGAGTGAAAATTCTTATTTGTAAACTGTCTGTTTGTATACAGAGTTGACAAATTATCCAAGTAACTAAAATGACACATGGTAATAACAGCTATTTAGCTATATGGATAACCTTTAATCACACATTTATTACTGAAAATGACTAAAATTATATTAATGTGAGCTGACAAAAAAGAAATGTAACCTTTCGACAGATTTGGAGCTTTGCTGGAAGCAGAGTCTTTTTATTTTGGCTTTTTCCACCACTAAGTTTCAGAGGGGAAAATGAGAATCAGTTCCCTAAGCAAATAATATTTTTCCATTATTCATTGCCTGCTAGAAGAAATACAGCACAGGAGACATTACACATGTAAAACCAGGCTCATAGGTCAGACAACTGATAAAGACAGATGTAAGAAATACATTATATTTCTAAAAATTGTATGCAGGCATTAAAGAGACTATTCCTAAAGAGTAAAAGGATATCATTGTAGAATTTGGGAGAAAATATTTTCCAGATATCATACTAGTAATACTGATAGCAATAGTATTTTGAATCATCTTTGTTCTTAGAAAAAAATTTACAATATAAAATGTTGGCAAAGTTACTTGATAACAAACCCAATTCTTTGAAATTGTTTTATTAACCAAAGGGTGAAATCACCTTTCTACTTAACTATTCTCTACATCCAGAACATGAAGTTTCACAAGATGGTTCAGTATTGAGTCTTTTAATCTTGACATATGTACATAATCCACACACTTCCATACTGAGGTCAATCTTTGTGAAAGAACTTTGGGATTTCCTGATCCTTTGTGCACCTATTTGTACCTAAAGTTCTGCCAGCCAGGGAAACCATGAAGGGCTGAGCTAGTAACAAAAGTTAGACTGAAGCTCAGATCAAATCCAAAAACAAGGTCTCAGTCAGTTTTGTGAGTTCTACTCACAACTTATTTGCTCTGTTTGGCTTTTCTACAACTGATTTATTGCACACTGCATACTGAAGCAAGTACCAAATTCCTGTCTGCACCTATTGCCATGCATACAATTTTGCTATAGCTGAATGGCTTTTTCCTAAAAAATTACTTTTTCCTAAAACTCGCTGCCTGTTTGGGGCAATCTCACCAATACTCATGAAAAACAAAAGCAAATCTCTGAACTTCCACATTATTATTCCTTTAAGCTGCCAAAAAGCTCATCTTTCCACAAACTGGAGAGACCAAAGGGGGGAATAAATTGGACAAGCTGTGAAAGCTGCTTGTTACTTAATTATTGCAAAATTTTCCAATGCAAATGTGGCCCTACTCTACTAGAGAAGTGACTTCACAAATATTACAGGTTCTCATGTTGCACTGAAAAAAATGCAGGAGGCTTAGCTGTATGCTTCTATCACTCCTAAAAATTGAAAAGAGATGTTAGTCTGTCACTTAAGGCAGCACTAAGTTCATATCTCAGAACCTTTTAATAGAAGAATTCAACTGCTGAGATACCTTGTTTGTTAAAACCAAATTCCATCTACTGTAGTCCTCAAAGCACTTCAAATTAGAAAAGTTGTAACACTTGAAACTGTTAAGACAGGCCAGTGATCCTCATTCTGCTCAAGGGGCCATCTAGTACTTTCTGGAAAGTCTGCATAATTATGCAGAAAAATGTTAAACTGTATTAGGTTAAATAAAAGCTTTAATTTTCTCTGCTGACTCTGCTGAAAAAGCAGACAAGGGAAATGAAACACAGATCTCAAGTAACTAGCTGAGCTTTACATTGGCAGATACAATTCTTTAAAAGTCCTTTGTTTGGGTGAAAAGGCTGCTGAACCATAGGAAAATTGAGTTCTTGGCCACCTATGCAAATCCCCCTCCAGGATGCCTCAACATCACTTGTTCAAAACAATTCATTAAAATTCTTTCTTTCCCATGTCTGGTAGGTCCAGAACTCAGTTTGTTTTCACTACAGCTCATGCCACTAAGTAATACTTTTGTTTTTGTGCCCATCCTAATCCCAGATTCCATGATCAGAAATATTACACATGCGTAAAAGTTACCAGCTTTGCATTAATTTAAGCTTTCTTTTCTCTAATTACACTAAAAGAAATTTTGAGGTGTTCTCAACTGAGTTATCCAATCATTTCACCAACTCTGTAACTTCTTTCTCTTCAATATCTTAATCTAGGCTTCAAAGCTGATTGTAACATTGGGAACTCCTATTACTTATTCAGTGCATCTTGGAAACAGCCCAACCAAAAATCTAAATCAGTTCTCACTAGTGAAACAGAGGTAATATAAAGAGTGAAGAAACTGATTTGGTTGGGATTTTTTCTCCTTGAATATGAATCACATGAAATGTGTCCTGGACTTCACAAAATGAATTTCCCACATTATAGACATGCTAAAGCTCACAGCTGAAAACAGTAAGTTTACTTAAGAAAGCAGTGAGTTCTGTGGCCATTTTGGGGAAGAACAGTATTTGCAAGTTAGCTTAAGGGCAATCAGTGTCAAAAACAGAGACAGAGTTTTACTGCTTATTAGGTAAAATCCCTGCTCAAAGCAGGATCAACAAGCACTGGCTGGGAGGTATGATTAGTCTTCATTTGCTGAAAACTGTATCCAGATCCTAATGGTTCTTTTCATTTTGAAGAATATAGTGAGTAGGCAAAAAGCTTATAGTGAAAACATGAGATCTACTGATAAACAAAATTTTAAAAATCCAAATTTCACCTTTTTTTTTTTTTGTATTCAACAATACAGTTCAGCAAAACAATGTCTAGGTCAAGTGCATAGTTTGGACTTACATACATAACAGATTTGCTGTTAGGATGCACCGGAATAGAAGTGATCTACAAGAGAAAAATATTTATTATATCTGGCCTGTTTTCAATAAGAATGATGTTTTACTCAGGGACCATGGTAGGGTGAACTCGAATAGTACAGTATTCTCTACATCCCATGATGAACTACATCATCCCCAGTCCAAAACTGAAATAAACAGACATAATCACAGATTTCTTATTCTATCAAGATGGGAGTGGCAATTTCTAAACAGACATTACAAAGTAAAGTAACTAAGAAAGGAGGAAAAAACTCAAAACTCAAGCCTAGGCTGAATTCCAGAGTTTAAAATTTACTAATAATTCAAATTAAAATGGTTGAAAGGAAAAGAAGTAATTGCAGTTGATTGTATTAAGGTTTCCCACAGCACATAATTTCTTTCGCAGAGTAAAAAAAAAGAAAAGTAGATCTGATGTATCTGGAATTCCATTGGGCATTTTACCCATTATCAGATGACATTGCCAAGTTAATAGCTTCAAAAATAAAGTGAGAAACAGTAAAAGATTTGAACATTGGGCACAAAAAAGGCCAGAGAAGAGATAACTGGTGGTGTTAAACTGAAGCTAAGCAAGAGGGAAACAATGCAGAATTACTTAAAAATCAGTCTTGGGGCAATACAGTTTTCCACAGAAGTATGCAAGACAAATTCACTCAGTTTGAAAATGGAGCAAGATCAGTACAGCAAATGTATTAAAGAAGTTTTCTGATATCAGATAAAACTGGACTTTTTGTTCCTTAGGTTAATTCCAGCCTCATCCTACCATGAACTGAATTTCATTTTTTTCAGGAAATTGTTTCAGGGGACTGAAAACTGTCTTCCTTCTCCTTGTGCAAGTATTTTTTTTTTCTTTTTTTTTTTTTTCCTTCTTTTTCATAATGAAAAGAAAGGAAATGACTAGGTTGTTGAAACAAAGCAGGAATTTTGAAAATACTTTGGGGTCATCTATAAAACAGAATTTATAATAGCAATACAACTGCTGTTACTCATAAATAGATATTTAATTAACTTTTCCAAAATGTGCTGCCAATGGAGAGACATTGAGCAAGGGTTTACTCCAATTATCACTACATGCATGAAACATTAGGTTAAAGCACTATTTGGTCCAATATATTTGTTCATTTTTATTTAATATGGAAACATTTTCTGTAATTGAAAGAGAAAAAATAGGACAGCAAAGAGTAGACACAAAGCTATATTAGAAGTACAGCCATTTGTTGCCATAAGTACCACAGTATAGGAACATGTTCCATCTGCACATTGCAACATATTTTCATCTTTCAAGATGACAAATACAAGTCAGTTTTAATTTCAGATTCCAGGCTTCAAGGAAAATAAATGCCTCTAGTCTCAGAGAAAGCAGCTCTTCATCTGTGCATATGTGTATATGTACACAGAGACACTGACCCATTTGAGTAGAACAGCAGCATCACAGAATGGTTTGGGATGGAACAGGCCTTAAAGATTGTCTAGTACCAACCCCCCTGCTACAGGCAGGAGCACCTTGCACTAGACCAGGTTGCTCAGAGCTCCATCCAGCCTGGCCCTGAAAACTTCAAGGGATGGAGCATCCACAGCTTCTCTGTGCAACCTGTTCCAGTGCCTCACCACCCTCACAGTAAAGCATTTCCTCTTAACATTTAATCTAAATCTGCTCTCTATTAGTTTAAAACCATCCCCCCTCCCTTGTAGTGTCACTATCTGCCCACATAAAAGGTTGCTTTCCTTTTTTTTTATAAGCTCCAAGTACTGAAAGGCCATAGGGAGTACTTGAGAATCATGCATCTATGTATGAATCTTTATATTGAATCTAATTCTGTATATGTATATATTTAAGAGCCTGAAACAAAGTCTGGCACTTAGAAACATTCAAATGATTCCTTAACATAGTTATTTACAAAAGTTGGTGTTTGAATCATCATGAGGTCAATATCTTCTTGCAGCCATTTCTAAAGATTTCTATCTAAATCTGAATACTACTAAGCAAAATGCATGTGAAGTTTAGGTGATGCACGCTAATTGTGGCCAAAAGTTTTCTGTCCTGTTTTGCTTAAGTCATTGTTTTCACCACTGACAGACAACTTTGAAAACATGTTCTTCTGCAGAACTGTGAGTCCAAACCCACCCCTAATGTATCCATATCACATGTAAAGACTGCCTTCTCAAGATTCACATGCACAATGAACTCCACTTTACAACAGCAAGAATTAATGTATAATTAAGTAGCCTGCACGTGAATACAGGCTGCACTCCATGGCTGAGGGACTGCCCGTGTGCCAGGTCAGTGCCAGGTCAGTGCCAGGCAGCTGCAGAGCACAGAGCTGAGACACTGACAAGAGGTGACCTCAGCATGACAGCCAGCACCCTCACTCACCCGCCTTGTAACAGGGCAGGCTGACCTGCAGCTGGGGAGAATCCAAAAATACCCACACACAGGAGGAGCACATCATCTGTAGTAGCGGGGAACGATCAAGGATTTCCCAGGATGTATCTACAGGAGGAAAAACTCTCCTACAGCAGATGGTGGTTGTAAAAATGGTGCCTTGACTGCCTAGTTAATGCCTGTCCACTGCAACCCAAAACAATAGGGTCTTGTGACAGAACCACAATGTTCCTGCTAACAGCACCTGCACTCCAAGAGCTATACAGCTTAAAACATTTAATATGAGTTATTTGGCAGGTTTTAAGACTTTTTTTCTGTTTCCTTTTTTTCAGAACTATTATCTCCTTCTCTTAGCTCCTGCCTATTACATGAACAGAACCTGTGACAAGACCAAGCACGCTGGAATCTCAAATACTATTTCTCCAATGAATAAATATATTTTTCACAAACAATTAATGAATCCTTTTATTGCTTCCTAAACAGATTTTAGGTTCAGATTTTACTCAAATCAGTAGGAGTTGAAAAAGGTAGATTACTATGAAAGTGAGGTTGTCCATAAAAAATGACATTAAAAATGTTTATATATTAAGTAACCTCCAAACATATGAAGCAGGTATATTTCGAGTATGTCAGTACTTAGATTAGACACATAAATTGAACTTCTGTATACTTAGAGCCATTGCAGCGTGGATAAAAAGGTGGCCAGTTCCGGCTAGTTCAGTGTGCTCGGCACCACTGTGAGTGCCCTCCTAACCAGGACATGGTATGTCAGAAGGTTTACTTGCATTTAAAGTGCAGCCTCAAACTGCACTGCAGACAGGGAAAAGAGAAGGTGAATGCAAGCCCTGTTTTTGCTTTCAAGCTGTGAAAATGTAACCTGGAATCACTGGGACAGCAGAAGGAGGAGGCCATACCAGCTTCTCAGGGGTGAATCACATTTTCAGTAATATATTTAAAAGGAAAGAGTTCTTTCAACTTATTCTTCAGCAGAGGGCAACAAGACGTATGTGGCATCACCTGAAAAGTGACTGAAACTTGTGACAAGCCCACCTTCACTGCAATTCTCTCTCCAGAGCTCTGACACAGGGTATGCATGTGACACACAGGGCAACCTTTCTCACAGCTGCACAAGAACAACCTGCCAAGCACAAACGTGTCATTACCTAAAGTGAAGGGTTATCTGACCTAAGATAGTTGCCTTCCCTTTTTTCCTTCAAGCCCTTTATAAGTTTATAACTGAACAAAGAATAACCTAAGCCTTCTGGGAAAAAAAAAACACAACCCAACCAAAAAACAC
>JAWWEV010000083.1:77444592-77518763 GCA_035583235.1 Hafferia zeledoni | reverse complement strand
GGTAGAACTTTAACTTTTAAACTGAAACAGCAAACAGGGAGAACAGTAGACGGAGTCCTTGTTGTAGAATCATTGTCTGGCTTGATCAGTGTCTCTTTGGGCTTTCCATATGTGGAAGTCTGCCTCTCTGTCCCATCTCCAACATTATTTCTCTCAGGAAGAAAGACCACAGAAAGAAAGTTTAAATTATATTCATCAGCAAGGCTGTTTTTCTGTCCCTTGTAACAGGACAGTGGCCCAGCATTCTTATAGCTTCTCCTGGAAAGTCACTGTTGTCCCCAAAATACTTTAAGCATTTACTCAGTCATCAACTGCTGTCCTTGGACTTAAGAAGTAGAAAATTGGATCTGAGAGGGCAGCTCTTTTGGCTTTAAAGGGATAGGCATGCAGACACAGATCTGAATTTTTAGGGGTTTGGCATATTCAGTGAGTAAGAATAGGTGACAACTGTACCTTAAGGCCAATGCAACATTTTTATTAGAGAAGCAAAGTAATTTCCAACCAGATAAACATTTGCTAGCACAGAGTTTGTACTGCTTGCTATGCTATGGTCTTTTCTGCTAACACAAGGGACATCTACAGGCATGGCCATGAATATGCAGCGCTCAATCTCAACCATTTTTATGTTTTATGGAAAGGAGATTCCTATCCAAGTTTTAAACATACTACTGTCAGTAGAAGGGAAAAGTAGAAATCATAAATTCTTCCCTTTACACAATTTACTGGCACATGTCAGTGCTTGCCTCACAAAGTGAAAGAATGTAATTCATTACAGTGAAGTACAGCTGGCAAACTTACAGCAATAAGCTTTTTTGTTGTGGTGTAACTGTTTCTCCCTCTACTTTTTTAAAGTATTACCTATTCTCACACATAATGAGTCTGACATTTTCAACACAGTATTAACATGAGTTGCAGCCTGGGAAATAATAGTAACAAAGAACACAAGCTGAGAATGCAAAAAGGCCACAAAAAAGTGTGGCCTGGAGAATAACTGTTGGAAGTGCTTGCATGAAATACAAGGCCACAGGGGTCAGCTTACAACCAGTGAAATTTAGATCATGTTTAAATCCCAGGCAAAGTGACAACAATTTGAAATGCATGTTCATGTTTTCAGAGGGAGGAAAAACAGAGCATTGAATTTCTACAGCTTATTAAAGTCATTCCTCAGATAAATCTTGTATCCTGTGACTTAACAATCCTGCTAACTGTATGGCTAAACTGGAGGAGTATTGGTATAAAATTATTCTGAGTTGGAAGAGACCCAAAAGGATCATGGAGTCCAACTCCTAAGGGAACACCCATACAGGGGATTGGACCCACGACCTTGGCATTATTAGCACCGAGTTGTAACCAACTGAGCCTAAGTATGGATGGAAATCATACCCAAAGTGAGTGACTATGCACTCATTTATTAGGGTAGGTAAGAGATGAGAAGGTTCACACTGAAGATCAGCAGATCAGCTTTTATAGCAGTCTTTGAACTAAAGTTCATCCTTCAAACCATTCAGATCTTACAATGTCTATTTTTCTGCATTCAAGCAAAGCATGCTTTGAGAGGAGAAGCAATTTATTAGAACAGCCATTGCACATGGCACACAAGGGCCACTTCAAGTTCTACACCACCACAACCGCCACTTTTCTTCAAAGAACCTTTCATGTTTCTGGTAGCACTACTAGTAAAGAAATGTTAAAATTGCCAAGAGAACTTCAGCTGTGGATTGGGTGACTTCACTGACAGAGCTTTCAGATTAGAACAGAAATACACAAGAGATCTTAGATGATCTTCATACGATTTGACATTGCAGCCCTTAGAATTTGGATTTAAATAGCAAAATTCTAAGGAAAATAATATGGGAAAAGTTCTCAAATCTTCCATTAGCCTTTTTAGACTGAGGAGAAATTTGTTTAAAGTAAATGCAGATTAGGAATGTGTGAGTTTCTGTGCTAATTGACTTGGAAGACACACTAATGCTAGTCAGCAAATCAAGATTTAAGAGTAAATCACACTTTAATATGTAAAAGCCAATGAAAAGCCCTAGAACTTGCTTACTGCTGATTACTGTTCAAGTTCCAGAACAATTTTTAAGTAGCCTGAGGATGAAATGAATTAATCTTGAAAGCAGTCATTGGGGGGTAAATGTACTCTGGTTATTTATTGAAATAAGAATACTTGTCTGTGATTTTTTGACACAGTACATTTTTTTTTTTTGGGACCTGAGTACATCACTAACCATCATTACAATTACTGATCATCTGTGATGGATACATTACTGCTCATGATTACAACTATTATAAACTGGGATATATTTACTAAAAGGGAAAAAAAAAATATTTGAATTCAAAGTCCATGTATGATTTTTTCACCTACAGCTGAATAAAATGAGAAGGAAGATTTGTTGCTCAGCTTACAAATAAATTTGAGACACTGGAATGCAATACTCTAAGGAAGTGATGAGCAATCATAACAGTATCAAGTCATCTAGTAAGCAACTTTACTGGTACTAGACTGAAGTTAATAATTACTTCCCTCAAATCAACACATCGTATTATTGGTACCAGAAACTATTACTATGAGTAGGATTTCTCACATATACCACTCCTTTAAAAGAGCTAGTTTCAGTTTTCTTTCATTGCTGACACAAAATTACAGGAAGAAGAAAATATTTCTTTTCACTGTGTAACAAATCTGTAGATATTGAAACTTTCAGGATATTCTGATAGTTTTACTGTGAATACAATATTGCTCATTTTCTGAATTCTGATTGATTATTTTGCTTCTTACAGTTTTTTAATTGATTTTAAAGCATTTTTATGCAAGCAAAGTGTCTTCTTTTTACATAAATTCCTTGCTCTAAAAAGAAAGATTGTGGGGTTTTTTAACATTATTTTACCAACCCACCAACCTTTGCACTAATTACTCTTTCAGGTGGCATCCACATCTGTGGCCAGATACAGGATTTGGAGCCAGTGTGCTCAGCTAAGGGCACTGTCCTTTAGTGAGTCACCAATGAACTTTCCTTAGGAAAGGTAAATTGGATTATAGATTATCCAATCTCATTTCGGACTAGCCTATTTTATTTCCATAGTGAATGGATCAACAATGCCTCCCTGAGACCCCACTCCTCCCTTTCAATTATGTCAAATTAAAAGTGGAAATCACAGCATGAGACAATTCATCACCTACAGCAATACAGGACTCAAGGAATTTCCTTTTGAGAGACTGAAACCAGCTGTGTTATGTTAGTTGGTTGATTTGTTTTTCCGTTTTCTGTCCTTCTTTCAGAGCAGCAAGAGGATGCAAACCGTGCAGCAAGACAACCTTGTATGTGCACCAGCAAGGCATCTCCTTTGGGCAGATGGTCAAAGGAAGGTCTCTGAGGAAAGTGTGGTTACAGGTTGCAATGTTCAAAGCTTTGGGAAAACGTGCAGAGGCCTAAGGCCTCAATTCTTAGACCAGCTCATTCCCTAAATGGTTGGTAGCATTTCAGTATTCATCTTCCCCACACATGGCTAACATCTTTATACAGACATACTGTGTTACAAATAAATCCACGGCCTGTCAGTTTATCCTAAAAGGATTCTTTACTTTCTACCTTGAATTGCATTCCCATTCCAGGCTCTCCCCTCAGAATGTTTGTTGTAGTTTGGAATTATTATGTAAATTCTCTCCCCTGCTTTACATAATAATTCCAAACTACAACAATGTTCCTGTTATGCCAAAACACAGACATAACTTAGAGCCCCAACACAACCTTATGCAGGACAGCATTTCCTGCATCCCCCACTGAAACTGGAGATGAATGAAATGCAGGAGGACCTGTGGCAGCTGCTGTGTCAACTTGAAAGCCAAGTGAGGAGAAAAAACAGCTTAGGAATTTCAGACAGAAAACTAATGCAGTATTTTTTCAGAATTAGTTGGTTACAGATGAATTTCTTAGAGTGGTTTATTTTTTTTTTCTTAGAGTAAGGAGATGAATTATATGTGATGGCTATATATATAAGCACGTCTTTTATGTTATACAACTGATATCTACATAACTTGATGCTGACTGCTACACCTTAGCAATTCATGGAAATGTGAGAGTGTAACTGTGTGTTTTCAAGGCCTATCCTGATTCTACAGCAACAAATATGCCAAGAAAACACCACTAGATACAACAGCAAGAACCTACATTGAATTAATTTTTCTCTTTGTTAAGGCTTCACAGCCGAGTCACAGTAGATGTAAGACATTATATATCACACAGATTTAATTCAAAGCTATTGAGACAAAGACTTTTTTTAAGCTAGGAGGAAGTAGACAGACCTGCAAAAAGCCTTAGCTTGGTGGAGATGTGCTTTCTGCTGTCAGCTTTCCACATTCCGTACAAAAGCGTATGGATCAAACTGTAATAATGGACACAGCCACAGTCCTGCCTTAGGATCCAGCTTGGCACTTCAAAGGTCAGAGCTTGCAGCTGTAGTGAATGACAGCACTGCTTACTGAGGTACCACTACTGGGGAATCCAAAAGACTGTGCACTCAACCAGCTTCACCTACTTGAAGATCAAGAAAAAAACAGGTATAAGACCAGGACCCTAAAGACATCTTTCATGATGGAAGGCATCAGTCCCTGAACCCAACATGCAGCAGCCGAGTACAAGAGGCATCAACTTTCTTTCAGTGCAGTCAATGCAGAGACTTTTCAAACCTGGCAACAGTATGCCTAAAGATAAGGAAATCACAGCACATCTTTGTATTCTGTAAGACTTTGCAACTTCTCATATTTTTCTCTCAGTTATTCCCCTTTAATCACAGCAGCTATTTAACTTAGATAAATGGCCTGTGTATCTCTGATTTCAAGTCAGCAGTATCTAATTTTTATGCTTTCATTTTCTACGAAATTCAAACATTAACCGTTTATATGTATTTCAAAAATAAAAAAAAAATCACATGTATCACTCATATATATATATACCACTGTACCTCACATCACATGTAATTTTCTCTTCATAGTCATGGTATAATTTATATTTGAACTCAACTTTGTTCTGCAAAGAAGCCCTAGGGCTGCAAGAGGGAAAATGGTGACATCTTCCAGCTACAGCAACAAATTAAAGTGCCTAAAAACAAAAGGTACCTACAAGGAGTAAAAGCTTGCAAGAAAAGTCAGCAAGAGTACACATATAGAGTGTTTTTTTTCATTCACTGAGACTGGACTACTAAGATTTATGTCTTGTAAATAAATGGTATTACAGATTCTGCATAAGAAGCTCTGAAGAGTTTAAAAAATTATTATGGTTCCTCATAAAGGTAACATATGTTTTTTCTGCACTTGCAGTGAGGGAAGATGAATCAGAAATTACACTGATGATGTACAGACATTTGAGAACTCGACTTGCTTAAAAAGATCTTGCATTATGGCTCATTTAACACATAAGATTATGTTTATAGGTGTTACTGTATTTTTATTATAATTATTATTTATTATGATTATTTATTTAATTTTTAGATTGAGTCTGGCCAAAAAAAGTGCCTGAGAGACAGAAGGGAAGTGCGGCAGTTCCACAGGATCCAATAAGCTTTTTCCTCTCAAATAACATAGTTCTGCTAGAGTGAAGAATACAGCATAACTGGATTAATAAAATTTTAATATGTCTTACAATTAAATAACTTATATTGAAGCTACATTGTGGATAAATGTATTTCCCACCGACTTCAGCAACAGTTTATGCTGAAATTTCTTTAGCCTAGTGACATTTGAAAGCAGCAAGTTTTATTTCTGAGAGAAATTGCCTGAGCTTACTCTATTATGACTTGACATTTAGATCGCAGCCGTAGCCTGCAGCTCCAGCCAAGATCAAATCCTCCCTGAGCATGCACATAGAAATGCATGGTCCCTGCTCCAGGGAATTGAAATCCGAGGTTGTCTACTAAGCCAGCTACAGAACACCAGAGAATCTAAATAACAAATTATCAACGTAGCCATTTAGACAACTAAAACCCTGAGATTATAGCTGCTGACATGGAAAAGCCTGAAGAAGGATCTTTGTTCCCCAAACTGAGACTAGGTTTTGTATGCAGCCCACATAATCTGGGTAAATATGCTTTCTACGATGGAAACCAAACTACACAGATTTGTTGTGTGCCCTATTATTTGAATACAGTAGCTTTTCTTGTGCATGAACATCATGGTATGATTCAGAACACTGGGAAAGGGTCATTAATTTAGAATGCAATTTATTTTACTTGTACATGAAAGGTTTGACTTACTGCTTTTGCTGAAGTTTTAATATGTTTGCTTAGATGAAGGCATACTTCTTAGAAAGGGTTTCATTTTCCATTTTACAAAAGCATGACTTATTGAAGTCTGGACTTGGGCCTGACTTTTGATTGTGAAATGCACCTTAACTTGATTCCTATTTCACTAAGACTGTACAAATTTTGAAGGGCTGTCTCCAAGTCAAAGACCTTGACTTTTTTTTCTTAATGCCAAGGCAACTAACAGTGTACTGTTGTGCTCTATTTCTACATGGGTTGCTTTTAGTCCCTTCTAAGATTCTTTTCTTATCTCCTACCCTAAAATGTGCCAACATATATTAAAAATAGTCAATTCAAATATGTATCAGTAAATATATATCACACACACAGCTGTCAGTGCTTAATCTTGGAAGTTATTTTACCTTGCCTAAAGTCTTCTGCTTGATGTGACTGTGCAACCTGCCAGTGAGCTGTGAGCGTTCAGCATCTTTGGAAACCTACCCCATATAGACATTCTTGACAGTATGCATTTCCAAATGTTTTCTTCAAGACTGCTAGATTGACATTATATACAGCATTTTCTTCCATGTTCAGCTTGTTGTTTACATTTGGAAAGACAGTACATTTTTTTTGTAATTGGACTAACATTCTATAATTTATCTGCAACTACTTCTCTGAATATTTCGGTAAAAAAAAAAAGACTTGGTTTTCATGGCTCGAGAGCTTTCATTTTAAATCTCTC
This sequence comes from Hafferia zeledoni, assembly GCA_035583235.1. NCBI lineage: Eukaryota > Metazoa > Chordata > Aves > Passeriformes > Thamnophilidae > Hafferia > Hafferia zeledoni. Next base: position 77,511,781 of record JAWWEV010000083.1, on the reverse strand, counting down.
TGTTTGGGTAATTGCTTTCATATGCTGCATTTGACATTTCTTCATGACTTCATATCAGACAGATGAAAATTAAAAAGGTAGATATTTTGCCCAAATATAATTTTGTAGGGGGTTATAATTTTTTGGAGGGAAGAAGTATGAATATTAGAATCAAATCTTACTACCTCTAAAACATAAAAGCCTAAAACCTTTCTATTGTAGAATTTATAATGTGAATATCCTTTTTAGAATTTTTTCCTAATTAGAATTTTTCTTCAACTATGATTGCAAATTTTCTGTTAAAACAATGCTTTCTTATTAATCTAAATCTGAGTTAAACCCTTGAGTTAACTTTTACTGTTATACTTGGAATACTTTTTGCAATGCTATTTAAATTCCTTGCCTGCATGACTGCATATCTCTGCTGTGAAGAACCTTTATTGGTTTGTTGGGCATATTTCAAGTCCCATTAAGGATTACTCAGGATTTTGTTTCACTAGTTATTTTCCCACCAGTGAACACAAACTGTTTTGTTGCACCTTTTACCAATCTTGATTTGATCAATTTTATGCTTTCAGGTCTTTGTTTCAAGTCATTTGCCAATTAAGTTGCTCAAATACCTTATTTATTAGAAGTAGCTGCATTTTCTGCTTAGTTAGCAATAGTGGATGAACCTATTATGAATATTTAATGAATTAAAACAATGACTCAGGCCTTAACTGTTATTATCATTTCCTCTGATTTGGTTTATATCAGGATTTGTATTATTCATAGTGGCATCCTTTGAACTTTGAAGGTTATGAGGGAACTGAGATGCCACTTTCAAGTAAGTGAAGCTCTGAGAAGCTTTTAGGCTTCATGGGCAATTTAAAATCCAGCATTACTATCATCACAAAGCTCTTTTACTGTACCGTCTGGCTACATTTCAAACAGAGCCAGTGACAGAATGAATGTCTCTGTCCCTGGCCCAGCCTGTAGACAGGCCTATTAACCATCGTTCAGGTAAACACCTTCCAGTGTTCTCCCACTTGTCTTCATCTGTCAAAGTCTGCTGGACTGTGAAGTCCTTCGAAAGGTTCAAATTCTGTTGAGGCTTCTGCTTCTTTAATGACAGCACCTTCCCACTCACAGAAGAGCAAACTGAAGGAAAAGAGCATCTTTCCAGCTCAAGTGCAAACAATCCTTTTTTGCAAATTATGGCCTTTCTGAATGCAGAAAACAGGTGGTGGTCAGTAAGGAAAACAGAGTTGCTCCTTTCAGTTGGCTGTCCTAGTGCCATCCCTGTGATTCATTCCACTGGACTCCACACCCACCCACAGCAATGCTAAAGCCACTGTGACCCTTCTTTGGTGTTGCCACTTACCAATTCTGATTGCATAAAATAGGTTTTGATACATTTTCTCCTGCAGCTTTTAAAAAAATATCCAAAGCGTTATTGTAATGCCTGTAATATCTACTTACAGCTGGTTTGTTTGGGTTTTTTTGCTTACAAGATGCTGCTAATAAAGACTAGTGTTACCATAGGTGGTCAATTTATGAGCTGCCCAGACATGTCAGGACCCCAGGAGGCCTTGCTGTCCCTGCCCAGTCTTTCTTGGGTCTTCCCAAACCTGCCCACAGCCCAGGAGCCCACGTCAGCTCCCCAGTGCTGTCAGCCGTGTCCCAGTGATGCTGCAGTGAGATCAGTCTCCAGCTCCCACAGCCCTGCCCAGCCCAGCCATGGGCCCAAGTCCCAGCCTGATCCCGTCCCATTCCCAGGGAGGTGCCCAGTGCCAAGGCTGGAGCTGCCCCTGTGTCTCTCAGCTTCCCTGCCTGAGCTGGCAATTTGTAAGTTTGATACCAGCCTTAATCCATTGCCTTTTTTGCTGTCCTCAGCACAAAGCCAAGCCTGCCACAAGCAGCTCACGGGCAGTATGTTCCTCTCACAGTTTGTGTCCATGGAAATATCACTAATGCTGCAAGACACAGACACTAGCAAACAGTTATTTTATAGAAAACCAAAACCAACACAAAACTTACTAATTTCGACATTTTGCCTTGGGTAACACTCACACAGAGCACCCGATCTCACACAGAGCATGGGCAGTCGCTGTGTGAGTGGCAGCAGCAGCCTCTCTGTCATGTGCCCCTGCAGCACTGGCTGTGCCAGCCTGAGCCAGACCCCAGAGGGCTCTGCTGGATTCCCAGCACCTCCCTAGCTCTGAGTCCTGTGCCATCACAGCGGCATGCCGGCTCTGAGCTGTCTCAGCTTCATGGCATCACCACTTCTGCATCTGAAGAAAGGGCTTACATCCATCATTTAAAATTATCCGCAAGGCAAATGGGATGGTTGGAGCTGCCTGGTGATGGCCACTTCCACAGCAGCTGCAAAGGGAAATGCTGAAATAGCTGAACTCTAATTCTGAATATGGATAATTGTATGGATTATATATTTTCTGTGTAAGAAAAACCCTAAGCGCTTATTTTAAAGTAATGATTGTCTATTCTATTCAGCAGCACTGCCTAAGACCAAGTCAGGTTAGTACTAGAAGATCAGTAATGCCAGAAATAGGCCCGTTTTGTCATGACCACACTGATTTCTTAGCAGAAACACGCAAGGTATTTTGAACTATACTGCCAAACCCCCAAAGTTCAGGCCCATCAACTTTTGCCTTTTTTTCTAAATGTTTAGGCATACATGGATATGTGATTCTCTAACATCATTCTGAATCACAGAATCATAGAATGATTTGGGTTGGAAGGAGAAGTTTTATGCAGTCTATATTGGCAAGAGTGAAGGCATTAAAGAAACAATCACAACCCCAAAACTCAAAGAACAAGCAGTGTATTAGTTGGTCATTTTTCTTGCAAATGGACACTAAGAGGTGATCTGAAAGTGACAGTAAGAGGCAATCTGAAAGGCACTTTGCTAGAAACAGATGTTGATTTTAGGAGTGTCAAGTTAAATTTTCTTGATTTTTAACACAACCAAATCTGTGATGAAAAATTTTGACACTGAGCCATATACATGTTATTGACTCCCTTAAATATAAAATGAAATATGGTTACATTTATATGCAGAGTATTGAACCTATTTCATTTAATACTCAAATACTTAATTTGTAGTTTTAATTACCATATTTTCACTCTGTCATCCTTTGCAGATGTCTATGTGTTAAAAAAATTCTTAAAAATACAGTATGAAAACAAAATTAGTTCATTAAATTTTTTTGAGTCTTTGTATATGCATATTGGTATAATGTGACCATTACAGTGGGATTCTATACAGTCTATGGACAATTACTGAAACACTAACAATCTCCAGACAATGCTAATGATTTTTGATGGCTATGTCCCCTTGGGGCTTTCTTTGTATAAAACTGAAATGGTTAATGTTCACTTCAGAAGAGTAGAAGGTATTTAAAAACACTGTTAAAAAAACCCCACCAGACATGGTCAGTAAGTTCAGCACCGTATATACCAAAAAAACACCTTGTCTGGTAATGAAAAAAATTGCTTTTTGGAGTAAAAATGGACCAGAAATTATGGCAAGGCAGCAAAGCAAATGATGAAGCACCATTGCTCAGTCACACTGATCAAAGGTGCCCTGTGGCACTTAAATATTCACAGGAATTCCTCTGTCTGTTAGGCTTTTCCTGCTGCAGAGATGAGACAGCATTATGCAAATTTGCAATGGAGAAAGACAATTTCCATAAGCAGCAAGGCCGCCAGTTTTAACAAGCCTTTTGTAAAGAAAGACCCAGTCACTGAATGGTGAGAGCGTGTGCCAGGTACAAAAGGAAAAGTTCAAAGCATTATTGACAGATGTACCACTTAGTGCACACTGTGCACGCAGAATATTAAAAGCAGTGCTGCCATCTCTTGGTTGGTTTTGGCTGTAGTAAACACGCACTGAATTTGCCACATGAAAAAAAAAAAGCCAACAGTGAAACTGCAGAAATCAATGCCACAACATGACACTGTTCAGCAACGTCCAAACGGCAAGACATGAAAGGGTGGCATTCAAATATTACAGATTAAGCTTGTGCCTCCTGGTGTGCCATACAGAAAACATATATACATTGGTGGATGTTTTTCCCCTTTCTCTTCTTGCCTTTAGGGTAAATTCCTGAAATAATATTTGGAGTAGACAGAAAGGAAATGTCTCAGAGAATACTTAGGATGTCATCTGTTAAATTCTATGGCTAAACGCATATGAGTCCTGCAGGGAAGATTGCTGATGGATTTAATTTTTACTCATAAGAATATGTGTTCTACATTTTTATTTTTTGATATGCATTCATGTAAGTATATATATATGTTTGTTTGTTTGTTTATTTATTTATATTTATATACAAGAATGTATAAGCAAAATAGTTGCCCCATTACACTGAAAGACTAAAAATCCATTTATCAATACCACACAGATGCTGGGTCCTGCTCTTCTGGCAGAATCCAAAAGGCACAACTTCCCAATGAAATGCCAGTTATAGTCCTGTCTTTTCTTCCTTTCTACATTTCAACTCCCCTGATATGCAAACAAGGGTTGTATTATATTTCCTTCCATAGGGAAAATATAATAAATATTCTAACAAGCAATATATTTTAACATGGTGCAAGACAAACCTGCATACTGTCTCCCTCACAAATTAACACTCCTAATATTCTCAAAATAGATGCTTATTGCTGTGACCCTATTCATCTAAGCTTTTACTTGGATATAAATTTTCAAGATCCTGAAACTAGTTTTATCTAACTTATTTTTTAAGACACTCCAAAGAAACAGAACTAGTGTATAAATCAATCTTTTGTGGAATGTTTCATCCCTACAACTCCAGCCTCTCATATGTCCCCAGTTGTAAATCTAAACCTTGAGTCAGTCACTGACCTGTCCTAAAACCCCAGGTTAATTCAATAGGCATAAAGATAGTGTAAGTCAGAAAATTCCAAAACACTTTCTGAAACATGTATCTCATTTAGGTTTGATTCCTTCATTTAGATTGAAAATGATATACACAAAAGAGAAAAAACATCATTTGTTATTCCAACTTCAACAAGTTTCTTCATTAGATACTTTCTGTTACCTTTGCAGGGCTCACCCTTGCTTATCATGAAACTACAGAGAAATTAAGGTTACAAAGGGCCTCTGGAGATTTAGCCCAACTCTCTGCTTAGAGCAGGTCCAACTAGATCAGGTTGCTCAAGGTTGTGTTCGTGTGAGGATTCAATATATGTGAGGATGAGATACCACAACCAAACTGGGCACCTGTTCCCAACTCTGACTGCTCTTGTGGTGGAAATAAAAGAAGTCACAGTATCTAATCAGAGCTGCTCATGTTGCAGTTTGTGTGCACTGCCTTTCATCATGTCAGTGCTGGGTTCATGTCTCACATAGTGCACAGCAGGTCCCGACCTGGTTTCTATCCAGGCAGCCCAAGCCATACTGATGGGTGGGGCTATTCCATTTCAGATGCAGGACTTAAATTGTGTGCAAAATGGAAAGAACTGCAGGACATAAAGGACAGGAAAAGGCATCAGATTAGCAATTATCTGATGTAGCATGACACCCGAGTAACAAATCACAATTTCTAATACAACTCTGTCACACACAGCTTCCTGCTGCTTTGCCTCTGCATGGATAACTCATGACACCTCAGCTTCCTCTGGATTTAGATGCAAGTAAGCACTCTGTGGTACTGGGGTTGCTCTCTAAGTAGTACCACTTAAAAAGGAGAAAAAAAGAGAAGCCAAACACAAAAATGAGAAAAAAACTCCAGGATAAACAGGATTTAAAATCTGCCATAGATCAAACTAAGACATTCTCCTATAGCTGTAAAAGTATGTTAGCAATTAGTATGTCAGGTAACACAGGAGAAGAGAAATTCTCTGCTACTGAGCCGCATGGAAACAAAACAAAAAACCTTCAGTGCACTGTACAAACTTAACTGGTTAGAAGTATCTCAATACCAGGGAATTCTGAACTATATATCAATATTGATATGATCAATGAATTGAATTGGTGCACTCAGACATTTACCTTTTTTCTTTCCAGATCCCAGCTTTTTTATCTTCAGGGATATAAACAAAAATAATCTTTACAGAAAGAAACTTACACTTAAGGCTGAATGGATCCACTCACCTACTGAGCTGAGGTTTTGACCTGATGTGTCCAAAATAAAAAAGAATCCTTAAGACCAAAGTTTGCTCAATTATTTCACACTGAAAAATTTGCAATGGAAGCAGGAACCAGTGGGATATACCATTCTGAACCTACTTCCCAAATATTATCAAACCAAATATTCAATAATAAAAATGTTAAATGGTCCTTCATCATATTATATTAGTAACATTGAATAAATATATATAATAAATAACGTTGGTTAGAACTGTTTAAGATAATGTATAAAGAAACACAAATAATACTTTTTAAGATACTACACGCCTGCAGTATTTTACCATATAATTCAAGCATCATTTCCCTTGCAAATTAGTGTTTCAAACTAACAAGTGGCACCCAAAGGGTTCCTTATAGTATGGAAGTCACCAGATGTAAGAGCTGGGACTGTTCAGCTTGGAGAAAAGAAGGCTCAGGAGGGATCAGAATAATGTCTACAAATACCTGAAGGGAGGGTACAAGGAAGATGGTGTCTTTGCAAGTGGTGACCAGGGTCAGAACAAGAGCCAATGGGCACAAAATGAAACACAAAAGTGCTACATGAACATTGGGAGACACTTTTTTACTGGCCAAGGAGTGACACAGCTTGCCCAAAGAGGCTGTAGCATTTCCATCCTTGGAGTCACTCAAGAGCTGTCTGGACGTAGGTATGGACAGGTGGCTCTGTGTGGTTCTGTCTGAGAGGACCCTTCCAACCTCAACTGCTCTGTGACATCAAGTAGGCATAAGAATAACTCGCACATGATAGGGCAACAGTGTCACAGTACTGAAAGCAATCATCCTGTACTAAGTGGAGGAGCTCACAACAATATGTAATTATCAAAATATTTGAAGACATTCTCCAAGGTCTAAAGCACCTTTTCTCTAAGACAGTTGTTTCTGCAGTTTTCCAGGTCATTATGTTCATTAGTTTCAATAGCATTTGGGTCATAAATTAATCACTTTTCTGCAGACACATAGCATATTAAAAAAAAATGGTAATTACTGCAGTGTTTTATGTACTATTGACCTGGCGAGAGTATATAATCCACCTGACCATGAATTTTAGAACAGTGCCAGTCTCTGACAAGGCTTTTATCTAGCACTTCTTTAGTTACAATATCTAACCTTGGTAGTTTATTTGATGGATTCAACAGTAATCTGGAACCAAGTTTTCTGCTTTTTCATGAGCCACCTCGACTCTCATCTGTACAGCCGTGTACTGTTAGTATTGTGACTGAGGGTCAGACTATGGAATTTTCAATGTCCTATTGCTCTGTCACTGTCTTTACAAAATGTGCCAGACAGTAGAATTTGCCCAGGTGCTCACCAGGCATAAAATGTTTGCTATATAATACCTAAATAAGAATGATCCCCTGAAGTCATCTTTCTTGTCACTGAGGCATTAGAAAGGAAAACATTCCAACATCCTTAGTCCAGAAATATGAACAGACAGAAATATCTAATACTCTGATGGTGTGTTTCTGATCATGAAAACCAATGAAGGCAGTACTGAAACGTGCCCTAGAACTCTTCAGGAAAGATTTCTCAAACCTTCACTCATGAAGGCCCATTTTATGGGTGGGACAGTGGGCAAAAGGTAACACCATAGCCACTTATAACTTCTTTTTTTTCATTACCATTCCTAAAATCTTTCCAGGCTGCAATATGGGAATGCTTGATAGTTAGTATTATTTAATACTACCACTAAATCTCAGTTCTCTGTAGTGTTATTGTTAGGGATTTACTTAGGAATCTTATTGATAGTATTTCCTATTTTTATTTAGAAAAAAATGTGGATAGGCCCTAATTCAAGAGACATTTTTAAAAATTAAGTAATCACATTTATTTATAAAAGACAAACAATACCGGCTGAAGGCAGAACTGTTGACTGGGACAACGAAATCTTTTATTGCTGTTTTGTTCACAACAGGTACTGCCTCACTGCTCTTTGCTAATATACAGTTGTGGTTTTCTCATCTTCTACTTAAACTAGGACCTCCTTGCACCATGTAGAAAGTTCAGTTAGTGATGGTGTTGTCCTATATAAGTCCAGAGAGAATAGTGCTCTCCCTTAATAAATATGTCAATAACACTGAGTTTAAAGGCTTAAGGACAGCAGTACTTCCATCATCCACAGAGTGGCCAATAATTGTGGCTTAGTTATTGAAATGACTAACACATATGAGAGGACACAGAGAATGTTATCCTCATGGAAACTGCTTTAGTACTGTCCATTTTCCCCCTTAAATTCCCAAAATGTCCTGTTTCAGAAACCCAGCACAGCTTCCAGCACTCAACACAGCTCTTGGCTAGTCTGCAAACCACATGTCCACATCGAGGCCTCGAAGTCTCTGCATCCTCCAGCGTCATGACTCAAATGAACCCAGCCAGTATTAGCTCTTCCTGTCAAGCACAAGACTATCCTTAAAAAGAAATCAGCTGGTGTGGGGATGTCTGTGCAAAAGGAAAACCCATCCAAAATTTGTCCCTTTCTTTCATATCACCATTAAAAAGATATTAGATAGTGGTACATTTTGCACTATTTATCTCTATCCCCTTATCTGAACTTCTCACAAGAGAGCTCCCTAAGTGTAATGAAGGAGAAAAATCTCTCCAAGAGATTCCAAGATTAAAGAGTCTGTTATGAAATTTTCTTTAGTGTCCAGTGTTAACTCATTGCAATGTACTATTTGAGGTCAATTCACTTTCCTAGAACTTCTGTGAAGCATGTTCCTCACCTAGACACCTTTGACAGACAAGTTTCCACAGGCTTGCCACCTTTAAGGATGAAGCTTTAAGCTTAAGAGCTTATGTTATCCACAGCTATGATAAGGATAAAAGTGAACTTTCTAACAGCTGGTACCAGTCTTTGATAGTGGCCCCATGGGAGATTTTCTCCTAGGCCTCATTTGAAAAAATATACAAGCCTCTCTCAACTCTTTCAGGTTGTTACCTGGAAGCCAAAGAAGAAAACCTACAAGGATGGAACTGAAAACATTTTCAGGAATGTTAATGAGGGTCTGTTTTAAAGCAACATGTGCCTCCTTCCTCCAGGACAAAGAGAAGTGTTTGCCATGGATGTGGCAATGTTTTAACATATTGATGTATTTTCAATGTTTTTCTTCTACCTCTGCCTCTTCCTACTTCCCTACAGTGCTAATGTAGGATGTACATTTTCGGGAAAGGACACATGTCCAGATTTCTGAAGCTTAAATTATAACTGTGAGTCAATGAGGAAATTATAAATCAGGCCTGGCTGGGCGTCAGGGCTCTCTCTGTGTGCACAACCAGGATGTCAGTCATCAGTTCCCTGGGTTGACCAAGACCTGACAGGCTTGGGCAAACAAAACTGACATCCTGGACCGTATCAGTATGTTCAATCAATGATTTGTCTCTTACTGCTACACCTTGTACAGAAAAAAAAATATTTCCAGATGAAAAGACTGCCCAGAGTATTGCTGAAAGAGCCCTCTAACTATCCAGGAAGAATCTGAATGCATCACATGGTGGGGACCTTTTCATTAACCAGAAAGAAATGAGAAAATTAGAAACACAGCACAATTCCATGAACAGTCTGATTTTGAGAAAATCACAGCCCATTGCTTCAAACCTGTGTTTATCTAAGACTTCAAGTCTCTGTAAGTCCAATGCCGATTCACACCCTTAAATGTAAATTGGGAGTCAAGTTAGAACCAGGAACAGTTGCCCTTCACTGAGGAACTGGTCGCTTCAGGTACACTTCAGACACAAGAAACCCATAGCAAGCATCTGTCCAAGCAGAAGCTAAGGATCTACTTGAAGAGCCTTAAGCTATCATTTCTTCAAAAGAGATTGTTCCATCAAGGCAATCCTACATGAAAGATGACACCTAAACCAATATATAATTCAAGACACAGCAATTATTACATTTACACATTTTGTCCACAAGGAGTAGTTGAACTAAGGCTGTTTGACAGTCAGATCTGTCACCAAACTGACCCCCAAACTAATGGAGAAATAAAATTGTGAAATAACCATTAGTTAGAAGAGGTTAAAAGAATCTCTGGACTGGTATGCATTCCTAGATGCTGCTAAAGCTAACCTAAGCAGAGGAAAGGTCTCATTAGAGATCCTCATTTATATCATCCTCCTCTGTGCCAGGACCTATTTATAATATAACTTGCATGTTTTTAATATGTATTGTAATCACATAAGTTTTCAATTTTTTCTAAAACTCCGAAAAGCATGTATATAATTATCTACAGTGGACCTATAATGAAACTGCTTTCTTTAAAAAACACTTCCATTTCAATTTCTAATAAACCATTCTTCTTTCATCCTTTACTACTTACACATCATCCTGGATCATGTGAAATGTTTCTGCTGTTTACTAGACATCAATTGACCTTGGGACAACATCCACCTCAGAAATGATTTCAGTGAATGAAATTATGTTTAGCTGTATGTGAAAGACCTAGACAGTTCTGATGAGAGAGTACACGGCTTAATAGAGGTCCAGGCTTCAGAATTGCATTACTGCTTGCATCAGCCTAAATAATCCTACAACAGCCATCTCACATTGACATAGCTTGCAGATTTATGCACTGTGTAGCAAAGAGCCAGCCTTATCACAGCTCATCCACTATCAAGTGTTTGGAAAAGATAAGAGTTCATTTGCATTTTTAATGATGGTTTGTTCAATGTCTTGATTTCTTTGCAGATGCTACACTGACAAATATAAATTATAGCTGCAAAAATTCACTTCCTCTAGGCTTACTACATATATTTTGGGGATCTATTTCTTCAACAAAGATCAAGTACTTGCATGGCACCAAGTGACACAGGTAAGTAATTATGAAGTATTTAAAGCTATATTAATTCTTTGACTGCATATTTCAATATAACCTACAACCTCCTGGGTCAGAGGATTGCAAGCTTTATTTGCATTCCAAATTAACCCTTTCAATAACAGAAATTCCTAAAAAGTGTGGTCAATTGATATCCACAACACAGAAATTAATTTTCTCCATCCCTTACTTCCCTCCTTGTGCTGCTCTCATCAAGAAAATATGCACAGAAGACTGAAATAGTTTACATTTATTTGCCAAAATACCCAGTTCTTGATGCTATTGGGCAAACTTTAATAGATCTATCTGCTTTGTTCAGTTTTAACAGATACCTGTCATTTCACCAATGTCCTTGTTCAAAAAAGTGTAATAAAATGAATGTATGATACCCTGATAGTAAAATTCTTCACAAAAAGACAATCTAAGATACTGTGAATGACCTAATCACTACGCATATGACTTTAATATCAGCATATGACCTTCTTACTACAGAGGTTTTAATGGTGGTGTAAATCTCCTGAGAAGCTAAGCTGAGATGAAGAAGAATTAGCATAAACCACCATAAAACAACATAAACCACTTTGAAAGTCTTGTAATTAAGCATTTAGTTCTGATACATTTCCAGGAATGTACACTGGGTTTATATGATTTCTTAGGTCTCTACTCACAGTTCTGTACATTCTGAATTAAACATGAGTCACTCTCTTTCAGGATGCTGACTTCTTACCCTGTGTGACTATGGAACATTAACCATCCCTGCTCAAATCTCAATTGATTAACAAGGCAGCACGTCTTTTGAGGGATTTGGTAAGACATAGTAGATAAAGACATTTATCCAAATTCCATGGTGACATACACAATATGCAACTTCACTGAAAGACTTGTATTTAAATTAGCTGAAGCACCTTGCATCATCATCACACGCGTTTTACAGCAGCTATTTCTAAAATGCAACAGCAATTTCCTGGAGGAGCTTCCATGGAAAACAGCAGAAGCAGCAGCAGAAGGAGGTTGTGCGGCACTGCTTCCACATGGTTCACCTATTTACAATTCCATTATACACTACAGTGACAGTTATATGTAATTCTCTCCCCTGCTGATGCTTTGGTTATATACAAAAGATATAAAAGGTAGAAGTAAATCACTGTTGACAGAATATCCACTGCAGGAGACTCAAATATGTTTTGCTACAACAGCGATGGATGAACTGTTCAGTAGATAAGGAATTGGTTGGACGGTCACATCCAGAAAGCAATGGCCAACAGTTCAATATCTGAACAGAGATAAGTGGTGAGTGGTGGCCCTCAGGGGTCCATTCTGGGACCAGTACTGTTTAATGTTTTCACCAACGACACAGACATTGACATAAACATCAGTGACATGCCCAGCAAGCCCGCAAATGACACCAAGTTGAGTTGTGCAGTTGACATACGTAAGGGATGGGATGCCTTTCAGAGGGACCTGGACAAACCTGAGAAGTGGATCCATGGAAACATCATGGGGTTGAACAAGGTCAAGTACAAGGCTATGTACCTGGGTTGGGGAAATACCCCTGATCAATACAGGCTGGGCAATGAAGGGATTAAGAGCAGCCCTCTTAAGAAGGAGTTGGGGGTGCTGGTGGATGAAAAGCTGGACTTGAGCCAACAATGTGCACTTGCTGCCCAGAAAGCACACTGCATCCTGGGTTGCATTAAGAGGCATGGCCAGCAGATTGTACTCCACTCTGGTGAGACCCCACCTGGAGTACTGAATCCTGCTCTGGAGTCCTCAGCACAGAAAAGATCTGTTGGAGTGGGTCCAGAAGACAGCCACAAAGATGATTAGAGGACAGGCTGACAGAGATGGGTTTGTCCAGACTTGAGAGGAAAAGGGTCCAGGGAGAGCTCCCTGTTGCCCTTCAGTACTTAAAGGATGCTTTTAAGAAAGAAGAAGACACACTATGATGTGATAAGACAAGGTGTAATGGTTTTAATTTGAAAGAGGGTAGATGTTATGAAGACATTTTTTAGTATGAGGGTGGTGAAACACTGAAGCAAGTTGCACAGAGAGCTAGTAGAAGCTCCATCCCTGCAAACATTCATGGTTGGATGGGCTCTGAGCAACTGGATTCAGCTGAAGATGCCCCTGCACCTTGCAGGGGGGTTGAACTAGACTTTAAAGATACCTTCCAACACAAACTATTCTATGATTCTCTGACAACAAAAACTAACAGGTGGATGTGACGAATGAAATTTAAGAATTTTTCACAAGATGTGTCTGAAATACAGGCATACATCAGGATGCAGCATTCTCTTAGAGTATGAAACTTTTCTCAGTAATACCTACTCTGTTATTAAACACAATACTTTCAGAAGCAACAGTGCTATTTCACAAACCCATACAGAAATGGAAAACTTGGCAATACTCAGGCAATTAATATATGTCCATCAAGAGTGGATAAAAACAAGTATGTATTTGTTGGACCATATATTTAGTATTTGCTAACAATTTTGTTCGCAAAAAACATATTTGATTTCTTTGACCTCTATCTCTTAATTTCTAGATTTTTCCTCAGATTTGACTTCTGCTTTATACACTTTCATCTTGTCATATAATCTTATTTCTAATTTATTTTAATTTTATTTGCTTTCTCAGACATCCATATTTTACATTAAGAACTTCATATTTGTACAACTGCTTTGAATTGTTTTCTCACAAGACAATCATTTTTATCTAAGATGATACATCAAATTCTCCAGCTTTCAAAGAGGCTGAATGCAATTAGGCCTGCAACTCTTCTTTAAAACCACCAGGAATTGATAACTTTACCAGGATTTCTTTGAAAATCTTAATCAGAAGATTAATTTATTATTTTTCATTTTTTTCTTCATTTACCTTATGTACCTTGTATGCACAATTTTAGTTCTTGTTTACATTAGCCATAATATTTTTCCTGTATTTTTACAAGTCTTTTTTCTATTTTACATAATTTTCTCTTTTTTCCTCCTAGGTATTTTCTATGTTCACTCTATACTTCCATTTCATTTAGGCACAAGTCCCAATGGCAAGTGTGGATACAACCTTTGTATGCAGTCCATGTGTGTGCCTGTGTGAGGCACACACATACTTCTGCTTTTTAGGGTAACTGTGAGAAGTATTCTCTGGCTCAGTGCTCTCAGCTCCAGACAAAATGAAATCACAACCTAAGCCTCTACCCTTCTACTTCTTGCAACCAATGACTGGACAGATAACTTATTGCTGTAATGAAAAATGTTTCATCCACAGACACTCTGCAAAGAAAAGAAAAACAAAAAAAGCCAGGTACTAACTCAGACCCACAATGAGTTACTGACATGGAATTGCAAAATTGAAGCTAAATTGCAAAGTTAATTCCATCTTGTGAAACCAGTGAAGCAAAATCAGATGCTTTAGGCATTTTCTCCAGTCCTGCATGGAGTCTCCCCACCCTTTAGATATTTGTCCTGCTAGTTCATCTATTCTTGGTTGCTTTTTATCACCAATGCACTTACTTCTTTAATATTAGCAGAGGCAGAGATTTTTTTCTATTGCAAGCTTTTGCATCCCTTTAGACTGATGTTAAATAAAGATGACAGGCAATGTCCCCAGTCTGGTACACATTACTGTATATATCAGAAAATTTTATCTGTAAGGTAAACTACTCACAATACACTACAGACCATGTAAACTAAATCTGAATCAATACCTCCTTATTGTGGTGAACATATTTCAGTGCAACATTTGAACTATTTCAAAAATTCAATCAAAGAGGTCTCATTGTAGGTCATCAATGTCTTGGGCTTTTACTAAAATACAGGTGTAGTCACTCATGGCTGATTATGTGACCTGAAAGACAACAAAATTAGGCATAGCACTGGTGTCCCAGCACCCCTTTAGGACAGTGAGGAGTATGACCTTCTTTCTGAGGCAACCAGAACAGCATTGATGAAGATTCCACCTATGCCACTTGGTCAACTCATAGGTTTAAATGGTATTAGTCCCTATACTCCAGAAGTTCTTTGAATCAATTCAGTTTCCTCCCTTTGACCTCTGTGACGGAGCATTAATAAGTCTGCAGGTGGCAA
The DNA here is from genome assembly GCA_035583235.1 of Hafferia zeledoni. Taxonomy (NCBI): domain Eukaryota; kingdom Metazoa; phylum Chordata; class Aves; order Passeriformes; family Thamnophilidae; genus Hafferia; species Hafferia zeledoni. The sequence goes on along the minus strand of JAWWEV010000083.1, from coordinate 77,496,755 downwards.
AACAAGGAATTCATATTGTTCTTTGACCTTTTTAATTTTTTTAACCAATGTTAGATAGCTAATCTTAAGACTGCAATAATGTGTTTTTGCATTCAAATGCAAGTACTGTAGGCAAGAACTAACTAAATACATTGATGGAATAGGACAAAACCTGACATTTTAGAATGCAGGAATTGCTACTAAATCAAATTTTTAGAGTGGTATAAAATTCCCAGTTTAAGAGGAGGAATAAATTATCTAGTGTATATTCCGATCTTTGCGTGCCCTGCAGCACCACATCTGCTTACAAACTACAATTTTAGTAGGAAACAAGGAGCACTTTTCAGTAAACACAAACAGTTAGAAATACCAAAATCACTTATGGAGAAAGGAAATACACATATGCTGAAGCTATTAACAATCTGGTAGAAATGAAGTTCCTCTCATAGTTCTTAACAGTGGTTTGACTGAGGCAGTGCCAGTGTGGCACACCCAATAGCAGATGGAAGACAACACTCGCTCAGACAAACAGGGGTCATGAATATCCATTCAAATTTTCAAGAATTTAAAATGCCTTGAAACAATTTCATATTTTTTCTTGCCACAGTGTCTTCCTGTACTCCCCAATACAATATTTCAGAATATCAATTCAGATATAAAATAGATATGTACTGGTCACTTATGTTTCACTCATGTAGGTCCTCTAGAAGGAAGAACAAAATTTTTACTGAGATATTACAAAGCTATAGAAAGGAGAAATTAATGAAGGAACAGGATAATAAACAGCTTCAAACACATTTTCCACGTCCTCTTTACAGCCTTTAAAAATTTGAGACAAAGGTCTCAAAAGGAACATGTTTGTTACCTTCAAGGTGTGTTTTTCAAATAAAAATCCTTCCAATCTGGGGCTTCATGCTGAGCATGCACATATCAGTGATGAAGTTTTTATTAACTGATCCAGGATAGGTCTCCTAAGCAGGTCCAGATAACTCCTTGTCTGATGGATTTACTTGAAGGCTATAGACTGTATGACCATCAGCACATTTAATGTCAATATTTGGAACAGGGTCCCAAAATCATTACCATCAGACAGAGCTATAACTTCAGTGAAATCCACAGACTTCCATGCAGTTTTCAGGGTCTATTCTGTTACCTGAGTGAGTGCCTGTTGAAACATGACAGTTTGTAATGTCCACCAGTAATGACATTTATGAGCCAGCAAAACTATGAAACGGGATTATACAGTAAACAACATCACAAAAACTGAATATTTCTCATGGCAGTGGAACCTCTGTGTGCAGAGAACAATTTCAGAAATACAAGGTTTTTCTCTTTCTCCTCAATGCAAACTCATTGCTTCCATTACAGTCCACGCTCACGCTTTACACTTCCTCTCTCTTGAGAACCCAGTCAGAATATGTCTTGAATTAGTTTATTACCTCAAAAATGGATTTAAAAACCCATATTCTTAAATCCATGACAGTTCTGGAAGTCACTAACAGTAAATAAATTGGCTCTTCCTTTCGAGGCATGTGGTTCAAAGACCACCATTTTAACTTGTCAGCTGTACCCTCAAGAGTTACTCCTGAAAGAGTTTCAACTTTGGTTTGGTTGTTACTGCATGGTTAAACCAGAAAATTTCTGGTGCAGAAATAGCAACAAAAGATATGCTTAACTTGAAACAAACCTCATTAGCTTTTATCTTGAATTGAGGCCTTACTGCTTTTCTCCTGAATTACAGAAAGGATTAAATTCAAGTCCTTTTGTTGCAGCTACAGTTCTGAAATATTTCTTGTCAATTACTGGTTGTAAAATGAACAGCAGTTAATCTTGAAAGAAAAGAAAGTTTGCCAAAACCAAAGGCATTCTTCATACATACTGATTTCTATTTCTCTCCCTTTGTGGAAGCACCCCAAGGTGTGTGACTTCGGAAGTCAGTCAAATCCATTTTACAGTATCACTCTCACACACTTAAAGGAAGCATAATTTTGTGTTATTTTCTGCTGTTATACTGTAGCCATTCTCAGCGTTTTCTCCTCTTAACTCCCAACATATCACTGGAGTAGTTATCAATAAATTCTAGAGCTATTTGTTCAAACATAAAATACAGACATGCACTATTATCCCAACATTTGTTCTTTTGAACTAGGTATTTTTAATTAAGTCTTTTTTTCCTCTCAAGTCAGAAAAATTACTACAAAGAATAAGCATAATCTACAATGCATGCAATTGCAATCCCTGTCACTTGTCAAGCTGGTTTTCAGTCAAAGGTATTTTCCTAATGTCATAGAACAATTTGGGTTGGAAGTGACATCCAAAAATCCTCTAGTTTCAACTAGGTGACAATGAGATGGACTGGATGTCCAAACTGATTACAACAACTACTGGCAAAATTAAATACATGGATATTTGCATGGATTTAAAGGGACAATAAAGTTAAAAAAATTAAAAAATTAGAAATATCTTCAAGATGAGAATTCTTTAAAAGCTGAGCAACTTTTATCATATTTTCTTTTCAATTTTGCTTGCTCATCTCTTTATCTAATTTTCTTTTCTTCTCTGAGTTTTTTGTCTTCATGATTATTCTTTTTCTGCATATATAAGTTCTCATCCTGTTACAAAAATTGGGTATATTGACATACATGTAAATGAAGAGGCCATCTTGTGCAGGTATGGTCAAACAGAAGCCAACCTAATGAAAAATAAAATCACCACTCCATAAAGGTGAAATGCTGCAAATTATACATAGGAGAGTCTCCCTGAACCTCTACTGCCATGGAAGAAAGCATCAGCACTGCAATGAAAATGCCAACTCACACCTTCTGAACTCAATTGACCTGTCCTGGGGTGACACACATTAGTCATTTTTAACAGGATTCTTTTTTTCCTACGTGTCTGTAAGCACTGATGAATTTTCCCCTATAAGAAGGTTCAGAGTCCCAGTGTAAGGTGATGAATCTGAATTCCTGGATGTTTACAGTAGGTGGTTGCTAAAAAAAAATATATACATATATATATGTTTCCCAAGAGGTTTCATGTTTGGGGTGCTTTGAAAAGGTTTAGTCCTATACACATGTGCACAGCACAGACTGCAGACTAGACTTCATGTCCTGTGCATAGAGGCTGTGTGTGACCTCCTCTGGATGAAAAGACTGATAATGCCAAACATAGGCTCAGTCACTGAAGCACAAAAAGCCCTGAAATGTGCACTTTGTAAGCAACACTGTTATCACATCTCCACGCTTTCCCAAATGAATGAGAAATTCTTTTTATTCATGAAGTTAAAGAGGGTATGCAAAGAAAATGAAGGTTAAACAGCTGCAAAAACTTGCAAATTTAAATGCTTCAAGCTTATCATTGAAATATTCGGTGGAACGTTTTTTCTGTCCTTTGAATTGCGCTATGCCTTCACTTTTGCTTTAATTTCCATCTTGAACTTCAATATCTTTGAATCTTCAGCAAGTCTGCAACCTTGATTAACTGCACAGTTACAGTAAGTGTTTAATTATCAACTATTAATTGTTATTATACAGTGGATAACCATTTGTTCAAATAAAAGTGTGACCAAATAAACTTGTTGCACCTTTCCAAATTCGGAAATTTGCAATAAAGTGCAAACACACAAATCAAGAACTATTTGCCAATGGACTTTAATCTCTTCCACAGGATGCTGTCACCTCAAGACAAAGTGGCCGTTTTTGAAAAGCAAAGACCTGCTTTGTTAATAAAGCAGGACAAGGGGAGAAAACTGGGTAGAAGTGGCCTAGAAACCCAGGTATTAAGTTGAAAGCCCAAGGGCCCAAAGCTGATCTGTACAGTGGAGAAAGGTTAATTTCTTCTGTATATTTTATATCCCATTTTTTCCTGGTCTACTTTCAGAAATCACCTCAGAAAATCTGAGCTTTTTTTAAAAATACAATTGATGTCTTCAGAGAGTAGACTGGCGTCTTAGGTTCTACTTGGCCTCTTGCAAATACCTAGATACAGCCTAAAATTTATAGTTAACAACAATATTAAATAGCTGATAAAAAAAAAAAAAAACAACTTTCAATAGACCACTTGTTTCAACCATGTAGCTATATGGGATGTCTCTTTGACTCAAGAAACCCTTTCTCTTGTACCTTGTTTTCAGACAAGCTGGCATTACCTTATCTTCAGCAAGGCATTGTAAACTAAATGTAAAAAGAGGCCATTGATTTTTACCTTGTTTTTATAGCCTGCTCTTTTGTTCAAGCAATGTAAAAAATTTACTTTAGCAAGTTTTGTTAAGAGTTAGGAAAAATAAATCAGAGAACAGTTTTCCTTAAACATCAACCCAAATTAGGGCACTGAATAACTTATTAGCTTGAATAACTAAATAATTTCTTGTTAAGAATATATATGAAACCAATCATATGGTTTAATTACCATCAGAATCTAGACACATAGTCTGTGAGAACAAAATGAAGAAAACATCCAGGAGCCCAGGTGCACAGTGCAGCTTTAAAAACAGATGCTTAAAATTAATACTGTGATAAATACTAAATTTTTTGTTTCAACATATCCAATCTCATTGGATATGCAATATAATTTAAACAGTATCATGTGTCAGAATTCAAAAGAATCTTTTCAGCACTTGCCTTTATGTTCTGTTTTCCAAACATTTTAGGAGTGGAGGCTATAGGCAAGGAGCAGGATAGTGCTAAAAACCTGCGATTAAAGCACTTGCATTTGATTTTTCTAAAACGTGTATTTAAATACGAAGGCTTTCAGCAACAGGTAATAGGATTTCTAAAGTTAAAAGAACACTGCCAAGCCAACAATTTGAAAATTTGCCGCCAAAACGGGGGAGCTAAAAGGCACTTTGCTCACAGGCAAATTGTAAAGTAATAAAAAAACAAACAAACAAAAAAATCCCAGCCAAGCTGAAAAGACGTGTCACGTGAGGGATTTCTACCCATTATTCACTGGACAGATTTGTGACAAATTCATCTTACTCAGTTTGTGAAGAAGTGCGGAAGATTGAAAACATCGTGTCAGTGTCTGCTTTCCAGTGGCACACCCACAAGCCTCAGTCCCGACAGCCATTCAATCTGCTTTTGCCTGCTCTGCTGTGATGCTCTAAAAAGTCACTCAAGCAACCATTTAGTACAGAGCACCTTTTCTTCTTTCCCTGCACCTGCACGTTTCTTTAGCACAAAGACCCTCATTAGCAGGTGTGCGGTAACACCATGAAGGGACAGCCACTGGAGAAGACACCAGAGCTACTCCGAGATGCTGAGGAAAACTATCTAATCCTGTGCTTGGAATTAGGAATTTTCCTCCCCCATATACTGTCTCCAGAGAAGCAGTGTGAAATTACACAAAAACTAGGGAATGTTGCTCAAATGAAGAAACAGCAGCTTTATAAAGTACCAGTTACCAGCAAACCCGTATTACCACTAGTATTAAAGCATTCTTCCTTTCGATTATCTACTGCTAACAGTAAGCCTTTAAATTCCAGAATAATTAAGGCTGCAGCCTGCCATTCCTTAAGTCAAGGGCAGCTTTGTTTTGCCTCTGCCTGAACTGTGATTTAGCAATTGCTGGAAAGCAACAAGCAGCTGCAGGCTGAGCAATTCAGCGCCTGTTGGGGAGGACTCTCCTCACGCCCCTCTGTGACAGGTAACGCTGAGCTCCCCGAGGGGCCGGGCTGCCCAGGCACTGAGGCTGCTGTGCCTGGGGCTGGGGCTCTGCTTCCCGGCCACGATGCCCAGGGATGCTGCTGAAAAGCACAGTGCCTGGTGGGGCAGGTGGCTGTGCTGAGATGTGTGGGGGTTGGGTTAGGAGGAGCCAGAGGAACTCTGGAGCAGCTGGACATCGGGGCTCAGTGGAAGGGAAATGCAGCAGACCATGGCAGGGGTGGCAGCAGGGGAAGGAAATGGTCACAGCTCTCCACAACTCAAGGTCACTAGCTGGATTAAAGCAAGCCCAGAAGGCCTAAATCACTGTACCATGACACAGGAGGAACTACTTTCACCTCTGTGCTGCTTTCTTAGTCACTTGGAATTTTGTGTATTTAAAACATAAGTATTCCAGCTTCTTTCTCTTTTTTTTTCTTTGTTTTTGGTGGGGTTTTTTATTGTTTGTTTGGGTTCCCCCATCCCTCAACCCTTATGCACTTAAAAGCCTTTTTTATCTTCTTTGGGGAGCTCATTTTAAGGAAGAAGACCAGCTCTGTTCATCACACTCAAGACCTTGTCACAATTTCCCACAGTGTACATCTTCTAACAGCTAGATAACTCCAGTAAAACCAAAGTTTTGGTCTGATGTATGGTTTTCAAACCAGCTACCACATTATTTTTGGCCTAGTGCCTTTTCCTCTAGGAAGCCACAAATATAAAGAAGATAGGGTGGTGGGTTCTTCTAAAAGAGAAGTTGGAATACTGTGGTGGTATCATCTTACTGTCAGAAAGACTTTATCATGTATATGTATTATCCTTGACAATAAACTACTACATCTATGAATCATTTGGATCTTCAACACTTTCAGATTTTGTCAGATTTTTTTCCAAAACTAATTGAGGATGTGTGTCCCTTAACAATTCTTAAACTGCTAAAACACCATTTTCACAAATGAAGTCAACAAAATGTTCTCTATTAACTGTACTAATCCAGGGATTTGGCAGCATTGCTTGAATGCACTCACCATTTCAAAATAAAACTTTCTAAGTGTACTTAAGTTGAACAGTTAAAAAAAACCCCCACACAAACAGTAAAAATACTTTGATTTGGCATACGAACCATGTACCATTCAGAATAAGCACCTACACAACAATTTTACAGCTACAAGTAAGTTTTCTTCATGCTTTGGGGAAAAAAAAAAGTCCAACTTTTACTCCTGGCAAGTATGTATTAAATTCTTTAAATTATTTTCTTTATTACAAACAAAACCCACCAGTTTTTCCTATACATTCATTTTCAGTGCATCAATAATCTACTCAGAAAAATGAAAAATTAAAACCAAGTGAATAAAAATGACTGAGCCACCCATTGTAGGTCTTCCCTAAACATACACAGTTTTGATTTAAAGAACTCTGTTTTTTCCAAACTGCTTTGTGCTGTGACATTGCTCTATGCTGATTTTGTCTGTTTCTTGTTACCTTTCTGAATGGCAGTAAATAGATCTCGACAAGTTCCTGTAGATCACAAAGTTCAACATTGTCCCAAGACATTATCAGAATAACCAGAAAGCTCTCATTAAGGTAATTATTTCATTGCAGAGAAACAAAAGCAGAGAATGTAAGAAAAACCCCAAGCCTTAATAGCAGCTGTTGCCTTTAGTTGGGGTGAATGCCAAAGGAACTTGGAAAGACAACCCCCCCCAGCAGTTCCCTGCAGGCTCCCTGCCCAATGTGCCCATTATGTCCAGAAAGCTTTGCACAGGCTTTACATAAAACACTGTCGTGATTTCAGTAATGAGGTCCACAAAAACATAACACTAAATTTCTACTCTGTTAAATCTGGGAGGCAAGTCACAGTTGTCAGCAAGTGCCAGAAGGGATAGAATTCCAATTCCTAAAGTTTACCCACTGAATTGTATCCAGAACCCCAAAAGTTTTCAGCCAGGAGAGCCAGGAGCACAAGCCCATCAGGGCAAATGGGCTTAGTCCAGGTGGGAAAAACTAATCTCATGTTCAGAGCCTTAGAAAGGAGAAGTCCTTCCTTCCCAAAGGTAGTGAGCAGATAGAATGGCACTGGAGGCACAGCTTGAAGTGCAAGGCATTGCATCTACCTTGCTCTGCTCTAAATGGCCACAAGACACTCACTGAAAAATACTTTCTATGCAGTTTTTACTGCTCCACAAAATTTACTACTACAGTGTTGGACTTGAAGGTCTAGTCCTAAAAAAACAAAATGAAGGGAGCCTTCATTTATCCCTTTGGTATTTTGTTACAGTCCACATGAATGGATGCTGTCACTTCTGCTAATCCTAAGGTCAGCACCTGTGCCAGATAAATTCAATATTTGAGGTCCTGTTAATGATTTGCAGAAACTTTTTTGTTGGAAGTATGTGGAATGTAAATAAGGAGAGGAGTCTCTCCCTAACCTGAGCTTTCATGGGTTGACTTGACCTCCACGAGTCATGGAAGTGATGAACAGAGAGGCCCACAGAGACCACCTAGCTCACCTTTTACTATTCCCCACTCACTGCCCTCCTCACAGAAGAAGATGCGGGGGTGGTCAACGGACAGTAATCTGTAAGAAGATAAGATACCCCTTTAGTGATAAAAGCACATTATTTCCTTTAGATTTGCTCTGTGGCAGGAAGAGGCTACTCTGCCTACAGGTACTTGAAAGAAAATGGCAGTCTCTGAAAGCAGAGCTCAATGTCTGTCTCCTCACTCACTGGCATGTGTGCTCTGCCTCCAAGACTGTATAAAGCAGAGATTAGATGTCATGGATCTGTGGATTAACACTATGGACAGGCAGTCCTACACTGTTGCTTTAAATTTTCTAATAGCTCTTGCCCATTTCATGTGCTGCAGAAGGTATCACAGTAGATTGCCTTTGGAGGTATATCAGGAATGTTCTTACTTGGTTAAACACCAATCAGGAGCGTATTTTCAAACCTTACCAACGATTATGGGGACTGGAAAGCACTCTAGCCCAGCTCTGTGTGGTAAAGGCCAGCACTGAGGCACCCTGGCCAGCCTGGAAGAGCTTTCCAAGAGCAAGTTCGAAGAAGGCTGGGAGGCTGCCCTCCCCTCTGGGCAGGAATGGCTGCAGAGCTGGGGCTGCCATGCTTCCCCACTGCTCACCTGAGACTGCCATGCTTGACCACAGCTCACCTGAGCTATGCTGCCACCACACTGCAGCTGCCTGTACCCCACTGACCCACTCCCAGACTGACCTCCCTGTCTGACATGGAACTGCCTCATCCTTGTGATCTTGCCTGGTGATCTCTGTACTCTGGCTGACCTAGTTACTGCCTCTGGGCCTGCCTTCAGCATGACTCACTGACTTGTCTTCTGGGCTTCACCTCAGACCTGCCTCATAACCACAAACTTGTCTGATGTCTTCACCTGGAGTGATCTCTGTTATTCTGTGACCCTTGTTCCTGTCTCCAAACCTTGGATCCTGTGGGATGGGGCACTGGCTGGTGAGTCCAGCAGGACTGCTGGGCTTGTTAGCTTAGCATGCTGTGCCCTGACTGCCCACTGCTGATGGGAGAGCCACCCCTTGCTGGGGCTGACAGTGACGCTGGAAATGGGAGTCCAGACCGGATACCCACAAAATAAAGGTCTGGCACAGTGTTAGAGCCCTGCTGAGCTGGAAAGAGAATCCAAGAGCATCCTGTTAAGTGGTAAGAAATACTATTTTGTACTCAAACACTGTAGCCTTTGTGAGAGATGCTGGCAGAGCAGCAAAGTAAAACCTCTTGAACAGTCATTTCAAAAGCAGAATTTATACTCCTTCAGCTTGACATTGGGCAAAAGAGAACGTCAGCTCCCTGCAACTGTTTGTGGTGTGGGATCATCCCACATGACAGGAACAGACAGCCAATGTACTGAGTAGCCTGATCACAAAGGAAATCTGGGGATCAAATTTTTTAAATGGCAATTCAATATAACCAGTAAACTACAGTATCACCCTCTGAGTGACATCAAAAGTGAAGTCACACACACAAGAAAACTGTACAAGATTTCTTGCATCCTGAGTGAAATTTAACATTAATGAGAAGATGCATTGATTTTGACAAGGAAACAAATGGTATGCTATGACACACCTAAAGAGATAATCTCCAAAATGCTGTTCCGTTGAATCAAAACATTCAGAGAACTTTAAATTCTTAACAGAGACACAATTTCTTTTCAGATACAGAGTTATCTAGAGGCAGCATGATCTTGAGCATCAACAAAGAACACTCAGTGCTGCAATGTATCCAACATTTATTGTAGATTATATCCCATATCCTGACACTGACATTTGATAAATGAGCAACTTTACAAATTTGCATTTTCTGATCCTTTCTGAGTTGCCAACTTTAAAGTTGCCCCATACAAGATAACAGAATACAGTCTCCTCTTCCTTGTGTTACTTTGCAACTTAACACCATACATCAAATCTTGGTACTTGACATAGGCATCAAAACTTGGATTTCTGACAGTGATGGTAGGAATTCACCAAGTTCTTAGAACCATGACTTGACAAAAGAAGAAGAGTGAAATTGGAGAAAATGTGGACCAACTACTCCCTCATACTTTTCCACTGGAACACATTTGACCTTATTAGGTATATTGCTTAAATACAGCAAATCAGGCAGAGCCACAGGTGGAGGGCCCTGCAGACAGTTGCTGAACCCATTTTGTGAACTGCTTCTAGAACTGCTCTCACAGAACAGTCTGTGTCTCCTCCTCCAATGTTGCATATAACAGCAAGTACAACAAAACACAGCACAGAGAAGCTCAGCCTCCCTGACAGTGTTTCTATGGTCAAGGAAGAAATGAGAAGACTCAGCTAGCTCACAGCAAAGGCACAGCAGTAACCTGGGTAAGGTGGCCCCTCAGACCCCAAAATGCAAGTAGTTCAAGTGCTTGGGCAGCAGGTCAGCAAAAAGGAGTGTCTTCAAACAATGCCACAATAGATTTGGAGATAAAATTTAAACTTTCTCCCCCTTCTTTGCCTTTCTTGGTTCCTTCCCCTAATGCTGGCATTTCTATTACAGCTCAGAAGGAACATGTTTGCCTGCAGTTTAAGAGCTGAATTAGTCTGGCTGTACATTCCATTCCCAGAGCAAAAAGATCTAGACAGGGGATGAGCCAGTATGTGCAAGGTACAAGCCCTCTTTGGAGAGATAAGTATTGAGTTTGAGCAGTCATCCCTGAATCACTTACTATACCACAATAAGCATCCTTGAGATTAACCATCCAAAGAAAGCTGTACATGCACCAGGCTTTCTTCCCAAAAGGCACAGCAGTGACCTTTTTCAAAAAACAAAACACAAAACAAAAACACCCAACAAAACAACAACAAAAACCCCAGCCAAACAAAACAAAACCCACACCCCCCTAAAAAAACCCCCTCCAAACCAACAAAGCCTCTCCATCAGTGACACCTTTCTCAGTATTTTCACAGAGAACCTATAATATGTGTGGGTACTGAGTCATATTTTCTGAGCTCAGTTTACTGCTAAGTTAGACTGATGACTGGGTTGACGAATTAATATTTTCTGACAGATAATCAAAATGCATCTAAGCTAAGCACTTACTTTACTGTACATATATATATATATATATACACACACATAAATAAATATTGGTTTTGCCAGTCATTTCACACAGTGAAACAAAACCCCCTGCATTATAACCTCAACACAAAACTTGTTTCTCTCATTATGAATACATGTTTTGGCTTCAGCCTCATCTATTATTTTTGCTGATAAATTCTTCTGTTCCTAGAATGGAAAAAACAGGAAGCTATTGTCAAAGACTGAATATCCAATTCAACTGTTTTCTCTTAAATATATCCAAAATATAACAAAAGCACAGATGAAATATCTTTTGCCACTAGATTGTAACTTATGGGCACCTTGACATGATACAACAAAACTATTGCTGCGAGCAAACAGGAGTGGAAAGGTCTGTATGCTTTCAGATATATGTTTTTATATATACATGCCTCTCTGTGTGTATATATATATCTATATATAAATGTATAGTTATATATATAATTAGGAACTCATTTTCTGAGAATACTGAGCATAATACAACCCATTTAATTATTTTTATCTTTAATTTCTCAATACCTCAAACTGCACTAGGAACCATAAACAAATTAAGAACCATTCATAGAGGTGATCCATCCTGTTCACTGTATGACACAAATGATTGTACAAAAATATCACCGGACCATCCTCCTAAGGATTGTGACTTAAAAAGTATGAAATTCTGTTAACCTTGAGAATCCTCAACAGAGACACTACATATTGGGCAGTTTTCTTCGTAAATACGGCATCACGCTGAGCTCCATGCAGATCAACAGTCTGGAGGGGCTCTCTGAATAACTTCTGAGATCTTCAGAATAATAGAAGAAGATCTGAAGGCTGGTATGTGCTGCCTGTATCAAGACTGGACATACTTTCCCAAGAGACACTTGCTGAAAGCAAGGAATGGGAATGTGCAGGATCAGTCCTGAACTGAAGTCCACTTATGGGAGGACATTTGTTTCTACTTCACAACGCTGCCAATTCTCCAAGGCTGAAGTCCTCTGCTTTATAATGCAAAACCATTTTTCTGAGTCCTGCCTCCACGAGTACTCCATAAACATAATTCAGACATTTCTTTCTTGCTCTGGGGAGTGTCAGACTCCATCTTCATATGCAGCAACATGTAGGTTCACTTCTGAGCATTTTCCTCCAGTTTGATTATAACTCCACCATGTTTCTCTTTCCATCAGCCTTTCTCCCATATATGTAAATATGTTTTTTCCACCTCGAGCACAAGGTGAGAGGCTTGTTCTTCAATCAGCAGCACAGGGGCTCAGGACTGGTCTGGCTCTAGGTGGGAGCTGACTTTAACTGTGGCAGCAGTTATCTGATGGCCACATGCCCACTGCTTCACTTTGGGAGCACCCAAAGCAGGGGGCTGGCAGCCCTACATAATCTCTGTGTGATAAACAGCCCTCCAGGGTAATGGGGCTTGGGAAGGCAGTGTGCAGCTCCCCAGCTTTGCTTGGAAAGCAGGGAGAAGGCAAGCTGTGGTAAGACTTCACATAAAAATATCCCCAGTGAGAGCCAAGACTGAGGAGAAAAGGACCCCCACCATGAACATAAACCCACACACAATATTCAAAGTGAAGCTGCCCCAGTGCAGAGTGGAACAATCACCTCACTCAACCAGCTGTTGAGATGATGCCCCCAGGACATGGTTGGCCCTCCACCTGCCAGGGTGACTCATAGTCAACTTGCTGTCAATCAGGGCCCCCAGATCCCTTTCTGTGGCACTACTTTCCAGCATCTCATTCCCCAGCCTGTACCCACATCCAGGGTTGTTCCATCCCGGGTGCAGAATCCAGCACTTTCCCTTGTTGAACTTCATATGGCTGGCGACTGCCCAGGCCTCTTATTTATCAAGGTCTCTCTGCAGGGCCTCCCTGCCTTTGAGGGAGTCAACAGCTTCTCCCAGTTTTGTGTTGTTGCTTAGTGTATCTTCAAATTTTCAGATTTTTACTAGATTTTCTCTCAGTATCTGCTCTTACTGTTTGAACTGTAATTAAACCACATCCCTTTCTCTCACCTAAGAAAAATGCTGCACTTAACCTCTGCTGCAGTCTCAAGCCCATGACTTCCAAAGGGGTTAGGTTTGAGAGAGGGGTAGTCTTGCTTTTGTAACTTTAAAGGAAAAAATATGTCAGAAAGAGAATATTTATTTATATCAGGAGCAAATTTTGCTCAGTGATGAAAGAGGTGGAATGGAGGATGTGAAACCCTCAAATCAATTTTGTTTTGCCTTCAAGAACAGAGAAGGTTATCGTTATTTGAACTACTGCACTGAAACTGATGTATATTGGCCATTGCAGTAAAAGACCAGGATGCAGCCTTGCAGACCTATACACACACTTGCTCTTCTTTCTCTTTGGAAAAGGTTTGCAGAGCCTTAACAGCTCTACCTAATGGCCCCTTTCTTCCCTGTTCCTTTTGGATTCTCTGAGGGACCTGACATTCAGTGCTTGTTAGTGCACATCAGGTGTTAGTGAGTCAGCCCTCAGCTGAAGAAAGATATAGAGTAGCTTTGGGCTTAAAGTAGGGAGCACTCCTGGGATAAAAACCCATTCTGTGCCAGTAGTGTATACGTACACACACAAAGACAGAGGACTCATCCACACAGGTTCAGAGGCCCAGCTATGCTTTACACAGGCCCAGTTCTGGAAAACACAAAATGAGCCACAGGATGCCTGCTGGCGACAGCAGCCGGGTTCAAGTGCCCTCTCCTCACAAAGATAAAGGTGCAGAGATGTACCCTGGATTAGTTTTTCTTGGGCTATGCTTGATTTCCTTATGCTGCTTTTTCAGTTGGTTGAAAGTCAGAAGTGCAACCAGAAGAGATGCTTAAAGCAGAGTCACCTGACACTATGGAGACAGACAGTTGTTTGGGAACCCTTGGCAGAATGATGAAAGCACCAGGGATCAGGAGTAGGAGGTACGGGTCACAAACAGATTTGGGTCCTCCTTAAAGTCAGCAAAATTTAGCTTGTAATAAAATGCTATGTATGCAAACTCTCTGTAAATGATGATCACATAGGGGGAACTTTTTTCTTGTAATCCAAAAATACTATGACTCTAAAGTTTGTTCTAGCACATTCCTTAAGCACTCTCCAAAAGTAATGCCTTGGTAATTCCTGGCTAAAGCTCCATCACACAAACTTACATACTTCAATATATCCTGTCACAACCTTGCTGGATATATTCACATGGATATTTTTCCCTGCAGAAAAATAATTTCTGTTTCATGAATGGTAACCATGGAAATGCCAGATGAGGTAAGGTTTCAGAAGCCACACTTCGCTTTCCTAAAGGATGTTTAATACAATGGATATAATAAACATCAAATACCTTAAATTGTTCAACCTTTTAGTTATAGATATTTGGCACACATCTAGTACTAAACCCAGACTGGACTGTCCTAGCTACCAGCTCACAACAACTGCAGGATATAACTAAGGCCAAAGGATCTTCTTTGGTATCTGCTCTTTCCTGAACGCTTCAACAGTGTGTTGGGCACATTTTGCTGTTGAATATGATGTACAAACATTATTTGCTATTTTTGCTAAAAGTGTACGTGGTTAGCTATCCTTCCTGGCTGCTGCACTCAGATTTAGAACAATCATAGAGGGAAGAGGAAGGGCTTCCAGGATGAGGCTGAGAGGGAGAAATACACAGAGGGGAGAGGCTCTGCTCAGAGCAGAAAGCAGGTATCAGCCACACTGCAGAGAAACCTCGGGGGGAAAAAACCAAACGCTTAAGAGCCTAGAGGAATTGTATGGTATCTGTTCAATCCAGAAAAATCTCCAAATGCTGGTAGTGTACAAGCAGCAAGAAACAACTTACAATATATGAATACAGAAGTCAGACTTGATTTTAGAACTTCAGCCTTAATCTGCCCATACTCCAGCACTGAGACTTCCCAATTTCCATAACTAACACGATCTAATTACATAACCTTATTTCTAACAAAATGTATATTTAGGGAATAGAATACTCTCCTGCTGTTTGGTATGTTTGGTTTAAAGTGAGAGGAGAGTAGTTCAGTTCCAGCAGGAGGCGCAAGATTCAATCCCAAACTGAGTGCTGTTTCAGTATGTTATTTGAAGTATGGTTGGTTTTTTTTTTTTCCTTAGAATACAAATTATTGGGGAAAAAAGCAGATAATGTGAGTTTTGTAAATTACAGGTAGAAAAGTACAATACAGAATTTTTGTCTTTACCATCTTTCAAGTACAAATAGACAAATCCATTTGAAAATTGGTAAAGAGTATTGACCTCATACTAAAACTGACGTAAATATTTTGGAAAGAAAAATAAAAGATCAATGAACTTGGTGCATCTGCTACTGCATTTGCCTGTGAATATCACAGTGATATATAACAGTTTGCTATTACATGCTATTTTTCTGAGGTCAACAAATAAAGGAAGAAAGTCAAATACACATAGAGTGTTTTTCTGTAAGGAAAGACCTCCACAAGATAACTGGAAATGTTTATTGCCTACTGCAAAAAAGTCTGAGTGACTTGGGGAATTCCAGCATATTTTTCAACAGTGAATCTTCAGCTGTGTGAATTCTCAACCAGCAGCAACAGCGATAATCTTCTCTGAATAAACCTACATGCATCTCCTTCAGGGTGTAGTTTCATATTAAACTTAATTCAATCTAACAGCAGGTGGAGGCCAGAGGGGGTAGACCTGCTTTCTCCCTAATTTTCTGACTCTTCCCTTTTGTAAAATTTAGCAATTGTGCAACTCTGTAGTGACTCCCCTCAGTTTGTCGATCTGAGGGAAAACTCAGAGGTTTTCATGAGTTACTTTCCCTCCGAGCAGGGAATATTTAGTGTGACAAGTTGAACTCAGGAGACGAAGCAGAAGGAACACACAAAAAGTGATGTGAGCATGGAGAGGACATTTGCTCCTTTCAGTGGCAGTTGCTCATCATAAGATGAACTCATGTTCTAAGTCTGTATCTGGGGAACTTTTTCAGTCTAAAGCAGTAGTATGAATTTGAAATCAATTGGTGAAATAAGGGCCCTACTCAGTGTTGGTTCAGTTTGCAGAAAAGATACAGTGCATGCAAACTGGATTCCTTTGGCAGGAAACTTAGCTGAAAACATTGTTCCAGAGCTACACCAAACACTTGCTAAATATTCATATGCCATCCGAAAAGCCCTTGAAAGGCTTAGGGGCTCAGAGCTTCTTTAATATTACCCTGCAATGTGTGAGCTGACCAGGTGCTGTATTGTCCTCATTAAGATGAAAACCTTCATCTCTGAAGACTCAAAACAACCACTATGGGGGTAGCAAACCAGACATGCCTCTATTACAGAGAACCAGTGCTAATTTTCACATGGGAACAAAGCACTGATCTTTCCACTCATTTGGATACCCACACCCTCAGGCCCAAGATCATCACATGGAAGAGTCCTCAAGGACAGTGACCTTCCCAGTATTACTGAACCCCACAGAAGGCCCTTGTGAAGAAACATTCAGGGATGCATCTTTGGTCTGCTCCACACCCCACAGTGCACTTGGCAAATCTCCTCACTTCTGCTAAGGAATTAAGCAGAACAGGGTGGTGGTAACACAGTTTACCAATAGTTCCCAAAACAGTGAAGTAACTGATCAGGTCTATGATCCATGTAGGAGCTTGAGTCAAGAGGATCAGGAGATAAGGCTGGGGACAGGACTGAATACAAGCTGTAGTGCATGTCCCAGAGGTCCATTCAGGGGACAGCTTACCTATGATGTATATCCAAGGTCCATCCAAGGTGACACAGCAATACGCAGGACTGCAGATAAAGCTACGTACAATGGATATTCAGTGCTCATCCAGGAGACAGGACAGGCAACAGGTACACCTACAAAATGGCTCTGTGCCCTTTGGACACTGACATTTGGTCTCAGTGCCATACATTTCTGGCTAAAAGCTAGCCCATGGCACAGACAGGGAAAGTTTTCTAGAAAGTTGAGTATTGCCAGTGCACCATTCTGCAAATTTATCTTGCAGAAAAGGGAAATGATACCCACACTGTTCATGTATTTACTATTGGCCCCTGAATGCCTTACCAATACTATGTTGATGGCAGACAAAGAACACTATCCTAGGTAAATTAAACTGCTCTGGGAAGGGTAATGAAATGGAAATGACATTAAAGATACTGGTGTATAGGAAGGTAATGTTGACACATTCATTTCAAGCATGACCTGTCTATATATTTATAGAGTAATATAAGCAAACTGAAAAGCAAGTTCTGTGTCACTGTCACTCTCACAGCCAGTCTGCAAGTGAAGTCATCTTGTACAAAGTTCAGAGAGAACAAATATAATGCCACTTAGCTGCAACACTTGGTAAAACTGACAACACTATCTATCAGTGAAGCAGTATACATTTTCTGCAGGTAAAGCACTGAAATACATTCAGAAAGGCTTTTCAGGTCTAATTATTTCAGAGAACACTTAAATAGTCCCCATTAAATAATTCCTGGCCTTTTCATTTGACATAGCTCTTCTCCTTTAAAAGGTACTCTCTAGAAATGTCTGTCAAAGCCTTGTATTTACAGTCAACAGCTTCCATTGAAATGAGATCTTTCCTTAACACCGCTTACATTTTATTACCCAGCTATCCTGTGCACAAGGGAGTAATGACTTGTACCCTGATATAGTACCACAACTCTCATTGATGTGTTATCATGACACAAGAACCATCATAAATTAAAAGTTTCAAGTGCAAAACAGATTAAAACAAGGAAAAACTCATATGTAGAATAAGAACCAAAAGGAACAGTTGGTGTTCTTTGCAGAGCTTGATGCCAGGAGAGATTTTATTGCTTTTCTGATGGTAAACACCAGTTTAACTCTGAAGAGCAGTTGCAGAGGCCCACAAACCCACAGAAACAAGGGGTGTATCAGGAGTGGACTCAGGAGTGTTTTCTGACACTTGAGAGTGACTCCAGTCAGACTACTGGTTACAGTGAGATATGAGTGTGCACTATGACCTCACACTATGCCTTCCACTTGAAAGGAACTTGGCTGAAGAGAGTGTGATGGAGCTCCAGCCAGACACTCAGAACTCCATGTCTCGACAACTGGTGGCCCAGTGCAGTGAGACACAATGACCCTGCAAGGCACATACAGCCAGTCACTACAGAAACCTTTCAGTTGTCTCTACTCCCCAAATCATATCAGTGTGCAGCCTGAAATGAGTCTCAGTGTGTTCAGACTCTGCAGGGTAGAAACTCAATTTTCTATCTAAACTGTCACATGACCGAGGTTTTCAAGAACAGAGTACGCTCAAAGCCTACACTCAAAATACTAGTAATTAAAATCAGGGAGTTCCATATGTATAATATTTTATTATAATCCCTTAGATAAAAAAAATAAAATTAGACTGTATTTCTTAATACAAGTGGAACGATTAATTGCATCTAAAATGTCAGACTTTTGAATGCAATTGAGCACTATCTTTAATAGTTATAAATTATATAGACCACTTGAGCATTTAGGTTTTTTTAGTTACAGCATGTTGAAAATCTCAGAGAAAATCTGGAAACCACTGATGGATTTACAATGAACTTTTAAAGAATCACCTGATACTATTTTTATTAATTGAAAACAATTTTGATTCCAAGAAAAAAGAAAAAAACCATACTATTTATATAAAATGTATTCTCTGTAGTAATTATTCTATAGCTTACAAATTTAGCTGAAATACTAAAACAATCATATGCTGCAACATCAAAACAAATTTAACTTGAGCAGCAAGAAATTTCTTTTCCAATAGTAATATTTTGAAATGCCTATGGTTGACACAACATCTAATAATGTGGTGAGCTTGTTTAAATTTCTTTAAAAAAAGATACATAGGGAAAATAATCAGCACTATTTAAAATACTCAGTGCAGTCAAACCTGGCATTGAATGCATTTTGAACAGAATACAAAAGGTAAGCAATGCCATTTTAGATACTGCATTTCCCATAAGAGACTGTTTGTCCTCATGTATTTGAATCT
This sequence comes from Hafferia zeledoni, assembly GCA_035583235.1. Lineage (NCBI taxonomy): Eukaryota > Metazoa > Chordata > Aves > Passeriformes > Thamnophilidae > Hafferia > Hafferia zeledoni. The sequence continues at coordinate 77,477,542 of JAWWEV010000083.1, read as the reverse complement.
TTTTTTCTTAATGTTAATAGCTTTGCCCCATGATGCTACCAAAGGCCATCAAGATGGCAGTGGAAAAGATAAGAAAAGTCATACTGACTGTGCACAGTCTCCTGTCAAATAAGTAAAGAAATTTTATTCCACATTCATTGCTCCTTCCCTCTCTCACCATTTCTGTCATTGCAAGCTTTCTGCTTAAAGAGAACTGGCCAAGCTTTTCTAAGCAGTAGTTCATGGTGAACCTTTCCCATCAGGCTTCATGCTATCACATTGCAAACCCATAGACCTAAAAGATCCTAGTTTTAGAAAGTCTCCCACTTCAAAATAAAGGAGGTATCACAGTGTGACAATCTTGGCAGAGCACTGATGCCACAGAAGAGAATGGCTGCCTTGGCAGAACTCAATGCTTCATTCAGCCTCTGTCCTTCCTCCATGCAAAGAAAGCTTGCTTCTTTTTTTTTTTTTTCCCACTGTCCCCTGCCCCCCATTCCCCTGCATGTGGGAACAAAAGAACTGAAAGAAGGAAATCAACTTATCTCCATGTGGGTCCCATTCTTTTACAAAGAAGCATGACAATTCAACAGAGAAGTAACTCTTCAACATTTATCTCTGTGCAAACTGTGGTATAAAAAGCAAATAAGATTTCTGCTTGGACCACAAAAATGGACCATTAGAAAATGACCCTGAACTTTTGCCTTGATGCTCTTTAAAATCTTACTCCTGCAGATTTTCAAGGGCCTGAAGTTCCACAAAAGAGAACTTGCAATTTAACAGAGACAGTATAAATTTAGTTTTGATTGTACAGGCCATTTCAAAGCTGCCATGTTCTCTCACAATTCCATCTCACAAGAAGGACCAATGTCAACCCAATGCTGTAAGCTGGGTTTGTTTCTTTTTTTTTTTATATTAATCTATAACCGTGGCATAGTAAGTGAAAGTAAATATGGCCAAGCTTGTGAAAATCAATATAGAAGCTAACCTACAGAATGTTATTTTCACCATGCATTTAGTATCTCTATTTTTATTTCCATAGTTTTTTACTATAAGAATGATGCAACATCTAAAAAGGCAAAATCAGAGGTCATTTTTAACTTCTTTATCCAAGCAAGACAATTGAAATTAATGAGAGGTCCCTGAACTGAAGACCAGCTGAAAGATTTGTATCTTCCATTAAAAGGCTTCCTTCCTACTTACAAGTCACACTGCATGGTATTCCTCTTGGAGATCTGGTTGCAGTAAAATTAAACATCAGTCAAAACGTTTTTAATGGATTAATTTTTTAATAGATTACTTAGCAAACTTCAGCAAGATTGGTGCAATACTTTCAGACTGAGCAATTCAAAGGAACCCAAGGCAGGAAGGCAAGCACATTTGATTGCAAAGCAATAACATGTTAGCTGCAGTAAACACATGTGTTTGCATGTAATATTTTATTTATAGCTACCACCAAGACATGTAGCATTTCTGACAGACCTTCACAGAAGTACTTTATTCACTCAGACTCCAAGTATCTACGAAAGAATTACTGTTTTTTTCCAAACTACACTAATTGTTGTCTTGTAGCCCCAGATTCTGACCTGGGAACCATTACTGAATGGATTACATTAGCAGAACATATAGAAGACTACTAGTGCGATGAAGTGGTGAAAAAACTTAAGGACTCAAAGGGATTGATTATTCCTGCAGAAGCAAAGAATGGGATCCCTCTAAAAGAAAAAGATGCAGAGGGATTCTGCTTTTCCTGAAGAAAGTAGATTGAAAAGTCCCATCTCTCCTCCTAGATCAGCTGAGAATCACAGATGACCAACACAGAAAAAAACCCCTCTTGTTTTTGACACACCTTATTTTTTTTCAGAGTGGGTTAATTGGTAGAGAATTGCAGTTCTTAAGACTTCAGGAACCCTGGATTTTTAACGTCATAAATATGACATTATTCCAGAAAAATAAATTATTTACATCATCAGACATTCCAGGGTGGCAAAACCATTGAATCATATGGAACAGATCACTGCTCATCAAAAGACCTACACCTTTCTAGTGCCAATAAAAGAGAAGAGGAGGGAGAGGAAGAAAGTCTATAAATATGACAAGAAGCTAAATCAGAACTGAAATGTTAAGAAAACACAGAAGCACTTGAAAACATTAGATTTCAAGAAGTACAAAAATTATATTAAAATATTCTTGTAGTTTCATTAAATACCTCATTCTATATTTCACAAGCTAAATTCAAGCCATTGAACTCTAAGCAGTGAACAGTAACATCGAAACAACTTATTCCTGAGTATAATTTGAACCAAAAAGCAAAATAAACCTTTAAAATCCTATCTTAATAATTGGATTAGATTAAGACTATTTAATAGTATTAGTGCTTAGTATCACTTAATATAGCTTTAAATTATAACAGGATAGAGTAAAAAAAAAAGTTAAAATCCAATAAAATTGTACCCCAGGCTGGCCACACTTTTAACTAATGATGTGCTACTCTCAAACACTCAGTAAATGCAGTAGTGTTTGTCACTAAAGTCAGTATTAATGCACACAGCTGTACATTAGTCACAGTATCTTCCTAAATGACTAGGCACAATTGTATCTCTTCACTATGTGTATCCTGCATTATTTTGAACTACATAAAAGTAATTCATAACCCACATTTTCAGTAAATGCCTTAAAACAAATCAAAACCTGGCAAGCGTTATATTATGCATAGTAACAGGGTTTTCTCTAACTTTCACTTATCAAGGGATAGAAATCATGCTTATTTAAGCAGAGATGTTAGGAGGTTCCTGTCACAGATTCTTCTGATAACATGAACAAGGCATTTACTGTAACTACATCAATATCCCTTTCTGGTTTGAGGCTTTTTTTCTAAGCTGAATATAAACTGTCATCTAAATTCATTGCAAAGGAATAATGTAGTACCAGTGCCTTGTTGCAAAAACAGAGATTAATCTTGAAACAGTTGTGTATTCCCAGGCCACTAAAATAAATCCATTTAGAGGCATTAACAGACTTTATTTTAGTTTTAGTTTGTTCCTTTCTCTGCTATATGGATCACAAAAGATAAAAGCCAAATTATTTAACTGGAAACTTCATAAGAAATAAAGGCAGTAAAATGATTTTTTAATTATTTTTTTTTCATTACATGATGCTAAGACTAAGATTTATTAGATTTATTAGTAAAGATTGTGGTAGCAAGGTTTACATGGATTTAAAAACCAGTTCAGAACCGCAACAAAAATCGGTTGTAGTACAATCAGAGTCTTACACTGGTAAGGAGGGTAACACACAATATTCTCCTATTTCCAAAACTTCGGATAAGAGCCAAAAATAAAGACTCAAGAAAGGTGAAGGTCTGGAAAAGTCTTTATCTTCAAATGTAAATACATTGCAGTCTTAATTGCAGCACTAACTGAAAATACTGGGAGAAGCTGAGAGGAAAGGAAGTGGGGGGAAGAGATGGATGAGAGAAGAATACCCATTAATAAATGTACTGGTCTTTCAACATCTAACTTGAAGTAATTTTTACATCTTAGAAAAAAGGTTGGGAAACATAAATGCTACTACAGAAACTGTTTCAGACTGACTCCTGTAATTTATTGCACAAATTACATGTCTTTTTTCAAGAGCACATTTAAAAACATCGTTAGATATTGACAAGCTCCATCTCTTTTGGACAGTTTCTCCAACAGAATTTACATGGACCATGGCCATGCTTATGGTCTGATGCTTATATATGCCTTGGAGGCAGAATGCAGGGTTTTGTGATGCAATACATTTAGCAGACTAAGAAGGAAACTGGAGATGATGATTACTTTGAATTATTGGTAGGGTCTTCAGTTCTCAGCAGCAACTCACAATGATTATTTCCTCCTAACAGCTACATTTATCAATTTATATTTAATACATTTCATTGACAAATTATTTGGCCATGAACTTCCAAAGATCTGCCAGAGCTTTCTGTGAATCAACTAGAAGGGGAAAATTGGATAGCTGAACTACAGCCCTGATTATTACTGGATGGGTCCTATGTGTGCAATAAAGAAAATTCTTGTAACGTTCTTTATCTACTAGTCTACTGTTCTGACTAAAAGTGGCTCCATATAGACTAATGCTGCCACATCAAAGCTGCTGAAATGCTGTTATTGTATTAGGCTGAAGTGATTGAAATGGGTCTAGATTTAAATACTACTTACAAATTGGTTTTTTAGAATAAACAAATTTCTTCACGAGTAATATAAAAGTGAAAAGCAAAGGCATTGTACCATACAACTATTTAATCTTGATCTAGTTGTTTCAAAATAAAAGAGCAAATATAAATGCAACACCTGTACTATGTTTTCCTTCTCTGTACCTGGGGAATTAGGGTATATTGCTCTGTAGAGAGTGAAGAGGCAGAGAGCTGGCGTGCAAAATACTTTGGGTTGGTTTTTTTTTTTCCATCTTTTTGTTCATACAAACAAGCAGTGCAGAGAACAAGGCAAAAATAGAAGGGGTAAAGGAAAGCTAGGAGGAGGAGGCAGAGTATTTATTCACAATTAGCAAGAGTTGAGAGTACACATGCTATGAGCTGAGAGCATGAGGGATTTAAAAGACCCTTCAAGTTTAACATACTAATATCTATAAAACGTTCCTTAACTGCTGACATGGCAACGTGCCTAGAGAGCATCTAACATCAGGCATTCCAAGTACGCTGCTATCCATTTCTGAAATGCCTGTGGAAACAGAAGTGTGCTCATCAACGCCATCCCTGGAATTCAACTAAATATAAAAGTAATATTTCCTGCATGGTTGATATTTGAAAAACTCAAGTATCAAGGAAGGCATAGTTCAGTTTCCACTACAGAATGATCACAGTTGTAGCAGCACTATCAAGATGTTCACGTAAGTCCTCACAAGAAGTATGTAGACAATACAAAAGATAATCGAGACAAATTTTTGTGCAAGTTATCATATATGAGCAAGGAGAGATGACTTAATTAAGAGCAACAGAACTGTCAATTTCTAAAGGAAAAAAAAAGAATAGGAAAAAAACCCAATTTTTTTTTCAAAGTGAATTGATAAGTTTTAAATTTCCTGTACTAATGACTGAAGCTAAATGAAAGAAAATTGATCTTATTTTATCAAGACATGGAATCCACTTTTACTAGGACTGCAGAAATTACTACTCTTGAGTGGAGTATATTTTTGAAAGCTGTGACTACTGCTAAGACTGTAACTTCCACCAATGTATTTTTATTGAAAATCAGTTTCTAAGATTGCTTTGGAAAACAACTATGCTTTTATTAAAACCAAGAACCCAAACAAAGCCAGCTTAATAGAAAAACAAATCAGTCATTTGATAGGGACAGATAAACTAGCCCGGATGCGGCTATGGCAGGGAGCCCGAGCAACTGTCCCCGTATCTGCACTTGGTGAAAGGTGAGCAGGACTTTTCAAAGCAAGGAAGTGCTGAGAGCAGGAGGTAACAGCTTTATTTTGGCAAACTGCACAGCATTTAGTGAATTAGGTGGAATATAAATTTAGGTAGTGAAGAAGGAAGGTATCAAAAGAGAGGACGCTCAAGAGAGAAGTCAAGGTCACCTACACAAGGTCAGATGGTGAGAAGCAGAGGGTAGGGGTGATGAAGGGAGAGAAAATACTATGCCTGACTGCAGTAGTTCTTTGAAATATTTCTTTGAAACTCGACATAAAATTGGTTTCCTCAGGAAGAGCAACAAGATTGGCTTTGTCTGCACCCAAAAAAAAATAAAAAAGAAAAAGGAAAAGGTTTGTCTGCAGTTTTGAGAAGGCTTCAGCTGGCTGCATTTTGACTTACTCCTTGTAGAAAGGCATTGTTACACAACTTCTATGTCATGCCCATTTCATTTCTAAACTGCTCGGGGGATAAATCATGTTTGTGTGGAGGGACAGTTGTTTACAGGACCAATTGAGTTTCATAACTTGCAAAATGTGCATCAGAAAAAGAACTATCTGCTTATAATAGCTGAAGGCAATCCAGTGGAATTGTACCTACATCTGCTGCCTAATGCTCTGTTGTAAGGCTTCATTTGTATCCCTGTCAGGCATTCTCTGCTTCCAATTTCTCTGTATAGCCTTTCAGATATGCAGGGGCCCAATAACCGGAGCAGAAACCGGCACACAGATGTGGTGACTGCTCGTAGCAGCAAATGAAGCCAGTAAGATCTCTCCAGCAATTACTCTGGATTTCTCAGATGGAGTAGCCAGGATAAATGGGTATTTTCAACTTTCACCTTTGGTTCTCCAGCTGTAAGGAAATAACATAGTTCTCTGACTGCTCTGCCTTATCTGTCCTGCTCTTGTCTAGACTGCTTATTTCATTTTCCTCATCCTGCTTAATCTCACTCTTCACATCTCAGAGTCTCCTACTTTGACCAATCTTCACTTTAGAGACCGAATCTGAGTTCTACCAGATGCCTCATCCACATTTTCAACAAAATCCTCTCCAACTTCCTCCCCACACATGCGTTAACTGGGATGTTAAAAGCACCTGGACATTTGTTTCTTGACCTCTTGCCACTGGACTCGAAGGACCCTTCCTTACCCTGACCACATGCAGGGAAAGGATGGAGAATACTCTTGAAGTGATTTCCCTCCCAGCTCCAGTATTCAGCCCCATCATACACCAAATTAGGTAGAAGCCAAAAAGCATTAAGAGAAAATAACAATTTATGTCTATGCTAAGGCAGGTTTAATTGCTCTGTTAACAGCAATGTCTTTTGGTGCAAATTTGTAACAACAAGAAAGATGATGATTAGTTGAAATTCCCTTCAAAACCTCAATATGTGAAAAGGAAATATTCAACCTGGAAAGTGCAGATTCTCAAAATAAGGAACAACTGAAATCTTGCTTTAACACAAACCAGCAGGCAACTGGAAGGACAGACACCCACTCCTTTGGTCTCTGCTCATGATTTCTCAAATCTGACTCCTTGAAGAACATTGGATACCTGACTTCTGTTTCAGTGTTTGATGACAATTGCCCATAACCACTAAATATTGGCACCATGTTACAGGATTTTTTTCTCAGCCATAAACTAGATACTTCTAAGATATCACAAAAACACTATTTAGTACCTTTGACCCACAAGCCCCAAGCACTGAAAATGAACTTTCCTGGAGAAGTTTTATCAAACTTGCTTGCAAACACTCTAAATTCAAGAACTTTCTAATAATAAGGTGCTTTCCTTCAGTATATCCTCAATTTTTTCTTCCTCCAAACCTATGCAAAGACATTTCAACATCTAAAAAATAAGGATGGGGAGAAAAAGAATGTTGCTGAATTATTAAAGCTGAGCCCAGCAAGGTATCATAAAAAGGAGAGCTACAAGGGCTGCAAAGAAATAAACTTGTCGCTTGTCCCCCATTCTTGATAGATATTCTACATGTCCTTAAGTTTCAAATGCTAGTTTTTATTGTTGTCTCCTTAGGCAATCTATTACAGTGCTTATCCATCCTTAATGGTAAACTGAATTGCCTTGATTTTTCAACAAACAGCCTGTGAACAGTTGTCTGAACACAGAATCCCACTTTGTAAGACATGACTGAGGTTTACACTAACAACAATATATTTCCTAATATCAGTACTTCTAGGTTTATTTCAAATTAGTGCAATGCTCAAGTGTCAGAGTTGCAAAAATATACTTAATTTGTGAATACAACACTTGGAAGGTTTTCAAATATCTTTGCAATATGTCAATCGTGCACTAAGGTAGAGAATACACTTTTAAGTACAGTCTTCACTGACTCACATATCAGTACATGTTGGTACGTAAAGTATCTGCATTTTCTGTTGTCATTTTGCTTTTTTCTGGTTTTGCTTTATTATTCCTGTATTTCCTGCATTAGGAAAACAGAGGACATAATGAAAGATGAACTAGCTGAGAGAATCTAAGTGACCAATGGCAGCCCCATATAAGGCTTTCAGACTGTAAGACCCTTCCTTAGGGCACTAGGGAGAAAAAATATCCATATTCCTACTGTCAGATCTTCTCTGCAGTTACTTTGATGAGATCAAAATAAAAACTAATACTTTAATCTCATTAACATGCCAGTGTTATGAGTTTGGCATAGTTGAATATTGCTGTGTTAATGTGCTACACAGAGGTGATATCTCAGGAGAGTATTTGGCAAACAGAAGAAGAGGAAGAGCATCTGTGGAAGGGGTGTATTAAAAGTCTTGTTGGAGTTTGTGCCTTCAGAGACACACCTATCTGAGCATGATATGACCTATACTACCACTGTAAAAGATATGGATGTACTGTAAAAAACAAAATTACACCAAACCTGATTGCTTGGACATATGCTGGAGCCTTCCCTTTCAGCAACAGAAGCTTATCTGCTCCAAAACTATGAAATCAGTTATAGTCTGTGGAGGATCAACAGGTCTAATCTGTTTTCTTGATGTGCTTCATTGTGGAGAACCAGCACAAATACGGCACAGATATTCCAGTAATGGAAATACAAAAAAACACAAAAAAATTGTATGACCTTCCATTTAATTTCATTTTCTTGCTTTTGTACCAACTTCTTATCTCAGTATTTTTTAAACCATTTCCCTTAATACTGGACATTCAACAGAGCAAGTACAGAGAGGCTCAAACTAAATCTTAGACCAGGTTGTTCTGAATGACAAGATCACTAGTCTGATATTTAATCCAATAAACTGTCATTCTGCAGAACATAATTAAGTAGTCACATTATGAATTGTACCAACTGTTCCAATCAATATTTATTTCCTATAATGAACATTTTCTTCAAATCTTCCTCTTTTGGTAGTGGTGTCAAACTAATTTATTGACAACATTTAATAGGATATAGAGTTCGCCACCTCTCAGGTCACCTCCCACAACCAAAAGATCAAGGCATACCAAATATAAAGCGATGCTCAAGTACTGAAAATACTAAGTTCAATATTTCCCTGACTTCTAAAACATTTTCTCTGACCCAAAAACTTTTACATGTGGTGGTATACACAACACCAAGAACATCAACTCTATTGATGCCAAATTGGAACAGAAGTCAGGCTTGGTTATTGCAACAAGCAGAATTTGCCCATTCTATTTTTGGACAACTTATAGGATCCCACAAAATTCTGATTTCCAAGATTTCAAAACCACAGGGTATGCTGAGTTGAAAGGGACTCATTAGGATCATCAAGTCCAGCTCTTGGCCCTGCACAGGATACCTCAAGAATCACACCATGAGCCTGAGAGTATTGTCCAAATGCTCCTTGAACTCAGTCTTGGTGCTGTGAGCACTGTCCTGGAGAGCCTGTGTCAGTGCCCTGATATCCAGCCTAAACCTCCCCTGGCACAGGTTCATGCTGTTTCCTTGAGTTCTGTCACTGCCACAAGAGGGAAGAGATCAGTACCTGCCCTTTCACTTCCCCTCCTGAGAAGTGCCTAAATGCTGTGTGTGGCCATGTAATTAGCCTGATGGTCAGAAATGCTGAGTTCCAGCTATTACCTACACAGACACATATCAGGACAGTGACTGTCATCTCTTCAGCTTCCAAGCCCAGCAACTCACCACTGAGAAAGGCACCAGCAATTCTGGTGGTAGCTAAATTCATTGTTGTAGAAGATGAATGGTATGGAGAGAATCCCTAAATAACTCAGCTAAGCTATAGGCTGAAAACTGACATGAAAAAAAACCCCACAAAACCCAAACAGCCCCTCCCGCCAAAAACCCAAAGCAAACTAAATTTATTAAAGTGTCCAAGCATTCAAACAAAACTTTTCATTCTTAATTATAGTCTGACAAAAGCTGCTTTAGTTTCTTTTCTTTAGAGATTATCTACATGAACTCTTTAAGGATTCTGAATGTAAGAAAAAGATCATGTTCTCAACTCTTTTTAAGAAAATCTCTCTGGCTTTTGTTTTGTTTATTTTTGGTGGTGGTGTTTTTTAAAGGTATTTTTTGGCATGTATGCCTTCTAGATATAGCAAATAACTCAAATAATGCAAACATTTCAATGAAAACATTCTGGCATAACAACTCTCGCACATTTTTCCACCCTTTGGTTCTAATTGAATGTTTCCTTCCAGCTAATTTCATTCTCATGCTGACTTAACAGCGTTATAAACCAAAACTGGGTTTCACAGTAAAGAGTGGTAGGGGTTTTTTTGACTCGTACTACCTTGAAACCTACAACATAATTTTACCAGGATATTCAGTTTTACCACAAGCCCAATCATTTATGATAAGCTTTATCCAAGATCTGGAAATATATCAAGTAGCAGCATGCTTAACACTGACAAAATTCTCCTCTGGAGAGGAGCAACCTCTGTGTCTTTCTGAAGGGTTCCACCTGACCTGGTCACTTGGAGCAACACAAAATCACTGTGAGATAAAGGTGGTGGGGGTGGAAACCAACATAAAATGTTGTCTTACCACAGCTAATTATTCAGACCTGTAAATTTTTTGGGGTGTTTTCAATAACTTATGTTTTCATTTTATTTCAGATGAACTTTTTAATTAATTCCATTGACAAAAGTTCATCCAAGCATGACCTGTTAAGCTGTGCAGAATCCACAATGATCAGCAATGGTATATGACAAAATTAAAAGCTTACTGAGCTTCTCAACTAGTAAGCAAACACACACTGCAGAATGAGGTGAATTTTGAGCTACAGCATTTGCTGTCATAGTTTAGTAAAATCTTCTCCACCCACTGGTGAAATTCCCATCTTCCTAAAGAACATCACTTTTAAAAATCCTTTTAAAAATAGCCATGCTACTGGCTTATGTATAAAAAAGCAAGTACAAAAAAACTACACTTGCCATTTTCATAGATAATGGTAAAATACTGATCCTTGTTAATTCTGCTCTGAAATAATTGTTGACCTTTTTCTTTCCCTTTTTAAAAGTTAACTTTCTAATTTATATTTCATTAAAAGGATGTTTTAATTTTTGTTTTAGAGTTAGAAACCTCCCAGCAGCCCTTGAAACATCACTGAAATCAAATTGATGTGAACAAGTTTAACACACTTAACTGATAATATCTTGAGTAGATAAAGAACCACAATGCAGGCAAAACAGTTTTCTAGTAATGGCAGTGTATAAATTTTACTTCAAAGTTGCATTATCTTCTACATATGACTATTGATCAAAGCCTTTGCATACAAACCCAAACCTGTTCTGTACTTATAATATGACAGAAACATAGCTTTTTCTTTTGGCTCATATTATGCTCTAGAATCCATACTAACCATGTATTTTTCAACTTTAATACCTACATTCATATTTTAATATGAAAGCAAACAAAAGCAAACACATTCACTAGTTTGGACAAGGGAGGATTTTTTTTCTGAAACACTTGAATAGAATCACAGAATACCCTGAGTTCAAAGGGACCCACAAAGATCATTGAAGGCCAACTTCTGGTCCTACACAGGACAGCCCCAAGAATCACACCATGTGTCTGAGAACATTGTCCAAATGCTTCTTGCACTCTGGAAGGCTCAGTGCTGTGACCATTTCCCTGGGGAACCTGTAATTTGATACAAAAAAATCCCAAACCCAAAAAAAACCAATAAACCCAACAAACAAAATACAAACAAACATAACGCCCACAAAAACATCAAAACAATAAAATAAACCATAGAACTATTTTCTAAGGATTTATGAGGTAAGAATAATAAAAAGCACAGGAAAACTTACGTGGGAAGGGAAAATTCTTATTTTCAACGATGGAAACTCTAGAACCTGTCACTGCAAACTATGTCAGTGTTTAAACAAAGTCATGGTGAAAAATGTTTTTGTTACACATAATCAGAATTTTCCATGTTCCAACTTGCATCCATCACCTTTCATTCTACCCCAATGCACCTCTGAGAACAGTCTTGTCCTATCTTCTCTACATCCTCCCTTTATCTGGCTGTAATCAGAAAAAACCCTTCCCAACCCTTCTCTTCTAAATGGTTAAACCCCCTGCCCCCTCATTCTTTTCATATTCTATGTGCTCTCTCACCCTCTGCCTTCTTGGCAACCCTGCACAGAACCTGCTTCAACATGCAAATGTCTTTCCTGTCCTGGGGAGCCCCAAACTGGTTATAGTACTCAAGGTGCAGCCTCGAGTTTCCAACAGAGCCAAATCACTTGCCACCTGTAAAACACAGAACCTTCAGCATGTTCCTTCAGGCGCTCATACACAAATGTCAGTCCGTTCAAGAGACTTTCAATAACAAACAGCAAATCATTTCTACCAATTTCAGTGGGAGTTGAAATTCAGTTGGAAAAAAAAATTCTGTTTTCTGACCAGTTTGCAAACTCCGTGTTCAAAGAAAAAGACCAGGCTAGGCTTGAGCTACATTCCCGAGTTTGAACAGCAAGGCTCCATCACAAAAATTAAAAAAAAAGACAAGCAAACAATCAAAGTGCTCACATAAAACAGTATTAAAGAATATAAACAGAAACTTATTTAAAGCTTTAAGGATTTACTAAGAAGTGAGTGTAATTCTTTAATAAGTACTGAAAATTATCGGACACTGAAGATCTCGAAAGATATGCTGGGATTTACTTGCTCCCCATACTAAAGTGACTGACAGACTGATACATCTGGCCCAGAAGGAATACACACCTCAGCCAGAGGAATGCAGCAGTATAGAACATGACTTGGCTCCTTATGGAATGCCAGATGAAATTTTAATACTCAGCAGGGTGAGTAATGAACTGCTCAGAGTTTGCCAACAGGGAAACACTGTGGAAGGGAAGAGTTGTCCCACTTCATGGCCTAAGTATTTTATTCAGCTTTATCAGAAACCACTGATTCTGCCTTTGTTCAGAGCCAAGAACCTGTTTCTGAAAAGAATGGACTCAACTCCTTTTTGGTACAATTCCTAGCGAATGTAGTCCCCAGTCCTCTAAAAAAATATTACAGATCAAGGATATGTCAATGAATGAAATGTGAAAGAAACATTCTCAAATCTGGATGAGCACTGGCAAGTCAGCACAGGAGTCAGACAGGTAAGTGACTTCACTTAATGTTTGTGTTAGTTCTAAGTCCCTCCCATAATGACTTAGAACTTTTAGGACAGAAAATTGCTCACTTAATATGTATTGGATAAACAACAACCAAACACAAACAATATTAGATTATTATTAATTTTCTTTTTATATCACTTGTCAGTCTAAGGACAGTGACCTAATTGTAAGCTTACAATGTTTTCTTCTGAACAACAGTATTTTAAGTATTTCTTAAAATGTTTTCAGTTGAAACATTAAAAATTGCCTGCTTATATGTCAAAGATTTGCATGAAATCTCCTCCATTACTCTAGGTACTAGTTATTCCACAGACAGATTAGTAGCCAAATTGTTAAATTCTTGAATAACTGGAGTGTCAGAACTCGCTCAGAATTAGCTGAGTGACCCTGACATCACTGATAACTCAAAAGTAGAGCTTTAGCAATAAGAAACATGTTCACCAAGAAAATATTTCCTTCCCAACAAAGAACTTCCCAGCCTCTTTGTCACTGACTGGAAAAATGCCACACTAGCAGCATTATTAAAACATAGCTCTGTATTACTTAAACATAGTTCAAACACAGCTTTCCTGAAATGCAGTCATACTGTACATAAAAATTAATGTCCTTGGGAAATGAGCTTGATACACAAAATATAGTACTGTACTACATTGCCAAATATTATCTATTATGTGCTTAAATAATTCTAAGTAATATAGTTTCTCTAATGTTAACAAGTCTAGATGGTGAGAAAGATTGTATAAAATAAGACTTTATCTTATGAGGTTCTCACCCCATTTATTAAGAATGCTTATATTAAAGTCAACTTCATGTACAGCTTCTGCTGAATTAAAGAAAGATTTTTCTGACTTCTGCAATTTTAATTGAATTTACATTCAGCATTTTTGTTACATCTTTGGCATTCTACTGAATAATTATTTCCTACTTATGGAAAACAATAATTTATTTGATTGAAGCACAGTTTGAATTGCTTGAACTGAGAGACAATTTCTTCCAGTAGCGATCGATACTTTTTGTATTTTTTCTATTATCATATAAAATTTGGCACTAAGTTTGGTATGCTAGACTTAATATTATATATTCAAGAGATATCAGATTTCCTAATTCCACTGGAAAAAAAGAACACATGCCTATACAACATAATTTCTTTCTTCCTCCTTAAAACTCAAGGAACATCACCTTTCATTTACTAGGTTCACTGAGAAAACACAGAAACAGAACAAAGAAGCTCAAAAATGCAAAGTCTCACTAATCTGACCAACAGATCAGTTACCTTATATTACAATTTCTTAAACAAACTCACCATTCTCCAAAAAACGCACAGAATAATTTCTTTAATTGAAGAAAACCAATGCTTAAAAAAAGAGTGAAATGTATATTCTCCTTGCATTTTGATGTGAGATCACCTGCTGTAAGTAATTTACCCTAAACCTTCTAATACCTTGAATGATGAAGTTATGATTAAACAGGTTCACCAAACTTATCAATACATCTCTGCCAATATGAAGCTAAGAAGCTTTGGGTGAAAATGACAGCTGTATTGGTGGCACAAACAGCAGTTCTGCTGATAATCCATTCAGACATCAGCAAATCAATGAATTCTAAATGTGATGACTGTTTTGTTGATACACAAACAAGATACATAATTGCATGAAATTTTCTTTTTAAAAAGCAGGTCAAAATGCAAATCTTCAAACTACTAAAATCTCATGCTCCCTGGTGTACACTACTTTATTTTTTTTTTTACAAAAAGATTATCAAACTCGTTCTTGGTGGTAATTTGTAACAACAACAAAATTTCCTAAAGACATGAACAATTGGTACCTTACCTAATGCTGCTCATGCTTCCAGTTTCTGAGCCAAGCTTACATCTCTCCAGCTGGCTGGCTACAATCTGACGTTCAGCCTCAAGCTCTCGAGTCAGTCTCTCAAACTGCAGTTCCTGAAAAAATAAATTAAACCATTTGCTTTGATTCTCAAGATGAAGAAGTAATTTCAACACATAAATATATAATTTGTGCAAGACCTATTAACGAAATACCATACAAGGAACCTTTCTTTTTTATTTTTCAACACATTCCTGGTTCAAACTTTTGTGGTAACACTTGCTCGTTCCTTCATTTACCCTCATGATGTATGTCATAGAATGAGACAGTTTATCAGGAGTGGAATTTCCAAATATATTAAATAATTTAGACCTACACAGTTCACAAAGATCTCTTAGTAGCATCTCACTAAGCTGATCTAACTATGATCACAAATTAAGTACAATTTGTGTTACTGAAAAAGAGATGCAAAGTTCTGTGGATGATGATGAGATGACAAAAGTTTCTGTATTTCAAAAGACAACCATCAGAGTACATACTAGTAAAATGAACTAAATTGAAGGTGTGTTGTTATGGACTGAGCACAGCTTAATTTCTGAATTTAATGATGTGCAGCAGGGAAAATCAAGTAGTTCTGGACAACAGCTGTGCTAAAAAATCCTACTGCTAATTCAATCTGTTTCACTTTATTCTGTCAAGGAAACCAAACCAGTCCTACCAGGTAAGATTTATCCACAGAGCCTATAAAGGCACTTATGAAGAGATTTTGTTTTAATACATAAGAGATTTTATTAAAAAAAAAAAAAAAAAGGATAGAGAAGTAAACCCAACACAAGTAAAAAAGTAGAATCCCCAGAATTTCTGAAAAAGCTATAATTTCCACATATTGTAGCACTAGTTTTATCAAATGAAAAACCAAAATACTTTTGGGGAATTCTGTTTGTTGTAAATTTGCTAAATGTTGCTGTCCTTTCATTTCAGTCATAGTTACATTATGTCATTTTCACATGTAAACAGAGAAAACTTTCCCACACCTTATCCTTGGGTTTGTTGGAGGCTGAAGGAGAAGTATTTTGAGAATGTACTTCTTAAATAATTCCTGTATTCACACAAACACCTCTATTATCTCTTTATCCCTCTTATTTTTCAACACTGACCTCTCTGTAATGCAGAGGTCAGAGTCACAGAGTCCCTTGAATAACTCCCCAGCAAGGTCTTGCCAGGCAGAACAGCACTGGAAATTACAAGGGTCATAACTTATGTCCACCAAGTGCCACTCAAGACCTTACTGTTTGTGGCAAAAGAAGTGGCAGGAGTAGAGTAGGATTCAGAAGTCTTAATTCCATCTGCTACCTAAAACATCTGACCAAGAACCCAAGGGTTAAGTGAAGGCACTGAACTTTTCAAATCTCTGAAATGAGCCAAACCATAACAGAACTGGAAGAAGGGATTGGCTGGTGGTCATTCTCCTTAATTCAGCTGGATCTCTTTGCTTCTCTTGCTGTTTACATGGAATAACTTCTGTCCTGCACTACGAGTAAGAGGGAAGTTCATGTAGGTCATGTACGGCATGAAAGAACCAGGGAATGCTTAAATGGCCACTGCCTATTTGAAAAAGCCTGTTTAATTATGAATTCATCATTCCAAGTGAAACTATACACAGTACCAGAATGCCACTGAAAGTCAGATTCACTGCCCACTGAATTTCAACAGTGAATTAGTAATCAATAGTTAATAGTTATCTGCAAATTTTTGTAGTATGCAGAAATGTCTTTTTCACTGTTGTTTGAAGATAGGACTATTAAAAAATCACCTGACAATGATCACCTATTTCATATACCTCTACTTCACAGAGACCATTTCTCTTACCTATAAGAAACAATTGTCTGAAAAGCTGAAGAGACCACTCATCAGCTTTCCAAGAGTTACTATTCAAATTCTGGTCTTGTTTGCATAAAGTAATACCCTTAATGCAAAACAGATTGTGACAAAAATATTACTAAATTGTTGAAGAATGAAAACTCAAAGTGGTACAGTATTTGCTATGCCAGCATGGTTCTATCGAAGCATGCAAGCCCTTAGAAACTGTGATAGTGTAAAACACCAAAGATAATCAAACTGAGCATTATGTCTACTTCCAAAATAGAAATGAAATCTTCAATGGCTATTCTGTTCCACTGTGTTTTTGAAGCTACTTGTTTACCCACCCAGCAAGAAGGTGCAGCTGTCCCCATAACACTGCTAAGAAAATGTAAGAACCAAGGACTTGGGAGCAAATGCTCTTGACTGTCCGTATTGTTGCTTGCCTTTTCCTAGACAAATGAGTGTGGCTTATTGTGTTCTTTTACTCTAGTAGGGGTTCAAACAACTTCTCTTCAGCTCCCCTTTGTCCATGCTATGCCAAGCCAGAAATGCCCCCAAGCCTGTTTTACTGAAATAGTTCAAAAATTAATATTATTTTGTGGGGTTTTTGCCCTTCAACGGTCTTGACTGTGTATCTTCTCATATATTTTCTATGCTTTGTATTTCTTCAGTTAATCACTTTGGTTGCTAACTTTCCCAGACATTCTGCATTTCCTCAACTAACACCCTTTTCTCACAGTTACTCGGTCTACAAAACATTTTTTTGCTCATGAGTCTAGTCTCCAAAATACCCTTTTCTACTCTTCACTCTGTCATTTCTCTTTCCTACTTATTCCTTTCTGTTGCCTTCTCCCTTCTCTCTCCCTTTCATTTCACAGCATATTTCATGACTCATCCTCCACTAACCTCTTTCAGTCCTACTATACTAACCGCTACTCTAGCAAATGCCCTAAACTGATTGGTTTCAGAAGTCTCTCTCATTCTGGTCCTTCATTGACGAAACTGTGCTTTTCTTAAGACACCAAAACCCAATCTTTTTTGGTTTCACTCTCACATTATTTATGTCCTACCCTGCAGAGATGACTGGAAAAGGGCAGTTGTGCCTATGTTGCTCCTCAAGTAGGGGGCAGGGATACCCCTTATCACTTAAGAAATAAATAATCTTTGGTTTATAATGCATAAAAAATAGCTACATTACATGAACAATAACTTCATTACTAACTTGATTTAATTGCTACTATTTCTTAATTATTTTCTGTCAGGTGCCATCAGAAGTTAGAAATGAAAGAAAGAAGATGAAAGGTGAGTCGGTGGGATAAGTGAAGAGCCAAATAATTACTACTTCACAAATTATCCTCTACATTGAATTTAACAAGCAACTGTGTTAGGTATTCCCTCATGTGATGACAAAGGTGCAAGTCCACAGGGTTGCTTTTGGAATGAAAGAAGAAAAGAATTCAGGTAAGACTTGTGAGTCTGCTACCCCTTTGTATCAAGGATCTCTGGCAGACAACAAATTAATAGCCTTCCTTCTCTTTGTTTGGGAAGCAGTGAGAGTGACTAATATTTGAATTAATCCATGTGTTTAGATTTCAAGCAGCTGTCAGAGTGCAAGAAGACAGAAACCAGAAATAGTATTTACTTATATTTTATAAAAATAATCACTGAACCTGACTCAATCATTTGTGTTATTTGTTGTGTTTGTAATAATTTTCACCAGTTCATGCCATGTTTTGTTATATTCACAACCTTCTATTATTTATCTGAATCAAGCTAATCGGAACGTCAAAATTAAAATCAAATTCCTACTCACTGATTATGCAAATCTGTTGTCAAGACAATTGCAGAATGAAGAAGAGCCAAAACTACATTGCAACATCAAAATGAATTTACATAATGACACGTCAAGTGCAGCCTCATGGACTGTGCGACAAAGGGCAATAATGCCAAAGCAAGTGCACATGGAAAGGCACTGCAAAATACAATGATCAGCCTGGCAGCCCTTATAGCACCTGGCACCATGAGGAGTGTGGGAGAGGGAAGCCAACAGAGAAAGCACAAATACCGATGAGAGTAATCACTCAAGAGAGCAGCCTGTAAAGGAAGGAACTTCATGATAACTTTATCAAATTGTTCTGACAAAGAGTATTTATCTGCTAGGGCCTAAAGCAATTTAAGTATTTGTCCACTACTGTGGTTGGGGTTTTTTTGAAAAAAATATGCATTATTCCATAGATGCCAATTGGATGTGCTTGCTTTTTCAGCATGAGTTTTGTGTTTTATCTATCCTCTGCAGCCACCTTATTGCTTCAAGCAATAATGAGACTTGAGTCAGGTCATAACAGCTCACAGTGGCCCAGACATTGAACAAGCACAATAGAAATCTTTAGAGCCTTCAGACAAGTTCCGAACTCCTGAGCTCAGGGCACACCAAATCAGTGGGTAATTCATTATTTTTTATGCTTTACATCTGCTTGACCATTTGTATTGAACCATTTGAATGTTGGAAAGGGTAAAATCAGTAAAAAAAAAAAAATTGGCTGATATTTGGAGCTCATCTCACTTTACTCTGTCCTTTACAATCTTAAAGTAATCCTTCAATTCTTTCACACAGAGATGTGTATTGATGCTGAGCAAAAGACACAGCAAAATCAGTAGAGACAGTAAAAAAGAGCTGATAAAAAAGGAAAAGAGAAAAAAAAAATCTAAATTTAAGCTGAAGAGCCTTGTGAAGTTTCTGGATTCCCAAAAATCATTAGGTCATAACATTAAAAGACGAAAAGCATTTAGCTTTTGATTGCATATGTGCTATACAAAAACAAATTGGAGCACTGGAGATCGTTTGAATCTTCAAATACAGGCACATAACAGCACTGAGGTAGGGGTGGGAATCCCTGGTGAGATGAATAAAGAAAGGCTGATTACAGCTACACAAACAAATAAATCATCTCCTGGACTGAAGTCTTTCAAAGCAGTATCTTAAAACCCACAGAACTTCAAAAAGTACACCAGCTGTAGAAATGTACAACATTGGCTCCATCATCTTGTAACCTGGTAAACAAGAAGAAATGTACCTCAAACAATGTCACAAGAAGTATGTGGATATTGTTATGCACATCCTATGGCATCACGTCTAATTCCATAGACTGCACATTGGTAACAAACTATCCTTAACCTATCGCACCAACCACACACAAGTAGCTAAAATTGGAGCACATACTTCCCGAGGAAAGTGGCAAAAACTAGGGAAGTTTAACTGGGCAGAGAACTAGGGATAGATAGCATCAGATGCAAACCAGATCCAACAGCCCACGTTGTAACTAAATGAAAACGAGAATGTCTTGATGCTTTCAAACAGGACAAAAACATGACTAGCAATGCCCCTGTTCATCTGACAGTAAATGTTGTTCAGAAGCTTCAAAACTGGCCTTTAGAATGTACCATTCTACTCTTTTCACTTTCACTACTTACTCCATAGTTTGACTGTGCTTTCACTTCTCCGTTCGTATCCTTTTTCACTGGATTGTTTCATTCTTCCATTTCACTGAATAACATGAGGGTTTCATGGAAAAAGCTCACAAAAAGGTAATCAGATGAACAGAGAGGTGGAAAATTCAGAAACT
The DNA here is from genome assembly GCA_035583235.1 of Hafferia zeledoni. Classification (NCBI taxonomy): domain Eukaryota; kingdom Metazoa; phylum Chordata; class Aves; order Passeriformes; family Thamnophilidae; genus Hafferia; species Hafferia zeledoni. Next base: position 77,457,239 of record JAWWEV010000083.1, on the reverse strand, counting down.
CAGTGGTGGGTATATATTTTATTTGAGAATTTTAATGGAGTGATGACTGTACAAATTTCCAGGCAACATCAACCTGAAGGAAACGATTCATACACGGGAGTGCAGGAATACCATTCAGAGGGACTTTGACAAGTTGGGAGGAATAGGCCAACAATAATGTGATGAAGTTCATGAATGAACAAACAGTCCAACACAGCTGATGGAATCCCATGTAACAGCACAGCATCTGCACAGAAATGATCTGGGTTTCTGGTGAACACCAGGGTATGATTCAGCAGTGCATTCCTGTGGTGTCAATGGCCAACAGCTTATTTCACCACACTAACAAGAGAGACACCAGGAGAACAAGGAAGGGATTGAAGTCATTATTCACTTTTACTTGGCTCTCCTGAAGCTGCATCTTGAGTACAGTTTTCAGCCACCAGGACAAGACATGACAAGATTTTGAAGCAAGACCACCAGAGGGCCACAAAGACAGAAGATTAAAACACATGTACAAGAAGCAGCTGACAGAATTTGGCTTGTTTAGCATGGAGAAGAGATGGTCTAGGGAGGATCTGTTTCACAGAATCATTAAAGTTGGAAGAGATTAAACATCCAACCTTTGAATGAACATCACAATGTCAACTAAACCACAGCACTAAGTGACATGTCCAGTCATTTCTTGAACAATTCCAGGGAAGATGACTGTTTTAATGCTTAACCAACCTGCCAGTGAAGAAACTCTTCCTGATGCCCAACATGAACCTCCCCTGATGCAGTTTGAGACTATGTGCTTTTGTCCTCTCACTAGCTGCTGAAGATGCTGATCCCCATTTCACTACAACCTCCTTTCAGGCAGTCGTAGAAAGCTGTAAGGTCTCCCCTGAGCCTCCTTTTCTCCAGGCTAAACAACCCCAGCTCTCTCAGCCACTCCTCATAGGCCTTAGTCTCTAGACCCTCCCATCAGCTCCACTGACCTTCTCTGGACATGCTCCAGCACCTCAATGTCCCTCTTGTAGTGAGGGCCTCAGAGCTGGACACAGCACTCGAGGTGTGGCCTCCCCAGTGCCAAGTACAGAGGGCTGATCACTGCCCTGGTCCTGCTGGTCACACTATTCCTGATACCGGCCAGGATGCCACTGGCCTTCTTGGCCACCTGGGCACACACTGGCCCATGTTCATCTGACTGTCAACCAGCACCCCCAGGTCCTTTTCTGCTGGGCTGCTTTCCAGCCACTCTCCCTAAAGGCTGTAGTGATGCCTGGGGCTGTCACAGACTTTGCTTCCTTAATGGGGATTACAATGAACACATTACCAGGCTCTTGCCAGAGGTGTGAGGAAAACAGACACACAGCAGTGACAATCTGCAATGAAGTAAATTCTAACTGGATATAAGGAAAACAAAACAAAGCAAAAGCAAATGCACAAACAATAAAAACAGTAATAAAAAACACGCCCACACCTAAAACCAAACAACACAAGAGTGATGAAACACTCAAACAGGCTGCCCAGGCAAATTCTTGGAGATTTTAAAAGGCAATGGCACATCTGACCTAACACTGAAGTTAGACCTTCTCAGAGTAGGCCTTCAAAGGTCTCTTTTACCCTAGTCTTTCCATGATCCCAGAACGGATGAGTTTTCAAGAATTTAAACAAATGCTATTGATTAGAGATCCATGGCTACCAAACTCTCTGATGATGCTGCTTACATAAAGGCATGTTTGACTTGATGAAAATGCTAGTATTTTATCAGCCCGAACCTGTAGTTCTCTAGCTTATTCCTTCACCTGATCTGTTTTAGCAATCCCTGTTTCTTTATAGGAGATTAACATGGCATCTAGGCTATTATACATATGGATAACTTATGGGGTAAAGCACTAGGATGGCTGATTACAGTGCTTAAAAAGAATTCTTTTTTCATGTCAGATTACTTCAAAGAAGTCCCATTCATGCCTGTAACAACTTTTATAGAAATCAGACCCTATTTTATTTTCTATTTTTAGCACCCTGATACAAATGTGGTTACAATTGCATTTCATTGCATGTTTTAGCTCTCCAGGCACTCTGCCCTGTTCCTCTGAGTTACAGGCAAGCCTTGCACTCTGAAGGCTCAGTGCCCAACTACCTGGACTTCTGTTCCTAGGGAAATTGCATTATTTCTTCCCCAGCATAATCACCAAAGTTATTCTAATTATCTCCATGTTTCTGTTACAAATTGCCTGGTCCTTTTTTATACTTTTTTTTTTTTTTAGTTCTCTCTGTTTCGTATTCAGCTTGAATCTTCTGGCTAACTCCCTTCTCCTCCTTCTCACTAGTTTTTGCATCCCTTGCCAACACTCCTGATGGTTTATCACCCACCATGACTGCTGTGCTATTCCACTTCCTCCCATGCAAACTACTTCAGACCACAAAGCAGTAAACTGTAAATAAAAACCTTGGAGTGTTAGGACAGGAATTAGAAATACTATGAGCTTCCTAATGCCATAGTTTTGGTAGTCCACCCTTGGCAGCAGCAATTTAAGAAGGATGTAAGATAAATTGACTCTCTCCCTTAACAGCTTTGACTTGCTAGGGCTTATTGCTATTATTTGTCAAGCTCAGTGTGGGAGCAAAACAAAACCTCACAGATGGTGGGTCTTCTCCAAGGAGAGCAAGAGAAATAGGGCTGAAGTAACAGACAGTCACACTCTTCAGTGATACACTGGCCAAACTGATAATTGCTGTTTCCTTCTCAGTTGTCCAAGCACAAAGGTTTACTATGTCTAAGTGTAATTCCATTCACAGCAGCAGTTTTGGGAGCCCATCTTAGCATGTTCAGCATATCTAATATGCGAGACAGAACCATGGTCTGATGCTTTTTACCTTGATTCTCCAACACATATATGCAGAATAATTTGGTTCTGAAAAGCGCAACAAAGTCCTATTGAAGATGGAAGATGCTTAATTATACATATATTTGTACAGTTTAAAGACATGTAAAAAGCTAAGAAAATTAAACAACACGGTCTCAGAATGTGAGACTGCTAAAAACGTTCTAGAAATTGAAGTACTAATAAAGCCTTTTTTGATTCTGATAGCAGCCTCAGCTTCTAGTCTCCCTTTCGTATCTGATGGGATCTGTGCTCTGTTGGGCAATACAACAAGAAGCCAGTAGTAGCTATAGAGTTGTCAGGACACACACCAACATTTGTGGAACCAGTAACACACACCACTTCTTGTGTAGTCTATCTACATGTTTAGAGATCTGAAGTCTTCTCCAGCATTTTATTCATGGAGTTCTCCAGTTCCCAATTTATACAGCTCTGAAATAGTTCTCCCTTCCAGAGCTGTGAAGACAGGCATCCTGCTAGGCACCACATACAGATGGAGAGCCAGAGCTGCAAATCATTAGCTTTACACTTGTCCAAAAGAACAGAGATATCTAGTCCCTTCCTCTCCTCCTGCTTGCACTGGAGAAATTATTCTGGTGAACATTTTTCTCTTTTGATTTTCCTTGCCTTATAAGAGAGACTGATTTCTCAATCCATACATAGACTGTCAGTGCAGCATATCCAAGAACAGACTCCACAATTTGAAATTATGCTTGAATTTCTGATTTAGGATTTTCTGCACACTTGAGAGATGCCATTTGCTACACTAACTGAATACAGATGGACTTTCAAACAAATCTAGAATTACAGTAGAAGTGCAGGTAATTCGCCTTGAATACAGTGATGTTCATAAACAAAAATTCTAGTATTCTAGCAGACAATACATTGATTAGGCAAATAATTCACTTATTTCTATTTCTATTTCACTTCTATTAAGCACTAAAGTAAAAAATCCAAACTTATAAACAGCATGGGCTAAAAAAAAATTGAACTCAAAGACTGCAAACCCTTGAGATTTGCACATTTTCTCTCACATATGATTCTGTGGCAGTAGCAGTTAACTTTAATAGCTTTTGAATATTTTCTTTTTTATTACATCTTTTATTACAAAGAAGAGAACCAGTAAAATAATTAGGCAATTCATTCCTTTTCTGGCTACCCTACAGAAATACCAGTTTCAGGAAATTCCCAGCAGATTTATATTGTTCCTTATGAAAGAGAAAAGCAATTAGTAATGAAAATGTTAGTTTTAAGAAGTATCATTATGATCTTATTCCCCTAATTTCTGGTATGAATAGCTCATCTTTTGAACAAAGTAAAAAGGTTTTCATAATGAAATTACAGTCTAAAAGTTATCTGTTTGAAAACAAATAGGTAAGGGACATGTAGTTCAGGATAACATTTGTAGTATGGGCAAAGACAGGTAGGGAAAGAGCTTAGAACCACGTTAATTAAACAATCATAAAAATGAATAAAAATACCTTTTATGGGTTGATGCAGCATGAGGTTAGCAGAGATGTATTTTGAAAGATGGGTACAAAATGTGATAGTTCTGGGAGTCTTCAAGTACCCTGATATTCTATACAGTCAAAAAAAAAAAAAAAGCGATACAGAGACAAGGCACATAAGCTGAATTTTGGACACTATCAGAGACAGCTGCTTAATGTGCCCACAAGAAAAGAGGAAGTTCTTGACTTAGTTAAGACGGTTTCACATCTTGCAGCTGAGAAGCCACACTTAGAGAGAGATCATTCTGTCCTTAAATCCAACATCCCCACAGAAGGCAGAACATCAACCAGTCATGAGACATATAAACAGAGAAAACATGTAGGAAAAAAAAAAATCAAAGTTTATTTAATGCTAAGAGTAAAGTCTTCATAGACAGTAGGGAAACTAATTATTGGAAGTGTATGTTGAAAGTACAGAGCCAAGACAGCGTTCCAAGAAAAAGTTAAGATATAACAAAACATTACTAATAAAACCTCACTTTTTTTCTGAAAGTGGAAATCATCTTCAAATGAAGAAGATAAAAGAACATAAATGCTTACAGGTATAACATAAAAAGACAAGACAGCACAATAGGATTCTAAGGGAAAAATAGCCAAAAGCATCAAAGCAAACAAGAAAGGTTTCTCCCAATGCATCAGGAGCAAGAATCAGCCTGAAGAGTCTATAAAGCCACTGTGTGATCAGTGATCAGGATACAGAAATGTTCTTTGAAAAGAAACCAAATGAATCCTTCATGAAAATGTTTACTATTTCAAGGGAAATTCCCCTGCTAAGAACTCAGTGAGGGAGTTTTATCAGAGGATCTGCCTGAAATCGAAGTGAATAGGTCATGAAACAAACTGAAAAAACAAATAGTTGTAAATTGAGGCTCAGAGAGTATTTGCTCAAAAGTTCTGAGGAACTAAGAAATACCCAGCTTAAAACAGATTTAGTACCTGAAAACCGTAAGACATTGAATGCAATGCCAGTTCCAGGGAGATCCAGAAGACCACAAAGCAGCAAGCCAGACAATCTTGTCAGGCAAATTATTGGTATCTATAAGATGAAAGAGAAGTAGTGGACTCTGACATAAACATGAACTAGTTATCCAGAAGGTTTCAGTATGGATAAGTACTTTCCTAAACAGGAGGGCAAGTCGAGAAATAGATAGTAAATTCTCCCAGTTCAAGGTGTCCACCAGTGAAGTTCTAGTTCTGTGTTCCACACTCTTTAATACATACAAAAATGACTTGAAACAGGTAACCAAGTCTGGCAACTATAAAAAATTATGCAGAACAGTAAGACTGAAGTACAAAAACACAGAACTTCAGAAGGATGCCTGAAAAAGCAGGACACAAAGTAGGAGATGAAATCCCCTGTAGATAAGGAGGTGATCCTCATGAAGCAAAACTAATCCTAATTTCATATGCCCTTAAACAGCCTGGAAACTCTTCCACGAGTTGCGTATTTTCTCCCAGAAACTTAAGGCTGACAGGTCTGTAGCTTCCTAGTTCTACCTTTATGGCTCTCTGTAGATGGCTTTTTGATTTCTTGCAGATATATAGTATTTCACCTTACTTCCATGATCCTTCAAGGATGTTTAGGAGAAGTTTTGTGATGATATCAGACAACTCAGCATCCTCAGTTGTATCCTACCAGGTCCACAGGAGTTGTACCTGTCCAGTTGGTACAGATGGTCCCTCACTTAACCCTTCTGTACCATCAGTGATTTGCCATTTGCTTCGCTGTTGCTTCTTGACACCGGGTTTTGGGGCCTGACATTACCTGTGAACACAGGCTGAGTGCCTCAGCCTTTCCTGTGCCATTCTTGATGAACTTGCTGGCCCTATTCAGCAGCAGATCTACATCTTTCTCGTACTTCTACTTACTACTAACATACTTGCAGAAACTTTTATGTTATTCTTGTTATCTCCTACTACTTTGAGTTCCAGCTGAGCTTTTGCCTTCCTAATTACATCTGTGCACACTGAAGCAGTACTTCTATATTCATCAGAGGGAGTTTGTCCCCTTTTGTACTGCTCTAGTGCTCCTTTATTCAGTTGAGCTCTCTTAGTAGCTTGGTGCTTTTCCAGCTGGTTTCCTTTTATGTCTGCTCCCTTTCCTGCTCAAGAGGATAGACTGCCCTTGTGTTTCAAGAAGCAACTCTACTGGGAAATCTACCAAAATTCCTGAGCTTCTTTGCCCTGTAAGACAGATCCCCATTGGATCCTTCCTAGAAGTTTCTTAAGTGAGTTGAAATCTGCTGTTTTGAAGTCCAGGTCTTTATCTGATCACTTGTGTTCCTCAAGCCCTTGGAGTCCATCCTCCTACAGTCTCTGCAGCTGCTGTAGACATTCATATCTTCAAACATGTCTTTATCAGTAAGCATTTAGTCCAGAAGAGCACTGTTCCTAATTAGCCTGTCCAAGACTGCATGAGGAAGCTGTCCTCAACACACTCTGGGAATGTCCCAGATTGTGTAAGCACCACTGGGTTGTTTTCCCAGTAAGTGTCAGAATTGTTGAATTCCCTTTTGAGAACCAGAGTCTGAGGCCTCTTGGAGTTGTAGGCTTCATGCACCATTTCTTCCTGATCCAGGTCCATAGCAGACACCATGAGATCTCTCTCAGTGGCTCTCATTTTGACCCAGAAACACTCTATAGACTTGAAAACAGATGAAAGAAGATGGTTCTTTATGTAACAGTCATGCTTTGATGGTTACTAAGTACATCATAATGTCACTGGGTCATGGGAATCTGAAAACAAGTGGCTTTGGAGTATTAGAAGACAGTATCATATCTTCTGGCCCTGTTCTTACTCTTTGGTCACCACGTACTTATGGCTGTAGGTGCAGACAATTTGTCTGACCATCAAAGGCTGTTCTTACTAGCAAAACATCCATTTCTCACCACAAAATAGAACCCAGAAAACATAGTGCATCAGGTTTTCCTATGTAAAAAAAGAGATTTTCATCCATAAAACATCCAGATTGGGAATGCAGGCTATTCTTTCAATAAAACACAAAATAGTTTTGCTACTGAGTTCTCAAACAAACAAACAAACAAACAAACAAACAAACCAACCAAAAGACTCCAGATTTGTACTACTCATTGTAAGGAAAACAATGAATGGAACAGAAGAATTCTAGATACTGGACTGGATTTGTGGTTATGGCCCTGGGAGATCAAACACACAAGCAATGCTTGCTGCACTCCAGAATTATTGTGCCTCGCTAAGACAATTGTGCTGATTTCACAATTACAGGACAGATTTCAGTTCAAAGACTACTCAGTTACCTCCAAAATGCTGCTCAGGAAACTGTCAATAGACTTAAATGGGCAGACACATCTCTACAAGGATGCTCCTTACAGAAGCAATATAAAAATTACTGCTATGATCCAATTACAAAATAAGTGCCATGGAAATCACTGTTACTTTGAATCAGGAGAAAGAAAGAAGAGAGAAGAAAGAGTGAGTAAAACTAATGAATGAATCAATTTGTTGCATTACTTCAACCAGGATATTTCATTGACAATACTATCGAAGTCACCCGAAATTCAAGTTTTTATTGGAGCAAAACATAGCAATCAGAACTGTTATCTACCCCTGTGGGATGAACACAGGAACTTTCTGGCAGTATTGATAACCCAAACAGTTTTGTCCTTGACCTGTCTCATACAATGCACATCACTAAAGCCCCAATCCCAAACACAGAACAAGCAGGTAGGAGGAGTTGAGCTCCCCTTCCAGAAAAAAAAAAAAAATGGTTCATGATGACACAGTATTGAAAAGGAAAGGGAAAGTAAATAAACTCACATGCATAACTTTAAACTTAGTGCTTTAAGTGAATTTAGTGGCAGAGAGGAGATTCAAATTCATTACCAGCATGGTTTCTGAGCTGTGGTTTAGAACCATAGCTATTCCTTCTCCTGCCTCCTGTCTTAAATCTGACATCTCTTACGGCAGTGGGAACTTGGCCTGGGTAAAATGAGGGCTCTCTCCTCCCCACACCTGGCAGCAGCTGAATGCCACACACATTCGCTCTTCTGTGACTCCAGGCACCGTTGCCATGGCAACACAAGGAAAACCATTCCAAACTGGTCAGGGAGGGATGCAATGAGAATCACCCCTCCAGCAAAGCTCCCTCTCAACTCCCTAGAAAAGGCACTCTGAGAAACCAGGGCTAAGAGTGAATCTGACTGCCCAGTCTGGGCGGGACTGAAGGCACAGACAGCACCATGCAGTGTTGAAATCTCTCTACAAGTCTCAGGAAAGTAGCTGTGGTTCAAGCCCTCGTGGTAAAATGGATTGAGTGCCCAGTTGTGCTGGCAAGAGAAAGGGGATCTGCAGTGGCCAGTAAGCACTTGGCTTTCCTCCCCTCTGAGAGTACATTGCCCGGGACTGTATAGCAGATGTATTTCTGGCTCTTTCATGGTTAAGGGGAAATAGAGATGTGTACTTGCCATGAACTGAAGCAGCATAAGGAGACCTTGTTTTTACTTCACAAATCAGAAACACTTAATCCATGGTACCAAAGTTTTTACTGGATTTTTCAGCATCTCAGAATTGTGTATGTGTTGGGATGATTTTGTCAAAGCCACATGACTTGCACAGCCAAATATCTCAAAGACAGAAATGAGATGCAATGTGACACTTGTGAATGATCTTTGCTAGCCTGTAATAATGAAAATCTGGAATTGCAATCTCTGCTTGCACAACATAACTAAAATGAAAGATTACTCTGTCTGCTTCCAATCCCCAACCTGCTCACAAGCCAGGATGGAATGCATCAGCACTAGACATAGGCCCTAACCATGGATGCCAGGCATCCTTACAGGATCACAGCAGGGTAGAGGTTGGCAGGAGCCCCTGGAGGTCACTTGTCCAACTCATGCAGGGCCACCCTGAGCCAGTTGTCCAGGACCATATCCAGGCAGCTTCTGAATACCTCTAAGGAATAAGACTCTTCAACCTCTCTTGGTAATCTGTGGCAGTGTTTGGTCACTCTCACATTACCAGCGTGTCTCCTGATGTTCATATGGCATTTCCCATGTTTAAGCTTGTGTCCTTTGCTTCTGGCCCTGTCCCTGGGCACCACTGAAAAGAATCTGACTCTTCTTTGCATCCTCCATTCAGGAGTTTGTACACAGTCATGAATTACCCACAGAGCCTCCTTTTCTCTAGGCTGAACAGTCTCAGCTCTCAGCCTTTCCTCATAGGACAGATGCTCCACTCCATCATCTTAGTGGCCCCTTGCTGGACACCCTCCAGTAAGTTCATACGTGTCTTTAACTAAGAAGCCCAGAACTGGACCCAGTGCTCTAGGTGTGGCCTCACCAGTGCCAGCAGAGGAGAATGATCACCTACCTCGATCTGCTGGCAACACTTCTCCTAAGGCAGTCAAAGACACTGCTTTCCTTCTTTGCCTCAAGGGCACATTTCCAGTTCAGGTTCAATTTGGTGTCTACCACTCCACAGAGCCTTTTTGGCAAAGCTGTTTGGGTGGCTCCCAGCATGTACTGGTGCATGGAGTTAAGGGGCATACCCCTGTCTGAAACTGGTAATATCAAGGTTCCTGAGGCAAACCTATTGCCCCAGAAGCAGAAAAGTTTGATCAGACAGTTGTCATGCACATAGTACTAATGAAGTTTTTGTGCCGTTAAAACTACTCTCCCTTCCAGAATTCTTCTGCAGCAAAAGAGAGATTTTCTAGGATTCTTCCCATTCTGACCTGTGCAAGAGGTATAACTTCTTCCTTATGCACCTGAGGGCTAGGAATGGATAGGATGTCTAATTATTTGAAAAGTTATGTGAGAATATTATTTTTTAATTGATCACAGATTGTCCATCTTGTCTTGCAAAGTTCATTCCTCGCTGTTCATGGACACTCCATTTTCCACAACAGCCTGTCCCATACAACATCTTAACTTTCTCTCCTCTACCTGAGAAGCTCCACAGGACATAGTCCTGAAAAGCCTCTTTGCTGAATAAGCCTGGCTCCTTGGATTCAAATCCTTTCAAGGAGAGTCTCAGCAGACTGGAATACACAAGTACCAGAAACATTTGCAATGCTAAACTGTAAGAATAGAAGAAAAGTTACTTAATTTTCTGGGCCTGTTCTGTTGTCTACTCCTCCTGTGTTTTACATTATCCAATCATGTGACAAGTAAAACGTGACATCAAAATGATTATTTAGCAAGTGCTGTAAATTTCTAGAGCAATTTCCTCTTTGGCTTAACAGGGAAGACTACAAATTTAGTGCACCAAGTCAGGATTTTAAGCCAAGTTTCACCTCTACTGAAGATTTCTTATTATTGTGTTACTTTCCCATTCCTAAAGCTTGATTTCTATTTGGTGAAGACTGGTTTTTCTTATTACATGGCCAGCAAAGTGTATATCCTTTCCAACAGCAAAGAATTAGAATGAAAGAAATAATTTAAGGGGATGCACTCACTGTAGTCACTCTACTTCATTTCCTCATACAGGAGACGGCATTGACCAAAAAAGACATTTCTCTGGCTCATGTCCATTGCAGAGCAAAGTCAGAAAAGGAGAGACAGAGGGAAAGAAATACAACATTGCCTCCCTTGAGTACATTGATAAAAAGTGAGCGGAGACCTTGCAACAACGTTTGAGATGTCTTTCACAGCATCATCAGAATGTAAAGTGTCTCAAACCACTTTTCACATCTTTTTTTGGAAGACCAAACTTCTCCAAAAGTGTACTACTACATAGAGAGAAGGATTTTGGAAATTTAACCCTTATAAATCAGCTCCCTTCCCCTTAAGCAGCTTTGCAAACACACTGCAAACAATTTCTACCTTTTGTTTTCTACCTCGTATTTGCCACAGGAGAGGCTCAGGAAGCCCCTTCAGATTCAGTACTTGCATAAGGTACAGTCTTTACAGCCAACCCTAATTGTTTTATGAAGTTTGGCAACTTGATTATTGTCAGGACTGGACAGAAGGGAACACAATCTCCTGAGATATGACTAAGTGGGTACCTTTTTGTACCTGCCAGCAGTTTTTTATGAACACCACTGCTTTGGGCGTGTTTGGTACCATGCTCACCTATCACCTTCCCAGTAAGGCAGGATGGAAGGTATCTCCATAGCAAGGGAGGACACATGGATCTGGGTACAGGACTTCAGGTAAATAACTTGCAACTATGTTTTCCCTGAAAAAATACTCTAGACTTAGAATCCCACTAAATGGAGACTACAAAATTACTTACAGTGAAACAAGCTTAAGCTTGAGAAGCAGCCATGTGAGAAATAACACTGAAATGAATGGTTAGCAAAAGAACTATGGGACCTAAATTATAATTTTAAATATTTCTAAATAAGAAAGCTTTCCATAACTCAAACACCACAACATTGTAACAACTGGAAACGCTAACTTTCTAATGACAACTGTATGCAAATGATCTAATTACAAACATCAACACAAAATGCCTTGTTGAAAACCAGGGGGAAACATTTCAAGCAGCTTAGAAGAAGAAAATATTACACTATGAAAATATTACTATGTATGTGGAATAATGAGGCCTCATAATAAATGCTGGATCTTATTTACTAAAATTTTGCTGTTTGATTCAGATTTTAATTTCATGCTGCATTAAATGAATAGCAGATAAACCCCCTTTTCTTTAAATGCTCACATCAGCTTCAAAATTATAGTTTGATACATTTTTTAATTAATCTTACAAAGCACTGAATTTAAATTTGCAAGCTGTCACGATCTAGAATTTTAAGGAGTTCTAGAAGTGGGAATGAAAAGAGACTGGAGCATATAATAGACATAGGATGCTCTACTCATGACAACAGGATTTCCTGATTACAGGATAGTGGGATACACCATTACTATTATTTATACATAAATGGATCCTAAGAACAGTGATTCATAATTTAACAATCTCAATAAATATTTTTTATAATTATTGAACTATTTTAATATTCCCTAGATCAAGTTTAGTCAATGTTCTATTTCAGCAATTTCAGGAATAACTATACTTCTGGCATACACGACAGAAAACAAAAATCAAAAAGTAAAAATTATCCAGTTGGATAAACTTAGAGGCTGGGTTTTTTAACAGTAAAATTTTAAAAGCTTGCAATTGATCTTCTTTCTGTCTGTGAAGGTCTGAAGTATCCAGACTCACTGCAAGAACACCCTGTTGTATGCCAGAGCATAAAGTAATTCATCCCACTGTAGCCAAACATAACACTTCAATATAATAATGGCCCAGTCTTCGCGAACGAAGATTTGGGAAGGGCTCTCCCCACGTGGGTGTGCCCTTCGAGCCTGC
>JAWWEV010000083.1:77417478-77444492 GCA_035583235.1 Hafferia zeledoni | reverse complement strand
ACGGTCCCCTACTGAGACTCGAACTCGTGACCTTGGGAGTCAGAGACCGGAGTGCTCACCATTACGCCACGGGACTTCAATATACTTGGAAAGAAAGAGTGAAAAAAAGGATAAAAAAAAGAAAACCTGCAGATAAGATTGCAAAAGGCTGCAATAGGTGAACTGTTTTGCAAGATTAGCAGCCTGCCATAAAGCCCTTCTCTGTAAGAGAGCAAACCACAATGTGACAATAGATAAACTCCATTACTGTGAATTTAAGTACATGTAACCATGTAGACAGAATAAACCAAACATCTGCCCATGTTTTTTTCTATACTTTGTTGATGTTGCTATCATCTGGACACATTATCCACATGTCCCCTGAAACCATGTATTGCAATTTCCATCAACTGGTATTACACCTGCTGAAGAGGGCAGAACTGATCGACTACAGCTTCTCCTGCTGTTGAGCTCAGCCAACAAGCTGTTTGTGAATCCTGCCCATGTTTTGCTAAACTGAGCCAAACGGATTTTTTTAACAGACTTTTTTTTTTAAACCAGTTTTTAAACTAATTTATAAAAAGAGTACTGGTTTTTACAATTATATTGTGCCATACTGGTGCATGTTTCAAGACTTGACTAAGATCAGGATGAGGTCAATGACAACAAACATAATGAACATTAATTCCATTATATAAAAAATATATATTATGATAAAAAGGTGTCCTGAAGCAATAAAGACAGTGCTGCCAAACAATAATTACTGGGCTCCCATCCCAAGAAACACTGGGGATCAATCCCTTTACAATGTTTGTATTTCATTTTCTTCAAAAGATATATTGATTTTTAGATGGATGAGTGTGTATATTTGGGGGGGGTTTATAAACCTACTCTGTCATTCAGAAAAATCAATCAGAAAATTCAAAGTCCCAACGCTTAGAGTCTCAAATCTGCATCTGATTTCTCACCCTAGACAATGAAATGTCTAATTATCCTTTTAAAGCACTCTACGAACATTAAAAATAAAAGTTTAAAGGAAGGGAAGACAGGAACCTGCACAAGTGGGTCATGTAAGAGCTTGGAGAATGTACCTATGTCCAAATAGGAATTTCACTGATTTTATGGACAACTATTTCTCAAGGGCCAGTATTAATTAAAACCCAGGTTCTGTCTCCTTCCTGTCTTAGAAATGTAAAGATAGGGCCAGGAGGCCCTGGCACTGTAACAGGTTTAACCATAAAGCCTTCTAGAGTTTGTCCAAACAAATATCCAGAGTCTATCTGGAGGTTGCAGCCAATTAGGCAGTTTCTTTGTCTGCTCTGTCCTGCAGCCATTCCTATGGTATGACATTAACATAAGGAAGCTAATTCTGAAAAACAGTGCCCAAACACCTTGCCTTTGGAGTTATCCAAGCTCGTTTCCATTTTAAGGAATTGTAAAACAGATGCCAAAGCACTGAAAATAAGAATGGGAAACAGTTAAGATTATTGCTGTCAGACTTTCCGAGTTGAAGCCCCGCAGTAGCCTCGTGACTCCTGAACACATTACAGAAGGAAACAGAGTAAAGACAGAATGACAGTCAAATAATGTCACAGACTTTCACTATGCAAAACAATGACTGATAGCGGGCAACAAATAGTAGGATTCAATACTACTCGAAATTTTAAAATAAACAAGCAAATAAAAAAAGCTCACTTTAATCTTCGTGCTTATACAGACAAAATAAAGCCTTACTCAGGTGGATGCAGGTGCTATTTGTGAATGCATTCCCATTTAGGAGCAAATGAGTCCATTTACATCTAATATGGCACTTACCACAGCCATATACGCAATTTCTAACCATTCCAATAACTCAAAAAGAACTTAGGATTTCATTATAAAATAGCTTCTATCAAACAATTCCTAATGAAAAATATAACATACAGTTCAATACATACTATTAGAAGAGAAAATTACACCCCTAACTCAGAGAAGTCTTTGAGAACTCAGCAAGACTCATACACATCAGCACAGGATGGCAGAAGTGAACAGAGAGCAAAAGTTTAGGAAAAGAAAGAAGGAAAGTGGTGCAGCACTACCCAAATCATTGCCATACCTGGTTACTCCCTATGCACCAAGAACTTCTGGTAAAAATACCCAGAGACAGTAGTGTGAAAGAAAACATTATGTTTCTGAAAGTTGCATAAGCCAAGGAGGACAACTTTCAGAGCCAGGAGACCCAATGGAAGCACAGCCACCCTGCAGCCTGCCAGAACAGACACCCTCCCAATTGCCTGAGACTTCCTCAGAGGTCTGAGATCAACCATGGAAACACTTTTAAGTACACTTAAACAGCCCAAATATGGTTTTAATAGCTGCCCTAAGGACAGTTTTGTGCTTGCATGGTATATTGGACCCATAGCTCTCACTTGCTGTTGTATGTTATGGATTATGATAATGACTGTTTCCTTGTCATTCTTGTATTTCTGAACTGAAACATGGACTGCATTACCCAAACTGCTTGAGAATAAATGCAAAAATTCATACAGCATCCCCTTCAGCATGCCCTCCAGTACCCTTATACACTCGCACTGACTTGCATATGCTATGCTGGAGGCAGCCAGTCGACATTCCAAGACTTGAGTCTGTGAGGGAGCCTCACCTGGCTCCCAGAAACACTGGCTGCTTACCAAACTAACCAAACTTGCCAAGTAGCTTCTGGATTTTACTCTCTAGTAAAGCACAGAAGTGCCAACTCAAGTCAGCGATGTCAGGATTTTTTAGGTCAGATGCTGCAAACTTACTAGCCTGGTCCCTGAACATTTGGGTAGTAACAAAAACGGCCTCAAGTTGCACTGGAAGCTGATCATTGCTGTCTCCATGTAAGAGCACTTGCAAGTGATGGGTGGCTGCTTTGCAATTTACTTGGCTACATACAGTAGCAAGGGCTTAAAGTCTAAAGTACATAGAACTTTGCTACTTTTTAAACCAGTAAGCATCTTATGGTACAAATCACTATGACGTCTGTCTTCCCGTGTGCAGGTGCAGGAATATGGATGGCAAGGGAGCCACAGCCAAAGTTATTCCCCCTGTTTTCCCTCAAACATCACCAATTAAATTCACAAGGTTGAGATGCTTTGTGTCTTTCCAGATTGCAAGGATATAAATACAAATTCCTATACTTAGTAGACTATTGGTGTTTCCAGAATATCAGTCCAGGTAACATATCCTGCAAAGAGATAAATTTACATGTGCTCTGAAGCAAAGCTATTTTTGTTATGGGCAAATCATCACTAACACACAAATAAACTGACAAAATTTTAAAAAAAGAAAAAACCTGTCATGATAGGCTAAAGAAGAGAGCCAAAGATACAAGTTTCAGAAACGGGTTAACCCAAGAGCTTATCCATAAAAGGAGATCCTGTAACTTTTAAGGAATGTTTTCAGGTGATCCTGCAAATAGCGCATTGCCATAGTCCTCAGGAAAAAGATGAACTTTTCCCATTCCATTCCAGTGGAACCCATGACTGAAATGCATACAAGGACATGACAAAGGTGCTTTGGGTCTCAACCAACATGTGATAGATCTATAGCCCCTTCTGATTTCATCTTTCCCTGAAACTGCCTATACATCTTCATTGCTCTGCTAAAATAAGAACAGCCTTTTATTTTGGGTGGAAGGACCAACATTTGAGCCAGATGCCAAAATGAAAAACTGAACACCAGCACCATTTAAATATTTATTTATTGTTTCCCCTTCTGCCTTACCTCCCTCCCTGAAGGTGTGAATTAGCTCTAGGTCTCCAGCAGAGAACTACAGTTACCAAGCTGCCAAGTTCTGGACTACTCCATCAACTGAATCAATGAACATGTATCTGATTTAGAGCAAGTTCCCAGCATACCAAAATTTACAATATAAGCCAGACAGCTCCTAGGCTATTAGAAGCAACTTATTTAAGATGTGCTGCACAGATTCATTATGATAATACTAATTTTTAAAAAATACTTTAAACTACTATTAAACACAGTGAAAATAACACAGATTTTCAAAGTAAAAGGTTCTGTTATTTTCACAGTTTGTTAAGCATAATGTTGTGTGAAACAACATTCTTCAAAGACAGGCAACTTGTGCAAAGAGCACTGGAAGAGTATATAGATGAATATTTCAGGTACCTATTTAAATGCAGAGCTAATTTTGACCTGGCTAATTTTAATATAACGGTTTATGTAATTCTGTACTCTATGTGCTTTTAAATCACTGCAGAAACTTATTTAAGAGGGTCAGTTGCACTAAAAAACCCCACTTCCAGGTACACTAAAAAAACAGTTAACTTTTTTTGTGGCAAAGATTTATTAGAAACAAAGTACACAGGGTACCTCCAGTAATTGTAAAATTACAGCTGAAAAGCTAAAAAAGTAGTAGTTATTTCATCCATGAAACAAAATTCAAGCAATGGTTGTTAAAAAAAAAAAAAAAAAAAAGAAAAACAAAACACAAAATGCCCAAACAAAATCCCCAAAACAACAACAAACAGATTGTGGATAGCAGTAATGGGAGGCTGGAGGTATATATATGGATGCAGACACATCTAAAGCCTAACTTCTATGACAAAAAAGAATGAGAAATGTATACACTTCATTGTATTATTGCTGAAGGAAAATTCCCCAACTCTCTAACTACAATTTCAATACATTTCATATTTTGATACTGAAAACACAGTTTCTATTACAGAAGCTCTATTATTTCAGATGAAAATTAAAAATAATTTCTGGACCAGAGCATATTGGCTTAAAGTGAACCAAGTCAGTTAAAAACTATAAAGAAGGAATTATGATTAATGCAGGAGTTACTCAATACTCCTATGTAGTATTAATCTTGTGTGAGAAGAATTATATTAAACCAAAACTGCTCTAAATTATTTTCTCTGTGTTTGTTCAATTACCAGATTAGGGAATGCAAACTATGCATCAGATCCTACCACCAACATATCACTCACTGAGAATGACTTTTTAGGTATCTGTGCTTGGTAAAAATTAAAAATATTTCAGTGTATGAAGCTTTATGAATGTCAAGCACATGCCTTTCCAGTGCAATGTCTAACCTTATGTTTAGAAGGGAACAAATATGGTGAGGATGCTGGAAAATCATCTAGGAAAGCCCAAAGGCTTTCGCAGTTCCTTTTTTAATCACATCCTTCTGAGTGAATGATTTCAAGTACAACTTACGTAGATAGGGCTGGTGATTTTCACCTTCCTCACAGGATATGCCAATATGTGGTGTAGTTTACTACAGCTGAAGTTACTTAAAGCAGTGGTGTAACAGTTTTCAGCCAAAGCACATTCCGGCAGGTCAGGCAAGTCTCTTTCACAGCTTCAAGGATACCATAAAGCAACCCAACACGGACTTACCTCCTGCTAACTCAGCCAAGTTCTACAAATTTCAGCAGATCTTGATACCTCGTTTTAAACCTCCTGAGAGTTTCTTCCGGCTTTTACTGAATATCATCCATTTCATTAGGAAAAAAAAAAGAAAATACTAGAGACAAATCACTAAAAATACTTCCTCTGACTCAGCAGCCAGAAACTTCCCTCCCTAATGGCACTGAATTTCACATGAGAACTGAGGACCATCTCACTCCTTGGCTAATGGCAGGGACTGGGTTGACAGTGGCTTTATTGAAGGACTTTACCCATTTGACTGAGTATCAGTTAGGTGGGAAATTATTGCAAAAGAGTCATAGTCCAGCAGTTGAGGGCAGTGCACAGATAATGGCTTTGAATGCCAGAGAAAGACAGACAGTGAAAAACAACTGAGCCCCTGTGGAGAGTGAGGTAGAGAAAGGGAGCACAGACCAGGCACAAAGATAAGAACTTACTCCTCCAAGAAAGTTGACATGGAGCCATTTCTGTGCCTGACTTGCAATGTGAAAATTGCAAAGCTGTTTCTTGCAGTTCCGAGGTTTTTATTCATTTGTTTAAAATCTCTACAATCAGATGTTTTCATTTTAATTCTTTGTCTTTATTTACTGACAACTAACCGCATCTTTGAGAAGAATTTTTTAGGTTTTCTGTTTTAAGTTTCCAGCAATAGGCTGCTTTTTTCACTGCTTAAAGGCCAACTTGTGAGAAATAACAGCCTCAACAGTCTAAAAGCTTAGAATGTTAGCATGATTAGAAGGTTTATGCTAGACTAGACCCAGTGATTAAAATATTGACCCTTCCAAAGATAAGCCATTAAATTAACAGAAGAAAACCTACAGTGTAATATCACCTCTTCAGTTTTATGTTATCTACAATTTAGTCAACAGCTCTCCTCTGATAGCATCAATGTTGGAGTAATATTAATCCTCTATGCAAGAGAATTTGTATCTGTTTGGCATGTCCCTTTTCCACATGAATAAACTCACTTCAGAAAAGCTGAAAGAGTTGGAAACACAGAAAAGCAAGCTCAGTACTGGACTGAATCAGCTCAGGAAAGAAATCAAAATAAAACTGCCTGTTACTGTTCAAATAATGTTACCAATAAAATTACTGAAAAAAACCAAAAAGAAACAAAGGAATGAAAAGTCAAGCAGCAGAGGATAACTTAACCATATTAGACTTTGGATTTATTACCAATTCAACTGTGCCGTGGCTTCACAAAATAGAAATAAGCAACTGCACAACCAAGGCTGTAACAGAGATGTTGTTACTTGCCATATCGTCTGCTGGGCCATCCTGCAGGCTGGACAAGAGCCTGCCCATTTCCCACCATGGCAGCCAACATCACCTTCAAGGCACTGTTCATTCAAACCAGCAAGGAATGGGTACATGTTCCAGTTGAAATAGCCCTGGGCATATGCCAAAATAAGAGCCTATACTAGAAAGTTTCCAAATTAATGGTTCGGTACCACTGCAGATATGCAATGCTAAGAAAATGGCAATAATCAGTATTAATTTCTTTATTACACAGTCAAAATATCTTAACATATGGTGCACACTTGCTCAGTGGTAATATTATTTAGAAGAACTCAAGTTTTCCATAAAAGAAAAAAATTACCAGTATTCCTCACTACCAGGAAAACTGAAGCCAGGAAAAAAAAAAAAAAAAAAAAAGATATCATCTGTCTGACTGCCTGGTATCACCAAATGATTAAATGTAATTGCTTAACTGTTCAAAAAGATAGTATTTCTCTGCCTAGAGTTTTAGAAGTAACTGTCAATAAATGTTTATTGCAGTCTCAATAGACTTTTACAGCCTTTCCTAACATAGAAGGGAGAGGTGTCCCAACTCTTACCTTCTCTGACAATTTCTAAAGCTGTGAAATTTATTTGGCTCTAACATGTTTCATTCCAATAAGAATAATACTTTTAGAACTGGTCTTAACAGGAATTACATACAAGTGTGATAATTCCCTGGCATCCTGTATGTATAGGTGTTTTTCTTGTTGACTCCCAGGTTCTGATTTGCTCCATTGAACTGCAATAAAATCACGGACTTTTGCTGAATAACTCAGCCAT
Organism: Hafferia zeledoni; assembly: GCA_035583235.1. Classification (NCBI taxonomy): domain Eukaryota; kingdom Metazoa; phylum Chordata; class Aves; order Passeriformes; family Thamnophilidae; genus Hafferia; species Hafferia zeledoni. The sequence continues at coordinate 77,437,034 of JAWWEV010000083.1, read as the reverse complement.
GCACAGTGTCATTAGAAAATGTTAGACACAGGGTGTATTAAGTAGAGCCTTACTTTGATTGACATGCAGTTGTCTTTCCAACTACTTTTTCTTCTAGATCCTTAAAACTGCATGTTTTGTAGCACTCAAGACTGACAGAGATGTGTTGCATGCATTCAGAACCGTGAGGACAGAGTTCCTGCTTTAATTTTCAGGTTAGCTTTTTCAAAAGCAAATTGCTGGAAGAAGCATTCTAAGAATGCCATACAAAGGCCTTGATCTCTGGCAGAAACTGTTCATAATAGGATGAATCCCATGCTAAGGGTCTTCTGAAAGGATCTCCTTGGATCTCAAAAATAAATATTATAAATTTGTCATTAAAATTTCTACAACAGTACTATATACTAAAATAAATAAATAAACAAACCTACCTTTCCCATAAACAATACTCTCTTCCATATACATATGTAAATGTAGGGATAATAGCTTCCATCACATGTATTACATACTCTGCCACCTGAATGACCTGCCCAGTGTCAGCATTTTAAATCTAGTGCATACTGTTAGATCAAGGCTTTCCATTTTCGGTTACCTGTGACTCTCATTGTTGGTCAAAGCAAGTCCCCAATTATCTAAAATACAGATATATGCACAGTTTGTATACATATGAATTTGTATACATGCACACACAGAAATGCAGCACATTGGTATCATGGACCCACATATGGAAGGCTGCCTAAAACATGGACAAACAGCATCTACTTGAAGTAAGTATCATGCTACAAAAAAGTGTGTCAGGAACTTCTGCTTTAGCAGGTTATTAGGACGAATTTTTAACAATGACAGAAAGATGGTTTATCACATCTCTCTGTCAGTCACTTTAGGATTCAGCAACTAGAAGACTAAACATGGTTGGGGGTTTTTTTTCAGAAAAAGAAGAAAAAATAGTGTACCTTCTGCTTACAAATATTTTAATGAAGAAACATTAATGGCTGATATATAAACAACCCTTACCTGTATAATAAAATCACTGAAGTAATTCCAACTTTGCCTTGAACTTCCAAAAGGCAAGATGTACACATATGGTTGAATTAGCTCAGTTACTCAGAAATCAGTGGAGTAACACCAAAGATAGATTTGGCCCATTATCTATCTGCACAGCACAAATGAATAATGCAAATGTCTATGCAAAGGACCATGAAATATCTCAGCTTAGCAGTGCATTTAAAATGTATCACTAACTTTCAGCTTCTTGAAATATTTATCAACCACGGGAAGTTCCACTGAGAGCACACTCTATTAGGGACTTCACTGAATTTTTATTTCTACACCTGACTCAGAGGACTTTGGGAAAGGAGACTGGAATTAACTGCTGAAACAACTTCAGGTACTGCTCTGACACCACAAGCTTCACAAGCACTTCATGAGTGTTTCTGAGTCACTTTAATGTTCTTCCCACAGCCGAGACCAACTTGGGTCTTTATGCAGCACATTTTAGAGGGAGAGGAGGAAGGTAACAAGTTTCTAGACATGACTTCAGAAGCCACGAAAATGAAATTGCCTGCAATTAGAAAGCTACTGAAAGAATCCACAGTAGTGAGCATGCTTTAAGACACCATGGTCAACTCATTAGCACGTAACAAGTTAAACAGCCTTACTAAAATCAGTCTAGTTTGTGATGACTAGTTGAATCAAGCACAAAAAAGCTTGGAGCAGCATTTAAACTACCGAGCATTAGTCAAACATTGAATTAGTTTCACTAAACTGATTTTGAAATAAAATTTGATCTTGAAGTACAGTAGTGGCGCTGGTCTGTTAAAGATGGGAATATACGAGGAATGATTTTTTTGTACCGGTAACTACTTCAGATCATAAAAAAACATGCAAAAACAAAACACAACCCCCCCTCCAGCATTTAGCTTAACATTGAGCAGTTAGAGCAGTTTCATCTAGAAAATCTTTTGTTTCTTATTTAACTGATAAAAACTAACTACATCGGAAGAAAATTCCCTCAAAATCGTATTATTTTTCATTATGCAATCACCTAGTAAAAAGTATTACTCCACAATGACACATTTCTCCAGTGTCTTGAGTCCGGAATAGTACATAAAAACAACCTGCTCTAAAAACTTTTTATTGGTAGAAAGTACTAGACGTGGGGGGAGGGGGATGTTTGCTTTTACCTTTTATATACTTCATTTAATTTTGCCAAAATGTCAAACTAGTAGATAAACTGTTACCTTAACAAGTATACAGATCTGTGTCAGAAAACGATTTTCGGACTTTTTCCACACAACTGACTTCCACATGACGTTCATTTGATTAATCCCTCGAACAGTCACACTTCCCTGGGCCTTGGGCAGCACCAGATGTATTATTTTTACTATCTGTAATGAATTTCAAATTAGCACAGCCATCTAAAAAAATCTACCTGAAAAGCTCAGCAAAGTCTTAAAGGTTAAATGTAATTAAAAAAGATGCAAATCCCCTTCTCATCTATCTAAGATATAATCTAAAAAATGAGTGATCACAACGGCGGGGCATGTAGTACTTACTGAGAACATTTTCTGGGATGAAAGTACAAAGCAACAGGTTTGTAAGCTCAAAAGCGGGCACCTACAGAAATACACTTTTGAACAAGAAAGATTAGTCTGTTGAAATACTTTATGGCAGTGGAACTATTGATTTTCTTAATTCTTTTCTGTAAATGGGTTTAAACAAGAAATAACTGGAGCCAAATCAAGTGTTGCGGAATGAGGACACGAGGCGTTTGGCGAAACAAGACACTAAAGAGTAGCAGTTACTTTCTTGCCTTTAAGGCGAACTCTAAAATCTAGCCGATTATTTTATTTTCTCTTGGGTGATCAGACTTACAGCATTTTGAAGTCCAAAACCATCCCTAACCCATTCTGAAGCGACGCCTTAAACCAAGTCACAAACCTTTTCAGTTTTAAAACTTTCCTTCAAACAAGCGATGCATCTTTAACGCTTTACCTTTTGTCGCCCACGTGTGCGTTGTAACCCTCCTCAGACACTGGAAAGCGTAGTCCGCGTCTCCCTCCTCTCGAGAGCGGCAGCTCAAGCAGCTCTACTCCTGGGGTGTTTTCCCCTTTCTTTCTTTACCCTCTCCTTTCACCACTTACAAAAAGAAACTTGAAAAAGGAACCAGCCGACGGGCTGCAGGCGCGGACAGACCACGGCGGCGATAACAAAACGCAGCCGTGCGCAGTTCCCGGGCTGGCGGCGCGGCCGCGGCACCGGCACCGGCAGCACCAGCGGCAGCAGCTGCGGCGGGCCCGGCGGGGCAGCGCGGGCGGCCGGGGGAGGTGGCTCCACCGGGCACAAAGGGCTCCATGGCAACGGTGGCCGAGCCCCCCGCGCCCTCCCGCAGGCAGCGCCTCGTCACCGCCGACCCGCCCACGCCGCCCCCCGCGGGGCGATCGCGACACGGCAGCGGCGAAACTGCCCTCGGCGATAGCGCGCAGGGAGCTGGGCAAGTGCTGCAGCACCTGGCCCTGCCCCTGGCGCAGACACGTTTTCAGCAATTATTTTTCCCCATCAGAGTGCAGATCAATCTCCACACGTATGTATATTCATTTAGGTTTTCTAATTGAGAGGAGAAGTCGTTAAGCTGCTAACTGAGCAATTCAGAGGATTGGGCAATCACCAACCATAGAAAGTTCAACAAGGGAAAGTGCCGGATTCTGCACCTGGGATGGGATAACCCTGGATGTTCCTACAGACTGGAGAATGAGATGCTGGAAAGCAATGCCGTGGAAAGGGGCCTGGGGGTCCTGGCAGATGGCAAGCTGATCACGAGTCAGCAGTGCCCTGGTAGCCAGGAGGGCCAACCGAGTCCTGGGGGGCATCAGGCACAGCATCACCTGCTGGGCGAGGGAGGGGATTGTCCCGCTCTGCTCTGCACTGGGGCGGCCTCACCTTGAGTATTGTGTGCAGTTCCGGGCACTGCAATGTAAGAAAGATATAGAGCTATTAGAGAGCATTGAAAGAAGGCAACAAGGATGGTGAAGGCTCTTGAGGTGAAGCTGAATGAGGAGCAGCTGAGGGCACTTGGTCTGTTTAGCCTGGAGAAGAGGAGACTCAGAGGATACCTCACTGCAGTCTACAACTTCCTTGTGAGGGGAAAATGAGGGGCAGGTACTGATCTATTCTCTGTGGTGACCAGTGACAGGACGAGAGGAAATGGCCTGAAGCTATTTAGGCTGGATATTAGGGAAAGGTCCTTCACCCAGAGGGTGGTTGGGCACTGGAAGAGGTTCCCCACGGAAGTGGTGACAGCACCAAGCCTGACAAGTGTTTGGACAACACTCCTACCCAGGCACATGGTGTGATTCTTGGGGCTGTCCTGTGCAGGGCCAAGAGCTGGACTCGTTGTTCCCTGTGGGTCCCTTCCAACTCAAGATATTATATGATTCTATGAACCTCAGCATAGCACAACTTCACACTGAATTAAATAAACCCTACATTCTTTAGCTTATTGGTCTATTACAATACAAAGCATTGTATTTGGGGGTGTAGTTGGTTTTTTAAATTTTTTTTCAAGCTTCTGCTTTGTTGATGCTGTGTGACCTGAAGCTATCAAACTTTTAAACACACAGTCATCTAGAAAATAAAATTTACTTAACTTGAATTTTTCTAAATGTGTATAGCAATAAGAGCCCAGGTTCCAAGCTAAGGGGTAAATGCTTGGCCCAGCCTCCAGCAGGGACAACTTCAAGGCTCCAAAACACACTGCAAGAAAAAACTTTATGAACAGGATTCCTGCTGCTGAATGCAGCAAGACTTCACATACACCTGAAGTCTTAAGAGCTCTTGGGTCAAGGATCAAGACATCAAAGGTGGAAATGAAGCTCAACCAATATTCATGACAAATTTCTACAACGCCATACAAGATCTCCATAGGTGTAATTACACCCATAAAAGATTACTATCATTCTTCAGCATGGTGCAAATTATTCAATTATTCTGCCGAAGTCAAAAAGACTTAATTTGCTCCTGAGAATTTCTTGCTAAAATGCCTTATTCATTCCCTGCATTTCTGTTGGTCAACACCTGTGTGATCTGAACACTGATGTAAAACAACTGTTCCATTATTTTGTATACAAAGATCACGTCAGGCAAAATAGCCTTCCCTTTCATGTAAATGTTAAGCTTCCTCTTTAAATACCTCAAGTGAATAAACTGTCAGCTTAGCCTGCAAAATGAGACCTTCCCAAGGTTTTTAATGAAACAAAATGTAATTAGTATACCCATTTTCATTTTAAAAAATGTCAGAGCACACAGCCTTCATTATTTGCTGCCAATGTTTAGGTAAAAGGCTGCAGGTCTGGACTAGAGGCTTGCATTTCAGCCTTTTCTTTAGAATTCCATATTCAGTCCAGATCTTAAAGAAACAGCTCCTTTCTGCTTACAAAGAGCCACCCCTTCCTCTGAACCACAATGACACATACTTAACATCCCCTATCATTAATATTTACCCCTACCTACTGGAGTCATAAAATTGCAGTGCACATTTCAGTAGTGTTCTCTCAAAATGTCACAATGAAGCTGAGGTCACTTCTGCTTGATTTGATAGGACACGGCACTTGCACTGAGGAAGGAAGAGCAGCATTTCAGGATCTGAAGGGATAAAAAAAATGCTGACTCGGCTCCTACCAATGTTCCCTAGTTTATGTGCACTCCCCAGGGCAGATATAGGTACTGGGGTTGCCCTCAGCTTCCTCCCAAAAGGGAGGAGAGGGAAGAAACAGATAGCACCAAAGCAGCTTCAGAAGTTTGGCATTAGAAACTTCTTTTAAACATAATGCTGAGGCCAATGAAATAATAATAGTAGTAACAACAACAACAAAAATAAAGGACACAATTGGCTACTTCTCCCAGAAGCTTTTGGAAGGGGAAAAGCCCAATAGTTAATTGTATTTCTAAAATTTCAAGGAGGTAAAATCTTGCTGGGAGCAACAGATAAGTCCTTTATTTTAGCTCCTGAATGGCAAACCTACCAGCTTCCTTGTAACTCCGCCAAGATGTAAGTGTCATTTAAGGAGAGCAATACAACAGTTTATTGTTGTTCTCCAGTGCTGCTTAGGATGTAGAAAGAAGACTGTGTATAATACATTAAAGGTCACAAATAAATGGCAATTTAATAGAAAAAAATCTACTTCCCATGCAAGAATATCTCAAAGGGGTAGTTAATTACACAGCAGCCTGAGCATGTTCTCTTTCATTAAATACTGCAAACCACCATCCTGTTTCATTTCAATGTGCTAATATGCATCACCATCTCAGGAAAGCTCTGTTGAAAAAATAAGAAAACCGGTACTATAAAGTCATTGCATCTATTGCAGCAGTGCACAACACTCAGGCAAATTTAACCTATCAATACAATTCAAAGGGATTTCACTCTCATTGCCAAAATCAATCATTGGTATTAAAATGGATTGCCACATATTCATGAAAAGGTTGTTCAACCATTTGACATTTCTGCAGATTGCTGTCTTTATGTAAAGGGATCCTACCTCATAAAACTGATTGATGAAAGTGGAAGAAAACTACTTCCACTTAAAACCCATGAACTGTTCCTGCAATTAGAATGCATACCTTTTTCCAAGTCACAGAAATTCCTACGCACTTAAAATTGATCAGCTCCTGTTGAGGTTTGACTCATTGTATGCTGAAGCTGTACAAACTTTGAGCATTTGGACAGGCAGAAGAAGAAAGAAACCCTGTAATATACTCCTGAAATACTGTAATAAAAGGAAAATAGCCTTTAAGTTGGAATGTGGTAAAAGGAGATTAGGTGCATGATTTTTCTGTTGCTCATGCAGCACATGAATGTTTATCTTTGAACCACAGTTCAGTGTTTTTATGCTAACATCCTTACCTCACTTCAATCTATACATATGCACATTCCCATCCTTTTCATGTTGGTTCTTCAATAATCTTTTAAAACATCTGCAAATATCAAGAGTGTAGCAAGTAGGTGGATTCTTTGTAATTTGAATGAAAAACATCAATACTCATATCTTACACATTTTCAGAAGAGATCAATCTGCAAACATTTCAAGGCAGTTGTACTAAGGGCAGAGTTAAGGGCTTACTTCTGCTGTGCTTAATGTGTCTAATGAGACTACAGAACTCATGCACAGGATAAACCGCTGTACAAAGTAGAAATTAAATTATTTCATTTAAAGTCACATGGGTATTTGCTGGATTCATCCGGTAGCAGCTTCTATAGAGTTGCAAGAGCGTTTTTTCCTCTTAAACCCTTTATAGGGGATATTTAGCTGTTCTTCTGCTTGACAATCTATGCATATCCAGAGATTACTCCAGAATCTTTCCTTTTTTCTCTGTTAAGGTTTTCTGGTCTGTGACACTAAAGTTACCATGAAGTAGCCCTACAAGTACTGAAAAACTTCAGATGTTTTTCAGACACTCAGGCCTCTGTCACGCTCTCTTACTGCCTTTTACTCATGTTCCTCTCTTGATTTGATCACCCCATAGGGACATCCACTCTAAGAATAGGTAAGGATTTTGTGTGGTACTGGGCATGGTGGCTCTGCAGATCCCTGCAATTTCTCTTCCATTATATACTCAGCTCAGGCAAATCATATGAACAGGGAATTTTGTTCTTGCATGATAAATGCCTTTCTTGAGGTCTGAATAGCTGTGAGTAGATAGTACTTATTTCCACCAAATTTTGCTCTTTATGCTGTATAACACTTATGAAAGCAAAATTACTTTGAAGTAATATTACATGCCAAAGAGTCTTTAAGATGCACTGTTTCAATGTTTGCAGGAATAACCAGTTCAGTAATAGTAAGAACAGAACATGCCTAAGCACAAGAAGATTTGTTAAGCAACTTTGTTAAAAGAGCTACCAAGACATCTCCCACAACTTTGTAAGTATTCCTGAGAGTTTTTCAACACTCAACAAGAACTCTGCAGAATATGAGCCACTTTTAAGTCAGACAGTACAAATCAAAACAATTTGAGAAGGGTTGAGCACTTCCATGACTTCCAGGAAACCAGAAGTAAAGCTCACTCTGATTCCAGTAGGAACAGATTTAGGTCAACTACAATTTCCATGGCAAACTACTTATGGAACTACTGTACTTTAATTCCAGCTAAGTGGGTTAGTGTTAGTTTCTCCAAGTTACAAAAGGATTTTCTGGATACATTTTTCAGAAAAGTTTTGAAAATTAAGACCTGCAATTTAAAAAGTTCATTGTAAGTTTCTCATCAGATTTCTAATAGTTATAAAGTTGAGTTCATTGTGTGTTGTGTTTTCTGTTTTAAAAATAAAGTTATCCTTCCTGACAAGTGTGATCTGCTGGGGCACTATGATAAAAGTCAAACATTGAAAACATGGGTGAATTCTGGAAAAAAAAAAAAAAAAGGTTTTGTCTGCCAAAATTTATACTTCTCCACATAACATTTTTTCCCTTTCACCTGTTTTCCTACGTGGAACCTGTGCTTGTGATTTCAGAGAATTCTTCTTCATTTCTTCTTTTGTTCATGAAACATTTGAGGGTTTCACTATGAGATAGGTATACCAACCACTGAGGAACACCACACTGTTGGTCTCTGCGTGCACTGCCAATTCACTTTCCTCTCACATCAACAAGTTGCTAGTAAGGATTTCCTGATCAAAATTTGATCTTTCATGCCAATTCAGAGTTTGAAGTCTCACTTCACACCCTTCTGACACATAATGCTAGCTGAAAATATTAGAGGAATGGAAAAAGAACCATCAGAGCATAGGCAGGGGAAGACCTTTTTTTTTTGCTAACTAGTGATATTATGCAGAACAACTGATGAAGAAGGAGTTCATGGTTCCCACACACATTAGGAGAAGAAACCCCATTGTTAGACCTGCTGTTCTGGGAGACCAGCATTTTACACAGCAGTCAGGAATACAAGGAGGGAAGGTTTTTCTGTTACATGTGCATTCATATTGCACCTCACCTCAACAATACAGAACCACGGAAAGCCGAACTAATGAGAAGATATGCTCTGCTGTATCAAATCTTGGGGGGACAGCACAATGTGTGCTATTTTCCCTTCAAAGATAGAATCCTTTTTAGTTAAAAATTATTGTTTGAATAAAGGAAACCTTAGAAGTTGCTGTATTTAACTGCATAGTAAGTCCAGGGGGGAAAATGGTGCATTGAAAAAAGATGAAATCGATATTGGAACTAACAAATGGAATGTGAAAATGTGTTATTACAGCCACGTACTCCATTGCTGGAGAGGTGATCAGTGACAGAAATAATTTATCACCACAATGCCTGTACCCAACTACACTTGCTTCATCTTGTATGATGTATACAAGCGTCAGTAAAAGTTCAATATCTGTGATGCTGAAGCTTTGTAGCAGTCAAACATTATGATGGGTTTTCTATCAAACTAAAAAGAGTTCAAGACTCAATAGTTTGAATCTGCAGAACAAGCACACAGCAGTGGTGTGTGTCAGGCACAGCCTTCCACAGTGTCACTTCTTCAGCCTCCAAGTCACTCTGAACAAGTAGAAGGCTTTTAAAGTCTGACTTTGTGTCACAAGGCAAAGAAGAAATACATCCCTTTATCTGCCAATTCACCACTGATCAGAAATAAAGACTTGCTGATCACAACAGGTTATTTTTCTTCTCGTTCTGAATGTAACAATATGGTGTTGGTCTGCTAACATGAGGTTACTTTCTGCTTTCAAAAAGATCTGGAAAATCAAATTATGCCTTTGGAGAATGAAGATTTCAGTTTTCAAGCAAACTAGAATATAAACAGGTCAGAAGCTACTCAACAAAGTAACAACATAACAGAAATCCATAGAGGGAGTGAAGAATATTGACAAACATGCTTTTCATTAGAAAAGACTTTTTTTGCATCAATTTTTGAATTAAGAAAATCAATTGGAAGTGAAGATATACGGAGAGCAGCACCAGGAAGCAGCAGAAGTCCAACAGAGAGAAGCGGTGCAATCAATTTGACCTTTCGTCAGTCACTTTACCAACTCCGCAAAAATTGGGTATTAAGCAAATCGCCATAAAATAAGTTGAATTATTTAGGAAGTGTGGGACTTCTAAATCATCCTAGGCCATGACCTACCTGTGTCAGCAAATCTGGCTGAGCTGGAAAACTGAATCTCCCAGGCTGCAGCCAAGGTTTGATGGGAGAGCAAGAATGAAGAGCTCTTCAGGACAGAGAAGTCCAAATCTGTGTTCAATTCAATTAACTAGCAGATGTAACTAAAATTTTAGAGGAAAAGACAAAGCTATTTTTAAAGTCAAAGATACAGGAGGAAATATTGCAGGAGGATGTGAGGGAGCAAAATACTTGTTTCGGGCTTCTCTTTTGATAGTTACAGAACTCCACTTTTTGACAATGACTGTGCGGTGCTTATATTTTCCATGTATGTTTAAAATGGACATTATGAAATCACTGGGCACAGACATAATAATGTTAACAACTCCTCTTTTTTTCATGCAAAATTTCTTTGACAGCTTGGCACACAGTTAATCACTTTTTCAAACTGAATGCACCCCAACACAGTGGACCTAATTTTTTAATCTGTCAGCCAGAATTTGTCATTAACAAACTTTACAAAACTGATTAAATACTTCACTCTTTTCCTCAGGCTTATGCCTTGTCAATGGGCTGAAGAAAATGTGTATTTCCAGCAAGATTAATGAGTAATTATTAGTTGAGATTAAACTGTTATATAGATTTAATGGATTTCTGTATCGGCTGTAGAAGTTCTCAGAATAAACTGATGAATGATTGCCATAAAAGAAAACAAATTAACCTGATCAGAAGGGAGTCAGGGAGGCTGAGGGATTAAAAGAGAACAGATAAAAAACTGGGAGCAAATCTGATGTTCAGAAAGGTATTTGAGACGTTGATACAGAAAAGGGAGAGGCACCTGTAATGACTGCACCCACCACTCCTTTTGGGGTGACAGACACATTAATCTTCACTTGCTACAGCTGTCATAGCAGGTACAAAATAAATCTATTTCAGAGAATTCTTTTGGACAATCATGACTCCCTGGCTACGGGGATTTCAGTTTAGGCTTTTAATCAGATAGAGGTGTGGTTTTGGTTTGGGTTTTTTCCTCCAAAAACATACAGTGCACCTGTTTCATAAGTTTTATTAAGAATATAATGATTTTGAAGAACAGGAAGATGCAGAAGTATGGACACATACTATCATGGCAAGAATTAAAGGCCTCAACTTCTTCCTGTAGAACATCTGCTGCAAAACCCATGAAACAATGCTATGCACACCCAACAGAAAGCAGTTCAGGCAGTGATTAACAGACCAATTAAGTTATTTAAACTTCTACTAACATTCCTCAGTCAACAATGCATTCACTCTAATAACTTAATGCTACATTTAGATAACATCCTTTCCACACTGTTTTCACTCTGCAGCTCCATCTCTTTCATCCTCTCTTCTCCATCACTCCCTTCGCCTTTTCCTTTCCTTTCACTTTGCTCACCTCCACCTCTTAACATGAAATCCAGATCCTTTAAAAATCCCAGCCAACACTTTGCAAGCACACTATCCCCTTTGCTGGCATGCTGCCTCTCTGCTTGTTAATCAAACATTTAGGGAAGAAAAAACACGTACTGCCCTTTCTGACACACTGTTGGAGACTATGTTGCTAGTTACTCATAGGGCAGTATGCATGAACATCAGTAGTGTGTGTTTTTAAATCCAACTTGCTTTCTAATTGCCTCTTTTCACTTCAAAATATGGCACAGGGCAATTAGCATCCCCAAAACCCCAGTGCAACCAAAACACCCAACTACCTGAATTCAGCCTGGAAGCCAGACCTACCATTTCCCCTGCAACACCAAGAAGCTGCAACGCCAGACATTCATTGCCCACGAGGAACTCACACTCCTGTCCGTGGGCCCAAGGGTTGAATTTGAGCTTGGCTTTGAGCACTCAGTGCTGGCTCCAGCATCCATCAGGGAGCACCAAGCCTGAGGCTGCATCAGGAGCAGGGAGACAGTGCTGCCAGCACGGGCAGGGCAGTGTCCTCCTCAAGCAGAGTGCTGTCCTCCAGCATCTCTTTTATTTTTAAAGGTGATATGTATTATCACTGCCTACAATATCCTTCATCCCACCTTTATGTGCCCTGTAAGCCATGAGTAACTTTGACCTAGTGGATCATTATTTTTTTGCACAGAGTGCTCCACCACGCTATTTTCTTAGCCCTCTTCAAGGATTCCAAGAGATTTTGGTCATTGCCTATTTCCATGCAGTGATGCAAATGCATTGTCTCCTTTCTTTTTTTGGCAACACGTTGTGCCAGAGTTTCTGCTTGTGTTGTGGCCCATGCTGAGCTGTCTGTCAGACTTTACACCTTGACTGGGAGTGATAATTCAAAATCTGTTCCTAAGCTGTTTGAGTAGCTGCCCTCGTATGACATAATAGCTACCAGTAAACAAGCTGATAAATTGAGTAGAAAATATTAGGGGAAATTACCTTGAGACTGTTTTGTCTAAGAACTTGTTTTTATATTTCAGACCACATTATCTCTATAAACTGGAAGATGAAAAGTTACATTATGTTGACCCACATAAGAGCTCAAATTCAAAATAGCTGGTAGTGGGCATGGAAAGGTAAAAACACATTTCCCAGGATGTCTTACTAGAGTTAGAAATCTAACCCCTCTAATGAGAACCTTTACTGGCTGTATACATTTATAAGAAGAATGGCTACAGTCTTCCCTACCTCATGCCTCTTGAAACAACCCTGAAATAGCTGACAACAGACATATCTCAAGAAAGACTACCTCCTTCCCTTGGCCTCCAGAGGAAAAGAGTTGGCTTTGAGGTGCATTCAAAAAGTGGGCAATAGGGCCTAATTACTGCAAAGGAAGCTGCCTTGGCACTTTGCTACTGTCCAACAGGATTTCTCTCAACTAGGACATTATGGAGACTATGATCAAGGGTAGGACAGAGAACAGGGGCTTGCTGCATGAAGAAAGGCAATTATATCTGCCTAAAAGAATCCTGAGACATATTCTGCAAGCATTTTTGGAAGTTACGTTGGAACTTTCCTTCATGATGAGGAAGGAGACGCCCACTACGCATTTTGAAACTAAAAAACCCCAACTAAACTGGCACCTGCTGTGTTTCTTCCACTTCCAGACTCGATTGTGCTCCCTGTGACCTAGGGAGAGTGATTCTGCTCTCACTCACATGCAGGCATACCCCAACCATGGCAGCTGGAGCTCTTGTGGAGAACAAAGGAACTGATTCTAATAGACCAGCTTGGATTAGGCAGCATACAGTTTGGTCTTCACTTATTCTAACTATAAAAATCAATGAAAATACATACAGAATAGTGTAAAGAAGCTACACTTGCACATTTTGAAAGGTCTGAAAAAGGTAAATGTTTATGTAACACTTGTATGCATGCACAGCTGCCCACGCATTCCAGGAGTAAACGCATCAACAGAAAATTCACATTACCTTTACCATACTTCAAAAGAAATCTTTAAGCAAAGGATACCTAGAGATTAATCTGCTTAGAACTTACAGAATATTATGCCACTTGTAGCTGTAGGTAGTACAGCTTACTAGTAGGTAATATGTGACAACCACCATGTTCTTAGAGACTGCATTAATACAGCAAGATATACCAAAATAATTATCAAAAAGTCATGGGTTTTTAATGAAAAGGTTTTTCTCATATGGAGTAAAACAAGCAGACTTCTCAAGCATCTCGAATTTCAAGCAGATGCAAATAAGTGATAATCATAATTGATAATCATGTCCATGTTTCTGCTTCTTCATCTTACTGAAGACAATGAGAAAATGAGGAACAGTTTAGTAAAAAGACAAGTCTTTTGCCAGCTGTTTAGCACTAAGTAGTGGAATAAAGTCAGTCTGGAGATTAATTCACTCTACTTCATAAGCCCAAACCAAATAGCCCCTGGGAATGTAATTGAAAGCAGTGAGTAAGGAGGGCGTAGAGCCCAGGGCAGCTCATTCCCTTGCTCCCACTGCCTGGGTGATAGTCACTGTTAGCATTACAGCAGGGAATCATGAACATGTACTGCTGGAGATGGGCTCATGGGTAGTCTTTGACCAGGATGATGACTTGGAAATACCATTTTACATGTCAGGTATATTCTTTGTACCATTCACCAACTCACAAGCAACATTCTTTTTTGGGGTCCATAATGGGCTTTGTAAACATTTTGGGAACTTGATATCAAAGACTGTGGAGCATCATGGAGAAGAACATGAGTGAGTAAATCTCAGTCACTCAGAAGGGCAAAGCCTTCTCTAGGGTTTTTGTCTCTTGCTGACATCTGGTACTGTTATTGAGGCAAAGAGGTGGGTGAAGAGGCAGGAAGCATTTAGCACTGAACACAAGGCTAGATGCAAAAAGCCTTTGCTTGCTTTGGTTTTTTGACTCCCTGCAACCTCACATTTTGAAGCTATTTTTCTTATGCTGCCTTTTCCAGTTTCTTTACTCTGTCTCTCACAGCTTTTGCTGTTTTTATTAGAGTGTCTCTCTAATTATTTTCCTGCATGCTGAAGTAAGGGCAATATGCTTTTCCTTCCCTTAAATTTAAAATTGTATAATGTTCACATGGAAAATAAGAGAGCTACTATGCAGTAATTTTTTTTCTTTTTAATTAAGACAACTACTTCACAAACGTATTAAATTCTATTGATCCTAAAAATGACAGGTAATTTTTAAATTCAGGATTTGCATAAAACAAAGAAACCACAAGCATACTACTGGGTATTTAATTAGGGAAAAATTGATATGGCATAGAAGACACAAACAATTGCTTGTGGTCCAGATGTTTTGTCATTTGCTGCTCTATCACAGGAGATACAAGCCTCAAATCCCTCCATAATTTCTTCTGTAACAAGGATGCTTTGCTCTAAGTCAAATATCCAAGATAAAAGAAAATCATAGAAAGTACTGTGTGCCATATGTGTCATATCTTTCTCAAGGTGAAGATATCTTTAATTTGATAAACCTACCATGATTAAACTCATAAAGTAAATGCTGGCCATATCAAGCAATTAAGGGTCACTAAGGAACTGCATTATTACATGGTCTTATTGCCAGCCAACCAGCAGTAGGACAAGAAGGCACAGTCTCCACAGTGGTGGTGTCATCATCCCTGGATGTGTTTAAGGAGAGAATAGACTTAGTGCCATGGTCTAGGTGTTGGGTCAAAGGCTGGACTTGATGATCTCAGAGGTTGTTTTCCAGCCCAACTGATTCTGTGATTCTGTGTGATTCTGTGATTCTTATGCAGGCATTTGTGGATTTAGAGAAAACGTATGAGCATTATTCATGGGATCAAAATACACTGACTCATTTCTGGAAAAAGAGATTCTAGAAATGAGACTAAGTTCATAAATCCAGAGAATCCCTATACATTAAAAATTAATACTTTGATGTTGAAAACTGAAACAGGTGAGAGTTGCACTTCTGAGCTGAAGAAAATACTGGAATATAAAAATTTTAAATTATATAGAGACAGAAGTAACAGTAAGAACTCTGTATCAGCTTGGAGCATAATAAAAGAGAATACATGGTATGTACATAAGAAATTTTTAAGTACTAATTAAACAGTAATACTTCCTTTCAATTCCACAATAACTTTATATATTTATAACCAAATACATGAAAAATAGACACAGTATATAACACTTCATGTAAAACTCTAGCAAGAAGAGAGAAGTTGGAACTAAACTGCTATGTGGAAGTTAAGGAGAATTCACTTTTTGCTCTGTTATCTAAAGTAATTCTTTACTCTCCAAACACAAAATGCCTATGCTGGCATTGTGTCACTATAGGAGAGTAATATAGTTTCATTGTTTCATTACTGCAGTTGATACTACTAGTGCAGGTCACGTGTATCTGTTGGGTATCGCTGCTAGAAAGAGCTACACATCCCCTTACAGCTACATCAAAATAATTAAAACTTTCATTCTTTCCATGAGAAGGAACTTGGAATGAAATTATAAAATGTCAGTTAAGAAAAATAAAGGCAATAATACCACTAAAGTAGCAAACAATGTTTTCAATTTTGTTAAATGCTATGAAAATAATTATGCCACATAATGGCTGAGACATTCTGAGATGCAGTAGAATAGTACTACAAGAGCATAACACGTGACATGTCAGCCTTTGTCTGTTGGGAAACAGAAAGGTGTGGGGGTTTTTTTTGTTTGTTTTTTTGTTTTTTTTTGTTTTTTTTTAAGTTATGTGGCTTTAGCAGTGTAACAGCCATTTATATATTGCAGGTTTTGCATCAACACCCAATCAAAATGGCACTGCCATGCTCTGTATTTTAAACCTATTTTATGGAAGCTTTTTAAAACAAACAAGCCAGAAAATCTATTGTTGATGAAGGAGTAAGGCTTTCCTAGAGTACTAAAGCACCCCACAATGGTAAGTATTTGCGAAAGTCTTGGAGAGAATGATAGCAAAAAATTAAAACCCACTTGTGTATCCATCTCTTGCATAGAAAATTTTTGTTGTCTGAAGCCCAATCACATGAAATAAATAGTAACAAAGGAAAATGTATTTGTATAATGAAAATAGTATTCAAACCAGCATCCAAAGACAAATGCACCCTGAAGGCAATTATTTTCTGAAAAAATAATCTTTCCTTTCTTCTCTCCTTTTCCTCTCATGGTCTGACCTCAACAGCTGTGGCCTCCCTCAGTCTATTAAAAACAAACACTACAGTACAATTTCTCCACTTTTACAGGATCAATGCTGCTAGAAGAGATGAAGTGCTTGGAAAAACTACAGGAGATGTGCACTGTCAAAAATTCGCCATGCACAAGATAAATTTAAATATTTGTACCTCAGTGTTGTCCTTTGTTTCTTTTATATATGATTATTTTAGAGGCTCTTTGAACCTCTGGTGTGCAATCTGCACACACAGATCTGTCTGAGAAGGTGAGCACACGGCCATTCACCACACTCCAGGCTTTGCACAACATTTTCTATTCCAGTTATGAATGAAAGTAAAGACAGATTGTAGCAAAGACTGAGGAAACTGAAAATATCTAAGAGTTCTGTGGATTCCATGTACTAAAAAACATTTTCCTCAGAACAAGTGAAGTGGTGATAATTCTTATGCTGAATCAAGGCCTCTGGCCTTTATCAACTCATGTAACACTAAAACCATTATTAGCAATCTAATTCATCTGGGGGAAAAAACCCCCCACAATAGAGGGACATAATTTCATTATTATGTACCTTTTGCATCATTCATTTAGCACAGGTTATCGACACCAACCTTTGCAATGGAAAACCAGCTTCAGCCACATCTTTCAGAAGAAGGATAGCTGAAGGACAACTTTCAGACTATACTTGCAACTTCAGATCAAGCAGATGTTTTTTATGAATGCTTTCAACAACATTGTAATTTTTCAGTCTTTCATCCATTTCATCAAGACATCATTTTGATACTGTCGCATTGTGCTTAGTAAAGATAAATTTAAAAATAAAAATAGTTACGTTACCTTGCAAAATTTTAGTTCTTTTTATTTCACACATTATTGTATAGACTTAGTGCTATTTCTTTCCACCCTACCTAAGACAGAACAAGAAAACTTGTAACACAGACTAATCTCCAGAGTCCTGCTCTAGTGTCAGCCTGACTTCTCTTTCCTTTAAGGCCATGTTACTTTTACAGAGGTGAATAACACTGGGACAGACTCCTTTGTGCAGTTTCTCCTGATAGTTTTTTTGCTTTTTTCGCTTGG
The DNA here is from genome assembly GCA_035583235.1 of Hafferia zeledoni. Classification (NCBI taxonomy): domain Eukaryota; kingdom Metazoa; phylum Chordata; class Aves; order Passeriformes; family Thamnophilidae; genus Hafferia; species Hafferia zeledoni. The sequence continues at coordinate 77,419,269 of JAWWEV010000083.1, read as the reverse complement.
TTATTATATTTGGAGTTGAAGATAGAAAGTAACACACCATTATTAATGATGATGATGCTTCCAATTGGCATTGCATGCTTTATGACTGGGGATATTGAGCCAACTTGGACAAAAAGATTGACAGCAGAAAGATAGTGATGGATGTACTAATCACAGACACCAAGGGCCACGTTGCCTCGAAGGCTGATTTTATTTCCCAGCACATCTCAGAACACTTCACTGCATGCAGTAGGAATAAGAAAGCCATAAAAATTAGTACAGCACCAGGACCATCCCTGACAACTCAGCACCTCCTTGTTTTCCACTAGAAAGGCTATGCTTGCATACCAGGAGTACCAGGATGCAGCTGGGGAAAGGAAAATTATCTGGGACAAGTTGAGAGCCTTGAGATCTTGTTGATCAGTGCTGGGAAAAGCTAAAAATTCCAGAACTGTCACAAGACCTAGAAGAGTCTAGACAGACAAAAATTAAGCCAAAGGCCATTTAGGCTAATTATCTCCTGAATCTAGTCCCCAATTTCTATATACAGCTTAGGTGTGATGAAAGACTTCAATTATTTGCAATAAGAATTAGTAAAACTACTGTAACACTGTAAAAACTTTCAGAAAGTCATTGAGTAATGCTTCTATACAATCTGAAATGTACTGGCTTCTAAAGCTATGACTTTTCCTGTGCAGTCCCTGTAGTATTTACTCTTGGTGCCATCTATAGGTGCCCCTACTGTAAAACATCAGTCCAGTAAAACAGTGAAATATGTTGTGAGCACTGATACAGCATTTTTCTACTAAAGAAGCTGCTGGGCTCTTACTAAGCAGAATTAAAATTGCACTTGTTTTCAAATTACATCGAAGCATGATTTATCTTCATTTTTTCACATTTTTATAATTTGCTCAAATAGTCATTGAATATCACAAAATTAAAAGACAGAAGAACCGATCTAAAATAGGTATAAAAGTTGAAAAATAATTTCCTCAGTTGGCACAATGTACAGACACAGCATTTTATGCAGGCATTGTTATGCTGACATGAAGAAATAATTATTTTGAAGTTATATCTAGAATAGCAAAAGAAAACCTTCTAACCCCCCTTCCAAAACTCTTACACAGAAGAAAACTCATCCTCCTGTGGCCCAGCAATATGAAAAAGGAAAAAAATTGCTTTATTAATAGACCATGAAGAAAGGAGCAGAGCAAAAGAACTTTAATATATGCAATATTATTGCACTTATTTAGAATGCAGTACGTTTGCTTGTCTTGCATATGTGTTGCCATCATGATGACTTAGCTGTTTTATGATGGGGAAGAGAAGAAATGTATTCTTCAAATCTACATGCAAAACATGTATTTGCCATAACCTAAACAGGAAAAAAAAAAAAGTGAAAAAAACCCTGTTTCATGTGCATGTGGTGTGTAGCAGATTTCATTTTGTTTTATGAAATCCAAAAGCATTAAAGTTAAAACTAACAACCAAATTCATGACACTTGCCCATTTTCAGTTCAGGACCATGCTTGGGTTTGGCCTCTCAGCTGAACTAGAATACCTTCTACAAACCACAAGTATTTCCAAACAACACTCAATTCTTTTGAGTTGTAACCTCTAGGAATTAACTAATTTCAATTATTACTTGGAACAAACAGTATGAAAACCTTCAGCTATGGTATATAAATAGGGTCCACATTAGAAGGAGAGCAGCCAGGCAGAAAGGGACCTGAGCGTACTCATTGACAGGAAGCTCAACATGAGCCAACAGTGTGCCCAGGTGGCCAAGAAGGCCAATGGGATCCTGGCCTG
>JAWWEV010000083.1:77386538-77417378 GCA_035583235.1 Hafferia zeledoni | reverse complement strand
AAGGGACTGGAGTTGGACCAAGGGTTGGACTTGATGATCTCAGAGGTCTTTTCCAACTCAATCGATTCTATGATTCTATGAAACCTTTTTAGTTGACAGTTCATGTAGGCTCACATGAAGAAAAGTACAATAAATTGAGAAATAAGATGTAAGATTTTAACAATAAAGGAAACAAAATTTTGAAGTAACTTTCCAGCATTGTACTGGATAATGCTTCACTTCCTATTTTCAGACTGACTGTCTTGCTAAAATGATTCAATAGATCAGCCACAGCTTTTGCAATAAATACTAGGATTTTTGGCTGAGATCTTATGGCCTAGAAAATATATTATGGATTATCAGAATGTCCCACTTTATCCCTACAATGGATGAAATAAAAATCTGAATGGATGACAGCAGAGGCATCATATGAAGGCAGTTGTTCATAATCATAAATACAAATGTGTAGGAGGACTAAGCAGATAGAAAAGTCTTTTTACCTCACATTACACCTTTAGAAAGTACATCAGTCTTAGAAAGTGAGTATACTCAATCATCACATGTGTTCTGAAAGGTGTTGATATAAACAGTAGCTTTTTCATTCGAACAAAAATAATGTAATATGTGATAGAACTTGAAAGAGAAAAAACCCCTCCCCCCATCCACACACACACACAAAAGGATTTTATTATTACCTTAAAAAATGTTAATTGATGTGTTCTTTTATATTATAGCCAACAAGAAGTACCTTTAATGGCTCACTATTAGAGTTGTAATGTATTTGCCAGATAGGCAAAGGTATAAGACATTATTTGTCCAAATGTGATACAGTGTACACAGTGCATTGTTATATATACAACATTGTTATAATTGACAACATTCACCTGGCTTCAACAAGCTCTGTCAAGTACCCTCCTCTGGCATCCTTCCTACCTACCATCTAGTCCCTGTTTCGTATTTACCCTGGAGTCCAGATCATTTAATTAGCCCATAAACACTAACAGGGAAAGGTTTTCCTATTACTCCTTTTGACTGTTCAATTGCATGTTATAAGCTGATTACTTGTTGCCCAGTGATGCAAACTGATTACCTGATTTAAAACCCTTAATTAAATCGCCATTCATTAAACTCACAGTTAAACAGAACACATGATATTTCGTAATTAAAACAGATTGTTGTACACAGTATCTTTTAATTCAATGGATTTATACGACCTGTTAACAGCATATTAAGCATGAATACAAAAGAAGCACTGTGACTGAAGGGAAAAAGGGATATATGATATGCCTCAAATTGGAAATAACCATATAGCAATAAATAGTTATTATTTAAAATAGCTTTTATCATGTTTAAACTAGCTCACAATCATCTCACTCACAATCATCTCAAAACTGGGGCCAGTTTTTAATACCTGTACAGTACATATACTGTGTATTTTCCATGAGCTGCTTGCTTCTCTTGAAATAGAATATTTGACTGGGGCTGCCATCTATTACTATTAGAATGAAACAATTCAGGTTCTCTTTGGCAGAATATAAATAAGCACAAAAATCATTCCAATCCAACATTTATGCATTTGAAGTCGTTTCCCTCACCTGGTAAACCAGTTTCCTTTCCAGGTTTTTTCCAGCATCCCCATTTGCTTTTTGAGCTCCAGCACTGGTTCTTTTTCTCTCTCCTCCTGGCAAGACTTAGAGAGCTTTCAAGCTTCACCCTTGTCACTGCAATTCTCCTTCCTGAACTATTCCATTCCCCATCCTTAGCCACCTGAGGCTAGTCAGGTCACACTGCTCTCTCAGAAAGAAAGGGATTTCTTTTTCTTCCTCCCAGGACAGTACATGGACCACTGGGACTAGACATAAAATGAGAGCTGGAAGGGAGGTGATTTTTATCGCAGCAGGGTAAAAGGTAAGAGAAAAACAGCTTATGCAACTCAATACAACAGAAGGAATACCACTATGGAATATCTGGTTACCTTTGCCCAGGATATGTATGAAAAATAACAGCCTTTTCACAGGGGAAAGAAAAGTTTTCTTTAAGTCACAAGGCTTTTGCTGGTTTATTCTTCACTAGCCCCTTCAGTGCCCTGTTGCACATAGGTGGATTTTCACCCTCTTATGGAATAAACCCAGATCAACAGTGTGAATTCTGCTCGTTTTCACAGATGAAGCAGGCAAGAAAAAGCAGAGGAAGAAAGCATAACTCCTTTCCTCTTCACACTCAAAATCCTCATGTAGGCAATGATGAACCAAGAAACTGAAGTATGTTTTAGGTGATATTTTATTAGAGGGCTCCCCCCAAAAAATTCATACAGTTTGCCCAGTATGTTCTCTGTATAATATAAAGTACTTGGGGTTTTTATATTCAAAGTAGACAAATAATTTCCTGGTTGGAAGACTCTGAATAATGGCACTTTCCTCTATTTTAAGTTCCTCTATTTTTTTTAATTCTGTCAATTAAAAATAACTTGATAAAAATAACTTTATAAAAGAATAAGTTCAGAAAATGCTTATAGTTTAATCCTTTAATGAGAATCAGCACAGAGTACCAACTTTATTCAAGTGCATTTAAAAATCTTACCTATTCGCTGCTAAAAATTGAATTATCTGAAAGTCAAGTCAATGTCAAATTAAATCTTGCTTTTATCCTGCAAAAGAATGTTCATGAAGATCCAAAGAGCCTCAAGATTAAGGCAGCATAACTAATAGGTGGCAGCAAAGAAAACTCAGGCTTGATTTTCCTTTTGGGGTATGGTGCTCTATGAGCATCATGGACCTGGTCCCACACCTTGACCCAAAGTTTTCAGCTCCATATTAGTATGGTTGCCTATGCTATGGATAGAGCCATGACCAGGAGGCACAGATCTCTGTAAAGTGGCAACCCCTATCTGTAACAGGATAGTACAGATGAAATATCTTTCCTCTCTTCTGTAAAAAAGAAGGCAATTCTCAGGCAAAGAGTTGCAAAGAAAGTTACAACCAAGAATACAGCCTTTAAAAATAATATTAATAGAATATTAACAATCCATCTTGACTACTGACAACTGCTAGTAAGTTGCAGGAATAGTGCAACTCTAAACTTTATCAATCATGAAACCTACCCTTTCCTCACCTTTAACTACGAACATCAGCTGAAAGATCTTGCTACATGTCCTTTATTTACCGTATTTCCAAGCAACCTTTCAACCCTACTGGATTACTTCTCAAGTAGATACAGATCTGCAGTGATGAGAGATTTGTCTGCCTAGGCATCCAGACTGGATGTGAAGTGAGAAGATTTGCACTCATTTCAGGGGTCTGTGTATCTGTTTCTAAGCTACAATATTTATTTCCACACAAGAAGTAGTTCTGAGTATGTACCAATTCTGCTGGTAATGGCATATATTATTTAATACTCCTGAAACTGTGGCCTGTGCTAAAAAAAAATAGGCTATTTCTCAAATGAATTTATTCCTGTGTAAATGCTATGTTAAAAAATTAATATTTTCCATTGGGACTAAAAATGTAGTCCAGTAACAATAGCTATAGTTCTTGTAACTCCCTCCCCTCTTTTCTTTACATAAAAAATTGCATGAAAACCCAAGCCATATGCTAAGTGCAGTAACAGCCAAATCAGATCTGTTCCTTCACTGTACTCCCTCAATCCCTGTTCCTTCACTGTACTCCATGCTTTTATCACCCTGTGTTTTTTCCTATTATCTTTCTCCCTCTCAGGGTTTGCCTCCATCCAACTACCTTTCCCACTCAAACAGAACTCGATGACAGAACACAATTCTTCTTCTATTATTCGTGTTTGATGCACCCCTCATGCTACATATGCTCTAAATATGTGGCCACGAAATTGCTCAGGATAGGATGGGAACTCTACTACTTTCTGTTTTCCCATTACTTAGAAAGAAAATGTTTATCTTTGCTTATTCAATGTAATTAGGAAGTTTAAGGATTATGATTTATGTGGGGTTAATGATCTCTGTTACAGTAATATCCAATACCTAACCATTTTTAATGTTTTTCTCCCTATGTACACCATTAAGTAGGGAAATGTGGAGAACTGTGGAACAGAGAAATTCAGTGTCTCATAACAGCAGTAACAACGAAAAAAAAATCACATAAGCAGCTGGTACCTACTGCCTTGTCAATTGTGTGTCAACACCAAAATCCATAAGAATCATTACCTCTTCTCTCAGGATGAAATTCAACCTCTGTATCACCAATATCCTTTAAGTGCTCCCACTGGTCTCCCTTTTGATGCCATAGCATCTAAAACTCTAAATACACTATAGCGTATCAGTAACCACTCTGCCTCCAGCTACTCCAATAACTGTCAGAACGAATATGAAGAGCAGCTGAATTGACCTACATCCCTACTCACTCACTCACACAGTTTATTTTTACAGCATTGGTGCAAAGGATTTGGTTGCTATATTTTAAATCTTTATTTTGTTGAAATAATGACAATCTTCACATTGCATTTTCACTTCCATGCATGCAAAAACAAACAAAAAAAAATCAAAGGCCTTTGTTATCTACAAATATTTTTAAAAATCTGCAGTACATTCATTTTCCAGTCTTCCCAGAGTCTGAAATACGAGTTGCTATTCACAAAAAAAATCTCATTGGGTGCAAGTGAAAAACTGCTAATATTACAGTGTATTAATAGAGTGGATTAAATTATTCATTAGAAAAATACAGGAACCAAGTAAAGTAACTTGACATAAATTTGCCAACATAAAGGAATGACTGAAGTCTTTTCATAATATAGCAAGGAAAAAAAACGCCTAGAGCATGAAAAAATAAAACATAAGCAACTTTCATGAGAACACTGATCTCTTTTCTTCTGGCCTCCTAATTCTCAGAGACCTACAAGGCCAAAAGTCCAAGAGTACAGACTGGAGCAGGACTTCTTGGTAAAGTGGAAAATGAAATAGTATTTCAGTACCATAACCATTCAGTAAAAAACTGTCCAATGTATTTTTCAAAAGCGGCATATATCAAAGCAATGGATTTTGCTTTCCAGAATCTGACTTTTCCAAATACAATATGGACCAGGAACATGACATGATTAGATTATGAGAGACATTTTTCAGAGATGATAAACCAGATTTAGGATTATGTTCGGTTACATTCTACATAAATTATAATCAAGTGTTTTATGCAAATAAAGATTTTAAGAAAATGCCTTCTTTGCACTTGCCAAAACAAAGTTGTTCAAAGCTCTTAAGTAAAGTAACTCAATGAGAACTTGTGTGGGTCCTTTGTTTTGCCCATATTGACCTAAACAGAGGAAACTACCTCCTATAGATGTGCTGCTGAATCCTACTCATCCATCCTTTGCAAAAAACCTTTGCTTTTGTGTGGTAAGCAAAACGTTTAAATTCATGGTCTAGAAGAGCTGGGCTTCTTGTCTTACATGATTACAGTGGGACAAGAAGGGAAAATCTTGTCTTGACCAAATAGACCTGCATTTTGACAGTCTGCTGATCATCACTTCAGCTTGTTATATTGCTCAGGGATTTCTTAGCTAGCACAGACTAAAACATTAGCAATTATCAAGAAATGGCTGGAGTCACTTTAGTAAGCAGATGAAATAACAGAATTTTTAAAATGTTCCCATTAAAACTCATTTGTCAATCCTATGTGATTCTCATCTATAGCAAAGTCTACAGAACTGCAAGGGAGATGTTGATATTAAAAGTGTGAAGAAACCCTAGGAATCAGTTACTGTCCAAGGCAGCACATTCTAGCATGGCTGCAAAGGATGACAACACCAATTAAAGGAATCACTCTGTGCACTCTATTAGATAATTATCCAGATAAGGTCAAGGCTCACATTCTCCTCAAGTGCTTTGATAATGGTTTATTACAGCAGCCCATTTCAAGTCACATTAGGCTGACAGCTGGTGTATGGAATACATTTCAGCACAGCTGCAACCAAACAATCTGGAGGTTAATGGGGGGGCCTGGCAGTCAGCAAGGCAGGCTGCTTCCCTCCCCATGTCCTCCCCAAGGGCTGGGAAAGCAGCACAGAAGGCTGCACTGTCTGTGCAATCCCAACCGGACATGCACTCCCGGTGTGAGTTACTTCTGCAGTCACAGGAGACCTGGGCATTGAACAGGCAGCTTCTGCCTCCATGGGGTTCCTGCTGATGGGCTTTGAAGACAAAATGTCTCTTGTGGCATTAAGAGTCCACTCCTGGGATTTTTCTTATTTGCACAAGCCCTGCATAGATACCATAACCAAGCCCTGTCTACTAAAGCTATTTAAGCATCCTAATGGAGTCCTCCTGAATTTTCCAAAGGATATTGTAATGATTAGAAAGAACTTTAACATTGTTGTTAATTATATAATTTTAAAATTAATCAATGCATATATGCCATTGTAAAGCTCTAGCTAAAATACAGAATTTAATAAAAAATATTTTTTTTCTTCCACTTACGCTAATGAACTTTAATTTATGCCTATTGGTGCCACACTTTGACTTTCAAACACCTGCTGTAGCTGCAGACTATATTCATTTGATATTAAGCCCTGCTTACAAGAGTTTATTTATGGATGAAGTCTTCAGAAAAGGCTGATGATTTCCCTATATAATGAAAGCTCTTCTTAAATTTTTTAATATTCTGAGAAGTCAAGATAACCCAAGTCAGCTTCTTAATTCCATACTTGAAGCAGCTGTTTAAGTGACCTCATTAGGGGAAAAAAAAAACAAAAACCAAAAAACAAAAAACAACCACACAAAAAATAAAAACTCAACCCATGAGAGGTGCTGAGTACTCAGAACAGAAAATCAAGTCACATATTCAGCTTCTTTACTTTGATTTCATTCATTATGCCACAGCTTAGAAATCATGGTCAGAAAGATTTAAAATAAAATTTTCAAATGAAACCTGCAGAGTTTTTCACCTCCCAGGATTTAATTTCTTAAATTAGAAAAGGAATTTGGCTCTCTGACATCAGTGAGATTGCTCAGATAAAAAACAAATAGATTGTACTCTCTTGTGTCTTAGATTTAACACTGTTCTATTAACTCCTCACTTTGAAACTCTTTCCAAATGCCAACTAATTAATCCTTACGACACAGTGGGAAGAAAATGTTCCATTTTACAACTGGGGGAAGAGAAGCAAAAGCCACACCTGCAAAAAGAAGTGTGTAGCAGCAGGTGTGAACGCTCCGAAGTTCTGTCCTCAATCCACATCACTAGCTCTGGGCATCCTGCTGCACTGTGCACATTGGCCTCATAGGCTGTCCTGCTCAATCATTTATCAAGAGCATGAAGTAAGTGGTGGCAGTGCACATGCATCAACAGTCTTGCTGTTACTGCATAATCTTTTGATTACACCACTCTGTCAAGTGACTAAAATAGCTATCTTGAGACAGCATGCTATCTTGCAGCACACCTTCTGAGGTCTCATAGTAATTCCCTTTGTAACAAGAAAATTACTGTCTCCCTCAAGTGAAAGGACACTACCAGAACAGGTGGGCCAGCGAAAGCGCTGGTGCCAAATAGTTTCACCCGTCAGCCTTTAGTTCCTGCAGGGAATTCATGACAGATCATGACTGTTTGTTAGTTCACAGTATGCTTTATGATTTTGCTCATGTGTCTACAATGTCAGCTGCCTAAATTGTGCTGATGGCATAAAAGGAGTAAATATTATTGCAGTGCAAGAAGCTAAGATGCCTGGATACAGCAGACATGGGCACTACCCATGTAGAGCAGGCATCTCCACAGGATGGAAGAATGGTTCAGATTGGCAGGGGCCTCTGCAGCTCATCTGGGCTAACATGCCTGCTCAGGCTGGGCCATTTAAATAATGCAGGTTGTTCAGGACTGTGTCCAGATTGCTTTTGGATACCTACAAAAATGGAGACTCCACAGCCTCTCTGGGCAACCTGTGCTAGTATTTAGTCATCCTCACTGTGAAAAAGTGTTTTCTGATGTTAAGAGGGAACCTTCTATGTTTCAGTTTGTGCCCACTGCCTCTGGTCCTGTCACTGGACATGACTGAAAATAGCCTGGCTCCCTCCTCTTTGCACCCTCCCTCTAGGTATTTATATACATGGATGAGATTCCCCCTGAACCTTCTGTTTTCCAGGCTGCACGGTCACAGCTCTCCCAAACTCTACTCATATGAGAGATGCAACAGCTCCTTAATTTTTTTGGTGGCCCTTCTCTGGGCTCCCTCCAGTATGTCCATGTCTTGTAATGGGGAGCACAGAACCAGACCCAGTGCTAAACAGAGGGGACTGATCACCCTCCTTGACCTGAAGGGAACCCTTTGCCTAATGCCGTCCTGCTTATCACCACACACATTTCTGGCTCATGGGCAACATAGTGTCCAGGAGTCCCTGGTCCTTTATTTGACATGATACTAGTGCATTTGGAGAAGTAACAGTGATTCACCACAGCAAAATTATGTCTGGCCCATAATGATGACAGAACTTCTGAAAAATGTGGGAAAAGCTCTCATCAGACAAGCTAAAATGCAGTAAGCACTTGTTGGGGTTCATCTATATTAAGAGCTGTTCCAATGGCTCTTAAATGAACCGTTTTCCCAAAACTGCCTAACTATCTGTAAAAGGTTTTTCCAGTTTTAATTTTTTCAATGAAGTGAAATTTGAGTTAATTTGTGAGTGCAGAAAGCATTACTAAGACATGTAAGGCTAGAAAAGACATGCATGTTCCATCCTTTGCCATGCAATATTTTGTCAAGTATCAGTACACACAAGTAGGGGTTTAAAGATGTGCTGGTTTAAAGGTAAACCAGCAGGAGAAATGAACTCAACTCAAAAGAGATTACAAAGTCAGAGTTACTATTTTATAAAAAAGATTACAATAAATACAATGGTACAAAGAAAAAATTGGTTTTAACCTCCAAAACCCAGATGTATAATCCAGCATCCTGAGGCACAAAGAGAATGGTGTTCATCAGCCCCTGTGCTGAACGCCATGTGGTTCCTCTGAGTCCAAAGTAAAAGGAAATGAAAATCAGTCCTGTCAAGATTCTGGTACTCCTCTGGATCTGATGAGTGGTTCCAGAAGTCCCCAGACTGCAAGATTGCCCAGTACCTTCCCCAGGGTGGAGTTTCATAGTGGGTGATTTACTCTGTGAGTCATGGGATATTCCTGGAATCCTTGATGGCCCATTAGCAGACATGACCCCTCAGGCTGCGTGTGGAGGTGCTAAAGCCTCCCTGGAGGGGAGTTATCACAGCTGAGTCATTGGTGTGAAGGCAGGAGTTCTCTAACACCCAGCTTGTAGCCTGAGGTTTCAGGTGTGCCCTGGGCAGCTGCTGCAAATGATCCATCATTAACAGTTCATCAGAAACGATATAGACGGTGTAGAATATACAGTCTTGGTTACAGCCACACAATGATAAACTGGTCCCAGCTACCGCAACTAGGACAAAAGTATATTCATTTTGAGTGAACTCAGCATGAAAAGTTTGATGTGTGCATATATATATGGGAGAAACATTTTTTTCTCAAAGCTTAAGAAACCTTGCTGATAGCTAGTCTTGACTTTCTTTAAAAAAATTGATTTCTTCCTTCATATTTATGACTGCTAATTTAGTATCTAATTCACTAGTTTGATTTTGAATTTGAAAGCAAGAATACAGAGCTAAGTCCTTCCTGTGTTAAGCAATAAATCCGGCAGCTGTGCCTGTGAGGCACCATTTTGAAGATCTGGATGCACTAAAAGAGCAAATTATGCTATCCATGAATAAAACTTTTGAAAATATTTAGAGAACTTCTGTCTCAGATCTCATATATGAAATATTTTGTCCTTACAATGGCAAAAGAGTGTGAAAGCCAGTGTTTAGAACAATCCAAACCAAAAACTCTTAAAGTACTTTTTAGACCAAGGTATTTTGTCTCGTCAGGGTCTCCATCCTCGCTCTCTTAGTGTGTAAAGCCCAACACATTCATATTATAGGCATTCCCTTTATAAAATACCACTGCCTACACTCCAAATATGCACTAGTTTAAATGCCTCTAAGTACAGCTGCTCCCTTCTTCAACCAAGACTCTTTAAAAAGAATGGTGTACAGCAAGCCTGTTTGCCTTTTAGACTTCCTGTATCTTACTCTGCCTCTCACTCTTATGTCTTACTCTCTTTCTATGAAGATTTCTTACAAATGTACCACTGTTTAGCTTCCTTCCACTTCTTTCTGGGGAAATAGTAGAAAATATTTTTTTTTTCTCATACTAAAATATCTTAAGTGAACAGACCTTTTATCCTTGTAGCAATTCAACATCAAAAGTGTTGCAGATGATCTACATTTTTATCTGTAAGCATCCACAGTAATGATCAGCACTCTCTACATAAAAAAATCTAGTGAGAAACAAAGCTTCAATTTGCATTATACAGTCAAGATATGGTTGAAAATCCTGCTGAAAAGTTCTGGCATTTCAGTGTTAAAGTAAAAATAAGGAAAAATATATGACTCAATATATTTAAAGCAGCACCATTATTCTTCACTCTCATAAAACTCACTCCAAATCTTTTGCAAAAGTGAGACTCATCAGGACACAGTCCCATAGTGACATCTGCTGAAATTGTCAATAAATCAATTAAAATTAAAAACAAACAAACAAAAAACCTAACAAATGAAAGAATGCAACTGAATTGGCCCAGGACAAGAGTGAAATTTCACTTACTCATTTTTGTGTGGACAAAATATAACTTGAAGACACTTAGCTAGGAAATGGAAGGATGGAAGGGTAATGTACTTTCTCTTATTTTTCTCCTGGTAAGGACCAATTGTTTATTTGCTTGTATTTTAGTAGACAGAATTTCAGACATTCAGTGCTATGTGGACAGAAGATGAGAGTAAAGTTGTTTATAATTATTAACAGAACAAATCTATTTCATATCAAAATAAACTCTCTAACATTAGAGAAAACATTACATTCAAAACCTCTGCTCATTATCATCTCCCTGTATAATGTGGTCATGTGGCAACATTAAAGTTTACATTTCTCTTATTATTTCTTACTCCTTAGCTGAAATACTTGTTACTGAAGCACACACAAAACCTACCATTGTTTTTGTGGGGCCTTACATACAAGAAATTCTCTATTTACATCACTATAAAGGTCAATGTCTATCTTATTTCACAACAGTAGGATGCTGCAGGATAAATAAAATCTGGTTATAAAGCTAAACTGTATGACTGATTTTTAGATAGGAATCCTGCATGATCATAGGGAGGAGATCAACTTCACAATAAACAAGCAATCAAACACAACAAAGATACTAAAGACCGCAACAGATTGTTTGCTCATCTGACTGTTCTGCTAAAGTGGAAACCACAACAGCTTATATGGGAATTGGAAGATACGTCAGCAAGAAGCAGCAGAGACTGCCCCTACAGAGGTTCTGATCCTACCTCAGAAAGGAGTGAAATCCATTGAAGTCAATGAAATTCTTGACAATGAAAATAATAAAACATACAGGAAATTAGTTACTCAAAAGAAAATTAGCTGCAGAAATATTGCAAATTATTTTTGTCCTATTGATGACAAGTAAAAAGTATGTCCTTTTTAACAGGTACATTTTAATTCAAGCAAAATTTTTGCCTCCAAGTAGATGAGCCTAGGTTAAAATATTCTCACAAATAACTTTTCATTTATATAGTTGATTACAATTCAAACATGCTGTGAGGGTTAACACTATTATCAGTACCTATGGCATCTCCTCATTATAAATGCACAAAATAGAGAATATTGGTTGAAGTAGTAATAATTATAAATTTGAATGAACTTTTAAAGTAGATTTATTGCATAGATGGTTGAAATGTTAAAGCAATTAGAACAGCTTTTTTTCAGCAGATTAATTCAGGAAGAGTTCCAAGCAATAGTGAAGTAGCTCTTGGGAAATAATTATTAAAATAGTAAATGGAGTTCATAAACAACAAAGATGCTAACTTAATAAGCAGGTTTTCTTCCTGAATACATGATATGTCGTCACCCTAACCAACCTATAATACAGGTCACCTGAAACTGTATTTTGAGGAAAGAAAACGAACTACTACAGGAACGCTGGCACACAGATCACACTCCTGCTGGAACTGCTTAATTTAGAGAAGCTATGATACTCATCACTGCAATTTAGACTCAACAAAGGATGTAGATTAAGAGGAAGGAAGGAAGGGGAGACAAGAGTTCTAGTCATGATAGTATCATGATAGCTACAATAGAAATTACTTCACTAACTAGTCCCAACAATCTAAAAAAGCTCAAATGTTATTTTAATGAAATGTTCAGGCAAACTTTGAACAATTAGAATTTAGGCCTATTGTGTAGGCTAAAGCTAGGAGATGAGATACTTGACAGATCAGATTAGCTGTCTGAGAAAAACTAGAACTTGTGGATCCATTTTGCGGTTCATATAAAATCTATTTTGTTACAGATCAACACATTGCCATATTGTTTAAAATCTGTATGAGAAATTTTTGTTACCATCCAAATAGAGCTTGGATGCTGACATTCAGAATATTGCAGAGAGTTTTGCATCTCTTATTAACCATGTAATCAGTATCTGATTCAATACAACTAGGACTGGGAGATATCAAGCAGGCTGCAAGTTTATCCCTTTCCAATTTAGAGAGGTCCTGACAGGCAAGCCCAGGTTGAATTAGGAATCTGCTCTTAGTGACAGCCCGTCTCTGTCTGAGCTAGATGCCACCATCTATGTCCCTAGCTGCTGCAGCTGGACTTGCTACAGTGGGGAAGTTATGCTCAAAATGTTGCTAGTCTAGTTAGTGTTTTAACACCCTAAAGAAAACCCACTGCTTTTCTCTGGGGCTGTGCTCACTCACCCAGTGCTCCTAAGGTTGAAATTTCCAGTCTTCTTAAGGATGAATAGGGGGAAAAATACTCAAGTTATGGGCATCCGGAGGTTCTTGCTGAGAGCCATACAATATTCACAGCAGGGGTCTCTTCTTCCTAGGTCTTGGGATCTGCTTGGGTCTATTATAAATGTCCTGACCACAGCCTGCCTCCTTCTGAATGCTTCTGAGGCAAAGTCTTGGAGCCGTATGCTGCCCTCCCCGAGCCCCATTGCCTGTGTGTCCCGCAGGCTCTAGGGATGAGTGCCAGCCCCTGCCTCGGGTGTTCCCAAAGCAAGGCCAGTGCAGGGAGGCCCCAGGCATGTGGCCCCCAGACAATTGCTGCCCTGCTAAAACCAGCTCTCTCCAAGCTAGGGCCAGGCACATCCTGAGACAGTGTCAGGTCAGCACTAAGCCTGTGACAAAGCCAAAATCATATTTACTGTATTACAAGGTGGGAGGGATGGTGGAGAATTCAGCAACAGCTCCTACAGCATCTGCTTTTGGTCTATTTAGGCAAAACAAGACTTTACATCTTGTGCAACTCAGGATCAGTCAAAGGCAGGAGAAACATCAGTCTGATTAGTGGTTTTAATTTGAGGAGAATGGCTGGCAGAAAGGGAAAGACTACTCCCACAGCACCTTGGCTGTTGAGCCAAGTTCTTTATAGGGACAAGGATACAACAGCTGACTACAACCTCTGAAGGGGTATATTTTCTGGGAGATGCTTAATGAACTGCCTAGGAAGACTGTCTAATGGGACTTGGAACAATCCAGAGCCAAGTGCAAATAACATGGTAGGCAATGGGTTGGGGTTTTTCCTGGCTAGAGACATAGGCTACAAGGCTCATTTCTGCATGGGCAATTCTTCAATGGCATCACTGTCAACATCTCTCCTCACTGGAGTCAACAACAGATGGTCAGATGGAGACTGCAGCTGGTACAGGGGAGGTCTCAGCATGCAGAGGCCACATAGGCCCTGGCAGATGACTGTCAAGACAAGAGTCACAAAGAACTATCATGCCAGACTGCATAAAGGCTGCCCAACAGTGACAGAAACTGGATGTTCATTCTGTGGTTTTGGGGGCCTGCACCCACATCCTGCAACATACTTCTTTACCAAAAGAAGCTACACCAGCTACTGCTACAAATGGGGTTCAGAGTCTGGTTTTACTGCCAGATACAATCACCTTCACTAGTCTTGATAATGGCACAAAGGAAGATGCGTCAAGTCAGCACATTCTCCATAACAATAAAAACACAGCAATATTCAGGTTATGAGACCCATTTCAGTGTGTGTCCAGCCTACTTGGCTGACTGGTGACCTTACACAAACCACACAACATACGCTCTTTCAGAAACAGTCCTGGTTTATGCTTTTTTTAAAAATAGGTGAATTTAGTCCACTCTAAACCAGACATGAAGTTCTTTGCTTGAAGGACTCTATATCCCTCTTCTGAGTTGAGGAATTACTGGTTTTAAGGTATTTTCTTCTCCTGCTTCTAGCAGACATTACTGTCAGTTCTTAACTCAAAGCTGAGTAAGGAAACCAATGGCAAAGAACTGAGTTGCCTTCAAAAACCTCATTGGCTTTTAGGTGTCAGTGCCCTGAGGGCACTAATACAGCTTTAGGGCCCCAGACTGGCCTTACCTGTGATCTTCACCCACACCCTCTGTCCAGAGGCTCCATTTAAGCTCAAGTTGTAGTTATCAGGCTTTTGTCCTTAGTCCTGCCTGGACTGCCAGTAAGACCTGTTATTGTCACCACTCTGCTTGCTGGGCTCAGCTACCATAGGGCTGAACCCTGGGTGAGGGCACTGCTCCTGCTGCCTGGCAGTCCCCCTTGGCTTGCTAACCCTTGGGGGCAGCTCTGCTCCCACTGCTTCCTGACACCAGATCTCAGCTGTGACAGCCTTCGGCAATGTACGGTACTGGCTGCTCTGGCCTCGGGGCAAACTGAGAGGAAGTTCCAGGTCTGGGTCATTCTTATGTTCAGAAACAGACTACAGCTCTGGGGGTCTCTGTGACTTATGCATTGAAGCCTGCCCCAGGTAAAGAAAATGTGGTGAGAATGGTCCACTCAGGGACTTTCTGGGGAAAAACAGTGGCTTAAGAAAATACAACAGCTGATGTTGAGAATAAATGGATGCACTTCTCCTTTCAAACAGTACAGAAACAGTAAAAAGAAAGAAGAGCAGTATGTAACAGTGGAGTATTTACAGGGACCTCTATAGAAACCCATGTATGTTCATCTACATAAGCCATCAAGATACCCAAACAGGGCAGTTCATGTTTGGGGACCATTAGGATATTTTTAAATTCTTTCAGACAGACAGCTTGACTACACTACAGCTGAAAACAAATTAGGCTTGACCTGCTGAGCCAGAGGCAGGATTTTTTCCACTCAAAACTAAATTCGATGTCTCCGTTTCTTCTGATTCCTTATCTACTGATGCTCACCCAAAGTCCTTGCAGATGGGAATGTAGGGCACCATATTCAAAGACCATCATCTATAGTTGTGATATTAATGGAAATACTTAGACATGCTTTAAGATCTTCAGGTAGCTATATAGGATGTTGAGGTCCCCATGTAATTGCCCTTTACATCTAATGGGATAAAGGCCTGATGGAACAGGATGGGAGACTAGGGGCTTATAAATGGGATTCAGGTGACAAGGCAGGTCGGAATGGGAAGCACACAGCTCCAGTACCAAGAACAAAGACTTTTTGAAGTCTCATACTGAAGAAGGCCAGGCTTGTGACAACTCACTGATTGTTTATAACCCAAGCACAATCAACCCAAGTGAGTATGATAGGTTGCTCACTAGTTTGTGATACTGTTGTCTTCCTGGGCATGGGCAACATTGCAGAGGTGCTCAGTGCAGACAGTACAGCCAAAACACAACACTGCCCAGCAATGAATTTAAGATTTGTGTCTGGCAAATCTTAAGCTTAAAAGGAAACAGCTTCACACCTTAATGAACCTGGCAAAACTCTTTATCTTTCCCCCATATGGTTTCTAATGAGAGTGGGGAATGATATTTTTCAGCTATGGCAGGACATCTGTACCTATGTAGTAATTATAACTGCAAGCTGTACCTTAGATGTTGCTGATTTGTGGTCATGAAATAGCTTTGCAGAACCTTGGGATCTGTATGGGTCAGTCACAGTTTCAGTTAATAAATTTTTAGTTGTTTTGATGTGGGTTTTGGGGGGTTTTTTGGTTGTGTTTTTTTTTGTTTTGTTTTGTTTTGTTTTTTTAATGTAATTGCTCAGTGTGAATTGGGACAAATGAATTCTGGCAAGACAATCTTGTTATCTAAAGACAATGTATTATAATATGGAGAAAAGAAAAAAATAGTTTGTGAAGATCTGGAAAATTTGGCTCATTTCTGTTGTCATATATAAAGAGATGAGAGGTTAAATCTTGCCATTTAATCTTTCTCTTTCCTCTAAGAGAAAAACAGAAGTTAAAAATACCATACAGTTGAAAGATTAAGTGCTTTGGATCCTCCTCTTTGTAACAGGAAAATCTTCATTAATACTTAAATCAAGAGATGAATCAATGAAAGACAATGGAAATAACCTCATTAATAGAATATGGAAGTCTGACAGATTTTGCAGAACCAGAAATGAGATACACATAAAGTACCACTTCATCTAGAATGGAATCCATTGTGGGTTTACTTAGTTTCTTTCACTGTATCAAATATGAATATTATTTTTTGTTGAAACAAAATGTCTGCAGTGAAAAGTATCCAAAAAAAAGTCAGGCTGCTGTAATGAAACTTTAATTGCAACAGTATTTACAAAGGCTTATCTTATTTGAAAAGATGCTTTTACTGATCCATTCATGCAAAAATTAGAAAGTTCATCCTGAATTGTTGTAATACCTATTACTAACCTATGAATCAAACCCAGGAATAAAGAGCAAGAAATATGGAAATAACTGGAGCTTAATGCAGCCCTTTCAAATGGTGAATGAAAAGGTTGGGGTTTTTTAAGGAACTGTTATGCCAGGATAAGATGGCACCTGTACATTCAGCTTTCTGAATGGGTGGAAGGATTATTCACATTTACTTAAGAAAAGATTCTGCAATCTTCATTTATAAAGGTAATTGCTTTTCTAGGCAAGTAGTCCAAGTCTCTCAGCTAGAGCTTTCATGTGAAATAAGGTATAAGACACTGTGAATAAAGATGGTAGGAACTGGCACAAAGTCAGCATTTTCATTTCCTTTTGTGAGGAGCCAGTTCATCTACCATATAAATTATCAATCCCCTTTTAAAATATGGTTAGAATTTCATCACAGTTATTTTTTCTTTAAAAATCAATTGCAGCTGAACACTACCAACTGAAATTGAAATAATTTCAACTGGAAAGGAACTTTGTTGACAGTTTTCAGTAAATCCTTTACAAAACAGAGTTTTACTGCAGAATACATGTTCTGTAAAACCTGCCAACCTTCCAACATAACAAGAAGCAAACCCAATATGCATAGACTTGGGATCAAGTTTCAGCACAGAATTCTTTCTCATTCTTCAAACTAAGTTTTTCAAAGATATAATCTAATGATCAAACACATTCCATAATATAAATCCATTACAAGTTTTCATTAATATTCAGTCATTACATTTGAAGCACTCAGGTAGAGAACTGCAAGGACAGTCAATTAGGAAGTGATCAGGAAGCAAATTTTTACTTATGCCACATTTCAAACAGATCAGATGGTCTTAAAATGCATAAAATACATTAGCTCAAATGAAGCCCTATCAGCCACTCCAGAGCTGGCATCCCTAGGCTTACCAAAGCCAGTGGCTGCTACACTGATGACTTCGAACTGGAGGCCAAGATACAGACTGCAAGTGAGGGGAGGAAAGAAAAAAAAGGCATAATCACAAATAATTACTGCTCTTTTAGTATTATCTTCAAAGCTCAGAGGGAAAACTAGGAATCTTAGTTCAGTTTCAGCACTGGCAAAGTATTTTTCACTCAAGTATCTACTTCATTCTCCTTCAGAAAAGATGATTGGTATTCACTGCTTCTGATGTACAATCAATCATATGTACGAAGTTCTGCTCAAAAAAGTGTTAGGTTGCAGCTTGCAATATTGAAACTCTCAAATCATGGAAATACTTTCCCATATATGAAGTGAGAGAATATTATTTTTGCCATTCTCTTATTAGGTAACAAGACCTAAATAACTCAGGAAATGCTGAATAGCCTGGTGTATGAGTTTTCTAGATTACATATTAGTTTGTGTATTAGATCACTCATTTCACCAAAAGAAGCAAAAGAGGCAATAGGATATGTTTACACCCATACAAAAATGAGTTCAACATGGCAGTTGCCACAGCTGAAGTACTTCAATTTCTCAAAAACTGAAATAAGAACCCTCACAGATTTATTCCCCTTCGTTGTGGTCAGTTTACTAAGCAGGTGCATCTAAACTGCCCCACCAAAACTGAGAAAGATGACAGACTCTACCGATGCATTGTCTTTCTTGGAATAACTTCCTTACACCAGCAACTCTTTGACTCTTTCTTTCACCAGTCAAGCTGTCAGTCATCCTTGCTGTAAGATGCCAAGAGGTGCCATATACAACTTTTAGAACAAACCCACAAGCTGCTAGCCAGGAAGGCAGCCCCCATGTTCTACTCTACTAGGGAAAGAAAGGGAAATAAATGCTGGTTTACTTTTGAACTTGGGCTTGCATTGCTGAACCTCGTAGCTGAACTGCAGAGAAGGGCAGAATTTAAGTTGCTTTTGTGATGCTTTACAAGTGTCCAGACAGCCTACCTCTATTCCTTTAGCCTTCATTGTAGCAAGGCATTTAAACACATAGTTTGTTTCACTTGGCTTTACTGGGATTGAAGGGCATGTTAAAACACTTCTAATTGTATTCTGAATTGGCACGTCAATGATTAGCAGACCAAGATTATTGTCTGTTGCCATTACTGGGAACCCACATGGATTTCAGACAATAGAAGGGCCTGTCATGAGATGAGAAATTGCTTCTCAAGAGACTGGAAGACATTTCAAGCATGACATTTTTAGCTTCATCACTTTAAAAGGGGATCATATGTACCAACAAAGCAACAAACATGGCAATGGTTCCACAGACTTCTGAAATACCTTTTATGACACAATTATTTTTTAAATCAAATTAGAAAAGATGTCCTTGAAAAGACCATTCGCTAATTCTATCCCACACCAAGTTAATTACTGCCATGTTCCTGCAATTTACAACATCCTGAGTAAAAAAAATCACTAGATTTGTGTTTGAAAAATACGTATTTTATAATTACAAGCAACAGCTGAGACAACACTAACTGAAAGGGATCTGTAAAAGACACTTTACATGAAGACATGAAGTGACTTTACATCTTGCAGCTTTCTCTCACCAGGAAGGACACATCCCTCCTGCCCCATGAAGAAGCCTTTTTAGGAAAACAGAGAAAGAAAAATAGCAAATTTTTATTTTTTTATATAAAAAAAAATAAAATAAAAATATAATCATGAGGTAATACTGTTATACTATTTCAGGTTAAGGACTAGTCAAACCTATGGCTCAAGGCCAGCTAACATGAAACTTAAAATTGCTATCATGTGAAAATAAGGTCTTTAAAAAGACATTTAGGAAGAAATTTCCTATTCCAAGTTTACAAGATACTGCAATTAAACAAACTACCCTGGAATGTAACTATCATTACAAAAAATATTAAATTCTTATGGTGCAAGAAAGAAAATTTCTTTGTGGCTGACAGGTAACTGATGCCTTACAGAAGTAGTGAGGCTGTTCATTAACCTGAAAGGTGTCACATAAATCCTACAATACCATCTCAGACTACTAAATTTAAGCCCCTGGCAGTGACTTTCCATATAAGATTACCCCGTATTGCAGTGGATGGTCCAAAGCAGCCCTGTTTTTGCTCCTCACTGCTGTAACAGATGTGCCTTGTTTGTAGTAACACTACCTTATTTTTAGATATTATTGCAGCCTCCACCTGTAACACTGGCTCCTGCAGCTGTAAAAGCAGAATCCAGATTTCCAAGGACAGCATGTAAGGCTCAGATTCAAGAAAGCACTTAAGTAAATGTTTTACATCTAGCATGAGCTCCAAAGCTTTCCTGTAATTGTTAATGGGCTCTGGAGCAGATTTCAAAAATATCTTCTTTACTAAATGAAAGACAGACCACCATGTGGACATTAGCTAGCAGAAAATAGAGTGCCCCTGTGGAGCGAGAACTGCTCTTATATTAAGCTCAGCAGGGAAACTCTCAAGTTTCCTGGATTGCTGGTACATTTCTCACTTTTGGCCAATAAACTGCAGACATTTCAAAAACCTGATAAAAATAGATCACTGTTTCTAAAATAAAGCACTAAATTGATTCCCATCACATGAGCCCTATGACAAAGCTTGCAGTCAGGTAAATTTTGAAAAAATTCGTGGAATTCTGGCATTGGTCACAAGAACAACCCTATGTATGGAAAATTACTGCAACAAGCTATTTCTTCCTGAGTACCGCAAAAGAAATCACTAGTTCCAGTCATCTTGATATTCATCAGCTGCCAAAGCTTTTCTATGTAAATAAAACTCAATTATTTAAGTATGTTCACAGGGTGGGCTAAACAGAGAACTTTCATTATTTAAATGCTGATAATGTTCTTGTGTAACACATTTCCAACAAAAAGTGGAAGTTTTGAAAAGAAGGTCACACAGACATTATTTTAGTGAACATACTCAATGTTTAAATAATGATGGGTTCCAAAGACATGGAACTAAATATGGCTTATCTGTTGGGGAGGCTGACCAGGGTCTCTGCTAGAGCATTGGGTGCAATTATGAGCCAGAGACTATCTCAGCTGAAGCAAGAATAGAAAAAGGTGAAACACACATGCAAGTCAGGGGCTTGTCTTCATTCACACTTAGAATTTCTATCCAGTTGACTACTATGGGCATGCAAGCTTGTAATACTGGTTTTACTTGCTACTTCTGAATGATGTCTTGCACAGCTGAGTTGTGTATGAATGTCTGCTAACTTTAAAAACCACTTCTATCCAAGATGGTTCTCCTCTTTTGAACCATTGTAATCCTATGGCCTCCTACATAGCCTTCTACTTAGAGGTCCACTTCCCCTTCACTATAAAAAGGAGGCTTCTAAGAAAGATGGAGAAAAACTTCTGACCTAGGCCTGTAGTGGCAGGACAAGAGCGTAGATTTAGACTGGCTATAAGGAACAAATGATGAAGGTGGTGAAGCACTGGAACAGGTTGCCCGGAGAAGCTCTGGCTGCCCCATCCCTAGAAGTGCTCAAGGTCAGGTTGGATGGAACTTTGGAAACTTTTCCCTGCCCATGGCAGGGGGGTTGGACTGCATGATCTTTAGAGGTCTCTTCCAACTGAATGAGACCATGGTTCTGTGATTTCATTTCTGTCTCCAGGGTATATGACTGGGGGTCCTACACAAATGAAGATTGTTACAACCCATTCTTCAGGTAAGGAAGGATAGAATTTTTGGCTTCAAAATGTTTGGGTTTCTATTAATGGAAAGAAAATACAGATTTGTCCAGCTAATTACTGTTGGGGGTGGGGGGAAGTGTTTAACTGTCCTGTAGATCTGGTCAGTCATTCCTGTTTCTGTGTGTATCATGAAAGGCTGGTGAAGCCAACTGGGTATTGTCTAGTTATCACCCTTTTTATTTCTTCAGATTTTTTAAGCATGGGGTCAGTATCAGCTGTACCTGTTCATACCAATCTTAGTTTTGGTTCTCCCTTTGCAGTGATAGTAATAAAGTTCAATCAAATTCCTTCCTGACAAACGTATTTTGAAATAAATACTGTAATTACACTTTTCTGAAACACAGCACAATAATTTGGTTTCCTGCCTCGGGCAATTACTGAGCTAATAATTTTCTAAAATCAAAATTGGTATGGATGAAAAAGTCAGCTTCCTTTCTAATATTCCTAAAGACTTTCTCTATTAAAAAAAGAAAAAAATCCTATTTTCTAAAGGCTCCCTAGAGGCAAATTGTCTTCTAAATTTCAAGAAGAGTTTCTTTTATAGCACAAAGATGACATACTCAATAAAATTTTTCTTCTACACTCTCACTTCCTATTTAAATAGTCATATTCCATCAGGCAGCCTCCAAAAATTGACTGGAGAAGAGGCCCTCTCACCTGACTGGAGTTTTCCAGCTCACCAATTTCATTGCTAAAACTCATCAAGTCTAACCATTTTTCTTATTTATAAAGAAAGGAAAAATACCCTCACTTTTTACTGCTTCATCCTTGAAGAGAGCTTTACTGTTTAAGCTTTAGTGTCTCAGCCCCATGGGCTGCCATCATCAACCCATGTAGAAAACAACAATAAAATGAAATCACCCATAGAGGTCATTCCTTTTGTCCTGTGATAATATGAAGAACCAGAAGCTTAGCAATGAATTCCAGAACTTTAACAACCTGAATAAATTGTGAAGTACAAACCAGCATGAATATAGGATGTGACATTCATTTCACATGAGTCAATGCACAGAGGTGCAGTCTGAAATCCACAGAGATATCCTCCTGTTTTTACTGAGGAAAAATGACAGTGAAAGGAGATGATTTGTTTTTTATATACATGTTTTTCAGTACAGCAAAATCATTTTTTAAAGATGTGAGAGCAGTGTGAAAGAGTAAATGAAATATCATCTGAATGAAAGCACTCCAAAATTGAAACTGAGTACGAGTGACTGGCCCAAGGCTTCTGATCTTCCTTTCCTTCCTTCCTCCCTTTCCCTTTCCCAACCTTCCCTCCCAAAACCGTCCTTTCCCTTCCCTTCCCTCTCCCCCCGCCTCCTCTATCTCTTTCTTTCCTTTCCCCTCCCCCTTCCCCTCCCCCTTCCCCTTCCTCTTCCCTTTCTTTCCTTCTGTTCTTTTCACTGCCTTGTCCATTTTGTCATAAACAAAAGCAGCAAGCCAAACCAAATCCCCAAACCATACCCCAAAACTTGTTACTCAGCTAATTCTTGAAATAGACTTGTGATGACTCAAGCTGGATGATTGCAACACATATGCTTATTTAACAGCACTATCTTTTGATTGAAAAAAAGCTTCTGTCAAGCCTGATTCATCAAAAATGTGATGTGACTGATTTTTATTCATAGACTTTACCACTATTCCTTATGTCACAGCACAGACCTCAACAACAAAAAACCATAGAGATGGTCAAACTGTCCTAGTGCCCAGGATGTTATCTTAGTGACTCAAGGACACAAACATGACTGCCACTTTAAGCTTCTGAGATTAATATAAAGAAGTAAATACAATATATTTTGTATAGTCTAACTGCAGCAACTTTCAAGTTCCTCTTTCTTCCTCACAACATGACCCTACACCTGTTTTTCTTTTTTCTCAAATACCTACAACAGACATTTCTGATTCATGTCTATTGTAGAAATGCACATTGTTCTCTACCTGTGCATTGTTGCCAATTTGTAATTTTAAGACTCTTGAGTTGCCCCAGGGAAAAATCCGTAGCAAATGTGCCTCAAAGCAAGGGAACACAGGGTATATAAGCAGTCATAACTCTAACATATTTCTGAATAGTTGTACGTTTTCTACAGAATCTTTTTTTCAGAAAATAATGGTTTATGGCTTTTGATTCCATTGTTTTTTTATTAATTCAGTTCCTGCAATAAATAAATCAGGAGAGATATGTGTGTATATATATATATATATATATGCCACATAAGTGTAAAAAATCATGCCCTGTTTGGCCTGTTGTATATTGCAGTAAAATTATATTTTGCGGGAAATAATCTCTCTCATGACAGAACTCATTCAATACAAAGACTAAAACACCATTTGAATTGGACAGATAAAGATTTTATGACAAAAGGCATAAATTAGTTAAGGAGCAGGTTTCCATGACTTTATCTCTGAAGCTTGAAGGAGAAGTGACTTCTTTATTTATAACGCAAACCCAGTGCTAACCACAACCTACAATCACAAGGAACGAAGTTTCTATAAAACTAAAAACCTATTTTGACTTAGATGTTTGTACCTCCTGCTCATCCTGTGCTGGCATAATAACAGCAGTGTAATACAGTGTTTTTATTCTATGGGTTCCAAGAGGCCTTAATTAAAATGACAGTTCAAGTTTACCAGATTCACTTTAAACATATGAGAGTCTTTTTCTTCCAGATGTTACAGTCCAAGACTTACTGGAAGGGGTAATGACAAGGAAGATACAACATTAATTCAAGTTAAGCAGAAAGGTTAACCAGGTTTATAATACTAAAAATACTGCTCTCCTCCAGACAGGCTTGGTCTTCAGAGTAGAAGATGATGATGATGTAATAACCAATAAGTTTTTCTTTGGAAACAAGAAACAGCAGCATATTCTTATCACAGAAACTGAACGTGATTGTGTCACATGACTATGGGCCACTTTTGCACATATGCACAGAATGTGTCACTGACTTTATGCAAGCCAACATTACCATCTCCTTGCTCCTTAACACCCAAAAAAGCATGCTATCAGCAGTGATTGTGTGGCTCTTTTAAACTTTAGCTTTAATGCCATACACTTTAAAAACCTTTGAAAGAGAATGCTGTATAAATGAAGCACAATAAAAGGTCATGTTCTAGGAACCGCAGACTGGCAATACAAAGTAGACAGCTCTGTCTGTAATTGCTCAGTGCCTCAGTTACCCAGCACTGAAATATGGAACCTATATTCTTCCATTATAGTTTTTAATAGTCTGAGCTATTAGAAACTGTCATGGAAAAGACAAAGAGAAATTTAAAAAATTTATCTGAAACCACAGGTCAAATGGTAATAATTAATAGGCCTTAAGGATGAAAGAAGGTAAAACAAATTACTGAACAGCCAAGTAAATACTAAACCCTTTACATAATAAAGAAGGCAAATACTGTGGAAAATTGTGGTGTTATCATATAACAGGAGATTTTCTGAGTGTGAACATGAATAGGTTCCTGACAAATCTTAATCCCAATGACTCAAGTTTTGAGCACTGATTTGATAACCCTGAGTCACTTCTGCTCTCTTTCTGCAACCATTTTAAAACTTAACAATATCCTATTTGGTCCGGCTGTCTTAAGTTTACTAAAACAGAATGACTGGGGAATGTCATTCAACTTCTCTGAAATTCACTAAGTTCTCATTTCCTCTCTTTGAAACAATTTTTTTACCAATATCTTCATTTACTTCCTACTCCAGAGTTCTTTCTGTAGGCATTTATCTATGATGTGAAAGTCTGTCAAATTCTTTTTGAAATGCAAGGATGCTACCTCCTCTAAATTTCCCTGATCTTTCTTACCACCAATATCTTCAAAGAACTCAGATTAGCTCAGCATGACCTCTTCTGCCTGAATTCACACTGGTTATCCTTTATCAAACTGTTTTATGAGGTGTTATTCTGCCACATCTTTAAAATAAATTTCCAAAGATTTTCTCAAAATAGGGGCTTTGGAATATTGTTTCTTCATTTTACTCTCCCTTCAGACAACTGTTGTGCTGTCAAAGAAACCTCAAGCATTGTATCAAATACTTAATTAATCTTCACAACAGCAAGTAAGAGTTGAGCTCTCTTTTTTTTTTTTTAACATTAGATACTTTGCAGACAATGGTATATTTAATAAATGTTATATCTATTCTCACTGCACTGCATTTCGAGTCTCTGTACAGAATTTCTGTACCTGTTTCTTCTCTGTTTTGCTAGCACTGTCTAGTTTCAGGTAGTAAGTAAGTTGGCCTATGTCTTTGATAGATACCCAGGCCCTCTGGCACATTTTCTCCATATCCCTTTTTAAGCAGCCAAGACTATTTGAGTTTGTGTTAAAGTGGAAACAAAAACACAAGGGACCCATACTCAGATCACCTCTCATTGCCTGAGATTTTTTCAGCTCTTCTCCTGAGCTGCATTTCATTACAATTATACAGGACTGCCAATAATTTCAGGTCAGGAAACCTACTTTGACATAAATGCCTCCAGACAGAGGAGCACACGAGCACTAAGCTACACAGAGGCAGAGAAGGCAGGGTAAGTAGGAGCAGAGAATGGACAGAAGCAAGACCACTGATCTTACAGAGAAGAGAGAGTGCCTGTGGAAAGCTAAACCACAGCAACAGATTATATACTGGTTAGTATCACAGAAAAATATAGATCTAGTTTTCTCTGTAATTATGTGACTGTTTCTTATGTGACTTTAGCCTCTTGCCCCTCAAAACCACTACCCACTTGAAATAAATCACGTTTATTCTCTATAAATAATAAACCAGGTCACCCCATATCTTCATCCTTAGTAAGAGACATTTAGGCACCTCTGTGTGATCACTATCTTCTCATTTGATTTGCCTCTCCTTCCAATTCAAAAATCTACCTCATGGTAGATCAGTTTACTGATTCCCCAATTCATTCTTTATGCTAATTCTACACTATTACTGCTAAATAATAGTGTTCAGTCACTCTCCTTAGTTCTTTGCATTTTAATATTTTCAGTATGTTCTTAATTATAATAAGCCACAATAGTTTTTGTTCCTTTCTCAGATATTCTAGTTTATCAATATGACTTTCAGGTATGGATTATTCAACACTTACATCTCTCTTTACTTTCCCATATGGGTATTTCAGACATTACTGAGTTTTCCTCACCTCATTCCATTTTTCCTTAGAGTCTGTTTTTAAGTCAAGTATTTTCCTACTACTGCTTACAGAATCTATTTTTGATATAGTAAATTCTAGGTGCTCTCCCACATGAATTGTATTTATCACACTTGACTCATAGCCAGTAATTTTTAAGTCCAGCACAGCTTTGGCTGTATTGATTGTTCAGCATTCTGCATCTCAGACTGAAATTGCTTTTGTAGCTTTGGTTAACTGTCAGGATGTCTGGTTCCCATTTCTGAGAGGGAATTTCCCTGCAGAAGAGGAAGCGCTTCTGGCCTTTTGTGTTCCCCTGTATCTTACTCTGCCAGAGAATTCTGCCAGCTTAGATTAGCACAGAGTCAGGAAAGGACATTCACTGAAATAACCGGAGGTGAGTTCTACACCAAATGGCAAAGCTTGCTTATTCTCCGTTTGTGTTATTCTCCTCTCTCTCTCCCTCTCTCTCCTCTCACTTATTTTTAATTGCACTGTCCTTTTTGCACACTCCTAACTTTCCACTTCCTTCTTACCTATTTAAACACAAGAAAACACTCTTTCCAGCTCTGTCACTGTTCAAGAGGATGCTGAGCAGCATCCAACACTGCAGTGCACTGTAGCTCAGTGTCCCACCTTGGGGTTCACTTGGGACATCTTGCAGCCAAGTGGAGCAGGCTGACAATGCCCTCCCATGGCCTCTGGGGCAGCATATCCTTGGTACCAGCTGGACTCTGCTGTGTGTACCAAGGAGCTCCTGCTAAGCTGTTGTGCTTACGAGATCATTTGTGGGAACACACTGAACAAGAGTTGCTTGTCTTTGTCCTTATTCTGTATTTAGCTGTCACCAATAATCTTTTTTGTGCCAACTGCTCAGTGCTTGAAACCACTGTTCTTTTTTCCGCTTTTGCTTCCTGCCAGATTTTCCTCTTATAATTATCTACTTGAATGAATTTTTTTTACTACCAGTATAAAATGGACTAGTTTAAATGAGTAAGTCAGCACACAATCCAAAGAGGAAATGGGTTAAAGCTTGAACTTAAAGTACCAATAGCTACATTTGTTGATGAGTATACTTGTATTTTATAAAGTGAAAAAAAAAATAAAAAAATTGAAACATGTAATAGTATCTAATCCTTAAGAATGAAAGTATTATATTATTTTCCAATCAACTTTAAATACCTAAATCAAATTAATTTTTCCTGGGCAACTCACCTGAATATAATAAAGCATGACACTTGCAGGAAAAATAGGCCTTTTAATATTATTCTTTGTTGCCCTTTGGATAGCAACTATAATGGCAATGCATTCTTTTCATTGCTTGTCTCTTTCCAGGGACAAACTCATATAGATGTGCATTTGGTGGCAACTTCTGGCCTCCACAACCAATACCTTCTTTACCAGTTCCACATGGTAATACAGGCTTAATACCATGAGCATAGTGTTTTCTTCAACCAGTTAATTTTTATTTGTTTTCTTGGTTGGTAAGTTGCAAATAAACAGTTGAGCTAACCAAGTTTATGATTAAATGAACAATCTGTACTCTGATTTCAATGACAAGCATTAGTCCTAAGTTCCATAGAAGTGTCAAAAGTGTAAAAAGCAACCACTCTAACATAAACATAGATTAATTCCTTTCCTATTTTTACTCTTATTGAGGAATTTTAGATACCCAAACTACCAAATTAAAAAAAAAAAACAACAAACCAAACAAACAAAAAAAAAGCAAATATTTTTAAAAAGGGGAAAAATACACCCTTGATTTGCCTTCTTTTTAAAGCTTCACAATCTTTTTGTATAGACAGAAACACTCTGGCAATCAGACAATTTTATGCAAAAATCAGAGTTAAAATGTAATTTTTAATAAGATTTATTGTTTCTCTTGTAATTTGCCACATTCAACTGTAAACTTCCTAATGCACTCATTGGCTCAAACCCCAACAGTGTTTATTTATTTATTTTTCTTGTACAGACTTGTTTGCATTTGGTTGAATATCTGCAGCAGTTTCTGAATCATCCATGTAAAAACCAAAAAAATCTCTGTACTGAGCAAGTATCTACACACAAACACACAACCCGCTCCCCCACAAAAAAGCGCCCCCAAACAAATTTAAAAAACATACACACCAGGCTTATCACTTCTCTACCATTTGCTGTGGCATGAAAAGATAAAATTTTCACTTCTGTCTCAGCCAAGACTGCCAATTGAGCTTATAAAATCTAAAAACAAACTCATGTTTATTTGAAGTTCTAAAGAATTGTTTAAATTGCCCTTTTTAATGTTCCCACTTAGGCATTCCACATCTTTCAAACACCTTCTTGCATAAATATCAGTTGTGGTATACAAAGGATGTTTTTTCTTCTTGATCAAAATGAAATTAAGTCACTAAGTTTTAAAACTCTTTTTATATGCTTTTTTCATATCCTTCAAAAAAATCTACTTCCTTTGGCCAGTAATCATTAAGACATATTTCATTTACCTTTAAATGGCTGAATATGGATACAACTGTATTTTACTAAATACAGAATTGAAAAGAAAGGTATTGTGATCTGATAGTGAGGTTGGAGACAAAATTAAAGGCAGTCAATATATGGCTTAAGAACTAAATGACTAATTCATTTCATTTTTAGAAAGGATAACTGTTTAGGAAGCAGTGAAAGGAGGATGCCACGTGGAATGGAAACAAACAGCAATGTCCAAGTTGAAAAAAATATTAAATTAAAAATCACAGAGAATGAAGACATGGTGAAATTTCCTGACTGAATACTAATGCAGCTAACTTCATGTTACTCAGTGGTGAATAGCAGCACGTGCATCAAGTGACTGAAAAACATCATAACCAGGCTTCAGAAAGGAAAAAAAACATCTTTCAGACAATTAGAGATACACTGAACATTTGAGTTCATGATAAGGACCAAGAGGTATTTTGAAACAGTGCTTTTGATGCCTTGCCTTTTGAATGGCCTAAGAGCCCTTTAGCTGTGGGTCTGTCTCCCTTTGCTCAGGCTGTGAGGGGAGTGTTTTCCAGAGCCTCAGTGGCAGCATTTTTCTCTGCTGTTCTCATGAGGTCACTCTTGTGGTGTTATTCCCAATCCTTTTACCTGCAAACCACAGCGGTGTTCTTGTGCTGGTTCTTAAGGGAAGTGACTACCACAGGTCACTCCTTTCTTTCTCTCATTTCCCAGTCCTTCACTGTAGCTCTGGGCTTACATTTGGGTAAGCAATGTATACATGCAGAGAGCTTAACAGCCTGGGGTCCCTCCAGTGCTTCTCCAGTGGGCCACTGGGGGAGTTTGCCCATTCCTCTCATTCCCTCTCCTCTTTTCTTTTTTTTCCATTTTCCCCCCTAAAGTAATTCCCCATTAGAGTCAATATGTGACTCATCAGCCACAAGAAATCTAGTAAATCTTCACCTGTGTAAACTTCTCTCAACATTTTTGGGGTAACAGCCTAGTTATCTGCCCCAGCAGAAGACTGGTGCTTCAAATTCGAAGAGACTCTGCCACTCTTGTGTCCCAGCTAATACAGTTTAAAAATGAGCAAACCCATTCTTTTCTAGTGTTCTTCATTTCTCATTTTCTTAAGCACCCAAAGAAATAATTTTGTCAAAAAAGTACTCAAATCAAAAGCCAAGCAGGCTCAAAAGTGATTGTGCTAAAATGCAGATACAAGACTATCAATACACTCTTTGGTACAATTCACAAACCCAGTTTGAATCATTACAAAACCACTGTGGTGAAGTAAATGCTCATTTCCTTTCTAATCTGAATGTGTTGTCAAGTGAGAAACCTTATGAGTTGTCCTGGTCAGGAAAACATCAGTAATGGAGCTCTTGTATCTACAACTACATACACGGGCAAAGATGACAAAAGACAGAAAACACTATCCATGTTTTCAAAATGCAACCTTTTTTTCTATTATCATCCAAATCAGATTTTTTTTTTTGCTGATATTAGCTTAGTAATATTCCTTTGGTCATCCACTGTCAGTAATTTCAACAACATCACTGTATTGGGTAAGAATCTAGGTTAAATTATTTAAATCTATATTAAAAACAAAACTCTATGAAATCTTCCTTATCATAATTATCTGTTGTCCATGTAGAATGCATTAAAACTTCTTTTCTAAGATTTTGGACCTTCAGCTGTTTTGAGAAATTGTTGCAAAAATTGTTTTGAGAAATGGTTGCAAAAGTCTCTTTTCTCTGTAAGAGGATGATTTTGGCTTCATAACATTTAGAATCTTTGGTTGTGATACAAGATTGAGGTGGTTATAACTTTTCAGAAAATCATAGAATCATAAAATCGATTGGGTTGAAAAAGACCTCTGAGATCATCGAGTCCAACCCTTGGTCCATCTCTAGTCCATTTACTAGATCA
>JAWWEV010000083.1:77368741-77386475 GCA_035583235.1 Hafferia zeledoni | reverse complement strand
AGACCAACCCCCACCTGGCTAGAACTTCCCTTCAGGTAGTTCTAGACAGTGATGAGGTCACCTCTGAGCCTCCTCTTTTTCAGGCTAAACAACCCCAGCTAAACATTTCCAAGAGGATGACCAAGTTTTTTTCTCACTGGCAAGCAGTCAGCAAACTCACCTGGTCATCTTGATTACTATTCTGATCTGGTCCCCTCTTCTCTCTATACATAAGGGACCATAATATCTGATGATTAACAGGAAAATCCAAAATGTAGACTACAATTTGAAGTTCCAGTAAGCAAGATAAAAATGTAAATGAGTTTAAGGGGAGAAAAATTCAAAATTTCTGGGCCAGGAAGCAAAAAGCATTCTGCAGAAGCATCAATATATATTTACTCTCTTGTATTCCTTTTTCTACACACATGCTCATGACTGTTCAAAGACAGGACAGTGAGGTAGGTGGATCTTTGCGCTAACTTGGTGTAATATTGCTTATATTAAGCACAAATTGCACTGGTATAAATCAGTGAACACAGTCCTTTTCTATTCTGAAGGATTATAGTGTAATAAAATTAATTTGAACAGTGACACATTTGAGATCTTATTAATATATTATTTCTTAAATTTGCTGAACTGGTAAAAATATTTTGTAACAAGTAAATATATCCACTTTGGCTTCCAAAACAAAAGAACTTACAAAGTTTCTCTAAACTAAGCATTCATTTTAAAACACAGTATGCACACAAGAATGATCTTGATGGTGTATATGTGATAATTCTTGTAACAGTTTATCAAACCTTATTTACTTTTATTATTAACAATTTGTTACCTTAATCTGAACTTTCACAGCTTAAATTTCCACAGTTTGGATGATTTACTTCTGGTGAACTACAGATTAACCCTGTTATCAGATACCTTTTTCCTAGAGAAGTACCTTTTATCATCCCCTCGATAAACTAATCAGATCAAGTTCCACGAATCTTTCACCACAGAGGAACTTTTCTTGATCTTTGGTCATTCTCATTCTGTAAATACTCTTATCAGCACCTTTCTTGAACTAGTGACACATAAGAACTAGTTTGTAAACTCCTGTAGGACTTGAATTAAAAGCAAAGACATTTTTAAAATATCCACTCCACTGCAACTAAATATTACGCTTGGCTTCAGAGTCACACCAGGAACTGTCCTATCATGACTTCCAATCATTTCCACAACAAAAGTTGACTACTTTTAAGTATGGCCTTTAATCTTTGTGTGTATCAATACATACACACACACATATATATGTATCTCTTATGTCTTGTTCTTTGTCCCTTCTGAGATAATGTTGACTAATCTGTCTGTACGTGGCAAACATAGTGGATACGAAACACTTGTCTGTTCCAGGGGAATCTGCCATTAAAAGTAAAACAAATCTGGCTTCAAGATAATTACTTTGGTAAGTAATACGCAGGGTCAGAAATACCAAATGTAGAACACATCTTGGAAAACGGGTTGTCTAAAGCATTGATATGGAAGATGCACCAGAGAGAAGAGATTTTAGTGTCACAGCCAGTGGCAGATCACCTGCACAACTCTATGAGAAAAAAAGGACCCTCTGAAACTGAGTTAAAATATTTATATTTTTTAAAATAAGCAAAAATAAAAGATTAGAGCCTTGCTAAGGACACCATGATGAATATTATGAAACGAACACTTTAAGGATCACTGCAGTAAAAACCAACAAACAAAACCCCAAATAAACAAACAAAAACAAAACAAAAAACCTTCCCAACATTTCAACAGCAGAGGTGAAAATATTTCTTAGAGATTTATTTCCACAGTAGAGTGTTGCATCCAAAACACAGAACTGACCAGTTATTCTCTATGTGATGAATAAAAAAGTATTAGGACTTTTTCACTTTCCTTTTACTGCTGAAAAGAACAAAACAGCTGAGGTGTTTTTTACACTCCTCTCAGACATACTGATAAAATATCACAATTCTGGTGTATTTCAATTCAGTTAACTATTGTCATCATTCTTTTATCTGTTATGGCCCTGGAATAATTGTGCTTATTCTGAATTTCTACTGATGAAATATTCTAAAAATCCTCCAATTCTGTGGCTAGCTTGAGAAAAGGAGGAGCAATAAATAAGTTTGAGCAATTTTAAGTTTACACCTATCTCCTGAAGGGATTTAAGATAAAAAAAACAGTTAGAAGACAAACTGTGGGATAAAAGATCAATGAAGGCTGACAAAGGATTTAACAGATTGTCCTCACAGGCTGTATTAAAATAGAGGTCAATTAAATGAGTTGGTTGCAAATAAATATACTTGCAATATTAAGCATTTACTTAACACTTAACTGAAAAGTGCTTTGCAAACAATTAATTAGTCTGTACAAAGAAAAAGTATCAAACAAATTACATTGACTGGGGAGAGCAAAGTTAAGAAGGCCAGAAAGTTGATTTAATCCTATCTTTTTCTTTGGTCTCTATTTTGAGCAGCATTCATTCTATTGTATTACAAAGTGAGTTACTTTTGAATAGGAAGTTAAGAAGACAAGGAATGAGAATTGACTATGGCTCAACAGGTTTGAACTACTACCTCATTTTAAAACTCTTTGTCTCTTGATAATTTATACACAGCTAACACTCTGTTTTCTTAATCCAATTGAGAAATTCAAATGTCAGAACAAAGACGGAAGTAACCTTTTAAGTTTTCAAAAATATTTAAGGTTTGTACAATAAACTATAAAGAAAAAAAAAAGAGATAAATTTATGTAAATGTAGATTTTTAGTCATGCACACTATGATCTGAGCCTGTGATTCAAATGCAATTTAAAGTTGTGTAACCCATTGAACAGCTTAGAATACTGGAAACAATACAGTGAATGCAAGAGTAAAGGAAGTAAAAGTAAAGCAAGGGCCTTGGAAGTCCAATGCTTGAACATGTATTTAAGAAAAATAATATCTGGAAAACTCAATTAAACAGAGATGTTTTGTGCTTGTTGGCTGTTTGGGGCTTTGTTTGTTGGTTTGTTTAGTTTTCTTTTCATTTACAAGAAATGGTAATTTCTCCATTCTCTTGGTAGAACACAAGCAAAATATGCTTTTTTTGCCAGTTTTTTTTTTTCCTTTTTTTTGAGAGAGAGGCTGTGAATACATTAGCAATCCCATTGCAACAAACAGTGCAGTCTCAAACCAAATTCTCTGGTTCACGTCACTGCATTTCCTATGTGCTTGCTCAGTTCTTAGAGCAGTTTGGTGAACAAACTAGGTTTTAGAAAACTCAACTAGAAGTACTGAACCAAAGTGCTCTAAAACTTTGATGGGGATGATTAAGTTCAAACTCTTACAGAGCTGATACCACCACATCCAAGTTCAGCATCACTAAAAGTTCTTAAAGCATAGCTAACATGAGAAGGCTCCTCCAGTACACAAAGTGACTGCCAAAGGCTGAAAGTCTTCAACTTTTTCTTCATCTGTGCTGTTCTTTCTTCAATCACCATGATCTTCTGGTCTGAAATCCTTTCTTTTCTTTACCTGCACTTTCCTCTACTGCAAGCACCCCTGGTTAAACTAATTTTTTTGCTACTATTACTTATTATCCTTTTCTACATTTATTATATCAGTCAATGGGTACCCCTTTCCACTCTTGGAAAAAGAGAGAAGTGACTTCAAGCCCCAGCAATATGATACTACTTATGTATCTTAACCTCTACAACAGGGCTGCAAGTGTCTTGGGCAGTAGCTCAGCTTGATGACAGCACCAGCAGGTTTCTAACTTATGATTGCAGTCCAGTGTGAGAGGAATGTTTCATTTCATAAATAAAACAAAAAAACAAACAGGAAAAATAATCACACTTTGAGGTATGACTTTAATCTATAAAAGAGGGAGTTCAGATAGGAGCACATCACTCCAACTTATCAGGGATGAGCTGAGCTCTGCAGGTTGTTTGAATTCGAACTGCCAGGCCTGTCATGTGAGAGAATTTAAAATGACAGCTCCATCCATCACTGAAGTGTTGCTCCCACATGCATTCCTTACACGTTTATCCTTGGGCATGTGGGGCAAATGGCTGACACAGAAAGCACAGACCCAAGTATGTCAATGGATCATCATGAGTTGGGAAGGGCATGGCCACTCAAGCAATAGCTCCCTTTAGGTTGGCCGTAGGTGCACCAGGGCACTTTGTCACTCTCTGCTCTTTGTGCAGAAACACTTTCTAGAAAAGAAATTGTTTCTCTGTGAGGACTCTTCAGACCACAAATATGAGCATGCTGATTATCCATCCTAAGGTGGAAGAACCATAGCCACTCATAGGAGAGAGAGGTATACCTCATAAAAATTGAATACAGTGTGGAAAATAGGATGTAGCTCTTCTTCACTGGGCAGAGTGGGGAAAGACTTCCCTGCTGAGAAGGTTCTTTTCCACAGGCCCAAATAACTGGTTTTGCCCTTGGTTTAACCCTCATCAAGAAGTTGCCCTCTCTCTCCCAAGCCATGGCCACTATGTTCACACTCTTTTCAAGTTACATTCACTCTTGCAGCACCTCCTTGCAGATCTGCTAGCAAGCAAAGCCTCTCCCCCTTACTCCTGAACAGTGATTGCTGCTCTCACAGTTGTTTAGTCCACTTTCCAGTCCCTCCTTTCCTTGGGTGGCGACTTGCAGACGTCCCAGCTAGCAATGACCTACGGGGATCTGCTACTGCTACATGAAAAGTTTAAAAAGAGAAACCCTGGGACTGTGCCAGTGGATACTGCTGGGACTCCTGGACCTCTGTGCTGAGAGCAAGGGTTCAAGGAGGGGAGTAATTGCCATCAGGTAAGGGACTGCCTGTGAGAATTCTACTGATAAGTCTGCAGGGTCTGTTGCACCACATCCAAGGTTGCCAAAAAAGCTGCCCGACCTCGTAACAAAGACAGTAAGACCCACTGCAGCCCAAGGGAAAGTCATGGAGCAAGTCCTCCTGGAGCAAGTTTCTGGGACATGAAGGACAAAGGTCTGTCTGAGAAGGAGGTTAGAGTTCATTCCTCCTGAGACACCTTCCAACCTGAATGTCATCTGGAAAATTTAGAGAGATTTATGCCACCAACGGTGTTTTCGATATAGGAAAGTAAAAAGGCATTGAAGTGAGTGTGCAGATAATGGAAGCATGACCTAATATTACAGAAAAACCTAAATACTCAAGACATATAAAGTGTATCAATCACTACAATTTATTAAAGAATGCCAAGTGTAAGCTCATTTTCTGCAATCTCATTAGCAATGTGTATAAACCAAAGCTCAACCAGAAGTAGATCAACTTGTAAAGTGTTGGCAGGCACTGTCAAGTAATGAAAAAGTTTAAGATAAAAAAAACAAACCCAAGAGTTATAGCTTTTTATTCTTACATTACAAATATCAGATATTGTTCCTCATAATCATATAGAAACCCTTCTGCAGTGAAATTTTCATTACTTTAAATCATAAGCACTGAAAATTCTACATAGATGAGACCAGATGACAGTAATAAAGAGACACGGAGCACTTGTATAAAGCCTATATCAAGATGTCTCAAGGCTTGTGGAGACTGTGATATGACAATATGCCCCAACTAATGTGTGTACCGACAGCTGGAGTACAGTAACAGCAGTTTCAGAACAACACTCTGCACCGCTGACACTGGATGTCTGAAACAAAATGAGGAACAAAATTAATGAAGGAAGGAATAATGGGGCAGGGGGGAGAAATCCAGGAAACATCAAACCTCTTTTTATGATATCCAGGAGAATAACAACCTGCATGTTAGAAGGCTTCCCATTAACACTTTCACACAACATTTGAAGTGTGATTACATAAAAGACACAACCGAAAATGAGACTGATCATCTCCTTCTTTGTCCTTTCACTGACAGTGCTACTAACTCTTCATCTTTTCAGGTTCTCTATGATAGTATGACCTTAGACAAGACGAAAACTGTTCTGCTCCTCAGGGAGATTCCTCCTTGAATCCCTACACAAAACTGTCTGCTTAAGTGGTGCTTATACTTCATTTAGCAGCCCCACTCAAGAGCTTCTTCTACTGTCACTAACAACTCTTTTGAAAATATGAAAATTTCAAGATGTCAAAATCAGCTTATTTCTATATTTCTTCTCTCATTTGTTCTGACATTCTCTTGGTCATATATTTTTTTCATGTATAACAAACTTACTACTTTCCCTCTTGAATTTTTGGGGTTTACATTGGGTTTTGTGAGGTTCAATTCTTTTGTTTTCCTTTGAGATTTTTTGGTACTTATTATCATGACTCTTAACATTTCTTTCTGAAAGCACTGTTTTTTTAAAAGATCAATTATGTTAAAAATACTTCCTTTTTCTCCTTGACAACACCTTCTTTTTTTTTTTTCTTTCTTCAGTTGCCAAATTCAGAATTGTTTTGTTTGCCTTGACTAAGTTTGCAAAATCAGGGGAGACATCAAAGTATGGGGTTTTCTTAATATTTTATGAAGGGTTGGGAACAGACTATCAGTGAAACAGTGGTTATTATAAGTAGCCATGACTACTTAATTATTATATTATTAGCCGTATTCGTATTATCATTGTCACTATTAAAATAGCATAACTGAAGAGCGTAGGTTCGGCAAAGTATTAAAAATACGAACGCTCATCTGAATTCTGTGTCTCCCTAATAATTCACTGGAAGACAGAAAGAGACATTATAACACTCACTGTACTAACTAGCAATACAGTTGAGGCAGAATAATCTAAAACTGCAGTACTGCCAATACTTCTGCATATGAGAAAGAACATGTAAATTGCCCATAACTGAGTTAATCAAACATCTGAAGCAGGAAAAGTTTGAACTGAAAAATGACATTTTACTTAATGGCAATAATAATTTATTTGTAGATTTACTTCTGCATTTGGACTCTAGGGATGAATGAGATGAACTCATAGTCTCCTCTAGCTCAATTTTTTAATGATTCTATGAAATAAACCAAATTACACAATGTGAAATGACAGATTATACTAGTCTTTAAATGAACAATAGAAACACTGTACAATACTGTATGGAATTATGCTAATGCAGAAAAAGACATACAAACTAAGTACACTCTGAAAGCTTATAATATTGAACCTTTGCCAACAGCAGCCTCTTACTAAAAGGAGCTGCTGGAAATCCTGATAATAGGTCTGGGTATAGAATTTCTGTATGAAGGGTTAAAGAAAAAAGTAAAGACCTTCTTCTGAGAGC
The DNA here is from genome assembly GCA_035583235.1 of Hafferia zeledoni. NCBI lineage: Eukaryota > Metazoa > Chordata > Aves > Passeriformes > Thamnophilidae > Hafferia > Hafferia zeledoni. The sequence goes on along the minus strand of JAWWEV010000083.1, from coordinate 77,379,271 downwards.
AAGCTATCATACTGCATCATCTTACTCGGATATTGCAAATGAGTGTGGGTGTTGGGTTCCCTAAAGCAATTCAACAGAAATAATCTAGCCTAATGCTGTGGAAATGCAAGGCAAAAAAGTTTGAAAAAAGACTGTAACCATCTGCAGCAGCTTGGGGGTAGCATTGTGACTACGAGACTAAAGTGAGAAGAACAGGCTTTATTTTACAACAGTCATTTTCCACCATTTTAAAAAGCTTCTTCCATTTAAAGTCATTAGCCACACCTAACATGCCATCCAATTGATCATCCTCTCCAAGTCTTCATGCCTTAAATTGTGATTTTTGAGACAATAAAGTAAAACTAAAGGCTTTAATCTACAGTAAAATATTAGTTACTGTGATTTCAATGAAATAAAATGCATAAACACATACTATATGCATCTGTTTGGGTCAATATACTGTGCACAAAGCAGAATTTGGAGCATGTGCTTAATATTAAATTCATACTTAAACTATATAATCAAATGTGTGATTCAGTGATTTCTAAGCAAAGAATAGAAATAATATGAGCAGACTTCTATGTCAGATGTTGCTTACAAAAGGAGTTTCAAACCGCTATGTATTATTTAAAGAGTTAAAATCTGGGTGCTCTCCTATTGACATTGAACAGGACTGCATAATTCTGCTACTTGAGCAAACGTGAGGAAATCTGAGACAAAATTCATCCCCCATGAGAGACAGAACTGCACAGTCAATAAGAACCCACCGAGTGATCAGGCTTTCTGCTAACAGGTTTCCTAACATAGAGAACTTCCTGAAACACACCTTGGGGATTTTGTTCTCCCACAGACATATTTCAAAAAGGTAGTCAGACTGCTAAGAAGAAAATGAATTTGTATAATTCATTTCTATCTAAACTTCAAGATAAAAAGGATTAAAATTACAAAACACAGTCATCAAAATACATTTTAAATTATGTGATGGACCATTTTCACTGCTAATTGCTTAGGTGGGTTTTTCTTGATTTTTTTTTTTTTAAAACCCATTCTTTTCCTACTTAGTTGCCAATTGGGTATGGATAATTATACTTCTGCTGTGGTATCCATAGATTGCTACATATTTCTTTCATCCTTCTTATGATGAATGTGTGTGTGAAGGGCTTATCTATATGGCATTTAGATTAGAAATTAAAAAGCACAGTACGTGAGAATTTACCAAAGATGATAAAAAGGACCAAAAATGCATTTGGTCTGTTAGACACTGACATTCTAGCAAAACACGTTTTTTCACATTTTTCCCCACATGAAACTGCTCCCATTGTATTCTGAGATGCTACGTACATAGCTATGATCTCTTATGCATAATGTTAGCTTTTGATTAGGACTATTTATAGACTGTCTGGAATCTTCCATATAGAAGTAGAAATTTGGAGAATGTCCTTAACAGACTCTTAATCTATGCCAACCCATCCTAAAAAGGGCTTCTTTTACTCACTTGCCTCCTGATAACCAGTAAGCAAACAAAAAAGTAAGGTTTAGTGTGCAAAACCAAACTAAGTCTCCCCCTCAGACAGCGAGGTCTGAACAGCTTGCTGGACCCTGTGCAGGTAAATGCCATAATTATTGTCCCAGCCTTCCCGCTGTTTCTTAGTATTTCAATAATAGACCATCTGTGGCTCACTGCTGATGAATCATCTTGCATCTTAACATAGTGTTTGAATTATCTTCATTCTATGTAGTAGACATGATTCAAACGCTATAAGGAAAATATTTAAGAAAGCTGGCTGGGTGGGTATCTGAGTAGCTAGCTGTTCCTTACCCTACTAAGACCAGGTTTATAAAATAAGCTAAAGCAATCCATTTAGAAGTACAGTTCACCACAGAATGCTCCTGCATAGCCACACCTACTATCTGCTACTAATAAATCTCATGGTAATGAGATGATATCGCGCTTCCCCTACAGTGCCATGAATTTCAGAGGTGTCCTTGCAGGGAGATACAAAACAGCAAACAGACAGCTAGTTAAGCTCCAAAGCAGCCCATTGCACTGGTATCTATACCAGATAACAGTGTTAAACCACACAGTTAGAAGTACCAGAACAGTGTACCATTTCTCTGCTTAGCAATTCTGAGGGGAGAGGGTGAAAGGCAAATAGGGGGGAAAAAAGCCCCACAACAACAAATACAATACAGAATCCAAAAGTTCTTTTCACAAACTTTAGCCATTAGAAACAAAATTTTTACCAGTCAGAGCTTGCTTTCAAAAACTTCTTGGGATTTTGATCTGTCCTCTTACTTCATTCAAGTTTTATAACCATATTTTCTACTCATCTCCACTACTTTCCCTGCCACAATATGCATTAGTGTAAAATGGTAGTCTTATCCTCTGTTCTTTCCTTTCAGGCATTTATTTTCTTCAGAGAATTGTTTAAGAAGTTGAAGGAATAGTCAACAGTTGCTACTGATATGATAAGGTTAACCATGAAAAAACAATAGATCAGAACACCTCCAGTTAAAAAAAAAAAGTATATATACATATACACATACATATTCTTCTGTAAATGCTAAGAGACTAATAAGGCTAAGGTTGGAGTATTTAATTTCCTCCCTATTTTAAATCTATCAAGACAAGCTTTCAGGCACGTAGATTTCTTGAGGCTGTTTGGATGTTGGGCTTTTTATTTTGGTTTAGGTGATTTGGGGAGATTTGTTCTTTTTTTTTTTTTTTTTTTTAACAGGCCCCATAAATACATTAAAAGCTGCAGGACAGTAAGATCAGAAAGAGCACTGGTTCCCTTTCCTCTAATGATAATGCACATTGTTATACAAAGGAAACCATCCTAAGTTCAGCAGGTGGGACCAGTTTATCACTGTGTGGGTGTGACCAAAGCTGTGTATTCTAAACCCTCTACGTCATTTCTCATGAGCTGTTAACAATGGACCATTTGCAGCAGCTGCCCAGGGCACACCTGACCCCTCAGGCTGCAAGCTGGGTGTTAGAGAAGCCTGTGAGATAAGAGTTGTGATAACTCCCCTCCAGGAAGTCATTAGCACCTTCACACCCATGTGGGGTCATGTCTGCTAATGGGTCATCAACGATTCCAAAAGTACCCCATGACTCACAGAGTTAGATCACCCATTGTGGAACTCCCTGCCCTGGGGGACGTACTGGGCATTCCTACTTGAACCTGAGGGGATATAATCTTGGGGTTTGGAGACTTGTGGGACCACTCACCGGATCCAGAGGAGGACCAGAACCTCGACAGGACTGCAACCACCACTCTTCACCTGACTGCAACCATCATCTGCACCAAGGTTTTCCCCTTCCCTTTACTTTGGACTTGGGGGAACCACAGGGGCTAATGAACACCACTCCGTTTGTGCCCCAGGGTGCTGGGTTATACTTCTGAGTTTTGTGGGGCAAACCCAATTTCTCTTTGTATCATTGTATTCATTGTAATATTTTTATTAAATTGTAACTCTGATTTATAATCTCTTTTGTGCTGGGTTCACTTCTCCTGCTGGTTTACCTTTAAACCAGCACAGAAACACAGAAATCCAATGCCACTACAGTACTTTGCAGAAGCAACATCTGTGGAATATAACCTGTGAAGAGAGTAAGAGAAAGACTATTTTGCTAAAGGCTGAAAATATTCAATGTGCATCCTACTCTACCTTATCACATTCAGAGAACAGCTTTGTATTCATACAGGGCACATGTCTCCTCTTTCCTTAACTTCTCCTTTATTGGGGTCACAATTCCTGTGTGATTCTGCAAACCCAAAAAAGTGTCCGGATGCTGTGAGTTACTCTGAACACTCAGTCTTGTACTCTATGTATCCTTTCTTCTTCCTTTTCTGTTCCATGTGCCGTAGGGATTAGCAAAAGAAAGCACTTTTGTCTGCCTCAACCTCTTTTCTTCATTTCCCCAGAACAAAAAGCCTCCTGCCATTCATTGGAATCCCTAAACAAGTAACGTAAAACTTTCCAGGATTCACTACCAGGGAACAGAGTGTAAGCCAGCATAAAACCCCAGGGAACATACATGGAGAAAGCAATATATAGCTAGTGCCTCCTTCTTCAGTAAATACCATCTTTTTGTAATCCTCAGAGGTCATAACAGGTAACAGAAAAAGGCCAAACAGGGACATGAAGGCTGTATAAGGATAGTAACATTGCAGAGCAAGTCCTGAAAGAGAAGTAGTAACCAAAAGGACAACAAGCTCTGGAGAAGCTCATGTGATACCAAGAAATAACATGACTTCAAATCTTCCTGTGGGGGCTGTAGTAAACACTTACCAGGACACTGAAGCTTCCAAGAGTAGAAAGTTCAGCAGCTGCCTAGTTTCAAAAGAGTCCTCAGCTGGCGGAAGTCAATGTAAGACAAAAGTTCTTCATATTCACCTTCAGCTCAAGCAGCTTTGCCAGCCTGGCTGCATATGCCATACCCTCTGCAGAGCAGCTCGGTAGAAGAATGTGGGTGACAGTAACTCCCACAGACAGGGCTCAGACCCAGCAGAAAGTGGAAAAAAGTGAATCACCCTGGTCTCCTGGTACACTGCCAAGGCCAGATTTCCTGCTTGTGGGATGAAGCTCCATGTCATGCTCAGGACCAGGACTGAACCTCCCTGCCTCTGTCAGAAACTGCCACAGAATTAGATGACAATCTAATACCTTCTCTGTTTCAAGCATTTACAGCACATACTTTTACTGAAATGATACTTAGGCAGAGTTCAGATCAGGCACCTGAAGTCACAGAACAGCAAACTGAGCACCAAGGGCAACTGCAGATACACTTGAGTTAGCTTACCTAACACTTTAAAATTGGTACAGGACCACATTACTTGAGACTTAAAAAACAACGTATTTTTCTTCACCAAATTAAAAGCAATTTTCTTTTGTGATTTGGCCATAGAATTAAGATACAGGCTCTTGAATTTACTGCTTATTCTCAGCATGAAATCAGGAAATAAAACATCATTCTTATCCCTATTGACTTATTATTGCATTGAGTCATGAATGGAAAACAAGTTTCTCACCAATTTTGCAAAGTTCTAGAAAGTGATTTTATTTTTTTTTTTAAACACAAAGACCCACCAGCAGGATTTATCACTCAACAATCTGTAAGGTACAACCAGATATATTTTGCTTTCAACTTGGCAGAGGGAATATATAAACCAGCTACTCCTGGCTTATAACAACTCTTTTCTTAACTATGAGACTAGATTGGTAGCAGTTTCTAGAAGCCCTGCTAAGATGACACTGAAAATTGACAGTTATTTTAATGCAGAATTTCTGAAAGCTTTAATAAATGTTACCACATCTAAGCCACATTATGATTACACATAGGGGTTTAAAACCAGGTGGCTTTTTTGGAGTTGTTTTTTTTGGGGTTTTTTTTAGCTCTTCTAAAGCTGAAATTTAAGCCACTTACAAAGTCACTCTCCAAATATTTGTATATTTAGAGAATTAAGATTTTCAAGATTACATAATATGAGTAGATTTTAATAAATCTGTGATCCTCAGATATTTTGCCTCCCACTTTGATTTGACATTTTGCTTAGAGATGATCTGAAAAGGTATGATTTTCTCCATTGTGAAGCCTTTTTATTACCTTGTTCTATCAGTCTATCATTTCCATTTGCATTCAACTCTCTCCTGAATGTGCTAGCATTCTTAGGTGACATATCCTTATTAGAATCAACACACCCTATTTCTGACCCTTGCTGCTATGCCACTTTTTGCAATAATCTTTCTACATAAAAACTTCTCACAGTGTCCTTATTTATGATTCCCATTGCTGTTACAGGTTAAACATTAACAGGTTGGCTTCAGCATTTATAATTTGTATTTTATCTGAAGCACTGTCACTTGCAAGTGGCAACTATATATTAAATGCCATTTAAATATTTCAGAAGATAATTAGTACCTAAGGTATTTATTTCAGGCATGTGATGTGAGCCTAACACAGGAACAGGCACTACAATGCCTTGAACATTTGAGCCCAAGACACTCAGAACATGTAAGCGTAATATTTAACACTGAAGTTTGATGGAGTGAGATTGAGGAAGACATGCTGAGGTTGAGCTACATAAGTGTGTACAATATGAGGTACCTAAGCCAAGTCCAAAGAGTACTAAGTCACCTTATTGGAAATAATACTGTGGAAAGATGGAGGAAAATTATGACCAGCACACCTAGATTGGACAATATGTCTATCAAACATCTGCAAGACTGAATCTGGTTGATGCTTATAAAAAGACCAAAAGAGAACCAAAGGCTATGAAAAACAAACAAAACCACAAGAATGCTACAGTAAGCCACTTAAAAACATAGTACTTCACATTTCTGAGAACAGAATGCTATGATATCTCTGGGAAGAAAATGTTGCTGTGTATCAGGTCATTAGAGTGACAAAATTAAAACACATTTTCGAAAGAAAAGAGGTGAAAAACAATGGTCCCTAAGAAACTCACTCACTGTTTCTTCACACTAATGTTTTAGTTTAAATGGAACAGATGAAGCAGACTTTTCAAGGTTGTTGTTTTTTCCACACTTTTCCAGGCTCCAGTCCTACAGTTATGCAAAGTCTGTACCCATTATAGAACTAAATAAGCTTAAGGGAGATACAAATATTGTATTTTTCTTTATCACTATTTGCTATTTTGTTAACTCCAAATTCTATGGGTGATTGCTGGCACTTAGGCTGCTATTCCCTATTAGCTCTGTTACAAACAAAATCAATGTATTTTCCATAATTCCTCAGTACATGGGCTGCAAAATAGGACTGAAGCAATCTAACCTACTGGAAGACTTCAGGTATGTTCAACAGATCACTTTTTTTTTCTTTTTTTTTTTTTTTTAATTATAGTGGTTAAACATAACTCCTACTTTCACTAAGTGTTTCATTAGACCAGTACTGGACAGCAACAGAAAATATAGTAAGCCCTATGCAATTGAGGTTCCGTTCCACACACTGGGTAGCTAGAGCTATTTTTTTTTTGTTCATTTGCCAGTTGACAAAAAGACACAAAATGGTCTCAAAAATCCCTTCTTCTAAAGGAAGCAATGTGCCATGGTTATGCTGAACACAGAGTCCCAATCAAGTGTCCCACTCTCTAGAAGCTTCCCCTGAACTTCTGTTTAAAGCTTGTCAGCTGCCTTCCAGCATGGTCAGATAAAAAGGAAGTTTATCTTTGGAAAGCAACTATGCAGTGGAAATGGGACAGTCCCTTTTAACTAGTTCTCAAACAAAAAATTCAAGATATTTGGACTTGTATTACAGAAGTCACAACAAAGAGAGAGATCCTGAAGAGCTCTAGTTGAAATTGGTCGAAAGCAAGATGCTTATCTGCAGTACTTGCAACTTGAAAAAGATGGCCTGTTCCAATGATTTTAACCTGTTCCTGTCAGGACCAGTTGAAACACCGTAGCTAAAGAGAGGCTGGGGGAGGGTGGAATGTCTTTCTTTTACTTTATTTTAAATGCACATTCTCCCATACAATCCTATGAAGGGAGTACTTTAGACTTTCTGATATTTGTAATACACATAATGAATCCCTGAAAGTCAATCAAAACTAGACAGGAGTCTTACAGGTCATGCACATTGGTTTGCTTTTTTTCCTGATCCATCTTTCTTCACGAATTTATTCTCATCAGCTGAGAATAAAAAAGTTGGTTAATAAGCTAAAAAAGCATAAACTTTGCCATTGAGAATTAACATTTAGCTTACTTTGGTTTATTAGTGGAGAAGATACACAAAGTATGGGGATGTACATCGCATGTCTTTTTAGTTACGCAAGTAGAAAGAAAATTGTATTTCCTACCTGAAACAGGTTTCAAAGTTTATTTTATTTATTATGTTGTGCTTTAGGACACTGGCCTTTTTAATTCACAGCTGATTTGACAAGGACAGAGTTCAAGTGATAATTAGATTTTCTTTTATTGATTTTTGGCTGGTAAACAACCAACCTAATCTTGTTACATTCTGCCCTAACTTTGAGCCCCTTCATGATTAACTACTCCAGACACACATTTGAATTGCTTAGTGGCAGAAGTAAATGGGACTTGTATTCCGGCATGTAAATTAATATAACAATTCAGACAGTCTGAGCACTAAAACAGCTGCTTTTAGTGTGCACACCTTCTGCTGGTACACTAAAAAGGGGACCTGTACTGAAGAACATTCAGAAAGCTTCTAGAACAAACCCAGCGGCGGTCCTGTGGTTTAAAGGAGAGCACTCTGGACTCTGAATCCCAAGGACCTGAGTTTGAGTCTCAGTGGGACTGTCCCCTGGCAGTCAATGCCTCCCTGCCATCCCATCCCGTCACATCTCGGATGCTCAGCAGGGTCAGCCCCGGTCAGTACCGGGTGCTGTGACAGTCCCAAGGACTTCACTGTCACTGTCCAAGCTCGCTCGGCCATGGCAGATGGACCTGAGGACTTAAACCGTGGAGCCAGTTCTGTGCACGCTGTGCCTCACCGAAAAAATCCACTGCGCAGGCTGGAAGGGCACACCCACGTGGGGAGAGCCCTGCCCAAATCTTTGTTCACGAAGTGTGGCCATACATACATACAGAACAAACCCATTCTTTCTTTCCACTGCCTTTTATCTGTTTTATTTAAGAGTAGATTCAGACTATATACAAACTCTTAGGATACCCACGTACTCCAGACACAGGAAGAAAAACTTAACTAGATTATTGAAGTATTTGGTAATACATATTCTTTACATAGCAAAGATCAGCCTCTTTCTACTTCAGACATGTAGTTGTACTCTGTGAATCTTGGGTAGGAGAGGAAAGATAAGCCACTGACAGCCAGTAAACTCTGTTGCATGGGATTCAAACTGATAGATTAAAGGAACTAAAACCCATATCTTCATTCTGAACTAGCAACCCACATGGAAAGATGCAGCTTTAACTTACAGGAGGGGATGGTTACACAAACATGGTACTCTACCACACGATGCAAGAGCACCTATTGCACCAACCAGTGTTAAACAAAAGGCAAAGTCACTGCAGCCTGTGTGGTAAACCTGTATCTGCCTTACACCTGTCATGCCATTCTCGTGGGCTTCAAACCCCCAGTCATTATTTAGAAAGTTATGCTATCTTACAATGAAATATAAACTTATAATCTCAATCATCAAAAGTTATCAAAATGAAGAGGAAAGAATTTCCTGAAATCAGTGAGATGCTTTCTGAATCCACTTAAGAAGCCAAAAAGCTGAAGAGTCTGGCATTCTTCCTTAAATTAAAAAGCCTCTCAGGAAAACAGTATTCACTATGATCACATCATTATAGGCAAACAGTGACAGCAGTAAAACCCTGCAACAGATAAAACCAGAAAAACTAAGAAAGACCCTCCTATGTAAATTTTCAAAGTTAAAAAGGCTGCATCTTTTCAAACCTAGGACACTGAGAAACCATTGCTAAGATAAGCAAACAAAGCAATGGAAATTCCTTTTTCAGTCAAACTCCAAAACTGTTTGTATCACAGCTTACTGGCAGAAATTATGAATCTTTAGAAAAATTCTAAGGATATGAATTTAACTAGGGAGAACTGATCAAAATAATTTCTGATCAACCCGAGATGTACAAATAATTTAAAAATCATTCTTAGGCAGCAAACTAAAACACAGTTCAGCTACAATAAACTTTATATAGCTAGATACCATGATGCCAAAACATGATATAGTATCAACTCCAGTGTTCTCTTAAGTACAGCTCTTAAGTTAGTTGATAAAATGAAAACTAAATAATATTGAGTGGGTATTGAGTGAGGCTTCTAAACATATTAATTAACAAAGCAAGAAGATTACATACCTAACCAAAATATAAAGAGGACAATAGAGATGTATGATTTCCTTTCCAGAGTCAGTTAAACACATGCCCTTTGTAAACAAAAAACCCTAAGTAAAGCTGGTGTTTTCATTACAGCCAAGACGAATACAAAAACTTCTAGAAACCAGATAATATGAAACTATTTTAAAGCTTTAACACAAGACAGGTAAGATAACTCTCTTAAAAGTATCCCCTTCAGAAACATCTATCATCCCCATTGGACATACTATTATATCTGCGCACATATTACACGCACTGTTTACCTCAAATAACCTCCATTTTGAAACTCTATATATGAAGGAAATTTATCACATTCAAAGAAAGGGAATAAGCATTTTGCCTCTCAGCATCCCTAGGTACTGATGCCTCAGCCTTTAAAGAGTGTGTTTTAGGCATAACACTAAAGCAAAAGTCACTTAAACCTTCCAGGTGAGAATGCAGGTCTCTTTTTGGACACAAAACAAAGTCCTCCTTAGTGGAAGGAGTTAAGTAATGAGGTAAATTGTAGCAGTGCATTCTCAATACATGGCTTGGAAAGAGTCGTGCCAGAAACGGATGGATGAAGAAAATACACCAGCCACTGAGAATGCTTAAACACTGAAGTTTTTAATGTGGTTTAAATGTATTGAATGTAAAACTGCTTTGTCATTGCCTTCTTCTTTCCAGAAACCCCTGCCAGGTCAGGGGGCTGGGAGAAGGAACAGT
>JAWWEV010000083.1:77318329-77368077 GCA_035583235.1 Hafferia zeledoni | reverse complement strand
ACTTCTCCTAAGGTAATGGACTAACAGTCTCTGCCTAGGAGAAGCACCATATCGTTGCAGATTACCTTCAGCATAACGAAGCTACAACAAGAAACCAACACCACTTTAGTAAATTAAACAATATTAAAATAAAAAATTAAAAATTACAACTTTTAATGGAAATCACAATACATAAGATTAACACTTCCTCTTCATTACTGTTTATCTTGTTTCTTCACACTACGAAATCTGTCAGTCAATGCTATAGAGGCAGGATTTACCCTTTAATCCCATTTTACTCAATGCCACTCTGTGGCACATATTTTGTGTCCTCTCTCCCCACAGAGGGTTGAAATATAGTTGCTAAGTTCCAAGCTAAAGCTACTATCCACAATAAGGCAGCAGAAGCATTTACTCAGCAAATCTAAAATATGAATTTGGCTGTGCTAAGAGAGAAATGATGTTTACAAGTAACATTATACTTTATGTATGGGGAATTTAAAAGGGAATGTTGTGAGGCCAGACCTGCACTCTGCATTCTCTCAATACAAAAATTACAAAGAGCCATGAATAAACTTTATAAATCATCAGGACAATAAATGTGGCATATTTTCTAACTTGAAAAATAGGAATGGTTTCTCCAGGCTTTTTAATGACACACAGCTTGACAGCACAGAACTGCAGTGGTCTTCTTTCTCCACGATATGACGGAGTTCAAATGAATCAATTATCAACTGGACTTAAGGTATTCTACAGCTGACACATACAGATACTCACACTTCAAGAATATTGGCACATGCAGTGAAGCTCTAAAATTAATGCAAGTAAATCCAACAGTAATATCGATATCGAGGGTCTACCTACACACTTCCTTGCTTTTATGCCCACTCCTGCAATTAATATTTGTAGAAACAGACTGAGACAGCCACTTGTCTGCTCAGAAGCGTAGCTGCTCAGGGGTATCAGCAGTGACACTCAGCATTTTGGAACCAGTTGGTATTATGCTGCTGCTCTTCAGGTCATCCGTTTCCTTGAATTATCACCCCTGTGACATTCAAGAGACAAACCCCAAGCAGCTCTTTGCCCCATTCTATTGCTGCAATACTCTGGTCATGTGGCCCAAGCTGTGTTGGAAGCAAATACCTAGCACTGCTATCTGTAGGAAATAACTGGAGCCAGGTTTCAAAATCTGTATTTAGAAGTATAAAGGAGAACACCTTTTAAGATCTATGGAGTTGGTGACTTACTGAGATGTTTTCAGTTATGTAAAAAATAACTTCTAAGTCTGACATAAGCTTTGCTGTGCAAAAATAAAATTATTTCTGTGTTCAAATATATTCTGCCCTGAAGATCTCAGTGAAATTGAAGTGTGTGTTTGAAAGCAGCTGTGCTAAAGCAGTTAAGGTTGTGTGGGCAATGGTGATAGGGTTGTTAAAGTTACATGGGTGCCCTTAGTGTACATTTTCATATAACAATATGGCTGACCTAATTTTAGGAAAGACAGAAATAGCTGAAACTTCATGCATCCAAATGAGGCTTGTATCTCGTCATATGTAATGGACTTGATCTGATTCACTCAATAGCTCTTCTAAATTACTACATTACTACATAACTCCCCTTAAACTATGAATTCTGGAATATTCAGTAACACTTATTGTCATATGTACTTCATAACAAATAAACAACATACTGTCTCTGTTGTGAGTGGGTAGTAACAAGACACTATGAAAAGAAAACATTTCATCATCATGTGGATCATAACTATAATCATATTGAATATCACAACATAATAACTGAACATTAATTAGATTATTATAATAAATATTTGGAATAGAATAATGGGTGATTTTTTCAGACAAATGTGTTACTACAGTACTAGGTGCAGACACACTGAATAAATCAAGTTACTACACAAAAGAACTACAAATGAACATAACTGATATTTTTCAGTAGGTTTTTCTTCCTTTTGAGTGTATTTAAGATTCAGTGATCATACAATATATAAAAGACTTGTGACTTAGTTGCAAGTGGTTAAAAAAATCTTGCAGTATTTTCTATACAGGTTTTCCAGTTGGCTAATGTAGCTCTCCTTCTGAAATACTTGTATTTTATGTAAGATTTCCAAATCTATGTCAATACCTAGAGAAACTATATTTAAAAAATTCATTTGCCCTCAAGTCTTCAACTTCCTGTCCATCACTACAAAGTACACATACAGGACTTTTGAAAACAGAAGCCAAAGAAAGACATGTTTTTCTCAAAGATAATTATCAGTAGTGAGTTCCAAAAGGAATAGAACTATGATTCTGAATGTCTTTATTACTGACTGGAATGCTAAAAGCAATAGTCAAATGCAGCTTTATTGTACTGCATCTATAAATAAACTGGGCTAAATTACAGTCACTCCAGTAACACTGAGGATAAATGATAACAGAAAGCAAACACTTCATATTGTGTGTATCACATAATTCATACAGAAGCATTTAATACCGTTTTTTCACCAAGTAGCTGTTACATACAAACTGATGAGAGACAACCCAGGTAGAATTCTCCTCTATACATCTGAAAGCACAAGCTGCAACTGCTTCTAGTTTGCATGCAGTTCCCAATTTTCACACACATGCAGTGAGCATTCACGTAACTAAAGCTAAATATATATGGAATAAAACTCCCTCCTCTGTCAGGAGATGGAAGCAGAGACATGCTACAAAGCAGGAGTTTGAAAACATTGCCAAGGCACACAAGGATGTTATTAGGAAAGGCAAAAGCACAACTAGAGACAAGAGTTGCAACAGAAACTGAATACAACAGAGAGCACTACATTACTGGTGAAAGTGGAACAAGGAAAATACGGGACCATGGTGGAACAGGGTGAGTGATTTAATGACAGCAGATATAGATACACACTGAGGTAGCTCCTCTGCCTCAGCCTGCAGGTGAAACAACAAGGTCTCCCAGTCCTGTGTTTCCAGAAGTAGATTTTGGAAAGGTGAGGAATTACTAGGCATGAAGGAGGATCAAGTCAATGATTACTTGAGGGATCTTGACCCAGAGGTGGGACATGATGAGCTTCACCCAAGCATGCTGAGAACTGTCTGTTTAGATCCAGAAGGATAGCTAGATAGTGGATTGCAAGCTAGTGGCAAAGATAAAGGGCAGATAAAATTCTTGTCTTTGTGCCCACCAGCAGGTGGGGGAAAGAAGTGTCTCAGACCTATCTGCATTTCAGCTCTTCATTTTTGCTGCAAGTGACTTGGACCTGATACTCCTCTTTTCCAAAGCCACAGGTTCCTTCTCAGTGTACTGGAAAGGCAAGCTTCTACCCTTGTCCTTTCACATTTGAGAGCACAGCCCTGTCACACTGTGGAGCAGTCCTGAGATCCCACTCTGCTCCTCCAAGCAGAGTATGAAATGCCTACTGAGGGGCACTCTGGGTGGAGACTGGGATGAAATATGGAAAACAGGCATGATTGGTACCGGGAACAGGTGTCCCCATCAGTGGGAAAGGTGATGTACAACCACAGAGCGGAATAAGCCTTTGCACTTTTGAGATTTCTGACAAAGCACTGCCATCCATTTGAGAACGCTTTGTGACTCTGACTTTAGTAGAATCAAGATTACATTTAAGAAGGATTTATAAATCTTATTTTCGTGCTAGTGATCCAGATTTTGGAGGGGGATGGTGAATGAAAGGAAGGATGGAGGCAGAAAGAGGAGGAACAGAGACTTACACAATTATCAGTTTTCTTTGGGTTTGGGGTTTTTTGTGGTTTTTTTTTTTTTTTAATACTTGTTTGTTGGGTTTGAAGGTGTTTGTTGTTTTGTTTTGTTTGAAGGCTTAATCAAAGGCTCTCATCATGTTTAATTACTAGATACATATTTTAGACACTGACACAATACATGTACTATAAGAAATGATCACTTACCATAGAAATATGACCTACAAACCAGTGAGACATAACTGTATTCAGATTTCCATTTAAGCTTTCCTCACTTCAGTGTCCCCCTTTACCTTTCTTTACCCTGTTGCCATGTGACAATCATAATCCTTTGTGGACTTACTGGAGGAAATGGTCAGATGAATAAATCTTAAACTTTGGTTGTGAGTGAACAGCTGAAGACATGGTCAGTGGCAGAGCACAGTTGAATATATAAGATGAGCTAAATGACAAACTATTTTTTGTTGTCTGCATAATACACTTGTGATATCCACACACAGGACTCAAGAAGCACAAAAGAGAAAAATGGCAATGTTTTGAGTAGTATCAGCTTCTAAAATGACTTTAGAATGTTTAGGGTGAGGGAGAAGTTAAAAGTGATGGCCTATATGTTGAAAGGGATGAGAGATTAGGGAGTGGAGCAGTATAGTTAATAAGCTTAAATTTAAGAGTTAGATGCTTAAAATTACTTCTCCCCACAGATGCCTTAAGCTGTTAAGGCTGAAATCAAAACTGTGATTTCATTCACCAGTCTCATTAAGCAGTTAAGCTGAAAAAAATCCAGCTTTAGCCACTCCCACAGCAGTGCAGAGAAGTGGGGAGAGGCCTTTTGTAATTGTGTATTATCCTTGCAAATCACGGTAAGAACACTGCCACAACCCCTGGCTGCATCCTCACATCTGCCCTGTGTGTTCGTGGCCTACTGAAAGAAATAACTTGCATTATCTCGTGTATATAGATGACAAGATACATGGTTAGAGCACACCTAAATTTGGCAGTGCTCTCCATTGTCTTTGCAAACCAAATCCAGTTACTTGTATACTCAGAAATCCGGCGTTCAAGTTGCATGTCTGATAACCAGCACTGTTCCCCTTATCCAAAGACCTCTTCCAAACTTACAGTTTGCCTTGAAAGCTGCACTGAATTAATGACTGAAACACCCAGCTTACTCTAGCTATATAAAGGAAATAATCTGCTTATGCTTACAGTTTTCAGCCTATGCAATCCCTCCCATCGTACACATGATGCCACCCACCACAGTGTTTGTACTTATCTAGCATTACACTGAAAGACCTCATTTAATTTTCTCCTCACTGCTAACGATCTCTAAGGAAAAGGCCACCTATGCCTCAATTGTAAAAAAAATATTTTAAGAGAAAACTTCTGTGTATGTTTGCTTGTTATGCTTTTGCTTTATTCTGACCAGCAAAAATAGAGGTACTGTCCTAGCAAACAAAACAGAAAACAAAAGAAAACAAAAAAGCAAACCAACTAAACAAACAAAACAAAATTGATTAAGGCAAGGTAAATATGAGTAATGAAAAGAGCACAATTCTTCCAGACTTCACTCAAAATTTGAGTGTGTATGGGTTGTATTTTAAGTTCTTGAATAAGGCAAGTACTGAGATGACCTTATTTAATTCAGAAGACCTTCTAATAAGTAGGATACTCTAATTATGATGTGAATTTTATACAGCAAACTTTCAACAGTCTAGAAGAAAAAACTTTGTAAATGTTCAATAAATACCATTTTACTAACAATCATAGCTTTTACTTTTCTACCACGTGTTCCCAGAAAACCGAGTATCAGTAGGTAACTTAAATTTGTATCCATTACAAGTCTAACTACTTTAGCGTAACTTCCTTTACAACAGATTACCTTTGAATGAAACTTTATGGAACCACAACTCACAGTTTAATTTTGTACTGGTATTTTAGGTTTGGCTGCTTTACAGAAAAAAAATACTTCAGCAATGTTCCTTTTACATTCAAATCAGTGTAATAGTTATAGAGTTAATATCTCATAAAGTACTGTGTTTTACAGGAAAAGGCCTGTTATTGCACCAGTTTTCTTTATGAGATGATTACTGTTCAAAGGTTTAGACAGTCTATGAAACAAGGAAGGTTTAAACAAAAGGTTTATTTTTTTAGTACTGTACTTAAGAAAAAGATTTAAAAAATCTCTTCCTAATTAGAAATAAGGAGGTTTTTTGTTCCACTTTTTTTTCCTTTAAAAAAATTCCTTTAAAATTAATGACCTCAAATTGAAACAGAGCCTGGAATAATTTTAGCCCCATGAAAAGCACTGGGAGTCACAAGCATTTCAAAATCTATGGGCTATGTAATGAAAACTGCATTTCAACATGACATTTCCTTATTAGCACTGTCTTCCAGTCTCCAAAACTATTTAAGCACCATCTGAGCTACATAGGCTACAGAAATGCACATCTTCCCAATTCCAAGCAATGCATCATGAAAACTAGACACACAGGTGAGATCCACAGCTGTGTTCTTTTTGGAGATATGAACATGTTTAGATGTTCAAACTGCAAAGACAGGAAGCATCCTACTGACTAATCTCAGGTTTCTGTAGGCAGAATTAACTGTGTCCATCAGCACACAGCACTAAGATAAGCAGCTCTTAACAGAGATGGATGAGAACCAAGAACAAGGTGTCAACTTTGTTTGAGGGCTCCTTTACAAAGATTAGGTCTGCTCTAGTATGGTCAACACTGAAACAGAGCCAAGGAGGTGGCTTATATCCATACTGAGCCTTAATTAACAAGCTAGGTATGTTAATAATGAGCCCAAAGCTCATGTCTGCAGAGATTTATCAGTACAGTATGTACAGCATGTACAGGGGACCATTTAAGTTGAAAAACCGTATGTGAGCAAATAAACTTTTCTGGTTCACAGAGCAGTGTAGAGCTTTACACACAAAAGTAGGAGTTACCTCAGAATTAGCCAATCCATTTATGCTCTCTTGTTCAACACACACTGGGTTATCCTACTCCTGTACAGTCACCACAATGTAACTTAAGCTTTTCGGGTGTCTATTTCTACAGGTGTTCCAGGGGAGGGTACCCTGACACAGGGTATTCTCGTTGAATTGGAGGTAACAGGAAGCTGACCGCATTACAGAAAATTGCATGCTCCAAAATATTTACTAAAGAGAGGGTATAAAAGTAGAAAAAGCAGAAAATGTACCTAGGTTTAAATACATAAGTCTTTACTGCCAGAGTAAAGAGCTATTTTTTTCACGGGTTACAGTAACAGGGAACAACTGGACACTGATCTGACTTTCACATTTACTGCTTTCTTGAAATAATATGGTCATTTGAATAAGAACATCTGAAAAATGTGAAGCCTGACAATATAGGAAGTAGAATACAAGGTGAAGATCCAACTTATATAAAGTACATTTTATTTGAAATATGAGATGACATGGAATTTCAGGCAAGAATGAATTAAGTGGAAAACTGTTGTAAAATTTCAGTGTTTACAGGCGTTAGTACACAAAGGATCAATGCACTAATTAAGAATGAGGTGACAGTGAGAATTTCTCACCCTCTTAGTCTCAGCTATCTGCAGAACTCGCTGTGGCTGGGGAAACAACTGCAAATTGAATCATTCATCAAATCAAAATATCAACTTGTTTGTATAATTTCTGTTGTATTACAAGAAAACTACTCTCTAATAATCAGTTCTAACTATGACATGACCACAGACTTCAGCTGGAAATAGTTTTCACTTTATTGCTTATCTTGTCATCAGAAATAATATGTGGCAAAACAGTAGTACTAGAGTGTTCATACTTACACACCCAGTGTTTCTACTAGACATTGTTTTCTTGCTTAAAGGAACTTAAAAAGACAGAGTCCTGTGCAACTTGATGCATCTACCCCACACCAAAAAACATCATACACCATTGTTTTGCAATAAGCAATACTATATTTTGCATTCCTGTTCTCACTAATTTATTTTTCCTCTCTCACTCAGAAATTTTGCATTCTGTTATTTTTGTTACGACTTCTTTGAACAAGGGAAGTCTTTTTAACTCAGTGTAAGTTTTATTGACAGGGATGACATAACTGATCAAATCCTGAACTATTCCACTGCATCATCAAGGCTCCTTGATGATATTTTCACACATTTTCATTTGTACCAGTTCAGATGAAAGTGGGTATCCACTCAGCTTTCAATGTAACTCAGTGCAGCACTAGGGTATCTCAGAGTTTGTTGTGTATGATGCTTTAGAGGACTATTTCAGTAGTTATGAAGTACTGGACCACAGGGTGTATTTCTTATGACAGCTCTTTAATTAATTTACTAGCACAGGGCTGGAATATGTTCAGAAACAACTGAAGTACAAAGTACCACTTGAACACAGCCCTACCTCAGAGAGAATCCTACCTGCTACTACCTGCCACTGCTACCAAATACCACCCTTACATGTGCTTGGGTCACTGGGGTAAGGCACCACCTCACAACACAAATGGCTAAGCTGGATCAAGCTGACTTTGACTTTCAAAAGCATTCAAATGTTTTCATTTTAGTGACACTGAAAAAGTCCCCCACTCCTTATTGTGCTTCTGAAAGTTGGACAGGTTGAGGTCCATCATCCCCCATAAAATATTAGCAAAGTGGCACTGGCAAAAACTACCAGTACCCGTTTTTATTTTGCTTAATTAATTTCTAGTCTATCCTGAACAGGTGTCATGCTATTTTTATTTTCTGACCATCTAAAGTTCCACCATTTGTGACACTTCATTCAGGTTTTGAGACTTCTTCATAAGCACAACAGTGTGCAGAAAAGTAGATTAGAAACTGTACCTGTGCTGGCCTGTCACCATTTCTAATAAGACTGTTATTTAAATGTGGCTTTGACAGCAAGTTAAATATTAGTTTAATTGCAAATTACATTCTAAATCAAATTTTCTGGTAGGGGCAATGAATGTTTGCTATTGAGTGATGGTTTAATTTAATTCTAACAGGGGTTTAAAAGACTTCTCTTGCAATTTTAACTTGAAAAAGTGGAACAGACTGAATGAAAAAAAGAACTCTTTTGTAGATACAAGAAATTTTGGGTATTATAAAAACAGCAAGTTAGAATCTTTTAGAGACTCATAGGCCATGAAATCCAAAGACCAAAATTATCTTTTGAACTATTTAAACCATTAAAGGAGAGAAAGTGATTGAGCAGAAACAAGAGAGATGGCCTTTATATTTTATTTTACATAATTCCTTGGAAATTGTGAAAAAACTCCTCAAGCCTTACTTAAATGTTTGAGGCCTGTTCCTACATACTGCTACTACTACTAGAAAAGAAGACTGGATTCTCCAAATCATTCCAACATTATTGACTTTTAGTGATTGCTAGATGCTCAATAGGGCTAGTTTCAATACATCCAGCCACTCTTGGATATTAAATCATTCATTTACACAGACAAACATGAATTTGGTAAGCCAATATCAAGTTTAAAACCAAAACCAAAATCAAAACAACAACACACATATATACAACTTGACCCAAAACACGAGAATACTATTAATAGACTCTATAATGAAGGAGTAGAAGCAATAATGCCTCATTCTTATGCTCCTCAAAAGCCAAAACCGTATTTCATGTACACATCATTGTTCACTGCTTCTGGGTCCAAGTCTCTGCCTCATGGATCTGCATTTCAGAGTTTGCAAGAGTGGGTTATCACCTTTACTACCTGGTGCAAAGCGTCCTATTTACTGCCTTTTTAAAGCAGTGGTGCCACTGCCAGTGTTCTCCTCAGACAAATATTTAGGTCAGTGATAAAACATGGGGAAAGGGACATGGTGAGTATTCTTTTACCCACTAAACTGAAGATACTGTTTATTAAAACCACCAGAAAGTAATGGAGACTTGAAAACAACCAAAAATACCAGTGGCTTCAGTGGCTGTTTCACCTTTTTTGCCTTTAACATTCTGAGAAATTTCCACATGCAATCACAGCTATTTTACCTAATGCTATTTTTCCACTGTAGATCAAAAAAATATGTAAGACCCATAGAAATACTTAATTCTTTAACTTTGATAAGTATTTGGGTAGACTTATTTGAAACCAAACTAGAAATTATTTCTCATTA
Source organism: Hafferia zeledoni (assembly GCA_035583235.1). NCBI lineage: Eukaryota > Metazoa > Chordata > Aves > Passeriformes > Thamnophilidae > Hafferia > Hafferia zeledoni. The sequence goes on along the minus strand of JAWWEV010000083.1, from coordinate 77,358,259 downwards.
TAATCTTCATTATTTTATTGTGAAACTTTCACAAACAGGAAAAACTAAGTATTATTTCTGAAAAACATGTAATACTGCTTTGTCATTTACTATTCATACTTTCAACTGAAATAAATGCTAGTTTTATCCTTTTTTGTTTATTGTAAAGAAAGGAAACTTTTTTTGGTATTTACATTTGTACAGTCTATTAGTATTGTGACTCTTAAAAGTACCCAAGAGTGGCTTAGTTACACCTCAACAATACTCAACCTCTAGTTCAAATAACTTTAATAAACACATGTATTAGCAGATTGACTGTATAATACCTGCTTATTTGGCATGCCAATCATAAATGCAAAGAGTTGTTCTAGAAACTCTAATACTTCAGAAAAATTAGCTTAAATTCAGACAATTTTATAGGCTGTTTCTTATTTTAAGATTCTGAAATGAAGAGTTATTTCCCCAGTAATTTAGAATCTTTCTGAAGAATTCTCAAGAAAAGTAAGAAATCTTACTGTTGTTGCTCCTGAAGGGACACAGGAAATTTTTCTCATACTTTGTCCCTACATATTACAAAAGTTACACAAAAAAGGAAGCCTTCAGTCATTTTGCATCACATTTCCTGAAATCTCTGCCTTCTTTGCTCTCTAGTAATTGGCAAGAAAATCTAACTTTTCAGCAAAAAAACATGCCTATGTCTATGCAGAAGTATGAATAAGCCAATTCCCCTGTTCAAACTCTGAAAGATTAAACAAAGGCATTTAAATAAAAAGAGACTTTTCTGGGCATATCTAGGAATAGTCACATGCTGGGTACTAAAAATTTTCTCTGGGAGAATTTGATTCTTTCTACCATGATAAAGAAATCTTTACAGTCTTGTTTCTGTAGGTAGCACTCTGCTGGAACATGGCAAGAGCCCATCCTGCTTCCCTTTCCGACAATGAACAGTCCTGTAGGATTCAGAAACAGAAGTTTCTCCCATTCCAAGGTACAGTAACTTACCAGTGCCATTGACAACATGGTCACTTTTCCAAGTAAGTTTAAAGAAATACTCCTATATTCAAATTTTCATGTTTCTTCTACAGCATTCTGCTTTATGTAATGCATCAGTGACATGAAAGTGTTTCTTGCAACAAAAGATAACAGTTGTTTCCACATGTGAACGGTGACAGAAAACATTTCAGTGTATGCACAAAATGACCATGTGCAAATGATGAAACAAACCATGCAGATCCCTTCAGTGTATTTTAAAACTTACTAATACTTTGAAGTTCAAGGACTGTGCCAGGTATTCACACAGGAATTGAAGCATCAACCATGTCTTACTCAAAGAATTGAAACAAAGAGTAAAATTCCAAATATAAATAAATAAACAAATAAATTTTAAAAAGGGTACAGCATTTCCCCCCCCTCTTGAGACAACAGCACGTTATCTGTGTAAACTTCCATTTTTATTTATATACCTATGTATGAATAAATTTGTCCTACTCTCCACACAAGGGAATACAACAACCTTTTTGTACAGTGGAATAATTTCTTATTCTAACAAAACAAACAAACAAGGATTGATTTTGGCAACTGAAATCTTTCACCTTATTAAAATCTGACAGTTACAGGGAAAGCATTTTTAGAAACTGTTGACAGGTTTACTTGGAAGGTGAACAGGCACATCAGGCAAGAACATAAAAAACGGCAATCAAATCAGGAAAATATAATTTGAACTCTCAGGTTTTACTAAGAACAAAGATAAAATACTTAGATGTTACTTCAAAATGCCTCTTTTGTTTATTACTGTATTTCCTTGTTTCACTGAAACTGACACTAAGCAGATGAAGTATAAATACATGCAAAACCAAAATAACCCATAACAAAATACTGAAAATATTTGGATGGCAGATATTGTTCCTTCAGTCCTCCTCTTCAGTTCCAAAAGCTGCCATTAGCAGAAGTGGGAGGAGGGAAAAATAAACAGCTGCTCAACTAGTTGTTTGGTTTCTCAAAGGACTAAAAAACTGAAACATTTAATTTATCTACCTTAGCAATTAAGACCAGAAAGCAATTAATAGATTGTTACAGATTCTTAGTAGCATTCTGGGGAGTCCAATGCAGAAATGTAAAACATATGTTCAAAAACTCTATTATAGTTTTGCTTTGTCTGAAATCTACAGAAATGGTGTTGAAACAAGGAAGCCACAGGGACTAAATTCTTTGCCTGGTAATGTCTCTTCCAGGTACTGTTACCATGGTTCACATAACAGCTTCATGTATATGCCTATAAAATTGTTTTTCTGATTTTTAGTTTTATCAGATTAAAACAAGTACCTTTGTTTTAATAAATCTAAGACTGGAAAAGAGACCTATAAGGTATAAGTACAACCAGTGCATTATGTATGTATTGTTTTACTGTCCGTGAAGGTGCATTATACCCAACCCAACAAGTGTGGCTTGAATAGTTACAATTTTGCAGTACAAGGAAACCTATAGGCAAGGAAGAAAATTCTTACATTTACAAATATAATTAAAATGCTTTTAAGACTAAATATTGTTTCATGCCCTCAGACATGACATCCCAGGAAGTGCTGAAAGTATTATTTTATCTTTTAAAGACTCTACACTCTTTCTGACAGACAAAAGATGATTACAAAACCTTAAAACTTTTTTGGAATGAAGGCAAAATATGATGTATGGCTCTGAACAGCACATCCATTCAGCAGTTCTACTGCTAAATAGTCTTTCATTAGCTTCAAGGAAGGCTGGCTTTACACCACAAGTATCTTATATCCTTTGGTGCCCACACAGACAGTCCTTCCTGCCTATATAAGCTGAAGGTAACTGTTCTTAATGGCAGATCCCCAGTCCCATGATTTTCTTTAATACACTTGCAATTTCATGTTTCTGTCAGCTATGTGCAAAGCCTGACCTACACCGTGATTTTGTGACTGTTGGAGTAACAAGGCTGGTACACAAGTCAGTACAGACCCACTGCACATGTGAAGCTTACACTGTCTCCTGAGTTCTTACAAGTGACTCCATTCTCAAAAGACATGTCACTGCTACCTACACAAAACACTGCCTTGATCTCTGCTTCTTAAGTCAACCTGCACCACGGCTAAAAATCTCAGGGTAAATCAGCCGAAAATCTTCAAGGCATAGTTCTTGTGAACCTACAAGTAGGAACTGCAGAAAAGATATTTACAAAACAAATACACACTGCACTAAATATGAATTCCAAGCAGCAGCTGAACAGGTACAACCCCACTAGAGAGATGTCCCCTCACTCCAGTCTTTGTCTGCTGTAATGCTGTGAAATTACTTAACTGCAGAGTACAAAAGGGCTCATTCTGCAAGTTTAAATTATATACTTCTATGTACACAAAAATAAATGGTTGCATTGTGATAGCCAATATCAATTTTCAGCCAAAGTTGTTTCTGCCACAATTACACAAGCTCAACTAAAGCGCATTAAGATACACTCCTGTTACAGTAAGATAACTTAAATATGAACAAAGCTTTCTGCATATTGGTCCAATTTTTAGAAGATGGTGGTAACCCACACTTCTCATTGACTTCAGAAGACAACTGTGAATTAAAGATAATGTATTTTCTTGGGGGTTTAGTTGTTGGGTTGTTTTCTGCGTTTTATTTTTAAGATTCCTAGTACAAAATGGTTCCATTCTGAGGGAATCACTTGTATATTGGTACTGGCAAAGTTCCTGAGACCGATAATCAAGCTCATTTTTTCCTGTTTGCATATTATTGCAAGTAAGGATGATGGTGCAGTTCAGACTTGCATCACTGCAGCTGTGCAACTCCTTTTATTTAATTTGGCTTGCAGTGATAACTAATAAAATTCAATGAGCTTGTAAAGCAATAAATGAAGACAGAATGCAAACATTCAGAACTCAGAGAAAAATCAGACAGCAGATGCATAAGAACAAAATGAATCCTTCTCACTCTTTCACAACAATACTATACTAGCAGGAATAAAACAGCCTTGCAGTTTTCACTAAATGCAGATTTTGAAATGCATTTAATGAGTAAAATCACTAAAAATAGTTTCATCTTCATGTTGAATAAGCAAATGTAAATTCTTTTGTATCAGTCCGTTGGTAATATTTATAATCTTCACTGTGTATATTACACTTGCTTGTCAGAATGGAATTGTCATAATTGTGCAAGTGGTCTAGAATTGCTTTGCAGAGTGATGAGATAATATTAAAATTTTAGCTGTATTCATAATTAGAGTCTCTTTAAAACATTCCAGTGAAATATTTCCTTGTTGGAAAGTGATGATTAGTCAGGAGCAAGATGTCACCTTGAAAATCAGGGGACAGGAAGTGGGGGGAAAGGAAGAAAGGAGGAATATTTCAATAGTTCTGGAATGTTTCATTTTTAGCCTTTTCAGAAAATAACAGTATTTTGTTTCTGGAAAAAAATTTAAAAATCAACATATTTTTGCACAGTGTTTTTTTGTGTTTGTTTTGTTTGGGTTTTGAGGTTTTTTGTTTGGTGCTTGGTTTTGGTTGGTTTGGGTTTTTTAAATCTTGCAATATAGAGAACAAGAATCTGCAGAGTTTACCTCTATTTTAATATATTATAACAGGACAGGACAACTTACCTTGTTAACTAATCCTCAAAACATTAGGTGAGCCTACACAACACACCACTTTCTCCAAGTTCGCAGTTGTACACTCTCCAACTTTCTACTGACATACAGATATTTTAATAATAACCTCCTGAAGTAGTCCTTCATCTGTATGCTTAACTAACAATTACCTCTCAACTATTTCTTTCTAGCTGAAGATATTCCTTTCTAGTCATTAAAAAAATTAAAACCCCTCAACAACAACATACAAAAAACCAATACCTTGAAAGACACAGAAATAAATGTACTTTTTACCAAGAGAGAAATATCAAATAGTCAAAACTCTGATGATGCATTAATTTAATTTCTTGATTTAGACTTTTTTCAGCAGTGGACTACTCTTTTAATACCCTACCAGATTTTTAGTATTTTAAAATATATAAAGGAAAGCTACAAATTCTCATACATATCAAATACACATCTCAGGTAGAGATGTATTAAACTTGAAACCCACCTCAAATATGAAATTTGTGAAAAATTAGACAAAACACTTCTGAAAGCCAAACAACATACTATATATTTTAAGGTATATAACATGAGTCATTAGTACAAAATACACACAAACAGGTTATTAGCTGTACTCAAAAAATGTGTAAAAATTATGTAATTATGGCCTGCTTCCTTTTCATATAAGCAAATAAATTCTAGCAGTATCAGAAAGAGAAAGCTGATGTGATAAGTCATAGGATTTGGATATTAAGTCACTTACATTTGGCAATTTTTAGAGTAAAATTGCTTTTGTACTTTCATGTAAGGATTTCTTTTCTAGAATTAACTTAAACATCATTTGAATCACTTGCAAACCCCTTGTACAAGTAAAATCACTACCTGTAATATCATATTCAGGTGAGTATAGCTATGTTCATAGATCTGTCAGATTAGTTCCTTTTCACAATTATATTTACACAGAAATTGGTTGAAAATTTAACTTCTCCCTATTCATATGAATACAGCGGCTTATTCAACAGCTACATTAGTCTGTCTGTTCTTCACATCCTCTGTGGTAAGGAAGTACCTGAGAAAGGACTTCCCACATACACAAGTACAGTGACAGTATGCCAGATGAAGAACTAACTCTTTCCTGCCCAAGAAATAAGATCATTTCATATTTGTCATAACTAGACAAATAGATGTGCTTTAGGATTTCCTTTTATACAATTTCTTGTTGTCCCATCTAATTTTCTAACATCCCTGTAGCTGGAAACCCTTGTACCTTTCATAGCTCAGAAGGCTGTATTCAGTTTAGTCTGATCAAGGCATCATAGCAACCTTGGAGCACAGAGAAAATGAAGTTTAGGGAATTGAATCCCAGGAGACAGCAACATTACAAGTCTTGCACAAAGGGAACCGAGGAATGAAGAGAGGTCAAGAAGAGACAGGTAGAGCACCAAGCCTCTGTAAACCATTAAACACATGCTGGGATGTAGAAGCAACTCATTTCATTTATTTTGAAACTACAAGTGCTCAAAACCATGGGGAATTCACATGATCACATGAAGCCAGTTCAGGTCTTCCTCAGCATATTAACAAGCTCATTATTAGCCTTTCCAGACACTGACTGTCTGTCAAGCCACTGAGAGAGAGCTACACGTGTATTATTTATGTTGTTCCATTACATAAGTATGCAGATAAGGAAGTCCTGTTTAGAACTACTTGCTTCTGGAGATTGTGTTAACTTACTGTGAATTGTCAAAGATACTGAACGTTAAGGTATTCTTATTCAAAAATTGCATGACAGCATCCAGAGGTTCTAGCAATTTGGAAAGGATTTTACTTTGTGGGGGAAAAAATGTTAAGGGACAAAAATGAGCTTTTTACACATTACACATGTCCCTCCCACAATAAAATACATCACACTAGAGACACAAACATGGTAACTCCATAGAAATTCCTGTGCTGCAGAACTACAATTCATTAGGTCTAAAGTTAACTAGTGCAGAAAAGCAAAACCCACTAAAAATACAACACAATGCCAGATGACATCTGTAATCCAAATCTAGGCAGCATGTTACTCAGAAGAGATACTCATACAAGTGTTAACCAAGAACACTACTGCAAAACTACTTTAAGCAACCAAAATTAAAGAAACTCACTGAAGATAATAAGGCTTTACAAGCATATAAAAATGTAGAACATCAGTTTTACTGACAGTGATGCAACAGAAAGGAGAAAGTAAACTTTAACTGTGAGCAGGCTGTTGCACAAAATGCTGATAGATTAGACAATATAAGCTGCAGCAGGTGTTGCACAAAGCCTAATTTTCATTATTATTAGTATTAAAATCCTCTTCTGGGCACTGCTCAAATATATTGGAACCAATAGGTTAACAGCATAAAATTGAAAAAAAATACCCATTAAGAGTAGCACAAAAGCTAAAACAGTACTGTCGAATAGCACCTCAGTAAACTATAAGATGTTCACCAAAGGCTCTTAAAGTATAGATTTTTCTTTAAAGTACCGAGCATTTCTTAGGATTTCACCTGTAAGGAAGGAGGGCAGCAACAGGTATTGCTATAAGGCTCCTGTATAAATAGTCTGATAAAAGTAGACAGAAAGAGGCCACAATCACACCTCTGTTGCCTGAAATTCTCACCTGGCATATTTACAGTGGAACTTCCTCTAAATAACCCCTAAAAGAACAAGAACTGTGTCTGACTTGAAACAATTATGTATTTTCACGACAACCACTTCAGTATTACACAGATAAAAATCAACGTACTATATCCTAAAATCCATCATAGCAACTATTACATTGTGTTTCTGCCTCAGCTCCAGGGAGAGCTGAACAAACATCAGGAAGTACTTGCTGAAGCTGAGGATTAACACAAAGAATAGTCTCCTGCAGAGCTGATCATGCATTCAGAAAGTGTTGACTGTTCTGTGTTCCAGTGAGATCAGGCGGTCACAGACAGCTGCCTTACTGCAGCAACATGAAGTCACTCACTTTCCTTCACTGGGAATAGCTTGCTCTGATTTCAGCCTAACCATTTATATGCTACACACAGCCTATGAAGTGATTAATTTTCCTGCTGAAGGCCTAACTGACTTGCCTGGCCTTACTTCATGTGACCTGAGGTCCAAGTCAAACAGGGGGATGCAGTGTCTATGAATTAGCTCTGAATCCTCTGAAGGGAAGGTTTAGTCCTCATGAGATAGGAATCTTTGCCACATTAAAGTGCGTGACATCATTTTCATACCTATTTTACTCTTCTCCAGATACTCTACTTGACACAAGCAACAGACAGAAAAGAAGTGTCCTGTCTCCTTTAAGGGACCTATACTGTCTCTCTCTACATACCTATACATGCAAATTGTCTGAAATAAAGGTAAATGTTACCATTCCAAATTAAAAATAAAATAAAAAAAAAAAGCTAAGGCATTGTGAAAAGAATGGATCAGTCATACCAAGTTTGACAAACAGGATATAAAATCTGAATGTGAGGCTACCTTTACACTTCTATATCAAGAAAACACCTTATTTATTTATTTATTTATTTTCACGCGTTTCTCTCTTGCAAATATTAAGGTTCAGTAGGGTTTGAGAAGTAATAACTTAATCTTTAACACCTGCTTAAAAAGATAGATGACATCTCCAGGGGGGAAAAAACCCTACATCTTGCCAAAATTTTCCAATATTCCACTCCGTGTTAGCTCATTTCCCCCTTCATCCACCAGTTCTCTTGGCTGATCTATTTCTTTGCTTACCACTTAATATAAACATTGAAAAGTAATGAGATTATTCTTCAATAATCATCTATCCTCAGTTTCTAACTTATTTTTAAAGCATTAAAAGGTAAGTAATCACAATGGGGAAAATTATAAGCCACACAATCCCTCCTTAAATGATATTTTCCATGGTCTACATACAAAGGTTTAAATTGTAATTTCAGTGCAATTGTACATTATTATAGAATCATTACAGAACCACAGAAACTTCAGCTGGAAGTGACTTAGTATCACCTCCCACTAAAAATATGATTACTTCCAACACCAGATCAGGATTTATGTAGTTGACTCTCAGATCACACTCACAGACTTTCTGGTCACCTCTTGCATTCCTACAGTATCCTTTTCATGAAAAAAAAAAAAAAAAATCCCTGTGCCCATTCTGAACTTCCCAAGCTACAATTTGTGGCTAGTGCTCCCTGCTAAACTATATAGCACCACTGAGAAAAGTTTGGTGCCATACTCTTTTTCACTACTTTGGATGTTATTGCAGGCTAACCTAAGGTCACACTCTTAGCCTCCTCATCACCTGGCCCAGGCTCTCTAGAAATCCCAGCTTCCTAAGATCTCCCACACATCATGTGGTCTAGGCCTCTGACCAGTTTAGTATCCCCTCACTGAATTAATTCCAGTTTCTCAACATCCTCTCTGTATTGTGGGTTACCAAAATGACACACAGTTGTCCAGGAAGCAGCTATACCAGCTCCAAACAGGGGTGGTAACAGCTTCCTTTACTCTGCTAGTCATGTTCCCCCTTCCTTCTAATGCAGCCCAGTACACAGATAGTTTTGTCTGCAGTGAAAGCACAATGCCGGCTCCTATTCTGTTTTACATTCTTAATGATCATAGGTCCTTTTCAGCAGGGCTGTGACTCAGCCAGGTGCTTCCTAGCCACAGTGTTATTGCACCTCAGATGCAGAATTTCCATCTGCTCTTTAAAAAAGACGTGAGTTTCCTATTGGCTGAGTCCTTAGTTCATTCAAGGTCTCAGGCTGATTCAAGACTGAAGCTCAATTTGGCTTTCCAAGCATCACCCTAATTTAGCCTCATTCATAAATTTGCTGAGGGAGCATTCTGTTCACTTCTGTCATCCAAGTCGCTGCAGAATTGAATAGCAGGAGTACAAGAACCAACCCATGTGGTATTTTCAGCCTGCTCAATATCCAGTCCATTCTTCCTCAGCTTACTGTTGTCAACAGCCTGGGAAAGGTATCAGAAGTCTTAATAAAGTTAGTTATACCATTCCTCTCATTCACAGTCACACGTTTAATCCTGGAAGACAATCAGATTAACAAAACACTAACTGCGCTTCAGAAATCTGCGCTGAGTCCTGCTAGTCACACTCTTGCCCTTCACATGTCTAGAAACAAGTGCCAAGACTATGTGTTCCCTGATCTTCCTGGAGACTGACACTGACCTGACACAGCCTGTATATCCCTGTCCTGTTCTCCTTACTTTCACAAAGACTGGTATAATGTTATTCGCCTTCTAGTTCCCAGGACTTTCCTCCATTACCATGTTCTGCTTTGCAATCCTATTACCTCAATGAGCTCATGTCAATCTTGGCATAGACCTCCAAAAAGATGAATACATCCCTTTTCTCTGAACAGTCCTTAACCTGTGTCTCTTCCACATTGCTGTCCCTTGTCTGAGAACAGCTGAAAAAACATTAAAAAATTCTGCCTTTTCTATGTCGTCCAACATTAGATTGCCTCCAGCATTCACCTATGGACACACATTTCCCTGAGTTCCCTTAGGAAAACACTTAACAGAATCCTTTCCTGTTATTTTAAACAGCCAATTTCAGCAACAAATAAACTTTGGCCTTCCTGATTTCCACTTGCTTCCTCCAGAAATAATGAAGGAGAAATTAAAGTTACTATATGAAGCACTACAGCAGAATAGCATTCAATATAAAGATCAGAACATTTCTAAAGTTAGGAATCAAACTCTATATCCTTTGAAGGAAAGGTGCAGGCTTTTTCTTTGCTGACATAAGGCATCACATGTTGAATCTTTCATCCACCAGGAAATGCAGATGAAAAACTTCTGAAAAGTCTCATGAAACTTTGCAGAACAAGAAATCAAAACAGATCAGTTTTTCCTGCTATAAAGTAACCAGTCTGGAAAACTAACAAAAAAAGCATACAGATGATGATGAACATTTTAATTCATTTATTACAGTGAATGGACTTGAACTAAGCTTTCCTATACTGAGCTTTTCAGTAACAAACAGAAAGATTTTGAAATTTGCATGGCATTTTATCATCTAAACCAATTAATCTTAAACTCCAGGGAAAAAAGGCTGTGTTATGCCACAACTGCAAGGACACACTGATGCCATCATTTGATGAGTCTTTCAAGTATATACTAAGAAAACAAATGCTAAGTGGAAACACACTCAATTAGAAAGGACTATGTCAAGAATATTCAAATTAAAATCATAATTATTTTAATTTCAGTAATCTGTGCATTTTGTCACTTAAAAAAATCCTTCTCAATGTTAACCTGAAGATTCACACTTTTTTAAAGTTAGTCTGTTCATCCCTCACCACAATCACTGATGAGAGTCTGAACAACTCCTATGCCTATTTTTCCATTTTCAAGTAATGAAGACCATTAATACTGGTAAGCGATCAAAAAAGTCAATAAAAAACCCCCAACATTCAAACCTAAGTGTCACAAACCAGAAATGTTCACAAATATCTAAAATACTGACCAAGAGAGACACAAATTAATATTATTTTATTAAAAGACTTTACTTCTCTGTGTACATACATGTGCACTGCTACACTAAAAGGAGCCATTGACTGTATTCACACAGGCACGAACTTTGCAAACAGTGCAGGTAACATCAATAATTCCCATGTAGATTAACAAACAAGACTCATGAAACTACAAAATATCCTTTTCTTTTAAATATTCTACTCAATGAACCAGAAGAACATTATCCCCTGTTATCATACAGTATCTCCACCTCAGGGAAGGCTTGTGCTGAGAAGGTGCACATGCTATTAGAGAAACTAGTGGTGAAAAAATTAAGATGGTAAACACTGAAGTGAATAAGTTAGACCCACAGAAAAACTTGCATATTTTTTCTCTTTAACAGTTAGCCTCATAAAACATATTAACTATGCCTATAAATCTTGCATTATAACTACAGCCTACCTCATTAAATAAAAGGCAACAAAAAAAAAATGAAGGGACACTCTATATCACTCAGATTTAGTGTAAGAAACCATGAGGTAGCTCTTTGCACGACCACAGATAAAGTGAGAGGGAGTAGACGCATTTGTCAACACAAGAAAATCAGAAGCTAAACTATGTGGTGGGGGAAAATGAGAAGAGTAAGCTTCACATGGATCTCACCTTGCATGAAAATGATTAAAAGAGGAGGGAACACACTGATTTCTGTTCAGACTAAACTGATGACAACCAGATTTCTTTAAATCCTTTCATTCCTAATGCATAAAGGTAGTGCAATTAGGTATGGCCTTTGCAAACTCAAGTGCACTGTAAGTACCTGACAGTGGCATGCACTCTCCCTCTCATACACACACACACACACACAGAGAAACAACCTAGCATGATTTTAAGTACTGGACAATTTCTCATGCAACTAAGGGAATACAGCTGCAAATCACCCACACACCACTGCCACAAAAGTACTTCTCATTTCTTTTTATTTTTTTTACACATTTGTGGAATAAACTGTAGTTTACTTTTCTAAAATTAAAAGCACTTAGTGGACTTACCATCAGCTTTAAATATTCATGTATTGCTAAAGAAAAAAGTATGCCTTTTTAAGTCATTAGCTTAGCTGTTCTGCATTTTGGTAGGCATCACTGTGGCATACGCTATCAATTAATTTATATTTCTGTGACTGACAGTGAATCTGGCAGGTAATAGTACAACAGCAGCAGCAATACTCATTCAGAATCAGCAAACAGGCACTGCATCAAACCTCAGTTTGAGTGGCTATCAAATTTATTACGGACAACTGTTCATGTTCTACAGTCCATCATGTAACCTCAGCATGACCAACCTCTAAAGGGGATGCTGGTGTTGCCTGTGGGCTGTGGGGAGCGTACAAATCTTTACAGACTGAAGCAGGGGAAAGTCACTGTTATGACCTTTTACACTGCTTTTCAACCCCAATACACATCACAGTGGTACACCCAGTACTTTCAGAGATAGAGCTATTTACCTAGTGTTGTACCCAGTTTTGCAATACATTTGCTGTGTACACAGAAAGGGCGTAGGAAGAAACTACACAGCTAATTTGATCTCAAAAATTACTGCTTCTATAAGCCTTTAAAGATTACTACAGAATGTGAAAGCAGGAAGTAATGTTGGGCTTTTTAACAGCTGTAGCATCAAAGGTCAAAGGTTTCAGAAAGGTGCCAATGCACGTGCTGCAGACAGAGCTGCACCCAGCTGCCTTCCCGTGGTTGAAGCCATACAGAAAACACAACCTATCCCAGTTTTTTCCATGCCTGAAAATCTTTAGCCAGTAGAACAGCACCTTGGAGTTGTACCAGGGGGCTACCTTTCTTTGTGGTAAGAATGCAATACTGCTTGGTTGGTCCCCACCACCATTTGTGGTAAACTAACAAACAAAAAATTAGTCCAAAGAGTCATCTATTTTCACAGCACAGGCTACTGAGAACATACGGTAAGAGAAACAGTATCTTCTATTTTCTGTGACCTGGAACAAACAGAACAGCATAAAGTAAGTTGGAACAGGTTTTTATGTGCATGTTTTAAAAACTAAAATATAAAAGGGATCATTTAAGAGTCCATTTTACTCTTCTAAACAAAACTAATAATCTTGTATTAACTCAAAATTACTAAATCCTGCAATATCACACTTTTGAAGATATCAATTCATTAAAAATTATTATGCTACTGGCTGACAGAAGAATGCAGTAGATATTCCATCATCAAAGCTAGTACAAAACTGAGAATCTTCAGGTGAATCTGCTGACTTATTATGAAGAATCAGGCCTATTTATAGCATCAGATGTACTTACCCTCTAGAGGTCTGTCAACAAAAGCTTCAAATAATGACCTAGATTGACAATGAGGCGAACAAAGACGGGTCTAACTATGTACAGGAAAAATAAAAAAGGGAAAAAAACCCTAATCTGCAACTACTTTGAAAAAGGAAAACAGTATTTTCCAAGGGTACCAGTTGTAAAACCCAAAACACAGAGGTACTTCAGAAAATGACAATACATTAAAAATACAAACAGGATTTTAAAAAGATGTGTTACTCTGCTGGAATCAGACAGATGGTGAAAAAAACATTTACCAGTTTCAAGACAACATACAAAACAATTCTTAAATCTACCTATCTACACTAAGACATCGAAGATTATGAAATACATAGAAGTGAACAGATAAAGTCAGAATTTTTTTCACTATGCCTTTTTATTTTTTCATTTTTCACTGAAAAAAATTGTTGAAAATTGCCTAGCAATGTGAACATAAACTAAAAGACTTCCCAGATGAAGAGGTTAGTAATGGTATACAAAAGGCTCAGTTTAAATCTTATTTACACAGTCAGGCACATAATTGCACTGTGTTAAGGTTGGGGGAGATGGATAATTGTGACCATGGGATAACACTGCAACACAAATTGCAGGTTATAGTGATGGAATACCACACTAAGCTGCAAAATGTCATTCCGGATTACTCAGATCATTTTGTTGGAGGGCGCTATATATCAAAGGAAGGAAAGTTCCATACAGACAGGTACTAGCAATGTATAAGATATGGGACTGTCTGAAAAATGTCAAGAATAATGCTTTATGAGGGCTCCAGAAAAAACAAATGTGGTAACTAAAGGAACAGAGATGAAATTTGAGAACTACAGCTCACATTTTCAAGCAACTCAGGAAAGAGACTTCAGGCAGCTATTTGCTACAAATTTGTTACAATCCAGAGTAAGGCAACTGAGCCAATACTAACACAAGTATTACTCCATATGCTGTCAAGTAGATAAGGAGTGGCAGGTGTTCACTTAAAAAAGTTGGTGTCACAAGTTATTATAAGCCATAAAGGTAAATTTTGCACACAAGAAAACAAGATTTCATATCATGTGATATACAATAATGGCACAAATGGTTGCAACAGATCAAAGATACCCCCACCCCGCACAGCCCCTTACACATTCACAAGGAAGGAATGCTTTAAAGAGATAAATAGAGGCTACATAACCTGAAGGCTCAGGGGAGAATAATGACATGATTGATCACAACTGTTGAAAAGGAAGCCAAACTCATCTCCCTGCCAAGGGAAACCCAAAGGTGCCTTTGTTTTAGACAAACTGACTACATCAGCAAAGTATTTCTACCGTTTTACCTCACTGCCTGTCCCTGAATGAAAATAATGCAGATCCAGAGCAGAACAAAACTAGTTTTAGGGGTTAAGTTAGTTTTAGCTAGTTTTACCTGCTGGTTAAAATAGCATAACTTCTATATGTACTGGAGTTGCTTATAAATTACAATTCTATAAATCTCATCAATGTATATTTTACTCATATAACTGTAATAGGTATTTAGATTATTGTTTTATGCATTTCTGCAGAGCCCAGTCATGCCCTCAGCAAGTGACTCTCCCTGCTGTGATTCCACCTGCAATGAAGTCACAATGCAACAGCAAAGACTCCAGGCAAGTGGATAGATGGGATACACCTCCTGGGAGACCACTCCCCAGCAGCTGCTGGCCTTGAGCCCCAGGCACTCAGGACAGCTCACTCTATTGGACTCAAAGAGTGATGGAGGAAGGAAGAAGGTTCCCACTGGGGAGCTTGCAGGATAGCTTCACTTGAATTATATAGAGCACTTAATGAACCAAGTAATGGCTCAGCTTTCTATCAAGTTTGGAAGACCTCAGGACTGAGTCTTGCCAGGCTTTCTCTGTCTGAAGGTTCCTTGATCTGCCTGCAGCTTTGTTTTACTTGGTTTAGCTGTAACAACAACATTGTAATGAGCAGGTGCCTACAGCTCATTTGTTACAACGTGATAGATCAGACAGATAGAAGTATCAAGCAGTCACTCACTGTAGAGCAAAGTATTTAATGTCACTGACATGATGAAACAGAGGCCTGTCATGACAGCAGTAACCTTCAAGAGAAAAGGCAGACTAGCATAGTACAGGCATGAAGGGAAAAGTGCTGGTGTACCAACTTGGCCCCATAGACCCCACAGCTATAAATAACTCCCCCAGGCCAAAATGGGGAGAATACACGTGGCTAAACCTGATATAAAAAAAACCACAAAAACACCCAAACCCACAAAATCCAAACCAACCAAACAAAAAAACACCAACAAAAGAAAAAAATCAACAAAACCCCCCAACAAACAGAACAGATCTGAAGAAAACTGTGGCCTTCTGCTGACTTTAACAAACACATTGCTTTCTGGTAACTTGGGGTTGCTCACAATCATGACACTTAGCTTATTCTAGATAATGAGATTCACATTTTTATTGTGTCAGTTGTATGGTGCAACCAGTCTTCTCCACTAACTATAATTTCTAATTCAATTGTGCTTTGTTGTGTCACTGTGCTAAATCAAAATCCCCTGTAACTGCAAATAACATCAAATTAATGGAACTTTGTACTATATATTACAAACTCCTCCATGTGTGGAATATCTGAAAGGTTCTGGTCAAAGACTATTGCACTATGACAAGGTCTCAACAACAAAAAAAGTTAACATCCTAGAAAAGATATTTCAATTTTCAAGATGCTATCCTCATCATATCTACACCTTCAAAAAAATTAAAATGAAATATCTTACAAAAAATAAAAAGGAGAAAAACCTCTTTGGGTCTCATGATTTGAACTTGCTCTTTGCATAGAAAAAGAAAATGTATGTAATAAAGAGCAGCAAGAACCCCCCACAAAAAGGGTTTAACTGTTAAACATGTAAGAGGTTATACCTGTTTCTTCCAAAACCAAGAGAGTGATGCTCTTCCTAAAATTCAATGTTAAACTTGAGGGAAAGAATTATGGACTAAGCAATTAATTTGTCTAGGACTTTACTATGCATCTTAAATGTTTTTTTTTAATAATAATATTCTTTGCTGATCTTTTATCCCTTTACACTGGAAAGGTTCTCATCAGAAGCAACTATAGAATAAGTTTCTGTCATCTGAAATGTCACATTTTCACCACAGAGGAGGAAAAAAAGAGAAGCACATGCTCCACATGCTGAAGTCAATTTACTGTGTGATTCTGTACTAGTTTATTGTGATCATAACTACATAACTCCCAGCCTAAGTTAAGGTTATTTGGGCAGTAAGGTACCTTAAGTTTATTTAATTTTATTTAAGACGTAGATTTAAGTTTAAATATAGTTTAGCATTTGCTGGTTCTAGTTTTCATGTATGGGGATAAACAGAGTTGTAACTTCTTTTATCAAAATGTTAACAGCCATTCAACTATCACTTAGATAGTTTTTTCTAGAAATACACAAGATTTTAACTATGCACAGGAAGATACACTTTCATTTAGCAGCAAATGCATGCAGAGTAGAAAACGTCATCATGCAAGAAAACACACAGAAACAGATGGGCAAACACAATATAAAGTAGTCAAGTTTTCAAAATTATATAAAAGGAATGAAATATGCTAAAAAAAAATTGACAAGAATTAAATGTCCTTGAAAAGTCCCTTTCAAAATGGAAGTTGTAAGAGCAAACTTAACGAAAAGTACTGGTAAAAGAACTTAAAGGAAAAGGGTCACTACGGAATATGAAAAGTGCTTTCAGTGTTTTCCTTGAATTTCCAGAGAAGATGAAAGAAATAAAAACAATCATTACTTGAAGTGTTCACAGTTTGGTCTTTTACCAACACTTTATTTCCTATGCAGAGCTGGTATGCTGGTTTTGAAAGCCACAAAACTCAAAGTCTCACACATCTTCTATGCAAATGAAAATTACTATTGATAGATATTGCTTAATTCCAGAATAGGAAAAGTACTGAAAAGAGGTTAGATAGCCAAGTCTGAGGAACATAAAGACCGTGACCTGCTTTTAAACATGTAAGAGGGGCAGAGTTGGGGGAGAAACACCCAAACCTCCACTCCACTGCACATTTATATAGGTATGTTATGTTTGACTTTTTGAATCATTCCAAATCCTACATAAAAGTTGACTAAACTCATGGCTTGAAGTCTTTGTTTACAGCAGCTGTGCTAAAAAGCCCAATACCTGAGAACAACTTGGCACAGTGATCCAACTGCCTGTCACGAAAAAAAGGAAGCACTACACTTGACCTTCCATAACACAAATCTGCCACCTCATCCTTTCGTATTTTCGACTCACTCAGCTCCCCAGCAGCATTCCCCACGTGGCTGCATAAGAGCATGTTTTTCACTACAACAGAGGGAGATGTATCAGTACAGGAAAAGGCACAACTTGGCCAGCCTTTTCTAAGTATTTTAAGCTCAGTTAGATCACCCTCTAAAGTGACTTCAAGGTGAAATCAAGAATCTCTTCCACTACTCTGGTTGAAAGAGTTGGGTTTAGGAGTGAAAACATCTTATGTTTTAAAAAGTCCCAAGGAATAATGCCAGAGAGAAAGTAATCAATGACCTTTAGAAGTTATAAATGTAGTATGTTGAAATGTTAGAAATTTAATAGACTAAAATTTAAATTCCATTGACTATGAGATCAGTATTATTACTTTCATAGGGTATCTTTATTCTAAGTTTGAAATTCTTCCACTAATGGCAAAAAAATAAGTTAAGGCAGAAATGCTTGTGGCTCATGAAAAGTGTGTTCATATATTGCCTGCATGATAAGAAAGGATATTTTGCCTTTCTTTGTGACGGCCTTTATTAATGCTTTAAATTAGCATTAGACTGAGCTGTCACTAAGTGGCACCCTATCCAGCTTCTCTGAAATTCTTGGCTTTGAAATACTAATTTTTCAATATTACTTTAAGTCAAAATAGCATCATATTTAACTCTAATTTTATTCGAATAATTAGCATTTTCTTCCCTCTCTTCAAAAATGGTTTTGCTGGGAGGATATATTCCCTCAATACTCTTCTATCAGACTAAATCTTCACAGAAGCCTTTCCACTCCCAGCTCATTTCAAACAATCCCCAAAATACATACTTTGGATTATCATCACATCCTTTTAAGTGAAGGAATTTTTAGTCTCTTCATACTGCATCTACTATGGCTACTGCACCTTTGGCATGACTTAAAAGACACAGGTCTCTGAAGAGGCATTACTTGTCTAGGTCTCTATTCTTGTTAACTGCTGTTTCCTGAGAAGCACAACATGAATACACTCATGGCTGCTCGGAAGAACCGCGTGAAACCAGCCCCAGACTAAACCACGAACTTGAGAATCAGAGCAGAGTGTGTAGTAAGTGTATTAAATCATTTCCTTCTTCACCAGCCACTGTGATGCCACTCTTGAAAACTTCTCCACTCAACTTGCCATCTCCAGTAGTGGAATTGTACATCTGAAAAGCAATATCCATCAACTTGAGGAGGTACCTGGGAAGCACTAGCTGAACCCCAAAGCTTCCTATTTCAATAATGTGTTGGTCCATTCAGCAACTTAGAAGCATGGTATCCACTGTATAGACTTGTGCTACTCAAAGCATATCATACAGTCAAGTCTAGTTCTTGTCTAAAATCAATATATTAATGAAAACAGAAGAGGAATATCTCTCAGGAATATTTCAAAACCTAATTGGAAACAAGGGAGTTCTAGAACTAAGGAAGTGATTATATTGACATGCTACTGAGAAAGATTATGAAAAAATATGTATTGATTGAACATAATTAGCAGAGGTTTGAAATAGAGCTGCTAAAATTTTTAAAGGCAGAAATAGAGCCTGCTGTTTGAGGGGAAGCAAGACATGAATATATCATAATTGAACCTATTTAGAAAACCTGCTGGATACCTAATGTTACTAATTACTCGTTCCTATAAAGCAAGCATGGCATTTTATTTTGGTGAATATCACATATTATATTATATTATATATACATATGATATTATACAATATATACCTATTTTATATATATCTCATGTATATATGGCATGCATTAAATTAGGCATTATTTACATTATATTATAATATTTATATTATTATTTATATTATATAAAGACACAAGGAAAAGAGTTTGGCAGGGCAAATAAAAAGCAAATAAATCTTCCAACTTCTACAGCCATTTCTATCCGCAGTTTTACTTATATGTATAAGATGCGCATGGCATACACAACCCTGTTTCAAAAGAGTACTAACACCTAATTAATTCAGGTATATTACCCTTACTTAATACTTACGTGCATTACAACCCTTAGTAATTATTGCCCTGTATGTGATTTTTAGTGTTGTTTCAAGTCACAATCTTTTTCTGGAGAGGGAGAAACAAAACAGTCAACTGGAAACAGGCATCTTTATTGGAAATAGGTATAAATAAAAAGGATTTGAAAGAAATATTAAACATTGCACAACCTGGTTTTTGCATAAGTTTTCTGAAAGGGAGAGCTATTCACTGAAACAGGTCACTACTACGATGCTAAAGGAATCTAGAGTCACAAAGAACCTAAAACAAATGTATGATACAATTTATGTGTTTAAGACAGCTATCCATACTTCAAAATGGATCTCACTCTCAGGAAATTAATTTATCTCATGTCTTCAAAGTGTTTTTATTAAAAAAAAACCAAAACTGCCAAAACAAGCCTCTGCTAGGTCATTACAATCCTCCTTAGCTTCCAAGGGAATAGTTTCTGTGTGCCAAGAACCAAAGCACCGTGAACCACATATGTCTGGAGACCTCCAGGAAAAGCATCAGCTTCAATACATATTTACTCAAAAGGTTCCCCAGCAGCTATTTCTACCTTCAAAACAACATCATCAATAGCTCTCTTTCCAGGATGTTTTCTAAGAAGTGATCTCAGAAGTCTCTTGCACAGGTGGAAATTAGATATCAGAAACACATCATTCCTTTGCAGAAGTAGTTGTACTTCTCACATATGTCTTCATAAAAAGGAGTCTTGATACCTCACTTTTTTGTTGAAAATTTTTGCCCATATTAACAGATACAAAAACAGATGACAAAGCAGAAACAGAAACAGCCTTATGTTCTCTAAAATCTATGAAGCATTGGGCCAAATGTGTTTGCCAGTACATCACAAGAAAGAACAAAAATCCTTCTTCATACATTTTATGAAAAATTTATGGAAAACTGAAATTATGTGTTTATTGATTTAACACTGCTT
This sequence comes from Hafferia zeledoni, assembly GCA_035583235.1. Taxonomy (NCBI): domain Eukaryota; kingdom Metazoa; phylum Chordata; class Aves; order Passeriformes; family Thamnophilidae; genus Hafferia; species Hafferia zeledoni. Next base: position 77,337,644 of record JAWWEV010000083.1, on the reverse strand, counting down.
GATGTTTTCTCTCTAAAGAACTTGATACTGTCTAAAATAAACCCCAACAAACAAACAAAAACAACGCCAAAACCACCCCAAAACAATAGCTTTCACAGAAGTTATTAACCATTCCTCTTCATGAGGACTGCTCGAAAACAGCCAAGACAAAGGTCACTGCCTGGCATCTCCTGATTTCTTAGACATATGGCCTGTGGTTCTGAGCCTCTCTCCAGAAGTGCTTGCTAACTTTAAGAACGTTAGCAGCAGGGATAAAAAATGGGTTCATGTTCTATATCTATCACTTCTCAACTCCATCTCTAAAGTCTGAAACCCAAAAGTGAATCAGCACGCTTGTCCAGAGGTAAAATACAAATAAAACAGATTATACTTCAAAGCAAGAAGTTCCACAACTGCATTTCCCAAAATGAACCTAACTCCTCAACAACAAAACAAAGGCTTCAATTTTTATTCTAACAGATATCCTCACCTTGAAAAGCACATGGACAAATCTTTTGATCAAGTCACAACAATCATTTGTGTCCCTTTATACTTGACATATCAAGCACAATTTTTCAACCCAATAAATTTTTTAGACCCAATAAATCTCTTTCTAAAAATAGGACAGCACAGGGATATGTGTTTAAACTAAGCACAGCAAAGCTTCATATTTTCTGAATAAATCACATAGAAACTTTAAGTAGACCAAATACCTATAATGTTTATTGATACTTCTCTGTGCCTTTCATATATCCTGCCCTCTTCAAAGACAGCAAACACCTTTTACAGTCACCAGTATCATAAATAACATAGTTTACTCTTTGCTATATCTCAAAGACAGTGTTCCAGTTATTTTATGAGAAATAACAGATGAAGTTGCCCCAAGTATTCCAAGAGAATTAAAAAGTGCAAAGAAACCTTTTAAAGCCAAGCATCAGCACAGAGGAAGAAAATGTAACATACTTGATTTGTTGAAACATAGCTTAATGATGAACTCAGTCATCTTTCTCTTAATTAGCAATACTTTGGAATAATTGTATCTGTTTGTATTTTTAAAACTCTAGGTATATCTTTGGATACAGTAAATGGGCATATAGAGCAAAATCATATACCAGACAGTAAAGTAGTTCATTCCTTCTTCTAAAAAGCAGAGGGCTACCCATTTGAACACTCAGATGGTGGCCTTACCCAGGATTTTTCCAACTGAACATTAAATAACGGAAGTGTGGCAAAGCACGCAATACTACGAGGGAAAGAAAAAGCCCAAAAGCAGGTCTAGGGTTTGTTGTGTATTCAATCTTTACCATAAAATAAAAGAATATTGGAGTTACAGGGCTTTCCCAGTAGTGAGTGTGGCTGAACATAAATATGTGTCATTAAGTCAAATTTACTGAAGTCACCATGTACTCTATGAAATACATTAAAATAAAACAAAAAAAAAATCAGGTCTCATTTTTGAACTTAGTACAGTTTTCCAACTTCAAGATAGCTCTGACCAGACATACTTGTCAAGAAATAAATATACTTAACACAGCATCTGTAAAATTCTTGTACCCTGAACCTCAATAATTCAAGAGATTACTTTTTAAACCAGCACTACCTCAGATTAGCTAGCTAGGCTGCTCTTGATGGCAAAAGAATGCAGAACTCTTTTATTACAGGCTCCTTTTTGCTGTGATTCACAGAAATCAGTGTTAATATTTTACCACTTAAAATCTTTTTCATATAGTGGATTCAGCATTGATTCTCTCTAGTACTCAATTCACTGATTTATAGAGGTGGAAGGTTCATTTGCAAAACATATGACCAGGTATAAACTAGCAATAATCACAATACCCAACATCAGGCAAGAACTTCTCACTGTTCTGTACTGTGATTCACATTCTACCACACATCTTCTACCTATGTGACTTCCCTATATGCTTTTTCAACATCAGCTAAAGCAGGTATTTTTCTATAAAATAATACAACAAGTCATAAATCTCAAGACAAAACTCCATGTTACAACATTTCTTTCTTGCACTCCTCTTTTCAGAACAGAAAATATGACTAAACATCAAAAAGAGAATACTAGTATGTAGCAAAAAACCCCATGGACAGTAATGTGGTAATTTTTATAAAATCTCTATGACTCAACAGCTATTATTCCAGTGATATTAGATATCATAACCTGAATTCATGCATTCGTTTGTTCAGCTACCACCTATGAAATCTTTGTAAAAACCCCCTCAGTAAATCATAGTATTTTTTCTAGCCTGAAGATGCATCACTTGCATACCTGTTCTTTGACTGAAGCCAGAATGGCAGAGGTTGTCTCGGTTTCAGAGCCATCGCCATTGGATGTGTTCAACACAGGGCTAAGGGAACTTGTCTTGTCAGAAGACGAGGGCTGGTCTGGAACAGGCATAGTTTCTGCATTTTATGGAAAAATGAAACAATGGATTTGTTATTATAAACATGATAAATATCAGAAATCATATACATATAAGAATAATAACAGTCATTTAAGGAAAAAATGGTAGAATATGCTTTTGTTCTGTACTATAGAATATATCACTTAAATTAAACTATTTCAAAATTAATTATAAAACAAAATATTAAATTACCTCCCAATCTTACTCTGAAATATTCACCATCAGTACATTTGGTGAGGATTCAAACATTTTATAGCTGTGATTTTTGTATAATATTCCAATGGCAGCATGCAGCATCAAATTACAGTATCGTAAAAGTAATGAATCATGAAACACTTTGCAAACAGAAAACCAACTAATGATACGTGACAGAAATACAAACCATCCAGTGTTTACTTTCTAATATGCATGATTATTTAACATGTATTCCATTTTAAGCCTAGGTAAGTAACATTCCCCTTCTTCTAGTCTAGAAGGTGATTTTGACAGCATTTTATCAGAGTAGTTTTTGAGAAAAAACAGCACACCAGTTGTTAAGCCATTCTTGAGACCTCTTATCAAAAAAGAAGAAGAACCTTAGCCCTTGAAGGCATTTGTAGCATTCCTTTTCAGAGAGGAAAATGGTGGTGTGACTGTGGAACGATTTATCTTTCTGAAGGCCAATCTACAATGCAGCATCTCTGTTTAAATGTCACTATAGGCACATCTCTAGAGGCAAACATGTTGTGCCACATTCCAGAAGCAAAGGAGCAGAGAGGCAGCTTGCATGGTTATGTGCAGGCACATTAGGATAAAACCACATTCATGTGGGAGCTGGCCAGAATTATTCTATGGAAGTGGCCCACAGGCTGCCAGCTGGATGTGCCTCCTAAAGAGCAGCGGGGATATTCAGAGGGATTTCAGCAGAGGGGTTATATGTGCACAGCACTCATCATTCATGCCAATAGCAAAATCCCTGCCTTGTTTCTCTTTTGCTAAAATACAAAATGTAACCTTTTGTGGAACAAGTGAGAAGACAGAAAAGAGTGAGAAAGGGTAGTTGGTAAATATAAAATTCAATACCCAGATCAAGCATCCTCACACCAGTCTATCTCAGAAATCAGAGCTCTAAAAGAAGGGAAGATGACATTCTATAAAGCTTTGGTTCTGAAGCCACAATGCTGCCCAAGAACACACATTCAACCCAGCTGGGTAGCCTTTCTGAAAGCTTTCTGATGTTCAGGACACTGGCATACATATGCAAGACAAAAAGATAAAAATAGAGATTATTCTTTAAAAAGCCAGTTATTTCTCATAAGAAGAATCTCCCTAAATTTCAGGCTAGATTAGTTTGCATATTGAAGACTGTGATTATACATAATTTTATTTAAAGAAGCAATGTATTTTCATACAGCTTACTTTTTGTAAGCAAATCTTACTGAAAGTGGCAAATACCAAGTCTTTGGCTCTAGTAATGTCCTTTCTCCAGATACACACACTATTTGAAGTTAATCTTTAAAAACTCAGATGATATACCTGTCTCCTTCTATCCCAAATACAAGTAGACCATACAAAACTTCTATACAATTCCAATGCATCAATCTAAAAGGACTTGTTGAATTACCTCTCCTTGTCTTGTTAAACAAAAGAACTGGCTTCTATTATAAGTTTCTGGCATACAATTAAACTTGCTACTCCTTTGTAAAATATCACAGAAAAGACATGTAGCCACACATATTTAAACACTCATTCTATTACCTCACTTTCAAACAATCCAGTTATTTTATTTTCTTGGTAAATTAAAAATTGCAGTACCATAATAGAAATAGAATAGAAATAAAAGTAATTTTCCTTTCAGTGTGGCTATTTACCTGAAAAAATGCAAATGGCCTAATAATTCATTTTGTAGCATAATAGTTTGTTTTGAAGAGTGATATTTGCAGAAAACACTGTAGTGCAACACTCCTTGCTATTAACTCCAAAGCCTATAAAGTCTGAAAGACACCACCGGATCCAGGAACATGAGTAAGGACACGCAAAGCAGTCCTACCACCCTTGCATCCACTCAATCTGGGTGGTAGGAAGCCACGCTTCCCGGTCTGGGCAGCTCACCAGGGAGACACCTGGAGCTACAGCAGCATGAGGCTCACAGAACTGCCTCTCCAAGACGGCACTGGGGTGGGAAGAAACATCAGAGCTCATTCAGAGCATCCGCCTCATTCAGACGCTTTGGCTGAGAGTGGCTTCTCTGCTGAAGGGCTGCTTTCCCTGCAGTGGCAAAGAGGATTTCTGGAAAAAAGCCCCTTTGTGTGCTTAGCTCATCCCCATGCTCCCCCAGGGCTGTCTGACCCCCCCGTGGGGAAACTGCTGAATTGGCTGTTTCACAAACATTAGACTGAAGAGGTAAAACTCAGCAAAGTAAGCCCGACTGGGAATCCAAAAGTACATAAAATGCTTGCCCCAGCACAAGCACTCCAAAAGAGAGGCTGCAAGGCTGCAGGGTCAACAGGGAAGTCTGTCTGTGACCAGAAAGTTGCTACTGGTATGGTAACAACAGTTATAGGAGTTCAAAACAAAACCATCCATGTGATACAGGTAGCAATTGCCTGCTGCTATTATTAACTTCTTTTAGGACTACATTCAACTTCAGTAAGTTTTTTAAACACTTCATTTCGACAAAAAAACCCAAAACAAACCTAAAAACCAGCCAAACAAAAAACCTCCCCAAAACGAAACTTCAATAACTGCTTTAGGAATCTGTAATTCTGCAAGTATCAGTTTACAAGGGGAAAAAAAAGTAATCTGATTACACAATCGCGCCTGGAATAAACTGTACTTGCTTCAAATAGGCTCAAAATCTGGATAGTAGCTAATATTCTGCAACCACTGCATGTTTCCAGGAATTGTTCGGCCTTTTTTTTTTTAAAATATAGATCTAAAAAGAGAAAAAAAAAGATAAAAAAAGGCATGCTGCATGTTCTCTTCATCTACAAACAGAGAAATCACAATAAATGTCTCTAGCATTAAACAAAATGCTTTGTACCCCTATTAAAATATTTCTTCTGGACAGAGAATGTAATTTTAATCATCTATCTCCTGAGTTCAGTTTATTACTACATTGAGGGGGAAAGATTGCAGCCAATGGCACTTAGTAAGACAGTATCCCTGAATCTACAGTTTGATGTTATCCAGTTGAACTGTTAACATTATAGATTTTAACATGTTTTTCATTACATAAATTCATATGAGAAATACCATACAGAAAAGAAGCACAAAATGAGTTTTCACAAGTAACAGAGATGCTACTATACTGCAGGTAGTTAGATTAAAAAAAACCCCATGCATGAAACAGCATATGAATCAGTGTTTCAACAGCAAACACCAACGTAGCAAGGGCTCACGTTCGCACTAGTCCAGCTGTTCAGAGATAAACTTTTAATTTAGCTCAGTCTTTAGGCGTAAGAATTGGACATTCTCAGGTTTTCAGGGGACTTAAAACTGCCAGTACTGTAGAACTACAAAGAATAAGGTTGAAATGAGCCTCTGTGCCCCTAGACCACTACCATATCTCTAGACAAGACCGTCTTTTTACCTGTCATTCTGCATATTTAATATACACAACCAATCCTTCACAGCCTCCCTCACTGGAGCCTCCTTTAGGTAACTCACTCTGTTCCAGGCTCCACCGGCCTCTATCTATAGAAAACTTGCTTTACTGTTTCATATAATGGACACAAAAAACTAATTATTCCATCAGTTGTCTTCAAAAAAGCATTATCCCACGGGACAATGATGATGATCACTGTACCCTTCCTTCTGCTCTGGTTTCCCTTTCGTAAAAAAGCAACCCCAATTCTTTTCCTTTTTCCTCATAAACTAAATTGGCTGATAGCCTTTTAACCCACACTCCTGGGAAATTAGCACTAAAAACAATGGGAAAATGAGAGTAAGTATGAGAAGAAAAATAAAAACTAGGCAGCTTAACAGACGACGCCATAGCTGAGGAACTCCCAGCAGTAAATCGGCTACATTTAATTTCCGTGATGGTATTTCCTATGCGTGTCACAAAAACACGGATAAAATTCTGTAAGTCAGAGCATATACACGCTCCTGAGAGAATCAAATTCAAATCTTGGATGATCACAGACAGATGAACAGGGAAAATACTACCAGCCTTTTGGGAACGTACTGGGAAGTCAGACAAATAATTCATGAGCTTCCTGTATTCCATAATGCTGGCAAAATTCTGTCTGGAGTGCAACCCTCTCTATTTTTTTCCCCGTCTTTCTAAAAACTTTATGTCACTTTAACGAAAAAAATAACAATCCTATAAATCCAAACAAAACCATCCTTTCCCCATGTACTGGGTGCAGGATCTGTGGAGCATCCAGGGCTGCCCGCCCGGACACAGCCGGTCCCAGCGGCTCCAGCGGCACCAGCGCAGGGCAGGCTCAGCCCCAAAGCCACGGGAGGGCGGGCGAGAGCCCCGGGGAAAGCCTGGGCAAGGCAGGGCAAAGCGCTGCCCGGCAGCCACGGCTGAGCGAGGGCAACCGAGGGAGAAACAGCCCTGCGAGCCCCGAGGGCAGAGCGGGAGGAGGAGGGCAGGAGGGGAGGAGACAGCCCGGCAGGGATCGCCCTGCGGTCCGGGACAGACCCCGGCAGGGCAGGTGTTCCCTGCGGCCCGTGGAAGGACCCGCGCTGGTGCAGGGAAAAGTGTGAAGAGGAAGCCATACACCAAAAATAAACTGTTAGATGAAACAAAATATTTACATGTTTTAAAAATCATACGAAAATGGCAGTTTCAAAAGCTGTGGTTTCACTTAGAAGATTAATTTTGCACACACACTTTTGCATAGACTATGGGCAGGGATTTACTAAGTAGGGAACTAATGAGGTATAGCTATGAACATGGCATTGGTGAAAGCAGTTTGGTGTCACAGATCTCCAATTACACATTGCTACTCTTTCTCAGATCAGGTAGTTACATCTGCCTTTCAGTGATCTTATTCTCCTCCTCCACATCAGAAATAACTGAGCTTCATTTACTGAATCCATGTAGAACACCGAAAAAAAATAAAATCCTAGAACTGAAAAAACAGCAGCATCAATGGTAAATGAAGTTTTGGTTAACATTCCAACTTAAATTCCATTGTTTCAACAAGTTCTTTTCCTACCCATGTCTAAGGAAAAAGGGACTATTGCTTAAAGAGGCAGACTTTAATTTTAATATTACACTGATATTCCTTTAAAAGTCACTTTGTTACTACTGTTTACATAGTCTAATGTTATCTCACCCTTTTTTAGGTAGGAGGTGCAGATAGCTTAAAAATACCCCAAACCAACCAACCAAAAAAAAAAGCTTCACAATGTCTGGGCATCTACAGCAAACCCCAAGTTAGCCACTACACTGGCAACTGCATCAAGTTATTGAAATAAGAAAATCCAAATATCTTTCTTTAATAAAAAGGTACTGCATTAAGAAACATGTACTCCACAGTGGGTTCCCCTTGCACAGTGAGCCATTAATCAGTGAGAGCATTCGTTATAAAAGTGTGTTTAAGTTATGTGTTTACTGCACAGTAATAAAATTTGGTGTGTTACTGAGATAACCTGAAGAGCCACGAATGACGCTGAAATGGCCTTGGATAAGAACCAATCACTTAAAATAATCCGATATGCAAGAAATATTTTTTGCTTCCTTTCCTCTACCTTAGACAGGTTGTCCAGAGATTACATCATGACTACTATTTAGTAAGACATTTCTATTGTTCCTATTAGAATAGCTGTCCCCCCCCCATTGTTTCACAATTATGGGGATGTACTGTAAAATTAAAATACTCAAATACTTTGGGATTTTTTTTACCTAAAACTGCATTTTTATGCCTAAACTTAAATTTACTGTTTATGATATTTCAGTAACTCATATTAAGACATCAGAAGCAAGGAGTAATGTTGATCCTGTTTCTAACTGTTTGTAATTAAAAAATAAATGCATGAAATACTCCAGTGTTGTACTTTATAATGATTGCACGACTGCCATAGGGTGCCTCTATTTCTCCCTGCATATACAAACAACAGTTGTTATTTGAAAGCCTACAGTTGTCAATGCTCCAACACACCAGCCCTAACAAAGTCATATTAGGTGCAGATACAGAGGGGGAAAAATACCCCAAATAGTAATTCTCATTATTACATATTGTAAAATCAAATCAAACATTATCACACACATGTGACTTATTAGACTAACCAATATGTTTACAGTACAGTTTTGGACTAAAATCCCAAGTGGAAGAAGTCAAAATTGGCAGTGATTGAGAATTTACACATGCAAGGAATTAGTTCCAGCAGAAGGACAACCTATTGTATTCCTTCAGTAATCTCAAACTGAGGAGGTGACTGAAGGCTGAGATAGTGCTGGCTCCAGACATCAAACTTTTCTGCAAGGAATCGGAATCCTTCAGCTGTGTGAGAGTGAAACAGGTTAGAAATTCTGTAAAGATGTGCCCTACCTTCTCCTGCACACACAACCTTTGAAGTTGTAGATTTCTGTTCCTGTCCTATCTTAGCTGACAAGCTTGGTACAATTTGTGTCTGGGTAAGTATTCTTAAAAATAGGTTGATAATCTCTTGAGTCAATAGTAGGATAAAAACTGCCAGAAACTACCAAATACCTCAATGATGAAAATGTCTTCTGATTGCCTAAGTAGATATCACAAGATCTTAAAGCATGTATCTATGTTGAAATTACTAGGCAGGAAAACAGATTAATTAAAAGAGACATGGTATCCTAAAGACCTTTGCAAAGGCTTAGACTCAATTAGGGATCAGGGATATGTGGGATCAAGTCAACACTCATCTTATTCTAGCTAACCCATCACAAGGGCTCTCCAAAGATCAAGGGCTCTGTTTTATTTCTAGGTTTGTTCTTTGTCCATAGACCCACCCAGCACCCTGCTCACTGAGACAGGCGAGCTCTTGTCTTCTTTTGTGATTTCAGCCTGTTGCACTTGACTATTTATTTATTGATTATATACTGTTAAAGTATTTAGGGCCTCTAAGTGGATTAAAAAAAAATTATCTGGTTTGAAATTTAGGCAAAGGTGAGGTTCAGGTTTAGCAAACCACAAAATTTCTTTCCTTTTTCCTCCTGCTCTTTGCAGAAGTGTGGTAGAAGACATAAAAGATCCCAGCTGTCACAGTAAAGACAACCATGTTCTAAAACCTGACAGAAGAGCAAACCTGGCAAACTTCCTCCAATATTTTCCTTTACTTAACCTCTTTCAAAGTCTGATAGATAAATACGAAATGCCTTCCTTCTCTTCCACAGATGCTGAATTCAAAAGGGCATTTCCTGAAACATTCCAAAGACTACAGCTCAAGACAAAAAAAGTTTCTTCATCAGAGACTCTCTCCTCCTGCCCCAAGGCTTAATTAAAACATCTCTATTTCCTGCTCTTCAAAGAGGAAGCAAAATGAAAGATCTTATGCACATTGTAGCCAGTAGGAGGTCACCACAGTCTGTATCAAATACTTTCCTGCCACTATCTACATTAACCTGTATCAGAACATTGGAAGCCACATGAAAACTGAAATCCTGCCCAGAGCTTAAGTTATTTGCAATTCTTCCAGACTTCTGAGTTCAATATGATCCTGTTAAGTATTGTTTTGTTCAAGTAGTATGTCATAAAACAAGGCAGGTTTGCTTTTTGCTATACTATTTAAAATTTCAAGTACTTTGAAATACTTATACAGCCTTCCTCCTTAAAATAAAACAAAAATTCTACAACATTCCCAATTATTTTAGCAGGATAATTCAGAGGAATTACTTATGAGAGAAAATGCACAGCATTTGGTCCAAAGGGCTTTGATCCATCCCTTGTTTTTTTCTCTCAAACTGGAGTCAAAACCACTGCTGATCAGTGCATGAAGATTAAAAGATCAGATCCAAACCACAAAGCCAGCGCTGTGTCAGGTAACGACCCCCATGCCCCTTCTCTGTCAATATATTATAGCAAATGAATAAGTGATTAATCAGAATAGAAAAACCACATGCTGGCTTGAAACATGTTCCTGCCTCATTGCTACTGAAACCACCATCCTAATCTATAAGGATTTACCCTAATCAGCCAGTGTGCACCGTCAGAGAACTGAGCAACCTCCTAAAATTCTTAGGAAAATACTTCACAGTTGGAGTCAGCAACACAATCACTAAGAGAAAATATTCATAGCCCTCTCAGCATTTTAGAGACCTCAGCATGAGGATTTACAATAATTGATTTCTGTTTTACTGACAAGTCTATTCATAAATCAAGAAAATTTGTTTCATTCATAGAATCCAATGAGAGAATATTGTTTGCTGGTGTTACCCAGGGAATGGGAGTTCTTATTTCAGTGACAATGCCAATATCCTCAAGCATACAGAGCAAAATGCATATCTACAAACAAAAGCCAGAAACACTCTGCACAGGGAATTCTTAAAATCCTGAATTACCTAAGCACCATAGGAAGTAGATGATACCAAGGAATTTTAATTTGTTGTTCAGTTTTTTCCACCAATTGATCATTCATTGACTGGGAGTGATTTGAAAAATTACGTGATATCATCTTCTGTGTCTGGTTGGGATGGAATTAATTTTCATTATAGAAGCTCATATTGTGTTGATGTGATCAAAACAGTGTTTCAGCTACTGCTGAATAGTGTTTGCACAGCATTGAACCTTTTCTGTTGCTCACTCTGCCCCTTAGCCAAGGTATGGAGGGGACACAAACAGGACAGCTGACCCCAGGATACCACAGGGTTACTCCATACCATATAATGTCATGCTTAGCATATAAACGGGGAGACAGTTTCTCCAAAGTAGCTGATGCTTGGGGGCTGGCTGGGTATGTCTCCTGGTGATGAGTTAGTGCTTTTGCATCACTTGTTACCTTTTTTCCCCCTTTACTTACTAAGTTGTCTTTATCTTGACTCAACAGGGTTTTTTCCCCCTCACTTTTGCCTGTCCAATTCTCTCCCCCATCCTGTTGTAGTGCATTACCAAGCAAGTGGGCGAAGGCCTCACTACTGGCCAGGGTCAAACCCCAAACACACCGTGACTAAGTGATTCCTCTAAATACCACCAACAGTAACCACAGGAAAAAAAAGTTTGTAATGAAAGAGATGAAGTCAACGGCAGCAACAACTGAGGACACGTGTTCATTACAAAGAACAGAAATAGCAAGGCAAAAGCACAGCCCTATGAGTCTGAGGCACATAATCCGCTAAGGTTCTGTGCCAAAATAGACTATTTATTACAACTACTTTAAATTTAAATTGTAGGCTGATTCATGCTGACTACTCTTAATATTTCCCATGGCTCTGAACCTGAAGGAGGCTAGACAGTTCTGGTATTGGTGTAATCTCAGGACTAATCTACTTCCTCACTAATTCCTACAGTTAAGGAGCTTACTTATATATATCATACTGAATTGCACAGATCCTCTTTGCCCCACATCTCATTCTTATTTGAGCCAGACAGCAGAATACATACTTCCAAGCCCCATACAACACTCTGCAATGTACCTCCAGACTAACCTTCAGATACACAATGTCTAGCTGGTAGGGCTGCACTAGGGAACCAAGACAGCAGTCACTGTGGGACTCCTTTCATGGCCATATCACTTAAACAGAGGAGTTGGCAGATGAGCATGACATCTCTTCACTTGCTCACTGCACACTAAAGCAGAAACCTGGTGGGGTAAGACATCTTCACTTTCAAATATCTGGATCCACCTCCTCCAGCCAAAAATGAGCATGACAAGCATTTCCTCAGAATTTTCTTGAAGAGCTGAGCTGTGTCCACAAAGTGACTGCCATGCTCTTCTCCCTCTCCACATCCAGTACGCTTCTGGTGTGATACTGGCAGAGCTGTCTGGTGGACACGCAGAGTACTGAGCAGTATTCCTAATGGGAACTGTGGCTTCTCATCTCCTCACTCCTTTTGATATGGGCTTATGCACACAGCCCAAGCCCCACAAAAGGCAACAAATCCCACGTCAGATTCCTGTGTGATAAAATGAGCTCCAAATCCATAATTTTGTAGTGAAGTTGGGAAGTCATACAACTCTGCTTCTCCCTACGTGCACATAAATTTTTATTGTCCATTATTTTTATTTTTTTCCTTCATAAATTCCTTACAATATTTTGAGGACCCAAGGTATCCCCACAAATAATACTGTGGAAAGCTTCCTGAACATGCTTTATGACCAAGAAAGCCGGGAGAAAAAGAAAAACACAAACAAAACCCCAAAACCCTTAGCTTTTTCCTCACTCTCTCTAGCAATTAGCATGACTTATGTCTAGACAGGATGGCTGTTAGCATAAGCCAGTAAATGTTTAACAGCTCTTTACTGTGGCAAAAGCAGATGAAATATAGTCAGCCACCTGTCCTGAAGAACAGAACAGTTTTTGTGTGTTAAGAAAACAGATAGCCAAACTATGCAAGCAGCCTGATCATCTTCAAAAAGTGCAAACACACCCAGAAGTATCTGGAACAAGCAGACTGTGAGCAGCAAGAACAGCAACTGCAAATCAGGAAAGATCAAGATCTGAAAGGACACATCACCAACACGATATTCCCTGTCCAGTCCTGTAACTAAAGATACTTAATATCGCAGGAAACCAGACAGCAAAAGTCAGAGGTAAGAACCTCATGACACTACACCCGGATTTAGGACCATCTCACCAACGCTCAGAGGATTGAGAGCAACAGAGGGTGCCCTGGGGACCCCATAGCTCCACACCAAGACTGCACACAGTCCAGCTGGAAACACTGTGCTGATCCACCTGCGTTCTTTCCCAGACTTCACTGTCACCCCTGCAGAAAAGGGAAGATGTATGAGGAGCTACTGCACTACTATGCCCAGATTTTCTCGTTGATTAAGTCATCTCTCCCACGTGATAGCATGTGACTCATAACTGCATAAATGCTACTGTTCCTTTTTTTTTTACAGAGTGCAGTCACAAAGAGGCAAAGTATCTCACCTAAGACACAACAGAAATCTAAAGCAGATCAGAGTTGAATTCAGCTCTTCCAAGAATCAAACTTCTTTGATCTATATGACAGTATGTACAATTCAATGGAGAAAACAAACCAGAAATTCCGTAAGTACACACTAGCTGTTTTCCTAAACTGCATACAGAGAAATATTTTATGTGCTCACAAGCATGAAATCTGTATTTTCATAGAAATAAACACTGGAAGAACTTTCTGCTAACACATCAGCTAATAAAGTGTATTAGAAACACAAGCATAAAAAACTCCAGCAGAGTAGAAAACGGTCTATAGATCTCTGCCTGCCAGAAAGCAGAGGCAGAAGTCCTCGCATCAATGCGTCATTTTTTACAAAATATACTTCACTCACACAAACCAAGCTTGAAAGTTTGCATTTAACTGGAATACACTTAAATCAACAATGACAATCATGAGCATGTGATAACAACTCTTCTAAATCTGTTTGGTTGAAAGCCTATAGCCAGGTTGCCGAATGAACTACGCAATTTACAGCAAATTACATAAAACAACAGCTTATATGTCTACTTCTGTGTTGTATCTTGTGTTTAGAGAAAACAGTTATTTTCATTTTCTTCTCAATTAATCTGTTTGAAAGTCTGGACATTACTAATCCCTTCACACAGTTATTCAACTGAACCCAGTGTCCCTACACAGTGTGTCTTCTGTTTGAGTTTATTTCTAGCCAAAAATTACATTATCCAGTAGATAGCTAATTGATGAAAAAGAATAAAAATAGGTATGTTTAAGTTGTATAAGACTGTAATTAGTCTAACAGTTTCTGCCTTCACTCTGTCACAGTAAAAGAGTATCAATTTACAGTGTTATCTTTATACACATATGTTGAGCACATTCTTAAAATATATCTGATAGGAACACATCACTCACAAGACTTATAGGAGACTGGCTATATTAAGTCTGTCTTCTTCCTTTTTCAATACATCAAGCAAGATAACCTGTTAAATAGTAACAAAAATTGCTGGCGAAAAAACACAGACAAACATAAACATTCGTATAACTCTTTCAGAGCCAACCGTTTTACAGCTGTTGTACAGAGCAGAGCAACCAACAACGTCTACCTGGACTTACTCAAAGCATTTGACACTGCCCCAAATGACATCCTTGTCTCTAAATTGGAGAGACATGGATTTGATAGATGGACCACCTAGTGCATAAAGAACTGGCTGGATGGCTGCATGCAAAGAGTTCTGGTCAATGGCTCATGTCCACATGAAGACCAGTGACGAGTGGTGTCCCTTCTGGTTTGGTACTGAGGCCAACACAGTTAAATATCTTTGTTGGCAACCTGGACAGTGGGATCAAGCACATCCTCAGCAAATTTGCTGATGACACCAAGTTGTGTGGTGCAGTTGATGTGCTGGAGGGAAAGGATGTCATCCAGAGGGACCTTGACAGGCTTGAGAGGTAGGCCGATGCAAACCTCGAGTTCAAAAAAGCATAGTGCAAGGTGCTACACCTGCATCACAGCAATACCAAGCACACCTACAGGGTTAATGGAGATTGAGAGCAGCACAGCTCAGAAAGACTCAAGAGTGACAGTTGATGAAAAATTCAACATGAGCCAACAGTGTGCGCTCCCAGCCCAGAAAGCCAAACAGAATTCTGGGCTGCATCAAAAGGGACATGGGGAACAGGTGGAAGTGTTTCTCCCACTCTACTCTGCGCTAGTGAGACCCCACCTGGAGTACTGCCTACAGTTCTGGTGTCCCCAATATAAGAAGGACTGTTGGAGCAAGTCCAGAGGAGGGCCATGAAGTCGACAAGTGAACTAGAGCACCTTTCCTATGAAGACAAGCTAAGAAAGTTGAGGCTGTTCAGCCTGGAGAAGGGAAGGTTTCATGAAGACCTCACAGCAACCTTCCAGTATGTGAAAGGGGCCTACTGGGAAGCCAGACAGGGACTCTTTGCCAGGAATTGTAGTGCTAGGACAGGGAGTATTGAGTGCAAATTGAAAGAGGGGAAATTTAGGTTAGATATTAGGAATAAATTCTTTACTGTGAGGGTGGTGAGACAGTGGAACAAGCTGCCCACAGAGGTTATGGATGCCCCAACCCTGGTAGTGATCAAAGCCAGGTTAGGTAAGGTTTTGGGCAGCCTGGTTTAGAGGAAGCACCTCATGGCAGGGCGCTTTGGACTAGATGATCTTTAAGGTCCCTTCCAACCTTTAACATGTCAAGATTCTAAGTGCATAAATTAATATTTAAACTAAATATTTAAATATAATTTATTAATTTAAATATTTTTTGCTGCTAAGTGATAAAAGATGGAAAGCAGTCTAAGATAAGGATTCTGCTGTTGATAAAGAAGAAAACACATTTTTCAAAACACAAGCTGACTAGACTTAAATGTGAGGGAGATTCAGACTGATGGTTTGACAACTGTATTTGTCAAGAATGTACATCATGTCTTGCTTATCTGTGGCTGGTTTTGCCTACAAGACCACAAATGAAAAGAAACCTCACATGACATCAACAGACTAGAATGATTCTTAACACAGTGAAGTGCCATTGTAATTCGGCCAAAAGAATGGTCTCACAGCAGTATCAGAAGCTTAATCAAATTCCCTATTGCACTGTCAGGAATGTGTTGTCTGCAGGGCCACAAACTTTCCTAGAATAGAGATATTGGACCCTTTTTCAATGAGGATAAACAGCTGAACGAATACAGCAATATAAACTGACCTTTAATTATGATACATTTTTATTGCACATACAAATATTCTGGGTAACTAAACTTGCAATAATTTTCTTTAAAAGCCTGAAACTGGGACCCTCTTTTAGAATTTTATAATATCACTGCCTTTTATTAGGGGCCTGTTTACTTTGACAGGACTTATCAAGAACATATGACAGAACAAAATTTGATTCCTAAACAACAGGCCTATTATTAAAGAGCTAAGATATCTGAAACAATAATGAAGTTGTAGTGGCAATTAAGCATAAGAAGCAAGTCAGCTTCCACATCAATGACTTAGGTTTAAACTAGCTAGTTGCACAGAACTGAAAATTACCTATGACTTACGTGCACCCGAATTTTATTACATACTGTGTAACTCTATTTTTCTAAATCAAAGTTATTAGCAGTAACAGAAAAGAAATCAATATATTCAATTCAGTACATATCCTCCAGCATCTACTTCTTTCATTTACTGTAGCCCTACAAAGATATGCTACTCCTTTTTTTTTTTTCTCTTTAAACATTCATGGATTGAGTACTTCTGTATCCCAGTTTCCATGCAGATCGACTTCTTTTCCCCATTCTTTCTTTTCAGATTATTATTTTCAAATGCACGCTGTTGTTCAAGTCTTCAATAGAATTAATGCCAAATTACTGCAATGTGTAAGACTTTCAAGTTGCCTTGCTGGGTGGAGCGATGTAACCGCTGCTGTCCCCCTGTTTGCATTGTGAGGTTGATTTCAGACGGCACTGAATTCCTTTGCACTGGTTGGAATGGCAGCAACATCCATTCAAAGCTGCTGTATTTCACTGTACATACAGAGACATGCACATAATTGTGAAAAGTTATGTACACTTTCCAATGCTTGTTTTGACTCTTTACATGACCCAGTTTTAGCTTCCTACATACACACTTCATGAATGTATTTACAGGATGTTTTAATCTATTCATACCTACAGAATCTCAGTTGTATTTTTGATTCTCTTTACAAGCTCATCCCGTCAAATTACACATCATAACAGAAAATTCAGTTCCTTTACCCTAAAAGAGTTTGCACAAGTTAAACACATATTGCACTCAGGGATGTACTGCCTGAGGTACATCTCACGATACTGGGGAGGAGGCCAAGGATGTGGGCAGGAAGCCAAGAAGGAAGGAGCCACTCTTCCTTCTCCTGCCCTCGACCAAGGTGAGAAGAAATCACCTGAAACAAAGCCAGTGGAGAGGAAGAAGGTGTGCAGTGCAGACCTGAGACATCACAGCTTCTAGGAAAGCAGTCAGCAACAGCAGGAAGTCAAGTTTTCTGGAAGCAATTTTTAAAAACAGTTTAATGTAATTCCATGATTTAAAACTAGTGAGGAAGTTCCACAATTTTCTTTCTGGATGCAGGCAAAGCTAGCAGGTTTTAGTACACTTTTCATTTTAAGATCCTAACTTGAGCCACTTACACTTTTCACAAGCTCACTGTTTGGGCTGAAATATTCCATCCAAGCAGCTGTCTCATAATTAAGCATACACATACACTCCCCTCTGTCTGAAACTGTTCAGGAATTTCCAAGAATTGCATTTCTGGAAAGCATCTTTGTCTGTTTGCATTATAAAAACGTCTCTCAAGAAAGTAGCATCTCTGGAAGTGTTTCTGTTCTACAGGGCATGGCAGCAAAATTAGTCTTTGTACTACAGGAGCATGTAGAGTCTTCAACTGCAGCTGAAGATCCACTGGCCTAAGGACTGTACAAATTAAATAAAAACAGGACAAAAATATAATGAAAACATAATATGCAGACCTCTACTGAATTCAA
Organism: Hafferia zeledoni; assembly: GCA_035583235.1. Taxonomy (NCBI): domain Eukaryota; kingdom Metazoa; phylum Chordata; class Aves; order Passeriformes; family Thamnophilidae; genus Hafferia; species Hafferia zeledoni. The sequence continues at coordinate 77,319,721 of JAWWEV010000083.1, read as the reverse complement.
TACACTTAATCTCTAACATATGCAGATATTTTCTGACTACAAAATAAATTATTCAAAAGCATTATTCATAAGTTATTTGATACTGTTATTTGATAATTGGGGCTTGTTAGATCAAACATGCATAGGAAAAAGAAATTCAACTGAAAGTTTACTAGCCTGTAATAAAGCCAGGAACAGAGAGTATTCATAGTTCTGAAGACCCCCTCTACGTTGCAGTGACTTAAAGCTGAAGTAGTTTGAACTTCATGATCTCTTTAAAACCACTAAAGAAGCATTTAAAAGCATTTCAAATAGGCAGAAAAACATTATTTTTTTTTACGACCAGCAAACATCTGCAAGATTTAGTGAATGAAAACTAGACACAAAGACTGTACAAGGCTACAAATAGATCTTCACTGACTGTATTCGTGATTATCCATTTCCTTTATTAATAGGATCAGAATTTCCTAGAGCTGTTTGAATATACAACCCCAAAAGAATAGTTATTCTAATGAATCCACTTATCACTGTTGCCCATGAAACAGAAATCTTAACAACATAGACAGTGATTTCTTGTCCTATATCTTAAATCACCAGATACTTTTTATATATTGAGCTGGTCTGGTATTCCTTTCATTGCTCAGCTGCAGGCAGCCTTTGAATCTAAGCATTATTGCGATCACCTTTAGCACGAGTTCAAGTTGGGCTTTTAAAAGTGCTTCTCAATTACATGAGTTTTCTACGAAGTACACACAATTCTGCTGATAGAAGAATGAACTTGCTTTCAATTATTTTCTGAAGGAAAAGAGAGAAGTAATACTTCAGATTTCATCTGATTTAATCTGAAGTAGATACGAACTCATATATCTGACTCGTCCTGAAGAGGACTCAGATATTGATTGCCAGAGGAGAAGAAAAGAGGTATGTATCCAACATCAATCGGATGTTAAGTCCAATAGCAATCAAGAAAAGCATAAGAATGGGAAATTCCAGAATACATTTGGAGTCTTCTCTCACACACATCATTTCTACTGCTTCCACAGTTTCCACAGTCTCCCAGAGATACCTACCCTGCTTAAATAAATCTCTGTTTCAGAAAGTAGAGGTGGATGAGCTTATGTTCCTTACCATTGATTAGAAAAAAAAGACAGAAAAAATCTTAATAGAAGTATGAGCACTTCTTCCATGAATTCAGCACTAAGTTTACTGGAAGAATCCTGTGGGTCAAGATGGAACGTTGCTTTGCTGTCTTCTATTGACAACTCTGAGGTTTCCATTAGAGTCCACTACTGAAGTAAGAAGGGAAGTAATGTCTTCTGTGAGATATTCAAAGATGGGAAAGAAGAAAAAAAATACACATATGTGCCAAAAAAACCCACCCAACCCCCCCCAAACAACCCCCCCAACCGCCCC
>JAWWEV010000083.1:77262347-77298148 GCA_035583235.1 Hafferia zeledoni | reverse complement strand
AGTCCCGTTTTCCAAAAGCAAATTAACATAGAACCTTTGAATTCAACTGTTCCATCAACCTAAACCCCTTCCTTCCCCACCTCCCACAACGAACCCCCCTCATTATTTCTCACAAAACTACATCAGAACTTAGCTGAGAGAACCCTCAAAGTAAAAATGCTGAGAAAAGAGGTGTTATGTTAGCCAAACCCAGACTTTCCTGTTTTTATAGGGCCATTGCAATAATAAAAATATATTTAATTTAGCAAAGACCCTTTAGCATCAGGAATGCTTTACTTGATTTTCTCAAATACCAGTAGAGGAAGTGCAGCAAAGAGTAAGCACAGCTTGGGAACTCATTATTAAGCCGACCCCAAAGTTTAACTTTTGCAGTGTCTGTTCCCTTAGACATGTGCTTTTTAATATCATCATCAATACCACCTTCTCAGTTTTGCAGCCACTAATACAATCTGAACCCAACTCTAACAGTAACAGAGACTGAATTCTTATAAACTGGTCTCTTTTTCTAATCCTGAAAAACTCTCTTCCTGGTATCAGCAGTCACTCACTCACAAACATAAAAGCTAATAAAAACTCTAAGGGAGTAACACTGTCTTCCATGGGCAAAGTATAAATGGACATTTCAACACATGTTCAGAAAGCATTTTCATTTGTTCTTGCAATGAGCTGCAGGATTTGGCAAGATTTCAGCTTTAGTTACCTCTACACTAATTGGAACTCCTGAATATGGAAAATGCTGTATCATAACACAGCTTTGAAGGGGAGAAAAAAATATCAAACATTCATTTTTATTTTTTTTTCTTCTTCATAAAAACAAATCTCTCAAGAAGGTCTCCAAGAATTGCCTACTTGACATCCATGGTGATATCAGGAGGTCAAAACTTGCCAATTAAAAAAGAAGATAAAAAGTAGAATAAATGCAAAGCCACAATAAGCCCACGATTACTTCTATTAAGAAAAGCTTGTGTTATTTAAGGATCTGTCATGAAAACAACAAATATTTTCTGTTCTCTTGCTGGTCTCAGAGCAAACACAGCCTAATTAATGCATTAAAAGCACAAAAATGTCATAATTTAATTTTCCTCATTTAATTACATAAAAATAAGGTGTCATATGCTTGGATTTAAAGATCACACATTTGCTACAAGCTGTAATTACTGGTTTTCAACAGTATGACACAACCTTAGACTGTATCTGCAATAAGGTGTTATTATAGTACCTGCATAGAGGTAGGATTTTTAAAATTTACCTAAAGAAATCAAACATGTTCCAATACCAACCTACAGAGAAAGACTCTGCAACTGAAAAGTATATCTTAGAGATCAGGCTTTCAATTAAGTATCAAATTATCAATAAGTGACTTGGGGGGGGGAACCTTAGCTTTTACTTATTACATTTTAAAAATAGATCAAATTTATTACAAGAAAGAAAGAAAGAAAAGAGCTGTAAGAAAAAAAAAAAGGGGGGGGGGGGAAGCTACTAAAAGAAATCAAAGGTAACTGCTGCCAGATTTCAAATGAGCATTTTTAGGAAGTCTGGGCAGGGGAAGGGAAGAGCTTGGCAGGTAGACAAAGGCCATTTTTCCCTCCAGCTTTCAAATGAGCAATAAACTAAAAGCTATTCACTTCCATCTCTCACTTAACATAGCCACAGTCAAAGCAGTGCTTTCTTTGCTCAGATGAAGTGCCCTTTAAGCATGCCCTAGATTTTCAATGAATTCAGTGTGATTTTAGCTATACAGCTTCCACTGACTTACATGGAAAATGCATGACAAAGACCAAGCAATTTTATACAGAACTTCTTGAAAAGATCACTACACTCATAAGTCAGTTTTGGAAACCTTAGGGCATCTTTTTTTTTCCAGTTCATACCACCAGCAAATTGTAACACATGGCATTTTAATTTAAGCACATGCATATAAAGAATGAGAGTAACTGTACTTCAACTACAATAAATACATCCATTTAGATGATTAAATAAGATGGGATACTTCTATTCACTAGCCAAGTAGTTTGCTCAATTTATTGCCTAACATTAGATCTGAAAGAAAATTAGCTTCCCCTTTTTTATTTAATTATATAGAAATACACAATAAAAATAAGGTATACATAACAGAGCAGTTGTTTCTTGCATAGATCCCAAGAGAGAAGCTTTCAAATCCAGCTTAAATAGCTAATACCATATTGATGAAATGCTTCTGTATTAGCTTTTCTGTTTATGCTTTTCAGAAAAAGGGACTGTGATTCATTCAGTGAAAATATAGAAGCTTTAAACAAAGGTAAAGGAAAAAAAGTGGGGATTTAGTTTGGCTGCAGGTTTTTTTAAATTACACATGTAGGCAAATACTTTGAAATAATTAATACCATCAGTTTGACAATGTTCAGCTGGAGTTGAAGAGGGCTTAGATGAGAAGCACCAGTGAAGTCAATCAAACCACAAGCATGAAGGAGGGCAGCATAATCGGTCTTCTAAAGCAGATCCTTTACTATAATTTTTATAATTTTGCATAAGGTCAAATACTAACTTAAAATATTTAATATTTTAAGAAACACATTCAATACTAACTTTATTTTCAAAGCTATTGCACCACTGGAAGACATTTGATTACAAGACTTTTTTCACTGCTGAAGCATTAAGAAATCTCAAACTTCCCCTAAATTGCTTATCTTTTACAAAGTTTCCCATGAAAAATGGAAATAGTTTTAGACAGAAAGCAAGACCTTAACTGGAGATGAAGAATAATTTCTCATTACTATTGTATATATTTACATGTGTGATATTATTTTTCCTAGCTTTTATTAAGAGTTAGACTGAAAATAACTAAGGGAAACCAGTGGGAAATGAAACAATATAAAACTAATACACCACACGTCTGCAGATCAACACCTTGATCAAGCTGGCACAGCTATCACTGCCACCTTTGAATTGCCTGTGGTAGAAAATCCTATGAGAAAAGTACAGCTGATGCTTTAGAAGGAAACTACAGGAATATAAATATAATATAAAGAGAAATATTCCTTCTTTTTCATTGCTTCAGCTTTGTAGTTCGAATAATAGAACACCAGAGAGAGACACCAGAAGAGACCTCAAGGATCATCTGGTCCAACCTTTCCTGGCAAAAGCACAGTCTAGACAAGATGGCCCAGCACCCTGTCCAGCTGGCTCTTAGAGGTGTTTGACATTGGGGAATCCACCACTTCCCTGGGGAGATTATTCCAATGACTGATTGTTGTCATTGTGAGAAATTTTCCTCTTGTATCCAGCCAGAATCTCCCCAGAAGTAACTAGGAGCCATTACCCTTCATCTTTTAAATGTGACTCCTTGTAAAAAGAGAGTCTCTATCGCCTTTGTAGCCACCCTTCAAATACTGGAACATGGTTATAAGGTCTCCCCTAAGCCTTTTTTTCTCTGGGTTGAACAAACCCAGTTCTCTCAGCCTTTTCTCACATGGCAGGCTTCCCAGTCCCTTGATCATCTTTGTGGCCTTTCTCTGGACCCTCTCCAGCCTGTCCACACATTTTTTGTACAGCAGAAATCCAAACTAAGCACAGTATTCAGGTGTGGGTGCTGAGCAGACATATAGCTTGTTCCTGGAAATACTAGCAAGTGGAAAAATACAATAACTAAGAGAGAAAATACATGATTAAGGAGGAGGAAGCATATGTTTTCATCATGTAAGTGAGTTTTAAGCTTAAAAATCCTGAAAAAATATATATGTAAAATACACTTTACATATTACAGACATGCTTACATGCACATACATGTATGCACATTTACTTTAGAACCCTCATTACACAGTAATCCATACGCTGTGACCCTTATGTGACATAGGAGTACTCCATCACAGGCTGCTTGTTTCTGTGGAGTCACAAATTCAATTAAGTATATATAAGAAGTAAAGAGATCTTTGAATTTCACCACTCCACAGCAAGAAGGACACCACAAGAAAGGATTAGCAGGAGTCTCCCTCATTTACAGACCAGTGAGCCATCTCATCTGAGCAGCTGAGGGTTAAGAAGACAGTGCTTTGGGAAACTGCAGTATTGGTGTCCCAAATCTTGTAAGCATGTTGACAGGCAAAACTTTGCTCTTCAGAAGCTATACGACCTCACTTGAATTCCTCAGTAAGAAAAGTAGGTCACTGGGAAAACAACTGCAAGGGAATGGTTATTGGATGCTACATTTCCCCTCGAATCAACATGCTAGCAGCTTTGCTTTCCTCCTGCACCTACTTTCAGGACCAAAACACTATGAAAACCTTAGAAATACCGGTCTTAAAAATAATAGCTGTGCAACTTTCCACAAGGCGTCGGGGCACAAGTTCTGCCCTAGAACCAAAAAGACGGAGAAAACGCTGCAAATGTGCTTTTCTCACACAGCACTGGAAAAAAAAAAAATGACTTTCAGTGACAAAGTATCAGTGAATTAAAGAGGTAAGACTCATGGCCATTAAGTCTTTCTTATGTCATGCCATTTCTCTGGGTGATAAACCCACCAGGATGAATGAATTGCATGTTCTTTGGAAGAAACATTCCAGACAAAAGAGAGCCGACATCCCAGGCCTTCATATGATGAATATCCTAAGGCAGATTGGATCACTAATTTTCCACTTCATTCTTTACTCATACTGTAGCCCAGTTTTTAGCCTACCATTAAGGGCTTTCTACCTAGAGGGCAATGAAGCTGATGAAATCTCTTCCTAAAGGGATCAGCTCAAGTGAAACTAAATGGAAGCCTAAGTAAGAGCTCACCCTTCATATTGGTAGTTCCCTATAGTCAGGCTGTGTGAATCTGTTGATGTGAATCTGCTTCATTTAGAAAACTGAATGGGAATGAGCCTAAATTCTGAAAAACATGGAGAGAGTCCTAAATAGTTTGTGCACTTCTTGAAGTACACAGATTTCTAATTTTTGCACATTTTCTGACCAGAACAAGAGAGCCTGTGGCTGCATCCAGAAATCACAGTGCAGCTTGTATTTGAAACACAGCTGAAGGCTGCTCAAAAGAAGGGTGATGCTCCCAAGACAAAATGAGCACATGTTGTGGCCAAGCATCATTCTTGGGGAGAGACAAATTGTTGCACCCAGTGTTCCTTATCACTTCATTAGGTTTTGCTGTAACAAACGCATATTCTATCTTTGGAGTGAGTAACAAAATAAAGAGGGGAAGATGCTGCCTAAATACAGCTTATTTGCAGATTCAGAAAGAAGAAAAAGACAGTGCCGAGACAACAAAGAAAAACGAAGGGGAAGAAAAGGAGTTGAAGTTCTTCGAGTCATCTCTTCCTAAAGCATGGTGCTGAAGCAAATGTTAGAGAAAGTGCAGGGTTTTCTGTTTGAACTGCAAGTACTTCCTTGGTCCTTGGCTCAATTTAGTGGTGCTGGAAACCAATAAGTCCAATTCCTTAGACCCCACATTGCCAAAGACATGAAAGAAATGCCTCAAAACAAGAGCTCTGTAGATAGTGGAAGCAGTGAGCTGAAGTGAATGAAAGCTGTTTGATCCCCTCTAGGAACAAGGAAGGAACTGGCCAGGAATAAGGCATATTGGTGAGACTGCTGAGCAAAGATAACACTAGATATGTTCCCTCTCCAGAGAAAAACAATACAATTCAAAGAAACAAACCAATGTCCTTCCAGGGCACATCCTCTGTCCTCTGCCTCTCAGATGACAAGTCAGCTGGAAAAATAAATTCAAAAGAAATTAAGGGGACAGTTTGAACTTAGTAAATTTCACAGAGACTGCAGGCAATTTGAAATGTATGAACTGTAGGGCAAAATGCCTGCTTAGTGCCCACCCTGCAATTACCTCATAGCACCTGTAGTTTCCCATTACTATTACTTTAAAAAAAAGGAATCACCATTTTGGAACGCAATTCCTGCTCCAGTGAGTATTGTGAAAACTGTGTGGACATCAATTAGTCATCCCAACACATACATATGCTGCAAATTTTAAAACACTGTGCAATTAAAGAGACTACTTTAAATTGCTCACATATGGTGCTGCAGTTCACCACTAAGAAAAAGCCAACAGTTTTCAACCACTTGGGTTCAAACAGCCTCACAATATCACATTTTCTCCTCTTCTTCCCTGGAGAGGCACACACAGTCACACAATTCTCTGAACTGTCTACAATTTTGTGTGGATGAAAACCTGAAACTGTATGCTTTATTACATTTTAAAAAACAAACAACCAACCAACCACAACAAAAAATACAACACAAAAGAAACAAAAATCCCCAAAACACAATAGCAAAATATCACATAAAGACAAGTATGTTACTTGAGTATTTTAGGATGATTTTAACAGTGTTTTAGCATCAAAAGAAAGCTTCTGAAAATGTAATATTTTCCAGTTGTCCCAAATCATTGAATCACAGAATTGTTTACGTTGGAAGGAACCTTAAAGATCATCTGGTTCCAATCCCCATGCCGTAGGCTGGGACATCTGCTACTAGACCAGGTTGTTCAAACTCCCATCCAATTTGGCCTTGAACGCTGCCAGGGATGGGACTTCCAAAGCTTCTCTGAACAATCCATTCCAGTGTCTCACCACCCTCATTGTAAAGAATTTCTTCCTAGTATCTAATCTAAACCTCCGCTCCTCCTGCTTGAAGCCATTACCCCTTGTCCTATCACTACATGTCCTCGTAAAAAGTCCTTTACCTTTCTTGTAGGCCCCCCTTAGGTACTAGAAGGCTTCTCTAATGTCTCCCCAGAGCCTTCTCTTCTCCAGTCTAAACAACACCAGTTCTCTCAGTCTTTCCTCATAGGAGAGGTGCTCCCCCTCTCTAATCAACTTGCTGTCCCTACTTTGGGCTCACTCCAACAGCTCAGTGTCCCTCCTGTGCTGGGGACTCCAGAGCTGGATGCAGCATTCCAGATGGGGTCTCACTAGAGCAGAGTAGAGGGGCAGAATCTCCTCCCTCACGCTGCTGGCCGCGCTGCTTTTGATGCAGCCCAGGGTACAAATGGCTTTCTGGGCTACAAACACAATTGGTGGGTCATGTCCAGCCTCTCATCCACCAGCACCCCCAAGTCCTTCTTGGCAGGGCTGCTCTCGATCTGTTCATCCCCCAGCCTGTGTTGCTGCCGGGGGTTGTCCTGATCCAGGTGCAGCCCCCTGTACTTGGCCTTGTTAAATCTCAGGAGGTTTCATGATGTTGGCTCCCAACTGCCTACACTTCAGTCACAACATGTATGATTTCTTTCATCTACCAAGTACTAAATATAAGCATTTTTTCCCCACAATTATAAGTGTTTTGCTGTCTCCAGACCACAAAAATGTTTAAGGGGAGATGAACTGACCCTGAGATTAGTTGAGTTGGTTAGAGTATGGTGCAAATAATGCCAAGGTCACAGGTTTCATCCCCATACAGGTCATTCATTTAAGAATTGGACTCAATAATCCTTATGTGTTCCTTCCAACTCACAATATTCTGTGACTGTATGAGTGTATTGACTGATTTTTTTTTTTTTTTTTAATTTGGAAACCTCCTTTAGAATACAACTAGCATTTTTATGTTTCAGAAGGGTTCAATAGAAACCAGTGGCCTTAGCGATTAAATAAACCAGGATATGAAATTACATTATGGTTTATAAACAGAATTTAAGGTCCCACTGAAGGAACTCAAGCATCCTTTTCTCATCTCCCTAGTTTCTTAATGACACCTTAATGAAGCTTAGAGATAGGACTAGTTTTATTTAATTAAAACTAACATTGCCTGAAAGGGAATTTGATTAAGAATAAGGAAGGTCATTGACTGGGACTACAGACACCTGGGTCCTGTCACTGCCCTTCTTAATTCACCTCGGGTGAAAAATTTTTCCTTTCCTCCTCTACATTTCCCTGTCTGTAAACTTGGAAATCAAAGAGAAGGAAGAAAAAAAAAGGTACAGAACTCTGTTACAAGGAGTCTGACTGTTAAAAATACTTTATTTTAAATGATAAAGATGCAGACATTTCAGGTAGCATGGGTCAGAATGGATCTGAGATACATGGATTTGCATATCCAACTACGTATATATGCATTAACATACAAACATTTCAATCAATGTTATCAACAAGCACAGTGCAAGATTGAGTTCATTTCAATATAAGCCCAAAGTCACTTTAACAATTCTGAAGGAGCTCCCCTCATTTCTGGAAGAGACCATGTTTTGGGCTGTAAACTGCATAATGCAGATCAGTCAAATCCATCTTCTTTCCTCTGCAAAGTATTTTTATTTAATATGAATACTTTTTAAATTGGAGGTAAAAATTACATTTTCCAGAACCTGGGGGAATACAAACAACTGCCTTTTTATTCTCTTTTTAATGGATAGAATGAAGGGCCTTGAAAACACCACTTTGTTTACAATGACAACATTAAACACTGCTGGAAAATACAGATAGATAAATGCAGCAAGATAAAGTCCTCTAACTAGAAAGTAAGCTGTATTCCAAGAGATAGTAAACCATGCTACTGAGTCAAGCAGTGAGGTGGTCCAAATCCCCACTGGTTTTTTTTTTATTAAAATAAAAAAATATGCAGGGGAGAAATGAAATAATAAGTACCATAAATAATATTAAGTTTTTAAAATATGTGCATTCTTTATTTTTATATATATTCTTAAAGAAAAAGATAAAATAGTCTGGAGTGTTAAACCTGATCATTAAAACCACTACAGTGCTGAAAAAGATCATCCCCCAAACAATGCATTTTGCTGGCCTTGCTCTACATAACAACCAGAAATCTTGATTTAGATGTGAAAATGGTATATTTGGCAGAAACCTAAGCCTTGCACTATATGAAATCTGATCACCAAAGTCTGGCTTTTGGCTCTGGAAAACCTACCAGCTGTTTAACCATACTAACTTCAATATGCAATTTAAAATAACATTTCGCTGTCTGGTAAGACCTAGTATGTCTGCTGAAATCTTCACAGCCCTGAATGACTGTATAAGCTAAATACCTATATCAGCACATCCTGTAAAAGATATTACACAATCTTATATTCATTCACTCATTCAAAAGCTATGTCTGAGCAAGGCAAAGTATCTTTGCCACTAATTCAGATGAAAAAGCCGGTTTCATTTAAGAGAAACTTTGCACAGGGCATTCTGAACTTCATGTTATAAGAATTACATCAGAAGAGTATTGAAATTTCAAAATGAAAATACTTTACACTTCCTCTTTAAGGTCACCTTCACAAAACCAGCACAATGGTCTTGGTTCAATCCATATCAATTTTCCGTTAAGGTTCTGAATTGATCCTGTAATCATAAAAACAAGCTCAATATACAATTAGATCTCACTGTTGCCCTTGCCACTGAAATGCACAAAGCAATTTGTAAGGAAAAAGAAAAAATAATTTTTCTTTTCTGAGGTTCACTGCTTAGAAAGGTATTTTCCATAGCAAGTGACATTTCTCAGCATAATTCTGAGAACTAATCAGATCAGTTTCAAGAAAATGTCACACCATTGCCCCAGGCAATGTTCTGAAAATTAAACTTACATTGCATTCAATTCAAAGGAAACAAATTACTTTTTTTTCTAATGAATGCTTTTCTGTATATTAAAAATGAGCATATTTGCCATTTAATATAAATATGCTTTCAATTACAATCAACTTTACTGTCTTTAATAACTTCAATGTGATAACCAGAAACTTTGATTCTGATGTTCCACATAACAGGCAAGCAACAAACAAAAAAATTCTGACACTGTTGCATTTTCTAAAAAAAAGTCTTTTACTTGATAGACAGTTTGCATGAACTCATTTTCATATGAATTCATAGCTTTCCTGCAAATTCTGCACAGCACTTTGAAAGGCAGGACTAGAGACAAAACCATGTATTTTGAGCACTCTCAATGAGCTAGAGACCTCAAGCGGCAACATCGGAGAGCAGAGGTCTGGCAAACTAAAAAGATACTACACTTTTTCCTCACAACAAAAATGGAATTAGAATCAAAAGGATGGGCCCAGATCCCATAACAGACAACTGCTGGATTCCAGATTGAGAAAGAAGTAATTAAACAATACTGAGAAAATGACAGCAGAAGAGAAAGCAGCCCTGTAAAGAAAGGTCGAGTAGCTCCCAGGTGAACCTCTGCTGGATTTGTCACTCTCTTCTCCCAAGTAACAAGGTAGCCAGAGTAAATGGACTTAAGTCACACCAGGAGAGACTTGGAAGGGATATTAAGAAAAATTTATTCACTGAAAAGGTTGTGAAGCATTGGCACAGGCTACTTAGGGAAGTGGTAGAGTCAACACCTCCGGAGGTATTGAAAAGACATGAAGATGTGGCACTGAGGGACATGGTTTAGTGGTGGACTTGGCACTGCTGGGTTAGATTCGATAATCTTAGAGGTCTTTTCCAACCTAAATGATTCTATGTAATTCATATGGTTGTGAAAACATCAGGCTGACATGTACAGGCAGCAGCAGAGCTACCTCACTTATTTCTCAGGGTTGTGATCTGTCCAGAGGAAACACAAACATCGCCAACAGCCTCACCCTGTTCACCCCTCTAGCAGATCAGGATGAAGGTCCACTAGTGGGAAAAACACACTGTGCAACTCTCCAGCAACTTGCCTGAGATTCTTAGTGTGCCCAGTAACTCGCTCCTGAATCCTCTCATCTCCACTGGCCTGAGGCACAAACACCCCCACCCAGTGTAGATAGATTAAAGGATTCTGGCCATTTGGTTTTAAACACCTAAGTGTTTAAAAATTTAAATACTTCTCAGCTCACTAGAAATAATTTTTATTACATGACATGGAATTCTACCAACTGAAAGAATCTCTCTCATTAATGTGCTTTAGATATAAAAAAAAAAATAAAATTAAAAATTAAAAGAAATTTTTTAAAAAAATAAATATCATTGTGTTATTTTACAAGAAACTTGAAAGTATTTTCCAAAAACTGCTAGGGAATTCCAGCTAAAGCCTCTGAAAAGCATGGTGCTACATAGAAATAATCAGGTTTTGGAACAAAAGTAAAACAATTTTTTACTAACTAGTGGCATTTTAACTGTTTTTAAATGCAATATAAAACTGTCAGACATAAAATATTTTCTCATCTGACCAATGAAAACACTTAATTCCCATTTTTAATTTGAAGACACTATTTTCTCTTCTCATCTCTGGTAAAGAACAGCATGTTAGGCATCACACCAGACATTTCTAGCAAATGGGCAAGACAGCTCATTACCTTGAGAAGGTAAATGAAGCCCACAGTTGCTAGATCATCATCCCCTATTTGACTGCTCTCACTTTTTCAGCTAGCAAAATGTTCTGAAAATCCTCTGGCAATTCCGTATTATGCTACAAATATGAAGGCCCTTAAGAAGTATGCACAGACTGATACACAGTGTCAAAAGTGAAGCCTGAGCAAAGAGTCAGACTCCACATTAAGATGTCTATAGCATATTTTATTTATCCTCTAAGAACTTCTATGGCAATTTTCTCTGCTCAGAAATACACAGAAATCTGCTGGCAAACGCCAAAGTACCTTCCCAGTCACAAAGCACACAAGCACCAGAGTTACAGGATGGAGCAAGTCAAACCTTTATGGACCACTTCATGCACAGTTGCTACTGGCACCTCCCAGACTGTCAGGAGAAAAGACAGGACAGCTATTTCGGGTTATGGGATTCCTTCCAGGGCCAGCCCTTCTATTCACAAAAATCTGCTGGTGTCCTAACAGCTTGGAGGGGCAGCAGGGTAGGGGAAAGGCCAATGTGTCCTGTTTTACTCCTGTCACTCTATACCCTACTAGACCATGGCTACCACAAATACTACAGTAAGAGTAGTAATAACTGTACTAAACACAAGGCAACAGTAAGCAACAAAAAAGACAAAAATACACAGCCTGGGAATTCTTCACTGCCTGTGCAGATGGCCTTAGACATTTAAATAAAAGAATGTGAAAACCATTTGTTTTAAAGACCTCTTGTGCATATTGCCATTCTTGCCAAGGGAAATTAATATTCTATAGCCTGGGCTCCAACTACTCTCCTAGGTACAAGGGAAAGGATTCGTGTTAGACTGGAGGGCTAGTAAAAGTAACCTGTAAACTTCACAACCAAGAAAATCTAAACAAAAATTGCTAAAACCAGTATTTAAAGATATAAAAAAGTAGCTCTATGCCCACCAAATAAAGAGTGAATTTACTGATTTTCCAGGCCTCTGGACACCACTCTGTAGCAAGCTCTTTGAGCTCAGTGCATATTTTCTTCACATCTAGAAATCTATCACCTTCCTCCAGATATATCTCAATTCTTATTTAAGTACAGCACACAGTTTTTCACCAGAGGTCTGCAAAGACATACTGCGACCACCTATGAACAGCTAATGCATCCTTTTCACAAACTGTGAATCAATAACATCCCTGTATCTGCCTGATATACAGCAACATTCTGGGGCCACCAAACTTTCCTGACATCAACAGGCAACTGTAAAAATCTAAACTTTCATAGATGAAGGTTTTCCTGTGCTAAGCACTTGTTTGTTTCACCATCTGTGCAGAAGGTATGTAGAAGGTATGACTCAGTAAGAGAGATCTGTGCTTGTTACAAGACAATTACTTCATTTTCAATAGCAGCAGGTGAGTTTGATTTTCACAGAATCAAAGGCTAAATGAGGTTGGAAAGAGTCTCAGAAAGTCATCCAAGACAACCTGCTCCTCAAAGCAGAGTCAGTCATGAAATCCAATCAAGTTGCTCATGGCTTTATCCCATCTGGATCTTGAATACTCCCAGGAACAGGGGCTGTCCTACCTCTCTGGGCAACCTAATCTACCACCTGGCTGTTCTCATGGTAAATTTCTTTTTAACCAAAACCAAAATTTCCTTAAGTCACTTAAATAATGCTGGATTTAATATTTGTGGTGATAGTGTATGTTGATAATTACTTTTCTATGCGAAATCTGTAAGTTTTCTGTATAATAGTTGGTTCAAATAATTTGTTTTAACTGATTTAGTTTTAAACTTTGGTATTTAAGCTACTCAACTTTAGATGGCCAAAAATAATGCCATGTTTAGAAGCTCTTGTTGAAAAAACTAATCTGTCACTATCACAGGGTGATTTTATGGAAAGTTCTGAAAACACCAAATGTAAGGGAGGTTGAACAACAGAGACATATTTTAATAATGCTTTACCACCTGGATTCCACTGTGCCAGCTATCATCATAAAAACTCACGATGAACCTCCAAGAGCAGCCTAAACCAACCAAAGGCTGGAAAGGAATCAGTAAAAATTGAAATTGCAACAGCTGGGGAGACAGGGAAAACCCTTGAAAAACACCAGTTTAAAAGGCTGTGTCTCACACTTGGAGCCATCTGGACTGATAATATCCAACAGCAGAAATCTCCTACAGGAGAAAGAAAACACTGCTAAAATTATGTATGCAGTTTGAGAAGAGGACAGCCCTACACAGGCCTGTAATACCATGAGTTATCTGAATTCACTGCTGCCAGTCATATGCAAAAACCAAATCATGTGTCTCAAACAGGATCTGAATAATCCAGAATATGCTCATCTACCTTGCTAAAAACACATCACTTCAGTGGCTACCTACTAAACTGTGCACCTGAACAAATAATGCAACAAACAAAAAATAAGAACACACCAGAAGAGCAAATCCTCCTTTTTAAAAAAGGTTTTCATTAAGTTATGTATCACAACTAGTAAAAACCAAAAAATCAGAAAGTATTATCATTTACCTGGAGTAATTAATTCATAAGGACAACCAAACCACCTGTTTGCAAAAAAGACTAGATTTTTGGTTTTTTCCAAATCTCATCAGCATGAAGATGAAGATATTTGTTACTGCATTTACTTCTCTCCACTCTCATTTATTTCTAGCAAGGCCAAATGTCACTATCAGGCTCTGGTAGTGATCTCTTCACATTAACTAACTGCTGAGAATATTTCTACTGCCACAAGAGGAAAAAAAAGGTCAGTGAATGATCAACACCAGAAAAAAAAAAAAATTCATACATTCATTAGGAAAAAAAAAAGTGAAGTAAAAATGGTACTTCCGTGTTGTTTGAAGATTCAGAGATTTCAGTGTACACTGAAAATTAGCAACAACATGCTTGAAGTCATCTCTGATTTCAAACACAAAGTTTAAGGGACTAAGGTTAGAGGAACACCTACTGTCATCATTTTTCCTTTCCATAAAGTGCATAGGAAATGAAAATACATGCTGGCTAGCCATTTAAACAGAATGTGTAGTAAAATTCTCAGAGACTTTAATACCATCTCTTTGTGCTGTGAACATTTGTCTTTTGATTTAAAAAAGTTTTTCAGGCAAGCTAAGATACATCCAGAAATACAATTCAAAACTCATGACTTGGAATGAGAACATACCTATCTGACAGTCCACAAATGCTCTGAAGAAAGAAAAAATATTTGAAACCACAGTATGCATCCAGTCATGAATAGGTATAGGTCCTGATCTGTGGAAACAGATTTTCTTCAGGATTATGTAATGACTATGTTTTCTGTCTCATTGATAACTACATAAAATAAAAAATACAGACTTAAAGGGCATACCTTTTTTTTATTTTTCATAGCTATTCAGGATATAAATTGGGACCCAACCAGGGTCCCATTCAGGGTATATATTTGGAATTTTGTCAGTTTAAATTACTGGATTAAGGTTGACACACACGATTGGATTTGAGTGATTTCAGTGTCATCTCATATTTGAATGTCCCCCAGAGTATTGATACATGAACTTTTGAAAACAATTTTATTATGCTTCAACCTAAACCCCTCACAAAGAGGGGATTACTTTTCAAACTTACAAAACACGAATAGTAATAACTTTATTTGTGTAGCAGTCTCAGCTTACAAATGCAACATGATACAAAACTTGCACGTTATTACTTTTACTACAAATTGTATTGATTTAAACCTTACAGATGTAAGCAGTCAACTTAAACATGTGGAGGACTAAGCTACATTAAAGGCAGGGGGAGCGTGCCAGATTTACAGAAGCACTTATATACCTAAAATTACAAGCATGGAAAGAATTATGCACAACTTCAATCCCCCCAAAGCCAGGACAGATCAGGTCACATATTCTCACAGCGAAGGCTGCCTGTCTTCACATCCTGAGGTAATCCTGAATATAGACCTCAATCTCTACCTGCAATTGTAATGCAAAGCAATCTCAGTGCAGCATACCTGTTCCATATAATAGATCAATCAATAAAAAAAGCAAGAATAGCTGTGTAAGTGGATATGCACAAGTTAAAACGCCACTTAGAATTCTTCCCTGATAGCAGATTTAATTTTACTTTGCAAGTGAAATTACTGAGAACTGTTCTTAAGATATTAAGTAGGCTGAATAAAAAGAATACCCCTGTAAATGCTCCATTGATAAAATAATTAGAGTAATTATGTGTCTATCAAGATAACATTTTATATTAAATAAGGAACAGAATACAGAAGGACAATTTTCCTCTGCTAAAAGCAGAGCAATGGAGCAGTAGCAATGTTGATGTTCTTCTCTTAGAGTACACGTCTTCCTGTCCATTTAAAGATTTTGAAACTGGATCTAGAAAGTCACTGTGGTATGCAAATAAATTGCTATAAAACTGCCAGATATATAGAGATGGGAAATTTTCAGCTCAATGGGAAAAAACAGAGATAACACCCGTGAACCGAAATGACAGTGAAAAGAGAGTTATTAAATCCAATGCCAAACATAGTAAATGTGTTATATTCTGATATCCACAGTACAAAGAAGGTGCACTGAAAGAGAGCCAAGGGAACACTTTACACTGAAAAAAACTCCCATGTTCCAAATCAATTATCAATATCCTAGTAGGTCACAGAAAATTCTGATCTCCATAAATACATGAGAAGACACAAACAAGATAGAAACACCATCTCTGTCTGCTGGACTAAGAGGTGGACCTCAAGACTGATATTCTGAATGCATTTCAAGCTTTTAACAAAGAGAGTAATCATCCACAACAGCAGTTTAATAGGGATATTTATTCACAAGTGGCCACCTTGCTTTTCAGGTAGAATAATGTCTTAAGACTACAGAATGTCCCAGACTTTCTGCTTTACTTGCAGATTTTTAGAATAATGTACATTTTGTGAAAAAAAAAAACCACAAAAAACAACAAACAAACAAAACCAGGAAAAACAAATTGAGGACCAAGGGGGACCCAAAGTTAAAAGAATTTGGGTGTTGCAGTACCCTTGGAGGAACAGGAACACAAGTATCAAATTCCTCATGAGCAGGACTCTCAATTCCTGGGCAAAATAAATGCATTTTAGTGCATTTTACTCAAGCTCAAGTTATTTTTCCCCCAAGATATATCGGATAATTTTTGGTTAAATAAAAGAGTAAACAGGGTCCCTCTTTTGTAGTCAGCATTAGTATCTGAATTATAATATTTCAGCTGATTTTGGTTATTGCTTACTAATAAAACTTAAAGTATCATTTCACACAGCCTTAAAAAAATCAAGAAGAGCCAACAAAGGTAAATGATTACATTTATGTTCATTTTGTTCCCTTTCTACATGTAAAATATGCTGTGCAATCTCACAAAGGCACATTCTTGGCAGAGATCCAAACTGCTGATTAGATGAGATTAAGGATAAATGGCAGGCTCAAATGAAGGCATGTTTTGGTTTGGTTCAGGGGTTTTCTTGTTCCTGCTATTGAACTTATTTGCGTGCTTTTTAAAGCAAACATACATCATAGAGCTAAATCTGCACTTGTTTCATCTTTACCTGCCACCTGAATGAACAGAGCAATCCATTACCCTAGGAACAAGTATTTTGGGATTATTTACAAATGCAAACATACATTAAAATAATTTGTGCACCACAGAAAGCAGATTATAGAAAAGCATTATATTCTACCATTGAATAGAAATAAATTTGTGCAACCACTATTGGGTCTCTGTTAAAGAGAGAGACATTTATCCATTAGAATTAATTTCCTGAATAATAATGTAATTTAGATTTTATTTCTTCTAAGAGATTAGTGATCTACTCTATTTAGCTGGATTCAAGTTCACCAAGCGCAACAACAAACACGACATGACTGTCTCGGAGAGACTAAAGAAACAACTTGGTTTGTTGGTTAGTTGACTTAAGGAAAAAAGGAGTACCCACTAACACTTTTGTTTATTTAAACCACAAATTCTACATAAAAGCATCTGCAAGGTGCCAGGCAAAATTCCAAGAAGTACAAGTCAGTGTATCTGTCTTCTAGCAACTGAGTCACAGCAATTCTGGACATTGAGAACAGACCACATCCAGATTAAGGTATCTGTGCTTGTGGTCTAGTCTGTCCCTTCATTTTATCATAAAAGTCCTAGGTCATCCCCGAACATTTAACTTCCATGTCTCTCTCAGACCAGGGGTAAATGGCTGAAACAATCACATAAGTCAGCTGGGAACTTTCATAAACTGTTCAACATGCAAAATGACAAACCAGAATCCCCAATAATTCAAGTGTTTCCCTCTTGGTACCATTTTTTTCCCTTTTCCTGTAAATTCCAGCCAATACAACTGTGATGATTTCATATTGTGTTGAGTCTCAGGTAAGGATAACAAAGTAACAAACATCTTGTTCTAATGTTTAATGCACTCTCTATCATCCTCTCACTGCTATCAATACACTTCCATTTTTTCACATTCAGTGCAACCACTCTTGAAAAGGAAAACAAAAAACCCACACAACCACTATTTGGAATAAAGACTGTCTTGTTTTATAGATCACTATGCTGCTAACACAGTGAAAACACAGATACTTCCTAAAATACATTCCCACATCTGCGTGTACTTACATATAACAATTAAGAATTAATAATTTTTCTAACTTAAAATTCTTCTGTGTTTTTAGAATAGAAAACACAATTGTTTTCACTGGGGGTGCATTAAGGGGAAAAGGGAAAAAATCCACCTCTTTTCATAATAATGTTTGAGACCATCATCCTGAAATTAAAACCAAAAGTAAGCATGAGTGCTGCTCAGCCCACTATCACAAACAACTGGTGAAAGCTCTAATTCAAGACATGGAATACAGCACTTTCCCCTCATAAACAAGTGTCTGATTTAGCATTCATTTTACTGACACTTGTCAGCAATGAGAATGGGAAGTAAAGTTTTGAAATTAAGTCCACAGTGCAACAGAAGAAGAAATAAGAAGGGAAGACAATTGTACAGGATGACGTTCACTATATTAGCAACCTTCACTTTGAATTTGAATCTTCCTGGCATAAAAGCAAAGTCTGAAGAGTTTTATCTTTAATTCAGACTCATTCCTGTCATCTTGTAATTATCATCCAAGCTGCCTTTATGCATCCAAGTTCCTTTAACTGACATTAGACAGAAATAAAGAATGAAATTATCTCCGTCACCCCCATGCACAATTCTTTTAAGACCCTTTGCTCCCTCCTCCAATGAGAGTTCTGAAAACATCAAAGCATTGTCCTAAAAACAGTCATAGGATTTGCAAAGTCATCCTTCTAAAAATGGACTCCCTATTCCTTTTCTCAGAGCTAGAAAGCCTTCAATACTGCATTGTCTGCAATCCTCTTCTTTTGCTTTTGTTAATCATTACAGATTTGACTGATCCTGCATCATCTTGTCCCGTTTGTTCTTGATTTATTCATTCTAGTCCCTCCTTTTCACAGAGAAAATTGTAGTTTTGTTCCATCATGGAAATGCTGCAATAGAACTCAGCTTTCTTCTGGTACTATGATGTGGTAACTTTACTCTTTTTGTTATCACAGAAAAGATCAGAAAACCACAGATCCTATGAAATTTTTAAAGAAGTAGTTGTGCCACTAATTCTGTCAGCTCTTTCCAAGAGAAACAAAGAAACAAAACTCCAAAACTAAATGATGTTCACACGAACTTCCATATACCCAGAAGCATGAGTAATAGGGACACAGAATGATGGAATGGTTGAGGCTGGTATGGACCTCTGGAGATCATCTGGTCAGCCACCTGTGCAAGCAGGACCACCTAGAGCAGGCTGCCAAGAACCATGCCCAGACAGCTTTTGACTGTCTCCAAGGATGGGAATGCCACAACCTCTCTGAACAACCTGTGCCAGTGCTTGGACACCCTTAGTCAAAAAAAGTGTCTCCTGCTACTCTGAGGGAACCTCTCGTGTTTCAGTTTGTGCCCATCCCTCTGGTCCTGTCACTGGGTGCCACTTACAAAGAGTCTTGCTCCATTCTTCTTTGTACCCTCCTTTCAGGTATTTATAGACAATGAGAAGATCCTCCCTGAGCCTTCTCTTCCCAACAGAAAAACTGCAACTCTCTCAGCTTCTCTTCATAGGAGAGGTGCTCCAGCCTGCTCATCATATTCGTGGCCTCCACTGCTCTCACTCCAGTATCTCTATCAACCTCTTGTACTGGGGAGCCTAGAACTGGACACAGCACTCCAGATGGGGCCTTGTTTGTGCTGAGTAGTGAAGGATCACCTCCCTTGGCTTGCTACCAACGCTCCTAATGCAGTCCAGGATACTATTTACTGCCTTTGTATCACAGGTTAACATGGTGTCCACTGGAATCCTAGATTGTTTTCTGCAAAGCTGTTTGCCAGCTGGATGTCCCCCAGCATGTACTGGTGCATAGGGTTGTCTTACTTGTGAGTTACTTACGCTGGAGCCATTTGTGAAGTCACATGACAGACTCTTCAAAACCTGACATGAGCTAACTGGAGTGGTTTTCAGGCAGCAACTGGGGAGTGGGGAAACAGCTTAAGTGCATTGTACTTGCTTAACATCTCAGCTTCTCTTATAGTTTAGCAAGTCCTCCTGCTCTTTCACCTCATAAATAGGGTGCCCAAAGCCATCCAGACTGGCAGCCCTGGCTATGCATTCCTCATTGGTTTGTATCTCCATTTCTCCCACCCTCACTTTTTCCCTTCTAAATACCTCCATTCTTCCAACTGCATTCACCTCGATGTGTAAGGTAACATAGACATCTTGTCCTGCCCTAGAATAATTTTTCTCTTCAGTTGGAGAGGGAAATGTTACTACTATGAAGCAGGATGTAGAAAAATAGACATGCCACTAAACCCACAACCACAATCTGTGGAGAATGCATCAACGTTCAAAGCAGGGCAGCTTTCCACTTCCCCAAAAGAACTCACAGGATTTGTCATAGCAGATCACACTGCTGCTCTGTAAGATCCAGCATGCCACTTCCAGCCCCGGCCAATACCTGATGCTACACAGCAAAGTGAGTAGCAGCATATTGCACCTGGATAACCTTGAGATATTTGCTCCTTAATTGCTAAGCAGAGCAGAAAAGAAACACCCTGAAGTTTCTCTTGGGCAATGTAAGTCATTTTGCTTATGTTTAAATTTAGCAATATAGACACCTTCAGGTGACACTGCATTAAATGCAGTCAATTAGAATTAGCTTCTTGCATTTAGTTGATAGAGCCAATTTAGATAAATGTTCATGTAGCTACAAATAATGCAGCTGTGTCTCCCATAAAAGCTACATTACTAACATGACATCCCTACTCACTACATGAACAGGTAATGCTAAGGAGTTTGTTTCATATGTTTTTTTCCCCAATATTTTTTCCTTGTAGGCAAAAGGAAGGGTACACTGCACAAGCATGCAGGACTGCTAAAATTATGATCTCGGATAGCATAAAATTATTGTCCTTAACTGTAGAGGAGATCAGACTACTTTCAAAACTCAAAAAATATTCCCATGGATCAGAGTGCAGCAAAGAACAACAACAAGAAGAAAATAATTAAGGGTTATCACGTTTTGCTCTGCAAAACTTATCTCACCTGTTTACTGTTGCCCTCCCTTCCCTCTGCATCCCCACTTTGCCCCCAGTCCTTCTTATCTTTTTTTTCTGGCTCTACCAGAGAAAACTCCAAACAGATAAATTTCCACAGAAAATATCACTCGCTGTATACCAAAATAATACTCAGGCAGTGATAAGAAACAATGAGGACAGAGGAGCCACATTTTCATAGTGAATGGTTACAACAACTATCTTTGACAACACGGTATGAAAGTCATTCATTCAACCCAACACCAACATAATGATTTCATAGAAAAAATGAGAACCCTTCATAAATTACTTCTTATGACTAAATTATGCCACATTCAGCTCACATTTTTCTCAAGTTATCTCATTTGCTTTACAGATTGATGATGGTCTTTGTACCCAAGCCTCCATATTCTACAGGATAAACATTCTCAACCTACTCATCAATCTGTCACATTCCTCACGTTTTATGACTCTCTTCAATTTAGTCAACTGCTTTTGTTGGCAGAGCAGGGTACAGTGCAATTGTTTTTCTCACCATTTGAGATAAACAAGATGGACTTCATCCCTCTTGCCTCAAGCCTTTCAAACACTTTTGTACAGGTATGATACTGTACATGGTCTTGCTAGGCTGGATTTTTTTATAGGACTAACTAGCAATTTTTAAATGGACAAAGATGGAATTTGAAACCAAAGGAAAGCAATTAAAATGATACATATTTTTTCAGGTCACTCGGACTAAGTAATTCCTACTACAATTAGCCCTTCACTATAAACAAATCTACTTCAGGTGAACCACTTCAGCTTAACAGCTAAGATACTTCGACTCAGAAAAGCAAAATTCAAAGGTTTTCTATTTCTATTGACTGACTTTAGTGTTCTGATATTGGCATCAGAAGAGGCTACTGGCAAGGAAAAGACTGAGAATGCCTACTAACAGGGCAATGTTGTCTCTGTGATTTTCCCCAGTAAGTAAGTAGCAGACAGTAAATGTTCAAATAAAGAGGGATTACTGTTTAGCATTGGTGGGTTTATTATCATGGCTGCTAACACTGCCATAGTTTTCATGCTACTTGCTACTTTTTCTCCATCATGTTTCTAAAAAAGCCATTTGTTGTTTTCTGGATTAGTTATGTAGCAAACACACATTGTCCAACTCTTTCAGATGTTTTTAATCAATAGAAAACTTTATATTCAGCCCATTACAGAAACCAGAGCTACCTATTCTGTATACAAAAGCTCTCATTTGTTATTGCTTTTATCTATTAAATGTTGCACTATGAGATAATAACATACTTGACTACTACTGAAGTTTCCAGGAACCTCTCACTCATCTCCAGTACAGGGAATTTGAAAGGAGCATATGGTACTTAGACAAATCAGAACTTTTTCAATAATCTAGAACAACTTTGGCTCTGGGTTTCATTAACTTTTAAGTGAAGAAGGTGAAAAGTTTCATATTCATTACATTTAGTGAAATATGAAGGACATGGAAAAATTAAGCCAAACTAAGTTGGAAGTCACAATGAAATTAATAAAAGTTAACATTCATATCTGCATAGATGTCAAGACTTGTTTGCAGAAATAATACAGTCTGTATTCTTCATCTTAATAAATTGGTGAGTAGCAATGCCACCCAAAAATGATAACTAACTAGCCTTTCTAAGTTCACATCCACCCAACGTAACTTGAACACAGGACTAAACACTCAGTACTATGGCCTCATGTCTAAATGTCTATCCATGCTGGCAATACTTTCTTTTTGGCTGATGTAAATCACAGAATCATATAATATCCCAAGCTGGAAAGGAGCCATAATGGAGCATGGAGTCCAGCTCCCTGCTCCTCACCGGACTACCCAATACTAAACCATATTGTTCAGAAGCTCCTTGAGCTCTGACAGGCTTGGTGCTGTGCCCACCTTCCTGGGGAGCCCATCCCAGTGATTAACCACCCTCTCAGTGAAGAACCTACTATTCAATTCAATCTGTCCCAACAGAACTCAGGTATTATAAGCTGACCTAATTAGACAAATTCTTATAAAATTCTTATAAAATCCATGAGCATGGCCTGAAACCTCAAAACTACACAATCTCGTGTCATCAGATAGAAATGTGCAGACTTTATCTGTCAGGAATCTGTAATACACCACAGTAGTTACAATGGCAATTAAACATTCCAGACCACTGATGTTTCAGTATGGTGCTCAACATGGCTCAGTCTGTCTTCAACAGGATCAGGTAAATTACAGCTTTACACTGCTGAATTTCCCCCTCTCCTACATTTCTCCTGACCCTCAAAAGGAAAGACAACTGCATTTCAACATTCTCAGCAAACACCACTGCCCACCATCACTGTTCTGCTTTCTATTTTCCTTCACGGCCATCCCCATCTCAAACTCCTGTTGTCAGTTTGGCTGTCAGCAGAGATCATGTCAGATACCCTAGAAATGGGTGCATTTAAAAAGGGTGAAAAAAAAATGTTACAAGGTGGGATATTGAAAGAAAAGGACTGCATTACACTTATCTTCTAGGAAACAGAATCCTGAAGGTAAATGTTCAAAAATTGCTTCTGGAGCTGTACTGACTCAGACCTCAAGTGACCCTTGCTTGGAAGTGTGAGATCACATTTTTGTGGCACAACTTGATCTCAAGCAGGATCCACACTGCTAACCAGATGGGAAGCGACAGCTATCATGTCTCTGCAGTGGAAAACTACCCAAGTACAGCACTTTTTAAAAAAGACTGTTCACTTTTCAGATTAAAAAGTTACTTGAGCCTGAGGCTAATTAACATTTTAGGGGTGGGGGTGGGAAATGAAGTGAATCCAACATTGTCAGCAGTGCTGTTTACAGGCTTGATTGCAGCAGCCAGGTTTCATTAAGTTGCTGGAGCCAGGTGACTGATCCAACACTGACCCTTCTTTTACAGAGCAAACCTGCACTAGTTTCAGTGAGACATATGTTAAGACCATGGCACAAATAAGACAGCACTACACTGTGCAGCAAAGTGTAATTCATCATGACATATTACAAGAAAAATTTAGAAACACAAAAGCCACTGAAAAATTCCACATTGTATTTGTTTAACAAACCTGGAGACATGCAAAGAAGATGACAAGATAAACCTTTTTTATGGATCTATTTTCCTCCTTCTACTGTACTACTTATCTAAAATTGTATAGACTCCTAGACAGCATTCATGAAGTTTATTTGCTTTCTAGTTACGTACTTAGTCATATTCATTTCTTCACATATAAGGACAAAGTATACTGACAGAGATCCCAAAAAAATGGTCTCCATTCTAATTGCTCCTGCCATCAGAAGAGATGAGCATGCCATACTTGAGCAGCTCTGCAACTGCACAGCTATCAAGGAACTGTCATCACTGCACAAGCAGCAGGAGCTGCAAGGTCACTCTAAATCGAGCCAAGGACTGAAGAGGTCTGTCATACCGATGAGTAACAAAACCACGCAGTAGTTTCCCTATTGCTCTTCATCACCCTTCTGGAGCTCTCAAGCTTGGAGGCACTCATGTTCTGGGGAAGTGAGAGCCAGCCTTCCTTCCCTTCCATTTGGCTTAAAAAGTAACTATGGGACAAGTTTTGAGCGAACAGGATTTCACACCATGCACAGGCAGCTCCTCAGACAACTGTTCCTTAATTCTGCTGTATGTAGTTCAAACCATCAGACTTGACCTTCACCTTTCACTTCCAAGTTCCCACGCTGTTTTATTCCTCTTGCATCTTTTCCTATTATAGAAGAATTTTTAGTTTTCCATATCAGGGTTATTCAGCAATTCAACAGCTCCTTAAAAAGCTATTTTAGGATAACATACTCCTTCTGACAAATGTTACATAACTTTTCCTATTTAAAGGCATCAGTGCCAAGTAATTTATGATTTCAGATTACCAACACTTCAAAATAATGTCTTCATCAGACATGGAGCAGCTTTCTTGATCTCCTTGATAAATTTGCTACAGATAACCTGGAATTCTCCTCTGGGTGCTAGTGGAAGAGAATCTTTTTTCCTGAGCTTTTATGCACTGCCTTACAAAACTTTTTAGAGTTCACCCCCACATCAATACCGATGGCACAGAAACATGGGAAAATTGATTACAGATGGTCAGACAATAGTGCTGCTACTCACAGAACAGAGTCCAGTAGCCAAACAGTAACAGGGAAAATTTCACCATTTTTATTATTCTTTTGGGGTAAATAAAACTCAGACAGCTCCAGTGAAGTTTCCATGAAAGCAATCATGAATATGTCAATGTTCTGCCACCAGCTCCCACAGTAACCTCAGCTGAATATTCTGTATCATCTTAGCAGACCACACACATCAAGTTCTTTACCCCAAACACAATCCTGTTTCCCTGCCATGACATATGTGGACAGTTCCCAAGTCCAATCAGAGCCATGTTCACATGAACATCACTTACCACCACAGGTATTTCCACTGATTGACAGAACTGAAACAACAAAATGCCCCCACCACAGCACAAGTCATAGGAAGAGTTGCTGGTTTGCCAGCAGAACTTGTTCCAAACGATTATGACACTAAATTTCAGCCTACAGTAGACTTGCTAGCAATGTTCTGCTGCTACAGCCACATCAAAAAGCTTCTTCAATTTAGGCATATCCTTAGGAGACTTTTTAGCTCAAAAGTCACTGCACAGATATCAACAGTGGTACTCAGGCCCCTTAAAAACCTTCTATTTTCTTCCTCCTAGGATCAGGGCACCACCTTTGAAACTCAGTTGTTTCAGGGATTTTTTTTAATGGGTACGGGTTTGGTTAGTTGTTCATCATGTTTCATTTAAATTAATTTTTTAATGCAAATAGCAGAGACAATCTGTTGTTACATAGCCCAAATGTTTTACTTGATGGCAGATAATCTTTGCTAGCCTCATGCCTGAGGCATGATGGGGAGGTGCAGAGGAAGAAGACAGTAAAGGAAGAAGATGGAAAAGTAGATTGAAAAGTGGGCTGAACATATAACACCAAAAATTTAGGAACAAATATTGTTTTATCAAAACACATGATAGTGCTTACATTCAATTATGGTTTTGGAATTCTGAGACGTCTCTGATACTATACAGAAACAAGATGGAAAAAAAAATTACTCATGTAAGAAAAATCTGTCAAGGGAAAGTTTAATGCATAAAAAAGGCATATGCAAAACTCGCAGTTTCTTAACACCATATTTCAAAGGTATTTAAAAGAGTCATTCTGGTAACAAGTGTGAGGTTCTGACAGGGAAATAATTTTTTAACTAATTTAGAGATGTTCATTAACCCTCAGAACTAACACATCATTTAATTCCAAAGTTTCAGATGTTTGTGTTTGGTTTTTGTCTTTTAAGTGAAGCATTTAAGACTCAATTTCTCTGCCCATCCCTATTATTATTCATTATCTTAATCAGCTCTGGGTTTGAACCTCTGATAAATAACTATCATTTCTAGCCTTCTATTACTGTCTGTTAATTTTTCTTCTGACTGGTTGCAAATACATGTTCCACAGCTACACTCATATGCACCACCAAAATCTCCTAAAGATTCAGCAACACAATTTTTTTTTTTATATTTACAAGCTTTCCAAAGGTATGGTTTTAAAACAAACTTACTGTCTCAGTTTTTCAAGACTCTCTGTAAAGACTTGATTCCATCATGCTACATAAGGCCATAACTGTAGAAGTGGGGAGTAGATACAAAGAATGTTGAAGATTTCAATTAAGACCTTGAGATAATAACTTTGAGATTTAAAGAATATGTAAGATTTTTTCAATCTGCCTATTCTGTTTGTTTAAACAAACAGAACTAAACTGAATCTAAACTGAAAATCTGTTGAGTGTTAGCTAGCTAAGGTAATTATTCCTCCTGCATAAAGTAATGTAAATACTCCTTAAGTAAGTCTAATTTGGAACATAAACTTGAAAGTTACTAATTTACAAATTTACTGGCTAATTTGTGGTTAAATGATGAGTCATTAAATAAAGATCCTAGATTCTGTTTTCAAAGAGCCACCCTTCCAAGTTAGAATGTTTAAGCAATCTGGGATAGGAGCTAATGAGGTTCAGCATCTTACTAATGCTTGAGCTACTTCTAAAGGAGGAAGTTCAGCTGTTTTCTCGGTAAGAAAATAGGACAGATACCTATAGACCACATGTACTAAATGTCTGCAATAAGATCTTTGGGGTTTTTACACTTTAATAACTGTAAAGTTGCATGGGGAAAGATACCTAGAAACTTGTTGCCTAGTCCCAATAAACACCTGAAGCAAGTCAAACTCCATGCAGGAATTTCTGTATTTAAGCTTCAACTACACTGAAATCTTTCCAAGATGTAGAAGAGCTTGCACTGGTCACTCATGACTAACAGCTGCACAGCTGCTGCCTGGAGTACCACTCAGCCAGATCCACAAGGCTCGGGAGGCCCTGCTGTTGGCTGAGACATTTAACTGCACTCCAGCTATTATCAACAGAGGCTTAAGGCATCTCCTTTCTCTTTCTCTCTCTACGTGTCAGCACACACTGACTGTGATGTCCTGAGATGCATTCCACGTCACACACAAAAACTACCACTGAAAGCCACATATCTGCTGTGCTCACTGAGTGACACATCAATAGAAGAAATGGCTTGTTATCAATAAAAGGATTCATTTACTAAAGAAATGTTGCATCGACTCCATGTCTACCACAGTGTTGAGTCTAACTACCAAAAAGAAGTTCAAACGGATTAAAAATGGCACACCACTTTACAGGTCTCAAGTCTGGCACCAGTTGTTCAGTCTGATCATGATTTTTAAGTGCAAGAGCCCCCAAAACGGGCCCTGGGCTTACAACTGAGAAATATAACTCCTGTCCCAATGAGTTAACATGGTCACTGCTTTTACAAACTCTGAAATTAAGAAACAGGGAAGACAGAGGATAAGAGCAGCAGCAGCCCAACCACCTCATTATCCCAGGATTAACGATTACACATCATTGAGTAGTGCTTACATCAATAAGCCAGAGATATATCACTGTATCAGGCTGCTCTGCAGCAACATAACATGACACCTCTCAATCTCTCACTTTCACAGGTCTGTTGAAAGGGAGAGGAGAAATGTTTTAAACTGGGGTCTTTTCAAATAAAATCTGAAAATAAACAGAATATAGCTGATACAGACTTATGCAGGCTTTTTAAAGACAGCTTATGTAAGAGTTATCAGGTAAAAAATGCTTCAGCTGTTCGAATGAGATATGGAGACCGAAAAAGACATGACTGGGGAGGGTGTGATCAATATAGTCCACTTAGATTAACCTTTTTTTAAGACACATTTAAGTCGGGACACCGTCTCATTTTCATACTTCAGCTCGGCAGACTTTTTATCCCCCAGCAGTGGATCTGATGGGAAGGGGGGCAGACAGATTTAACAGGGTTTTCCAAAGCCTGAAAATGTCTTAAAGTAGATTACTCTTACAATTTAGAGCTCTAAACTGCTGAATCAAGTTTGTTACACAAGGCTCAGTTGACAGACATTTGAAAAAAAAAAAAAATCCTCTAAGGCCTGAACTACACTTGCTTTAGGAAACAAAGCTTACTATCCAGATTTGGCTGTACTTACTTTAAAAAATTTAGAACAAAGTTTGTCATATATTTCTCTCAAAAAAGACATATTAGTCAATATTAAGTCATGGCACTAACAAACGTTTTTCCTCTATCACTTTTGTACAGAGCTACAATTAAAGACTTATTTAAAGCAAAAGATCTTATTAATGGGTTGTTACTCTCTATAAAATCTATTTCAGTTCAGTAGCCCTGATTAAGTCTCAATTTATAAAAGTGGAAAGAGGCCAACACAGAAAATCGGTGCAACTCCCTAACTACATAGATTTTTTTTTTTTAAGAGAGCAGTTCTGAAATAGATTACAAAGCCTTCTAATGAAAATCAATGACATTTTAAAGTTAAAGGCTTAAAGAGCAATCAAAGATTTAAAATGCCAAAAATGGAAACATGTGCTTCGAACTTTGGTTTTCTCCTGTGTGCCTGAATTGGCTGCTTAAGGCAAAAGAGTGGTATTTTTGAACTGTTGCTACCTGACTTAGGGTAAAGAAAGGTCTTCATAGACCCACAAGTGGAGTGGTAGGCAACATCTTCTGATAGACTGTCCATTGTTGATGTGGAGTTGCATTCTGTTTGCACCCAACCTTGCAATGCTCTCCCTGAGCAGCTCCTCTCCTCAGCTCACTGGGTGTTTGTGACACACCCCACACTGCACTTCCCTACAGCTGCAGCACCAGCAATGGGCATCAGCAGCCCACCAGCAGCCTCACACCTCTGGCCCTGGGGCTTCACCAGGGAATGCTTTAAATGGTTATGGGTCTGTTTTAGCTGTAACTGCAAATACTGATGGGGTCAAAAGAGGTGGGAAGATTATTTCCTATAGCTGGACACTGAATCTGGACATTGAGAGCAGCCCTGAGGAGAAGGACTTGGGGCCGTTGGTGAACAAGAAGCTGGACATGACACAGTACCACATACTTAACAGCCTGGAAGGCCAATTGTATCCTGCATCAAAAGCATCATGGGCAGGGAGGTGATTCTGCCCCTCTACTCCACTCTGGTGTGACCCCACCTGGCATAGGTACTGCATCCAGCTTAGGGGGCCCCAGTATAAGAAGGCCAGGGACCCAAAGGAGTGAGTCCGGGGAGGGCCACAAAGATGATCACAGGGCTGGAACACCACTCTTATGAAGAGAGGCTGAGAGAGTTGGAGTTGTTCACCCTGGAGAAGACAAGGATCCAGATGCATAGAGCACCTTCTAGTACCTAATGGGGCCCGCAAGAAAGTTGGAGAGCAACTTTTTACAAAGGCAGGTAGTGATAGGACAAGGGGGAATGGCCTTAATCTGAAGGAATGTAGGTTTAGATTAGATACTAGGAAAAAAATCTTTACAAAGAAGTTGGTGTGAGAGTGGAACTGGCTGACCAGAGAAGTTGTGGATGACACATCCCTGGCTGTGGTCAAAGCCAGGTTAGATGGGGCTCTGAACAACCTGGTCTAGTGGCAGGTGTCCCTGCAAGGGCAGAAAAGCTGGAACTAGATGATTTTTACTGCCTCTTCCAACTCAAAACATTCTATGGTTCTGTGACTGTACAATGACCTATTTTCTAGAACTTGACAGGAGACTCCTTTGCTACCATTTAATGCTGACTGCTATGGTGCACTTTAACATTTTTGTGATAAAGGTCTAAGTGAAACAAGCAGTCCTTGTGCAACTACCCTTCAAGACATTTAGAAAACAGTGGCTGAACAGACTGCAAATATATATAACCAATCCTAAACAGACCTGAGATCAAGCGGAAGCTTCCCCCTATTATGGAGACAGTATTACAACACCCCAGCAGAGAAGGGTCAAGGATGTTGGTGCTCCTCTGCCCCACTGT
This sequence comes from Hafferia zeledoni, assembly GCA_035583235.1. Lineage (NCBI taxonomy): Eukaryota > Metazoa > Chordata > Aves > Passeriformes > Thamnophilidae > Hafferia > Hafferia zeledoni. The sequence goes on along the minus strand of JAWWEV010000083.1, from coordinate 77,267,939 downwards.
CCTCAAGGAAAACTAATGCCGTCAACCTCAGAACCCAGAGGACGTCACATGAGTGTGACATAAAAGGGGTCAATTCAAGGACAAGTATGAACAAGTTCAAACATAATGTTAATGAGGGTTTTTTGCGTCCAAGATAATCTGGTATTATTAGTCCAATTAAAATGACACTCCTTGATTAGACTGCTATGATTTCAATTAGACTAACAATAAATTCTTGTCTTTGCATGTAAGGTGTGCTTCTTTAACCTACAAAACGTTTAAGGTGTACTGCAACACTGTATACTTCTAAGCCTGATTGCTGAGCTTCTGCTTTTTGTATTCAAGAAGACCACAAAGACCTGCTCTGTCCCAACAGCACTCCTCTTTCCTGCTCTCCCTTCGGAGCTGTACCGTAACTGGCACAGTAGCATCAGTGTCCTCCCGGTGCCTCCTCTCCCTCTGTTGGCCAGAAAAACCAAACACCAACTAAACTAAAAAACACACACCACCTCCAGCACCACTCATTTTTCCATCCACAGCTAGCACTGATTTCAAGGTGCTGCCCAATAAAGCTTTACCAGAGCAAGAAGGAATTGCCACACGCTGCATTGGTGCACTCAAATACAATGCAGGGCTGCAGTGTGGGTAAACAGTATAGATGCTTTATTCCTGCTTCATTGTATGGAAAATGTATGTGCTTGCCTGCTCTGGATAAGCATACTAACTTCATAATGTGAGTTCTCATCATTCTGAATGAATTAAGTAATGTTGAAATGAATACAGAATGCTAAGAACACAGAAAATTAACTTTCAGGAATGACCTTCACATAAATATTGGGAACTTTATGCGGCATGCTGCATCCTTTAGAGTTTCCTTTTCAGAATCACAGATTTGAGAAATCAAGTAATCTGTGTTACCTTAGGAACATCATTCCTCATGAATAGTAGGAGATCAATAACACTAGTCTATCAGCCTGAGACATAAGTAGTTTTTAATCTTTACCAAATCTCTCACCTGCAGAAACAATTAACATTTTTGACCTTTACATTAGAGATTGAATTCATGTTAATTCAAAATGACCCTTCTCTGTATGAACTAATAATTGCCTTTTACTCTAAGCTACTTAATGTATAAGAACGTTATTTTATACACAATATATATATCCATTACCAAACAATACCACTGAATTAAGTCAAATTTCCTTCTCTTTACTAAACCTGTTCATGTATGCACACTTGAAACTACTCTGGCGTCAACTACAAAGAGAAAACAAGAGAGGCAAATATTAACATTCTAGGTCTTCTGTGATACTGAATAGTAGTCCATCAAATACAACCATAAAGAGAAGTTTCAATAATATTCTACTAAAAGTTTTGGGGTTTTTTTTCTGGTTGATTGTGAAGGTAGAGAGCTGTTCTGCAAAACATGCACAGTCTCAGGTAATTTACACCATTGTGCCATTGGAGGAGGAAGTTCAATTTTCAGTTGTGAAAGAAAAGTTCATTGCCTTCTTTTCTATTCAATTCTATACACAGTAGCAAAACACAGAGAAATTCAAAATTAGTATTTGTTTAGGGAAATATTTGCACAGCATTAAGCAGCACCACAAAACTGAGAGACTTTGTCAGAGAATTTTAGAAATAATCTAAATGCTAATGTGTTTTAACCCATCAGAGGACTGTCCCACTACATATTTATAGATTTGTAACTGGATATGTATCCATCGCTTTCACTCCCTGTAATAGAGAGCCCAATCCAAGAACAGAAAGTTCTTCCAAACTCACTAAAAAGACACTCTTCAACCAAATCATGCCAATGCTTGAAAGTACACTACATGAAATTTCACCTTTCCAAGATAACCACTTTTCTGTCCACTAAACATTACAAGTCTATGAAAGAGTGACAAAATCCTGAAGCACTTAGAAAATAAAGACCACAAATATCCTTACACCAAATTCAAATAATCAAGACAATTCCCAGGACAGACAGAGGCAGCAGGAAGAGCTGGAGAATGAACTAGCAATAGGACAACAGGACATGGTCTTAAGCTGTCCTAGGAGAGGTTGAGGTTGGACATTACAAAGACGTTCCTCACAGAAAGAGTGACTGGGCTGCCCAGGGAGGTGGTGGAGTCTCCAGCACTGGAGGTGATTAAGGAAAGACTCAGTGCCAGGGTCTGGTTGACAAGGTGGTGTTCAGTTATATGTTGGACGTGATGACCTCAGAGGTCTTTTCCAGCCTAGTTGATTCCTTGACAGAGCAGCCTAGTGGTTCTTAGTATTACTAAACCTCCATGCATAAAACTGAAATTTACCAAAGTTATTCCAAAACCAAATGGTTGCCCCTTCAGCTTTCCATTTCTTTCCCACAGCATGTATCAACACCCACTCTCATCATATTGCCAGTCAGAAGAAATGCATCAAGAACCCACTCCAATTGTCCATTTCATAAAAAAGTATGGGCAGCCTTGGCACACATGTCTCTTCTGGAGAAGAATAGTCCCCAGAATCAAGGCACACCACAAGATTGAGATGTTCCTAGGGAATTTCTCCTAAAAAAATTCTCTGCCAGTTGGAAAGACACAGAGCCAACATACATATTTGCATTTTCTAAAAATGTAATCTACTTTAGGTGGAGGAAGAAGCAAAACATTAAGAAATTCAATTTTATTGGACATTTGATTAATAGTTTGGGGTTTTTTGTTCTCATGTGTGTCCTTATTAGCAATATCCCCTTGTTCACCAAATAGGTTACTAAATTAAATGGAAATTTCACATAAATGCTCAACCTGCCAACTCTGCAGCACTGCTTTTTCTCTACAATTACATTTCACAGAGAAAATGCTTTGTTTTACCACTTAATTTCTATTATAGTGGCAACGAGGAAATATTAATTACAGATTCACATTACAACTATGAAATTTAAGCTCTTCCATTCTTTCACTGACAAATGCTTTCTTTTCCAGGTGGATAAAACATTTTTAAACTGTTTTACAAACGGGTAGTACTAGAACAAATGGCTCTGTGATGGCTTTTTTTTTTTTTTAAACAGCACTTTCACAGCATTGCGTCACTTTTCTTGGGCCCTGGGAAGTTTGAGTCAGCTCCAAGAAACCCAGAACAAAACGCTAATTACTGAAGTATTCCTGAAACTAGGTGTCTGCTCAGAAAAGAGTAACTTTTTGCTTACTATACAATCTCTTTCTCTGCTTATTCTCTCACTATGCCATCTGTCAAACAGACTAAAAAAAGCTGCTAAGCCACAGAACACTTTTGCCATAGCTGTGCAGTAACTGGCAGCTCAAGACAAGCCATTTCTGATGAAGGCACAAGTCCCACAGCAGTGTACACTACATACATAAAAATGCAAGACATAAGCAAATATCTAAGGAACATTATCCAGGTACAGGAAACAACTGAAGAACAGATGTGATTGCTGATAAAAGAACAAGAATTTGGCCAAATCTTTAGTGAGGGAAAGCAGACAACAAAGAGTGAATTAGGGTCTCAATATAAATTTCCAAGATTTTTCTCTATAGTACTAGTTCAATGTCTGTTCCTGCAAGTCCTTCTCAAGTCAGTAATCCCACTGACTTTTTTTAATGTCACAGTTAATGAAACCAATTCCTCAAACCTGGTTTAACAAGTAGGAAACAAAGAAACATCAGAAAAAAACGCCAAGAGAAACAAAGATAGGAAGAGGGAAACTCATTGTACACAAACTACAGGTAAGTGAAGGGAACTAAAAAATTTAACTATATATATATTTTTTTTTCCTTGGTCTGACAAACAAAAGATTCTTGTGTGGTATAGCTAGAGACCTATGTTGATGCTACTGCTGTGGCACCACAATGTATCTTATTAATAAAACAAAAAAGTTGTTGTCAAAATCACAAGGAGTTACCAAAAAAAAGAGATTAATTTCCAGTTCTGCTGAAGATCTTGCAGTGTAGTTTTGAAGTATTCCTTTAGCCATGTTTCTACAGTGTCAGTTTTCACAGTCATATTTGACCTCAAGGAGGAAGCTGAAATTGAAGCCCTGATATCACAGCAGATTCTACATGAGGTCAACAATGAATACTCTCATGTGCATGGCTTTGAAGTGTCATAAAGTTACAGAAAAACATATGACCATGTTTAGCACTGAATATATTTTTAATAAAATGTTTTTTCAGCTGATGGTTGTACCTAAGCAGCTTTTGAAACAGCAAAAGTGAAAGAATCTGACCTAGGAAGGATGCTCAGCCTTTCAGCCTCCATCATCTTCATTGCTAATCTTTTAGGGTTCCTATCCTAAAACACATCTAAACATACTCAGCAGCCAACGGAAGTTCTGATGGAGGCATGTGAATAGCACACAGGGACCTCCTCTCCTTGTGACTGACATATTCTCTGTGCTACAAAAATTCAACCCACATCACCAAAGGACTTCAAAACATCTCATCTTTGCTTGGCACTGCATGGTCTCAGAGAACCAGTTTTCAGTGTCATGCAATTATCATGAATCAGACATATTATACAAGAATCATAGATTCCTGTAAAATGGTCACAACCCATCAGCTCCATATTCTATGATCATTTTGCAGATTAGTAAAGTAGCTTTGAACACAAACAGATCTTCCCAGAATCTTGTAGCTAAAGTCACTGTTAACACATCAGCAACACTCACGAGCTATTTTGCTATTTAGGACACATACAAAATATAGACTTGTTAATAGGAATAAGTCACCAAGCACATCTTCATCTGATATTACCTGTCTGTCATAAACATCAACTCCACTGCTGAGACTATTTCACTATCCCAGAAACGTTTTAAAATAGCCATTTGATCACTCAACAGAAACAGACTGCATACGTGAAATATAACATTGTTCAGAATACTGAATTTGCTTTCTCCAAATGGTTTCAGAGTACTCCCACAAATTCCCATTACACCATTTAGGCTATTTATTAAATTCTTTTGCTGTTTGGAGTTTTGTGTGTACGTGTGTTTTGCGTTTGTTGTTTTTTGGGGGTTTTTTTGGTTGGGTTTTTTTTTAATAGAAGAAATTAATTAATGAATTCAAATAAAATATTACCATCTGAGTTGAACCACTTATCATTACATGTGGAGGTTAGGGACCACCAAGAATGGTTCCATTCACAGAAATTGACTCTAAACCAGAAAACTATATATGGTGTGGAGACCTCCAATACAGAGGCAGATAAAAGTAATCCAAAATCTTTAACATATTTTTTTATAATGCAGCTGCATAAAGGATGTTAAAATTAGAAAGGAGTAAAGAGCTTTCCAGTTGATTATTCACAGCTGAACACAAACATCTAGGCTTACAGCTTTGGGAAATAATGCTTATACAATAGTTCATTATTATTTTTGGTTTATTTTAAATAAAAACTAGTACAATGAACCTTAAATATTTTGATTCACAGTAAGTGTTCGCAACTAGAAAGTATAAAGTGAACAAAATTAACTAACTATACCTACATGCTCTTAATTATATACAAATTCAAGTTTTGTTAGTTATGAACCTCTGCAAAAGATGTGCTGGTTTCAAGGTAAACCAGCAGGAGAAATGAACTCAACACGAGAGAGATTATAAATCAGAGCTACAA
>JAWWEV010000083.1:77227379-77252954 GCA_035583235.1 Hafferia zeledoni | reverse complement strand
AATAGAGGGGGTAGAATACACGGCCTTGATCACCCCCACACAGTGCCAGCTGGTCTCACCTGCTAAACTAGGACACACAGTCAGCCCTATCAAGTAGAAAGCTCAAATCTGGCTGCACGGGATGTTTTCCACCAGATTTGGAACTCCTTCTGCACATAATTTGTTAAGCATATCACCACACGGCAAGTCATTTTTCTCATCTTCAGTTTTTCCTTAGTATGATTCAGTTCAGAGAGCCAGACATTTGCTTATGAAGAAGTTTCCCCATTCTGTATTTAAGGTAGCTCCACATTTCCTTGGCACTTCCTTCACTGTTCAAGGCCACTGGAGTCCATCACACCACCTCTTCCTCAGGTAAAATATGTTATACCACCTCTAGAGACTGGGAGCCTAAAGTGAGTCATGTTTAGTTGCAATTAGTGAACCACAGCCTAAAGGTGTACTCTCTTCTTTATGAGGGAGAGCAAGCAGAATTGTCAAAGTCTTGAGTCAGTAACTTTCGAAACTAAGTTCTGTAATACATATTAGTTTTCCAAATGAAAATAAAGTATTTGTATAAGCATATACTTGGGCAATGTTTTTTTCTCAACCTAAATGGTGAAGTTTCTCAACTGCTAAAGTTAAAAAGCATTTAATCTTGCCTTTAAAGTAAAAATTCTACTTTTTTCCCTAAGCCTGTGAGAAAGCAAGGATTTGTAACTGCTAGAATGTGGGAGAAAGATAACATTTCATCTGTAGCTGTGGCTTATAAAGCATAAATCAATATTGTTTCAATGTCATATGCACTTTAAATGTTTTTCCTATTGACAGCCATATTTTATAATTATTTGATGGCCATGTCTTATAGCTATTTTTCTAGTTATTGCAAGACTAGTTTGCAAATGTGCAATTTCTGCTATATAAGCATTTCAGGAGGAAAACTGTGCTCACAAAGCAACATAGGACTCCCTTATTCTTTGTACCAGTGTCCTAGTCACTAGTTTGGATCTCCTTTATCAAATTCAAGTTATTTTAACTTTATAGTCAAAGTCCTCTTAGCATAGGAACAACTGGCAGGAGGCTCTCCTCATCCTCCTCCAGAATCTAACTGAAAAAAACACACAGCTTCTTTCTGAATCCTAGCAGAATAATAAATAGTAATCCTGACAGAGTAAATTTCTTTTCTGTTCTAGGGAATTGTATTTTAAAAGGATTTAAATAAAATATGATGTTAATTTGTGGCAAAAAAAATAGGAATACTTGAAAGAACAATGAAAGCCAATGCACCTAGGACTGTGTGATAATTATTCATTTACTTCATAATCTTTATGTCTTCATAATAAATACATTAATGGATGCATTATCCATAGCATTTTTCAAAAAACTGAATTCATTCACCACTAGTAGAATGTATTTCCAATAGAATCACTTAGAAAGATCTCTCTCCTACACAAGAAAATTTCCAGCCTACGCCCCTGAAGCTAAAAGAACAGATGACTAGACTCAGACTAATAAATGATCAGTTTACTGCTGGTGAAAACACATTTAACACTTTTAGGAATCAAATTTCAGGCTAATTTCCTTACATCAAATCAACATCAATTCATGTAAACAACATAAAATTTTTCCACTGTCTGTTTGCTTCAGTAAAGTCTACTCCTCCAGACTGATCTATGATGCCAAACATTCTCCTGCCTAGGTACAGCCTGGCTTACACATGCATCTCACTGAATAAACTTTTCCAATGCTATCACTGTGTCCCAGTGTCCATTCTCTCAGATTTCTTCACGACACCAACATTTAGACCTCCACAGTACACAATTCAGCAGCTTTTCGGAACAGTGTATATACCACACCTTTCAACTCTGAGCTGCACAATAGAAAGCAAAGTAAAAATTCCTCACACTAGGGATGTGAAGACTTTCCAACTGTTTCAGGAAAACAAACTTGGACAGAACCATGGCTTTGTCATGACCTCTGTGCAGACCTATGAAACTCCTGCTACCATGTGTCCATATTATAAATAACCAGTTATATCTTGTTCTGCCATAACATCTTAATGCCAATGAGAAAACCTTATGAGAGCCCAAGCTGAAGAATAAACAAAAGCCTACAAAATTTGGAAAGACTTCCCAGAGCCTAACAGCAAGCAATTACAGAAGCAGGGATTCTCCAGGCATGAAGAGTAGCTTGTTTTACAGAGATGTCATGGAATGGAGATGCAAGTCAAACCATTCTATTTTTTTTCCTATTAATTCACATGACCCATGGCAAGAGATGGAAAAAACAAATCAAGAAATTAAGTTACATACTCAGTAGACCACAGATGACTGTGAAATCCATGAATGTTTATCATTTATCTCCAGCCTTAACTTTTAAAGAAGCAGGTTGCTCTTCAAACAAAAAGAATGGAATACTGTAAACCCCACAAGCCATCCACAGGTTTTTTTCAAAACATTTGAGGAAGATGCAAAAACCTTCTGCTTTTTTCATTTAAAACAAAACCAAGAACATCTTCTGTTACTGTTTTGTCCTGATACCTACAGCATAAGGGTCCCCTGCAGGGAGACACAGACCAATACGTTCCCCTCTGTTCTCATGCTTCGCTCACGCCCACCAGGCAGCTCCACCAACACAAGCAGCGCTCCAGGACCATTGCACTGAAGAAGCATAACAACATCTTGATGATTGAGCTTCTCTGTTTTTGTTTTTCTGTTTTCATTTGGTTTTTTAAGTGTTTTTTCCAGTACTTAACTGCTCACAGATGGGATATTTGCAAAAAACATATGCAACACCCCACAGAGACCCCATAAGACTCCCATAATCTTTAGTTACGTCAGGAGAAATGCATGCAATGGTTCACTGGTGAGCAGATGCCAAGTGCTGTCTGCACACAGGAAACGTTGCTCACATTATCGCAGTGTCACTGTAGCAAATCTTACAGGCAAGGAAGGTGGTTTTGTTTTTTAAACAAAGCTGTCTTCACTCATTCTTACTTTGATACCCAAATATTCACCAACACCAAAACTCACAGGTCTGAGCAGTCTCCCAGTAATGAGGCTGCAGGGCCAGGTTGTCACTGGCATCCATCCAAGGCCTCCCACGATGATTTGGGAGCCAAGGGGCTCCCAGGAAGAGTCCTCCTCCTGTCGGGATGGCAGCCATAGGCAGGTCTGTGTGGGCTTCTTGTTGCCTGCAGGAGCTGCCAGTGATCCATCTTTCCATCCTGAGGGTTACCAGGGCCTAATCACTAACCTTTGCCTCTTGACTCCAGGTCTTGGGAAAAGCTGCATTTAGACCTATTCATTCCTATAGATCCTTTCCTGCAATTTATTCTTCCTTGTGCTTCGACACCCACACGTTTCTAACCTAATCAACTTTAACAATGCTATTGCAATCCTCTACACTTGCAATAGGAGGGATAAGACCCAACAGACCTATTCCAGCTACACCTCAGTCCATGGCTAGTGCAGGAGACTATGGGAGGATATCTTCAGGAAAACAGAATCCATTCCGGGTGAGCATGCAACAAATAGTCTTTTACAGAATTTTCTTCCTAATCCCTTTGTACTCAGCAGACACCTTAAAGTACAGAGACGTATTTTGTGGTTTAATCCCATCTAGGGAAACTTTTTTTTTGTGTGTGTGTGTTTACACTTTTTTAAGGCCTGGTAATCTTTTTGCCCTCCAAATATAATACTTTTTTACAGGAGTTTATCTCCAGTTACTTAATCCTCATCTAAATAAGTTAATCAGCCTTCTTTATATGAAGAGATAGGACTTAACAACATTTTAAGGTCCATTATTTTGTTCTGGAAAGATATCAGCCAGGCACAAGAGAGTAGAGCCTTCCAAAATCCCATGCACACAAAGCTGACTCCCACTGCATTCACTGCTTGCAACCTACTTACTTCACTGCTTTGGCTGCTCATCTCCCATTAAGGGAGTACTGGGCCAAATGCAGGATGGTGCATTACAGTGGAAGAAGCAGCAGCTTTACATTAAAAGTTTTATCACCATCTGTAAATTTACAGTTCCTAGCTATGTTGGTATTTCAGTTTACTTGATTCTTTTCCAAGCATTCCTTGATGTAATTCAGAATCAACCTTCCGGCTGAGCTGGTTTCTTGTGCAGCTATAGCTGATGCATTTATTCACTAGCTTTAGTAAAGCCCTAGGCACAGTGACAGCATGAGTAATATAGAAAGTAAAGCCCAAGACACTCAAGAAATACCATAGTTCATTATGGAAAGTAAATAAGTTGGGGTGGGTGGGGGGTGTCCTCCTTTCTTATTTTAAGAAACGTGCAATCTTGATAGACAGGATAAGCAAGTTCCTTCTTTTTCCCTAGATGTGTACATATTGGACCATAAGTGAGCTAAAATATGCATGGCATATTCTACTCAAACACTCTCATAAAACTGCATATACTTCTATCAGTTTAGATTTAGAGAAATAAACTACTTGAATTTTAGTTCTAAAGTTTATTGATTCTCTGTGATCTCCAACAATTTTTCTCGTAACTCATATAATGAGGAAAGGAGGTCACACAAAACCTGACAAAACATAATTGGAAACAATGGTCTGAATTCATTAGTCCTATAAACTTTGAATTTAATACTACAGTATAACATAAGCAGTAGCAAGTATTCTTATCAAGCTTAAACACCTCCAGATTTCTCAGCCAAATATATTTCATGTGTGGTGGGGCTTGTCCTCTATGCTAGATAAAAAGAGTCCTCAGCTATAATACTTTTTCTACCCTCTCCTCTGCTTCATAAAGAACAGTTTATCTAGTATTTTTCAGCAAAGTTCAGGTTGTATGGTCACTAATTTGTTGAGTTCAGGGTTAGGAGGGTTTTGGGGGTGGGAGGATGGACTTTCTACTGTTTAACACTCACTTAAAAGGAGGAAAAAAAATGCTGCTACGCTGTTTCATCTTCTCACTAATGTCTCGATAACAAAAAATTAAAATAGACACAATCTTTCACTATAAACTAAAACCATACATACAAGGTTCCAGAAAGCTATAAAGAAATATAAGGGCTTTCCCCCCTCCCCCTTTTTTAATTAATAAAGAGAGAGGAGAAAATATTTTGCACACAGATCATGTAACATACCAAATAACGCATGGGATTTTCCTATTTCCCTTGTCACTTTCATTGTAAAATTATCCTTAAAGAAAATATCACAACATAATTTTTGCTAGTTATATTGTAGTATTCCTTTAGTCAGCATTGGGTAAATTCAATTTAAAAAGTGCACAGAGGGGTTAAGTACACAGGAAAAGAACTTAAGAATCTTGATGGCCCCCATGTCACAGTGTTTCACAGCTTTCCACTGGACATGGAAATCACTGCCAAATAAGCATTATATTTTTCTGAAGTTTAAAATGGAAACAGGATGAAATCAATGCACATAAAAGCTGATGAAGCTGGTTATTGAACCAGACATTTCTAACAATATTTTAGTACTTTGCTGCTAGTTTTTAAGCATCTGAATACTATATGATCATGTCAATATGCAGGTTTTTCCTCCATAATGTAATTTTTCTGATTTTTAAAAAGCATTTACAGCAACACCCAGAATTAAACTGAAGTGCTTGAGATCATTAGGCAGTACATACACAGTCACTCCTCCATTAGCTCTCTCTTTCTCCTGAACAATGTGAGATTATTTACAGATGCTAAAAATCAGCAGCAGACACTCTTTTACTTACTAAAAAGTGGTGCCATAAAAAGAAATGTACAATTGCAAACAAAAAAAAAGACATAACATTAAAGATACTGAAAATAATGCAGCAAAAAATAAAAAAAACAAAACAAAAAACCACAGAAAAACCACACCCAACCAAACAAAAAACCCCACCCCACACTAGTAAAACACACAGTAAGAACAAATGTATGTATTTAATTTTACCATAAAGTTTGTTCTTTACATCTCCTAACATCTTGTCTGAGCCAATCCAGTGCTACCAGTAAACACTGAATAATGACGTACCAGTCATTTCTATCCTATACAGAAGATCCTTAAGACGAATGGTATTTCAGGATTGTAAAATGCAAAAGTCTTCTCAAAATCAGATGGGACTATGCATTTTGCTGCCACAACATCTGTGCTGAGCCATAAGGGCTCTCGCAGCTGGGGCACACTTGAACAAAAAAGTTATGCTCAGTCCTCCTCTTCTACTCCTGTCTTTCACCCAACACTTAGTTTTTTGAACCAAGAAAGTGTCTTTTCTCCTAGTAAAACCTGATGCTTTCTCAATGTAAAATCATTCAAGCTTCTCTGGGGACCTTTTAGGAGAGGAAGGACTAGGGAGATGTATGTCAAAACCTTTTGTCACCTCAGAGCTATAGGAAAAAGCAGTAACTTTATTTAACTCCCCGTGTTTTGCTCGCTGATTTCATCCCACATGCACAAAGAGCTAAGCAAATATGCCTGAGTTCACTCTAGGTAGAAGCATACTCATAGCAGGTCATGCCTTCTTTGGGTGTGCCAGAATTGCAGGGATACATGCAGAGATGACTTCCACCATCAGCAAAAACCTGGTATCACCCAGCTAGCAAAATGCTTCCATCTTGCACCTGAGCACTCCCTGCAGTAGAACAGGACATGCAAAGGGAAAGCTAGAGTACTTCCAAAATGTGCCAGTAATCTAATATTGAATAATACATAGATAAGACCACCAGCCAGAGAAAAACATACTTTATCAGGTCCTGAAGAGAGCACAGGCCACGGATAGTCAGCGGGGAAGGAAGGCAAGAGGCACACTCTCTTCAGCTAAAATACCATTATTTTCATAGAATGGTTTGCGTTTGAAGACACAGTAAAAATCATCTAGTTCCAGCCTCCCTGCCATGGGCAGGGACACCTTCCAATAGATCAGGTTGCTCAGAGTGCCATCTAGTCTGGCCTTGAACACTACCAGGGATGGGGCATCCACAGTTACTTTCAGCAACCAGTTCCAGTGTCTCACCACCCTCACTGTAACGAATTTCTTCCTGCAACCTAATCTAAGCCTACCCTCTTTTGATTTAAAACCATAATCCCTTGTCCTGTCACTACAGAACCTTATAAAAAGTCCCTCTCCAGTTTTCTTGTACGCCCCTTTAGCTACTGGAGGTTGCTCTAAGGTCTCACCAGAGCATTCTCTTCTCCAGGCTGAACAACTCCAAGTGTCTTGGCCTTCCCTCATAGGAAAGGTGCTCCATCTCTCTTATCTGCCTCACGGTCCTCCTCTGGACTCACTCCAACAGGTCCATATCCTTATATTTGGGGCCTGCAGGTGGGGTCTCATGAGAGCAGACTGGAGGGACAGAATCACCTCCCTTGTCCTGCTGGCCACACTGCTTTTGATGCAGGACACAGTTTACTTTCTGAGAGTGCACATTGCCAGATCATATCAACTTTTCACTCCCCAACACCCCAAAGTCCTTCTTGGCCGAGTTGCTCTCAATCCATTCCCCATCCAGCCTGTATTTGTGCATGGGATTGCCCTGACCCAGGTGCATTTTACTTGCAATTCAGTTAAAATACAAAGAAGCTGGTTTACACCAACCGTCTACGTCCCTCAACATGACAAAAATAATATCACTAATAAGAGGACAGCTTTCACACTTGAAGTGAAATATAGCTCAGCCAACAGGTCCACCAGAGAGTTTGTGCTTCACATCAGCCCTTGTGAAGTCTTCAAAATATTAGCAAGTTAGGATTCATATGATCCACGAACTTTCTGCTGAACATATGAAAAGCACATATTTCACAGCTACAGCAGAAATCCAAGCTCCTCACATCAGCAAAAAAGCCCAGCAAAACACAGCAACGCAGAGCTGGCCTTTGCTTGCTGACTCCAGCTAAGACGCCTGGCTGCATTGATGGACCATGTAATAGACTTGCTGCTTTGATGAATATTCACTCCTACAGACCTTTACTTGACCTTCTCAAAAAAATTACCAAAAATATCATAGGAAGTTATTTGTAGCACCGTAACTCTGCTTCACCAAAATTTGCTAAAACAATGACGTGGAATATAAATTTTATAGTGCAGGAAAATCTGGATATTGGTGAAATGCCCTGTTGAAGAGAGAAGCACAGAACAGAATGATGTTTTAAAAGGATTTTTTCACCATGTTAAAAATCATCTAACACATAAAATGCAATGCCTCTGCTATTGGAACAAAATGTGTCATTTAACTTAACTTTTCTATTTTATCAAAATTTCAGCAACTCCACATTTCAAAAGTTTTTTGCTAATATAAATTCTCTTCCTTTCCAGCACTTGTGATACTTAAGCTTACTAAAATATAAGTTAATATCTGGTAAAGGTCATTTCAATTTACAAAAGGTTGAAGGTTACGAATGAGTGAATTAAAGGTATGCTTGAAAATTTACATTGACATTTGAACATGAGTTTACTCCATGCACACCAAAATAGTTTGGCTCTTTTACCTAGACACCTGAGAAATCACACATTTCTAAATAACAGCAAGCAGATGGAGTAATTTTTATTTTCCAAAAATTAGCTGCAGAAGCTTATTAAAGCCCTGTAGTAAATGTGCAACTTCATATTCTTCCTCCAACTTCAAGATAAATATGACATTAAATGAAAGGACACATTTTAATATAACATTTAGGAACTAATTTTGACTAATTTTAACCAACTTCTGAACAGTGTCTGAACTGGATGCAAATGACAAATAGTTGGCGTTTATCTGCAAGTGTTGTTCCTGCATCATAGATACACTCATCTGAGCCTGAAAAAATACACTCCATTTCTTCATAAAGTGGAAGCAGCTGCAATGACAACTCATTTTTGGCAACTTTAGTCCCTATCTACTTATAGATACCAGAAGCAGACTCAATCACATATTAAAACTAATTAACAAACCCACTAAACTACATCACAGCAAATACAAATGCCAGCTTCATCAGCAAGAGCAAATATCTAACTCTTACACTGCATTCCACAGCAATTTTGAAATAATTTTATGGAAGAGAGTAAGCAGATTTGTCCAGCCACCTCAGATCTACACGTGAGTCTTCCACCTCATCTGTTTCATTTCATTGCAAAGACAGGTAATCCAGGCTCTGTGCATTAGACCACAGTAGTAAAATAGAATTAATTATTGCAGGAGCATCACAACTCAGTAGATCTCATAGGACTGCAAGTAAGATTACAGCTTTTTGCAGTGCTGCAGAATGGAAGATTTATGCATTTTCTTTCATAACTTCATGCTAGGCAGGAGAATTTGCTGTGTTCATTACAAGAGAACACACTGTGATCAAGACCCCAGAACAGGGGCAGAAGTGTGAAGCGCTGTTAACAGCAGCATTACCAGTACAACTCAGGCCACAGTACAAAACAAATCCTTTTCACGTGATGTGCTTGCCTCTGTAGTGGAGGGACTCCAGAAGAACACAGATCCTGGTTCATGAGAAATGAAAAACTAAGTATCTTCCTCACTGGGTCTGAAACAGATCACATCTTGGAATTCTTTTGCACCCTTCTTCCCACTAAGAAGGGAAATGCGTTGCAAAAAAAGCCATGAGGTCAAGATATGGATGCACCGAGTCTTGAAATCTTAAGTGTGTGGGAATCTGGAAAAGGAAGATCTTTTCTAAACAACCAGCAGCAGTTCTGATGATCCCATACAGAGATCAGCAGAGAAGCAATTGCTGCTACAAAGAGAACAAAGACAGCCCTCGTTCTCAGTAATGGACTTGAGAAGGGCAGCAACAAGTTTGCCTTTCCTGTGGGCCAGCAACAGCACACATACCCTCACCACGTAAAAAAGCAACATCCATAGGAATATTCAAACTAAGCAAATGTGACTCAGTTGCAAGAGTAGCTTTTTCTTGACTCAAGCCCTATTCTGCTTGGGACTACCACTAGCAACACCACCATAAGCACTGTTCTGGTAGGAATCAGACAAAAGACTTACACTGATCAGACTACACAGCACAAAAAGGTTATTAAATTTATATTTTACTTTGCCATTTATCAAGGGGTAAAGACTCCCAAAGCAAGCCAAGTAGGCTGGAAGCTTTCCTGTGTCAAATTATTACTAAGTAAATAAATAAACAAACAAATAATTATTAGAGTAAGTCCTACTACATCATATAATAGTAAACCTAAGCTTCCTAATGCAAAGTGCAGTAATGCTCTCCCAAGCCAGCAGACAGAAAGCTGAATTAATCTCCACCGTTACACATGGGCTTGTTAAACCACAGCAGAGTGAAAACAAAAAGACCATGTTATTATCACTCAGCGCTGCCACTGAGAGCCCAGTGGGGAGCCACGACACCTCGCATGAACCACGCTTATTTCACAGCGCTGCTGTTGGCAAGACCCTGTGAGGAGCATCCGAAACAAGTGGTGCAGTTATTCAAGAGCTAAATAGATGCCAGAAACACTACGTAGAGGATAAAGGGATAGCGAAAGAAATTTGCACCTCTCCTTTTCTCTGACAGAAATAGTAGGTGGAAGAGACAGATCTGTTACTCTCCATCCTGATGTCTGCATCGGCACTGAGGTTTTGGCCAAACCAGGAAACAGCTTCTGCTCTCACATTCCCTCTAAAACTCGGCTTGAAAACACTTTCACTGGCAGAAGAGAGAAAAGGGAGCTAAGGACTTTTCCTGCATCTCCATGGATCAATACATATATCCTCTAAATGCTGAAAAAGATAAACAGCATAAAATGGAGCAAAGTCACATAGTAGAGAGACTTTCTGTAACAATGACCTAGACAGATATTAAAGTAGCAGGTGTCGCACACATCTGGGAGACAGATAAAGCACTATTAATCTCAAAGAAAAATAATGCAGTGTGATAGTGTGACATCTGGCCATGCACAATAAAAACACTGTAAAATGTTTATTCTTCCCTATTTGCTAAGTAAGCAATGACTCTTTTAATTATCCACATCAAATCCAGGTTCAAAAGATGACAATGAAAACATTTGAAACATCTGGGAAATGCTTACATCTGTATTTTATACTTGGTAAAAAAGGATGTTAGTGCTTGTGAACCTGATTCTGTCCATGTTTATCAAGTTTCTCCCCTTGAAGTCAATGGCTATCTGTGCACAGAGGAGAGCACATTTGGATAAGCAGGATTCTAAAAGTGAAAATAAAGTTCTACCAATGTCATTTCAAATCATGCTTGAAACTGGCTTTGTTTTTTTGTGTTCTTCTTGAGCATTTCTGTACCCTTTTTTTGAGTTATTTGCCTGTTCTTAATCCATTCAGAAAGAGATGGTCTTAATTATTCTTTTCAGCTGCACACAGCAAGTGCCCATGTGAAATTAAGCATCTTTGGGCACCAAAAACATAAACATTGACTATTCTGAGGACAGATGCAGTTTTCTTAGACTAAGCTAAAAAACAAAACAAAACAAAACACACAAAAAAGCCCACCACCAAAACAAAGTCAAACAAACCCCACACAAAAAAACCTCCAATACTCCCACTTTAATAAAGTTAAAATGCCTGTCTGAACTAGTCTGAACTCCACTAATCATCAAATATGTTATATTAATGGGTGTTTATTTAGAACTAACAATTGGGTTATTTAAACAGCCTTGAACAGAATTCAAACTACTTTTTCTAGTCTATAATGTGCTCCTTGCTGTATTTTCTACTGCATTTCTGAATGCTGACAAATTCTGCTTAACATTTTCCATAAGTCAATATATATTCCACCAGTTCAGGAAGAAAAAAAAAGTCTCACACTCTCAGAATGGTATGTTTGGAAGATGCGTATTTTATTTGTATGAAGTTGATACACATACTGTTTCAGTCGGAAGTAAAGCTCGTACTATCACATCAGCAGTTAATCACGAAGTCCACTACCTCTTCTATTAAAGTCAGAGTGAAATTTAATAGATTTACCATAAGGAAGGGTGCAGAAAGCAAACTGTCAGCTAACTGGACTGCATCTTGTCCTGATTACTTCAGCTTGGGGATTTTTCAAGACCCCTTACATAATGCTCTTTTATTTCACCTGACATTGCAATTGCTCTTTCAAGCATGATTTATATAAATCGAGAAAGCATCTTCAGCTCCCCTTTCTGAAAGCCTTATCTTCAACACAGCAGTTCCACTCCCCACTTCAGAGTGACAGTTCTAGACTCAGACCATGACGCAAAACTGGCCCTTGCAGCTCTCCAAAGACTCAACTCATTCAGACCACGCAGCCCAGTAGCAGCATGAAACCCACAGCTCTCTCAACAAAGCCCAGACCGGCTCATGCAAAGCTAAACATCATTTAACCGACTTTGCGATTTATCCACTGCTTAAGAGAGAAGCTTTGATGCTTTAGCCAAAGCCCTCAGAGAACAGCGTAAGAGGCAACAGAGAAAACAAGAGTTTGACTTATTGACTAGCAGGCAGCTGCTCAAGGTCCACCAGTTAACAGTGGTAATTATGCAAGGCTTTGAGACTTCACTTGTGCATGAAGCCAGCAGGAGACTACAATAATAATTTTTTTTCCAAATTCTCTGAAACAAATATTAATACCATAAAAATACCCCACCAATCTTCATCTGTGGATTTTAAGAGGCCAACAGTCTGATAATCCAAACAGAATGATCCCAGGGCTGTGTTAGAATCCTCTGAAAAGAGGAACCTTTGAACAAAGAGCACTTGAGTAACCAAAATACAACTGAAGGCAATGCCTCATCTCTCCAGGCAAATATGAAGCTCTCATGCACCAAAACAGGGTTTGCAGTTTGGAAGAGGTACTCCAGAGTGAAAACAGACTCAAAACTTCATTTTTGTGATAAATAGCCCAATATACTTTTTCAAACCCCAGAGCAAAAGTGCCTTTAAGCCAGGCTTCTAATTAGCCACATATAATTGAAATATGCAGCTGTTAAAACACTGTGTATAAAAATAAGCACAAGAATAATTTTCTACTTGCACGTGCATTTCTCTATCAATTAGTTATGAGGTGCTCTATTTCTGAACTCCTAGTTCACTAAAGAGTGGTTACTACTATAACTGAGGGGAAAAACATACTGAAGCCTCACTATTATCTGATCCATTTCAATTTATAAGTGTAAATTATTAAAGAAAAAAGTGACAGTTTTGGTCACTAAACTCTTAAAAGAATTACCTTGTTTTATATAACATATAACAAATCATTTCTAAGTAATTTAAAAGTGCTTAGGTTACATTGGTCACCATTCTTCAGAGAAATCATAATCACAAATTGCCATTATATTTTGAGGGAAAACAGGACTTAAAAGATTGATATATGTTGTCATGGAATGAGCTGGACACAGGCACCCATAGGGCCCATGTGTTTCCTTTATTTAGGAAGCAATAAAATGTAATAGGTTACAAAAATATGTTGTTTGATAAACTCCATTATTCCTAACAGGGACTACAATTTCCCAACTCTTCTAACCACTGAAATTTTACTAAATGCCCACAAAAGTAACAAGACTCACACTTAACAAGCAACAAAATCATCACAGCTGGATATAAACACTGGGAAATGAAATAGAAAATAGATACAAAATATTACATATTAATCAGCACTAATGAGTAGAGTGCCAGGATATACCCCAGAATACCTGCCAGAATATATGGATGTAGCAGTAGACTGATATGGTAGAAATGCAAGAGAGAGAGGGAGCTATCACTTTCTCTTGCTAATTAATCTATTTCTGTGAGTCAAAATTGATACAAATTATCCTACAGATAATTCTCTGTCCTCAAAAACTAAAAAATCAGTGGTATACTATGTAAAACATCAAGGCTCAAAAAAGAGAAACCTTAAAACTGAAGACTGAAAGCTGAACTTGTAGGTGCCTAGGTGATTAAAACCCGAAAGATATTCAGTAGTCTGTATCAGCTGGGTTTTATAAAGGTTGTCTGTGGTTTTTACTGCAATCTTAGGAAGTGACCTTTATTTCTTAAGTAACAGATTTGGAGAAGAACAAGCAAGAAATATCAATCCCTTTCCTCCCCCCACCCCGCCTCAAAACATAAACAAACACTCTCTTGCTTTTCATAACATAGTTAAGACATTTTAAATGAATAAAGTTCAATTAGCACACCTGAGAAGCCTACACTAATCTTCAGAAGTGCCAGTCAGATAACCAGTTGTAGCTGCAGGAGAGTCACACTTACTCTTAAATTGCAAAACCAAGCACCACCACACTTCAAGGGTGCTGGAAACTTGAATTCTACACACATGGATGGGCTTAAGCCTCATAGCTCTAGTTATTTATATTATTCTTAAGAATCCAAGTGACATTTCCATTTTTAAGTATTTGGATATTCAGGTATTGCCAAGTACCAAAATATTCACTAAGCCTGTCTTGATTGCAGGATCAGGTTTAGGAACAAGTATGACTCCTTTACTCAGCACTGGTGAGGCCACACCTTGAATCCTTGTCTAGTTCTGGGTGTCTCACTACAAGAAAAACATTGAGGTGCTGGAGCATGTCCAGCAACAGAGATGGGCAACAGAGTTGGTGAAGTGTCCCATGAGGAGCAGCTGTGAAAGTTGTGGGTGTTTAGCCTGGAGAAAAGGAGGTTGAGGGGCAAACTTGCCACTCTCTAGAACTGCCTGAAAGAAGGCTGTAGACAGGTGTGGACTGCGCTCTTCTGCCAGATAACAAAAGTCAGGACAAGAGCAAATAGCTTCAAGCTAGGGCAGGTGATTTTTAGACTGGATATTAGGGAAAAATAATCTTCAGTGAAAGGCTTGTCAAGCATCATAACAGCCTGCCCAGAAAAGTGGTGGAGTCACCATCCCTGGAGGTATTTAAAAGACATGTATATGTGCTGCCATCCAATGGGGACACGGTTTAGTAGTGAGCTTGACAGTGCTGGACTAACAGCTGAACTCAATGATCTTAAAGGTCTTTTCCAACTTAAGATTCCACAACTCAGTAGCAGAAATGCATTATACAGAGCAATCCCTACGCTAAGATGCAGAGGTCCTTATGTCAGGATCTGAAGAGAATGTCATCTTTTTAAGGCTACCTCACCAAAGTAGTTTGTTTTAGAAAGCCATCACAAACATTTATTACAAAAAGAACCTTAGAGAATCTGACACCAAACTCTGTCTTCCTGGGTTCCTCAGTCTTATTTGATGATACCACACACACACTATGAAGTTCAACTCTGTAGCTTAGTAAACAACTGTAATACAGACAAAGCTAACCCCATCTTCAGCAATTTTTTTACCAGTTACACTTTTTAGTTTTCTTTCAAAAAAAAACTCTTACCACATTCACTATTCAGTAAGTGAATTAGTCAAAATTTAGAACAGCCATTTAGGACCATTGTTATTCTAGGAGATTTCAAACCAAACAGTCAGACAAACAAAAGACCAAAACAGGGAATCATCAATAACTTACTTCCAGTACCTTTTACTGTATATTCACAAGGGTCCTATTTAAAACAAAGTCTCCCTTATACTTTTGAGAAGTAGACAGCAGTAAAAATGTAGAAACAGTGAAGAAAGGCACTGAAATGCTATGGTCTGCCTTCTGGTGCTAGTTTTGAGGAATATTTTATTGCAAGATGAAACTCCAATACTTTATGAATTTCAGATGGAGAAAGAACCAAGTCCTTAGAACACGAGACTTTATTCATGATTTTAAATTTGATATAAGTCTTACTTTCCATCATCATGAAACAAAAACAAATTAAACCAGGGTTTACTGTATCTATATATGTATGGTTCTTTTGGAATCATCCCAGAACTAGTGGTAACAGAAGCAATAACATAAGAAATGTAACCAGTGGTATTAACTTTGGTAATTTAAGTAGAAATAAATGACCTTTCAACTTTTTTTTTCAAAAGGAAGGTCAGAATATGCAACCAGCACACTAAACACTAGTGAGCAACTGAGAACAATTTAAATAACTTCTGAAATGCCTTAGTTCAGTAATGAATTCACTAGTAAGGCCAGTCTATACTATCATTTGACCTTATGTCCACAACAGAATAGGTTACCAGACTACTTACGTATTTTAAATTTCTAAATAGCATTCAAGAAATACAGTAAGACTACTGTAATTCAATAGTTTTATTTCCACAATGCACTACAACCAGTATTAAAAGTCTAAACTCATTTCTAAAATCAATTCGTTCAATATTAGCCTCCAACTCTCACTGTTTTACTTGCTACAAAATTAAAAAGGTCTCCAACAGAAACCACTTTCCTATGAGGTACCAGCAGTCTGCAATCAGTCTGCTTCACCTGGCAAAGGAAGACAGCTTGAGCTTCTTTAGTGTCTTCTACAGGTGTGTTTTCTAGATCATAATTCACTCCAGTAACACCCTTCTCAATACACCTTCAGCATCTTAGCTGATTGCACTGAAGAGTAAGGATCCTTAAACTCTTTTTTTTTTTTTTTTGAGATTAGTCACCCAATTTTTAATCCAATGCACACTATGTGATTTTGTTTGGGACAGACACATCCCTCCTCCCTGCTCTTTCCTAGAAATTACATCATATTTTCTCTGCACTTGCATAACTAGCTTCATAAATAAAACTTTTGGGTAAAACTAATTGATTTCATTAATTGTACCCATTAGCCTTGCCATTTTAACAAGTCAATATTTTACTAGGACAACCTTTTTCCTTTAACTGATCTTCTCTGACTATTTTCACCATGGTTCCTCAGCACTCTATTCAAAATGAGCATTTCCACTGAAGAATATATGCTAGCTTTTTTTTTTAAGAGAATTTTTTTCTGGCTCTTAAGTCTGCAATACCCTTAAGGTCCTCTCTAGGCAGGTCATGTAATTAATTTATATGCAGTACAATTTCTGTAGACTAAATATTGATCTTGATCATGAAGTCTCATGAATTCTTGATCATGAATGCTCTGAATATACATGTATCATCAAATTCCCCACAAGAGGATGTGATTTGGGGCAAATCTCACTGGTTCAACTGATGTAATGAGTCCAAATGATGTCAACAGAATTTTGATAGTAATTACAAACAGGATTTTACTGTTTTGACCAGAATACAAAGATTTTCCATACCTTAAGGGGCGGGGACACAATCATACCTTATAACAGAAACTTCCAAATTCCTACAAAACCTCCGAGAACCTTCATCCCCAATTTTTAATCTGTGTTAATGACTGTAATTTTGATATACCACTTTCTGTTTCAAGGCATACATCATTACTGTCTACAACCACTTTAAGTCTGTTGAGGTTGTCTGCAGGGCTGCAGTCAAGAATTTCTAGGAATATTTTGATCTAAAATACATGAACATGTCCAGGTATTTTTGGCAAATCTATATGGAGAGAGACAAGAAACAAAGTGCATTTCCTGTCTCTTACAAGGTGCAGCAGGAGCAATTACCAGCTTGCTGATTCTGATTGTGTCCTCATCACCACTAGCTGCAGATGATTGGCAGTGACATGGCTTGATACATAGTCTGGTTGGTAATGCTTTGTCATGTTGTACATGTTTACCTGCTATAAAACAGTGTTTCCTAAAGAAAATCTGATGCAGTTACTCTTAAAATGTGGCTACATGACAAGAAGTCAATTAGGAGTAACCACTAAGTGAACCTTTTCCTGGAGCTTCTACCCTGTACCGACCTCCACTACTGAACTTCTCCCTTCCCATCCTTCGTGTTTGGGATTGGGGTGTTTTTTATTTCTGGGGGGAGGGGTGTTTTTGTTTTGCTTTCCTTTTAAATGCACTCTGCTGAATGATAGCTTTTCAAAACCTCATAATGGTCAAGGGCACAGTGCTGGGCAAGATTAAGAGCTACAAAGTCATGGGAAAATTACAATTTGTAGACATCAAGAACCTGGTGGTATAAGAAGCCTAGGTTAAAGAAACAGTATTTATCTTAGTGTATGCTCTGTGTGACATTTGAAACATCATATATTCTTCCCATTTCGAGAAATTAGAAATAGAGATTAACTAAGTTTTTACAAAAAAAAAAAGGGCTCCAAAACCAATCCTGTCAATCATACAGTTAACGCATAGTATAAAAAAATAACCTACAAAAAAGAGGCTATTATTACAGAGTAGAAGGATTTCAGAAATAAAATCAAAGGGCAGGGATTTTTAAGGTACTTGAATTACTGGGAACAGGAAGAGCTTTCAGTGCCTAATCCGTGACCTGTACTTCTCAACTTCTGACATTAGTGGCACAGGATCCAACTGCTTCTTTAACCAAAACCAGTTTGGGGCACCCTCTAGAGGTTTTGCTCCCACAGAGAAACAATTCAGAAGATAGGTACTTACAATTATCGTGAAATTTGGAAGATCTTACGACCCAGAACTCCAGTCTGTAACCAGTGCAGCCCATTATAAAAAGGCTTAAGCAAAAATGCAAAGCTAACACATTAGAGAATCAATTTTGGTTTCATTCTTTGTGATCAAATTTCCCATCTCATGCCATTAGCCCAGAACCTCCGGGTCTATAGGAACAACTAGAAAAAACAGATCACAATTAATACTCCGCTGTTGAAAGACAGGTCATCACCATATAACTACAGCTTTAGAAAATGTAATGCTTTACACTTAGTTTACAAGAAAATAAGCCAAACCCAAAGATAGTTAGCAAAATAATAGATCACCCACCTATAGAACAGAGCAAAATAATATTCCAAACCCTTACTGTCACATAAATACATTTTTATAAAATGGAAATCAAATTTTGTTATGTTTGCTAAATAAAAGCAGTGTAATCATAGAATTTGCCATAATTTTTCCAGACACTTTTCCCTTCCCACAAAACCTGGTCCATACAAAATATGAAGGGAAAAAGACTTTCTAGTACAAAACTGCCTTCTGACTTTTTGATCAAGTTGGTGTTAGGATGCCGATTCCTACCCTTTATAATGAGGAACTACCTGTGTAGATCTCAGCAGATCATGCTCTTCAGGTACAACACAAATGTGCTCAGAAATGAAGCATTCATTTTCTGCTATCTTCACTCCATGTCTAAAATACAGGGTATTTCTAGCAGATTACACAACTTCCTCAATATAAAGCAGAAATCAATAACACATTTCAAGTGCTTCATTATTAAAGAAAAAAAAAAACATTCTGCAATTTGAATATTAAAGAGGCGTTTCCTATCATCAATTATATCACAGAAATGTAAATTCTAACTGTGAAGTGTTTATTTTTAGAATAGTTTGAAATTGCAAGCTATTAATCCACAGCTTTCCAACACACAGACCATTGGTTTTTTTGCTACAAACATCCTGCCTTGGTTTTCTTGAGAAAGCATATAAAAATAAAAATAAAAAACACAGATTAGAGTGCCAAGGGTATTGCAGCAGTAACAGAAAAAAGGAGGTATGCTATTTTATTGGTTCAGTTCTCTTCAATGTCTTCATTAATGACTTGTATGCAGGACTCAAAGGAATACTAAGTTTGCTGACAACACTAAATTGGGAGGAGCTGTCGATTCCCTTGAGGGCAGAGAGGCCCTGCAGAGGGGTCTCAGCAAATTAGAGAGATGAGCAATTACCAACACTATGAAGTTTAACAAGCAGAAGTGCCACATCTAGGATTGGGCAATCATGGTTGGGAGTAGACTGGGGAATACGAGGCTGTAGAGCAATGCTGTGGAAAGGGACCTGGGGGTCCTGGTACATGGCAAGCTGAATATGAGTCATCAGTGCCCTGGCAGCCAGGAGGGCCAACCTTGTCCTGGGGTACATCAGGCACAGCATCACCCGCTGGTTGAGGGAGGGGATTGTCCCATTCTGCTCTGCACTGGGGCGGCCTCACCTTGAATATTGTGCACAGTTTGGGGCACCACAATGTAAGAAAGACATGAAGCCATTAGAAAGTGTCCAAAGGAGGGGCACAAGGATAGTGAAAGGTCTGGAGGGGAAGCTGAATGAGGAGCAGCTGAAGTCACTTGGTCTGTTCAGCCTGGAGGAGGGGAGACTGAGGGAGACCTCATCACAGTCTTCAACATCCTCACGAGAGAAGTGAAGAGGCAGACACTGACCTCTTCTCACTCATGGCCAGTGACAGGACTCAAGAGAGTGGCATGAGGCTGAGCCACAGGAGGCTTAGGATGGATAGCAGGAAAAGGTTCTTCATCCCGAGGGTGGTTGGGCACAGGCTCCCCAGGGAAGTGGTCACAGCACCAAACCTGTTGTGAGTTCAAGAAAAGTTTGGACAATGCTCTCAGGCGCATGGTGTGATTCTGGGGGTGTTCTGTGCAGGGTCAGGTGTTGGACTGCACATCCTGATGGGTCTCTTCCAACTCAGCATACTCTATGCTTCCACATATATACTTCCTCCAGTTCCAGGATCAGAGTAATTTGAGACATCCACATCACTTTATTTGAATTAGACTTCTGTATCAGTGACTGATGAAATGAAACAAAGACCAATTGCTACCAAAATCAGAGAAAACTGTAATAAGACTCTTGAAATATCCTGGTGATGGCTCCTCAGGGATCCCGCTCTAGCTACTCTGAATTCTGAATTTCAGGAGGCGAGCTCTTGGATGTAGAAGAGGCAGTCTCAGGCAAGACTGAATGGTGCTGCACAGACACCCTTACTGCAGGTATTTGGGCTGTACTAGAAATCATGGAAAGCTCTTTACATCCTGTGATGTCCAAGTTTTCAGGAAACATCAGAGTATTCCTTTGCCATCCACCTGCCAAGAAACTTCTCCTGTATGGTGGAAGAGCCACGGTAACTAATGCAACAAACATCCTTGGGATGACAGGCCCATTCCATGTACAATCTGAAGACTACACAGAGACTCCCATTTACAGAGAAACCAGTTGTCTACTGTGTTAAAAGCCAGTGGAAACACATCAGGCCCACACCAAAAACTCTTCCCTGGTCCCTTCCCAGGGAATAGCTGGGAATTATCTAGAAATGTAGCATAACTGTGCACAGTTGTCCAGAGATATCTTCATCAGTACTGCACAGAATGGAAGAGTCACTTTCCTCTGCATCCCAGGAAGCTGTTGGGACTTCTCTGCCATGAGAACACACTGCTGCCTCATGTTCAGCTTGTCCACCGGGAACTTCAGAACCTTCTCTGCAAAGCAACTTTCTACCCTATTGGCTCCAGCATATACTGGTGCAAGAGGTGCAACCAACCCACGTGCAAAACTTGGCATTTTGCCTTCACCAAACTTCACAAGTTTCATGTCAGCTCTTTTCTCCAACCTGGTAACATGTTTCTGAATGGCAACACAATACTCTGGTGTATCAGCTACTCCTCCGAGTTTTGTATCATCTGCAAACTTGCTGAGTGTAAATCAGTGTTCCATTACTGAGATCAGGAACGAAGATGTTCAACAATACAGGGCACCTCAGCAATCCCTGCAGTATACTGTTAGTGTGTGGCCTCCAGCTGGATTTCATGTTGCTGATGACAACCCTCGAGCCCAGCAGTTCTGACAGTTTTCAGCCCATGTCACTGTTCATTTATCTCATCCATACTTTAAAAGCTTGTCTGTGAGTAGGTTATGGGACACTGTCAAAAGTGTTCCATAAAGTGACAATAAATGACACTTGTTGCTCTTCCTTCACCCACCACGGTCATCACATCTCACCATAGAAAACTATCAGGCTGGTAAAGTATGTCTTCTCCTTCATAAATCAATTATGACTGCTCCCAGTAACCTTCTTGGCCTTCATATATTTGGAAAGTGTTTCCAGGACAATTTGCTCCATCGTCTTCCCAAGGACTGAGGTGAGGCTGACTTGCCTGTAGTTCCCCAGATTATCCTTCTTGAAGGCAGGAATGATGTTTGCTTTCCTCCAGTCCTCAGCAACCTCTGTTCATCGCCATACCTTTTAAAGATAATTATTAGAAACTTTAAAACTCCTACAACTAGTACATAAGTAGAACTTTTAATGCAGATGATGTGGGCAAATGCCATGATAGAGAGGATCAGTATAAACTTCTCCACACTTCAGCGAGCAAATACATTGTTGTCTAGAAGCTAATTCTGAAGTCCAAATCAAATGTTTATTAGCATTTGATCAGATAAATTCTTGCATCTGTAACACAGTCCACACCAGAACAAAAGGAAAAGCCCTACTGGAACCATCCTGAGACAGCTTGACAGTCACAGACTGATAATAAGATGCCACAAAAATGCATGTTTCCACTGTCATGTGGAGGGAGATCAGGTTCTCTGTTACTAACAACAGACTGTGCCCTAACTCAGCAAAAAGCGGTATCCAAAAAACAAGGTAGTACCCAAAAACTCAGGTAATAAAGCTTAGAGCAAAGCTTGTGAGAGGAGACAGTGATGTTGAGGAAGGGTGGTAAACTGTGGAATAGTCTATTGGAAGAAGGAGAAAAAAAAAAATTCAAAGTCTAACCATAAAAGTACATAAAAAATTACTATAATACGGATAAAGGAGTTAATGTACTCTGCTACATTCACACATCCTGGTAAACAAATTAATCTCCTAGAAATGATGGGTTTTAAACTGATTCTTTCTCTTCAGATTACATCTGTAGGAAATACCACTGTCATTCACACTGTATTTACCCTTTTGAGGTAAGTGGTTTGTTAACTTCACAAACTTTGCTGATCATAATCTGACAATCTAGAGGAACAATGGATAAGAAAAACAAAGACATGCTTTGAGCACCTCCTAGAACAGAAATGTATAAAAGCATTGCCTTATGTACATCCTTTTAGGATAGTGATATGTAGAATAATTAGAAGGTAGAGGTTTTAAAATTCACAGTGAATTTCAGTAGACCATACTATCAAGACTGACTACAAGTATATGAATGGATCAGAGTTGTGCACAATTACAGGTAGATTTCTCCAAGCTACCTGTAAACTATTCCAGAATAATAAACACAATCTATGACATGCCCAACAGAATTTGCATTCTTGTCAGCAAAGTCATCACCTGTGTTTGTTGAGATATTTGACCTTATTTAAAAAACATAAAGTGATGAAGGGAACTTTAGCCTAAAAACCAAGTGCAAAGAAAAGTCTACAGCTATCTATTGATCCACTGAGCCAAAGCTTAGCCACCTTGGCCCCTTCCCCTTCTGTTTCCTTTTTGTTGTTTTTTTTTGTCTTTCGTTTGTTTATTTCTCCTTACAAAATGAATGTCAAGAAAAGCTATGTAAGAAAAGACCCCTTGTGAGAAATCATCTTAAAAGCTCTGAGATATTTTTAGATAAACAAATATTAGAATAGCATTAATGTTTTGTGAAAGTGAGACAAAATTGCTGAGAGATTGTCCAAATATTCTAGGGCTCACCTATGCTAACTACTTTGCTAAAAGAACCTTTAATTACTTCAACATCAATTTGACTCTTATTTGAAGAAGAAAACCTATGAAACTTATAGGAACTTCAAACATTTGTACCTCATCTTCCTGCTCTGAGACTACTTCATTTTGCTTGAAACAAAAAAGGATTGAAAGGGAATTGGTACCACAACAAGGCTTGAACAGAAGTTGTCTACGCTCTGTTAGTACACGAGGAAAAAACAGCAGCAATATCTTACTTACAAATGAGTTTAATATCATTCCTCACACACACTCTATGTTCAAACAGAGTAGAATTAATGGTATAGTAAGGGACCAGCAGCAGAGTATTCACTGTTGTTTTGTACGACTTCATTATTCTCGGCAAAGCAAGTTTGGTTTTGTTTAAAATTCTCACAGAGAAGGAACCTAGTACACTGTTTACCTTCCCCCCCCCTCTTTATACCCCTCCAAATTACACTCTTTTTATTCATTTTCATTTTCTTAAATATGTGACAAGAACTCAATAATGATATTTTCTGTTTTGGAAAAAAAGCCTCTTACATCACATAAAACATGTTGTTAACAACTTAGGAAAATGTTGGATGAAGTTAAAAGTTAAGATTTTTGCCACCTGTGCACTGAGAACAGTGTAACAAGAGACAGGAAAGGGCTACATGTTCTAGGAGACAGGGTACATACACAACATACACAACAAGGATCCTATTTTCGTGTTTGTTCCTAACCTGTTTCCAACCTCTCTTGACTTGTTTTCCCTTCAGCAGTTCTGTTAGTTAGGTTTTTGAACTTTTCAGCACAAGGACCATCTGTGAGTATGTTTTGGACAGCACAGGTTCAACAGGGTTGTGATCTAAGTACGGTTGTCAAAACACTGATTTAGTACGATATAAAGAGCCACCACTATGTTTGATTGCTTAGATGATTCCAGTCTGTTCCTCCATCTGCATTCTTGCATATGGTCTTTCATATATGGTAGAGTTAATGAATCTACAGCGGGCAATTTTCTGAAGGCGCCCAGGGAGGGAACTGGTTCTATACCACTCTGCACTTCAGGCTGCTGAAGCACAGTCCGGACTGGAGTTCTGTTTGCTATTACTTGTGAAGGGTCACAGATCAACTCAGAGGTGTTGAGCTCACTCTGTATTTCAACGTGGGAAACACTGCAATACTCAGAACTATCTTCAAGGTCTGTTGTAACTTAGGTCTAAGGTCCAGTTCCACAACAAAATTAGCCTACTGAAATACAGTATCAATTAGAAGCAAATACACGTCCACTCAAACACTGAGAAGTTTCGTTTCATGTAAGTAGAATGCTAACAAAGTTTGAAACAACAGCTGCAAAGAGGCCAACTGGAGGAGTTTCCTGAGGCTTCCACTATGAGCTAGTCTGCATCTAGAGGCAGGAGCTTCAGCC
Organism: Hafferia zeledoni; assembly: GCA_035583235.1. Lineage (NCBI taxonomy): Eukaryota > Metazoa > Chordata > Aves > Passeriformes > Thamnophilidae > Hafferia > Hafferia zeledoni. Next base: position 77,228,321 of record JAWWEV010000083.1, on the reverse strand, counting down.
CCGTGACCACACCTTTTTGCACCATAAAATTATTTGAGCTGTAAAGTAGCATCATAAGCTGTAGAGGGATGCAATATGCAACACATGCACACTATTAACAAGTGATAGTACTTGCATTGTCAGACAGCAGCAAATATCCCAGCTGTTTAAAATCATTTAGGGGAAAAAAAAAAAGGTAAGAATGTAATTCACAAGGTCACTGCAATTTTCATGATATTTTATTTAAGCCACTAATGACTGCTTCAAGACAACCGAATAAAAAGTCTTTACAAAAGAGAAAACCTGCCTGACAGGAATAAATAATGAAGAGAGAAGTACTGCTTTACATGTCTGTTATGTTTTGGGTAATATTTGAATGTCATATTTAGGCGTTATTAAAAGCTCTGCATACATCTTCAAACTTCAAAAGTTTTGGATGCATAAATGCTCAGACCTTAAATTACAAGTCCTTTTTTATTCTTCTCTTCTACACATGTATTAAAAATGTGAAGATTAAAACATCAGAAACATTACACAATGTTCCATAAATTCATTCAGCAAGCTAAGTCATCTTTTTGAAGAAGATCTAGAATTATTCATGTGCAAAGAAGTAAAAGCTTTGTGCTGGCCTTCCTTTCTTTGACTGTTCCTGTAAAATGCAGATGTGTAGCTGTGCCTCTGAAATAGACTCTGTATCTAAAACCTGGTATTGTGAAATCAATCACAACTCTCTAACCCTTTCCTTTCACAGAGTACATATAGAAGTGCAAGCTTTGGATGCTAAGAACATTCGGGAATACCCGTTCTTCTATATGTTTCTTGAATGCAACTATATTAATGTGTGGGATCATCATCATGATTCGGCTTTGCGAATGAAGATTTGGGCAGGGCTCTCCCCACGTGGGTGTGCCCTTCGAGCCTGTGCAGTGGATTTTTTAGGTGAGGCACAGCGTGCGCAGAACT
>JAWWEV010000083.1:77216899-77227279 GCA_035583235.1 Hafferia zeledoni | reverse complement strand
CCCCACGTGGGTGTGTCCTTCGAGCCTGTGCAGTGGATTTTTTAGGTGAGGCACAGCGTGCGCAGAACTGGCCCCACTCTTTAACTCCTAAGGTTCATCAGCCACAGCCAAGCGAGCTTGGATGGTAACAGTGAAGTCCTCAGGACTAGAACCTACAGCACCCAGTATTGCCAGGAGGTCTCCCATCCAAGTACTAACTGGGCCTGACTATGCTCAGCTTCCGAGATCTGACAGGTTCAGGTATCAGGGTGGCATGACCGTGGTTGTGTGGGATATTGCTATTCAAATAAAATGTGTAAAAATAAAAAAGAGAGAGAATTTGAACTCTGTAAATTTCCCATCATGTTGTTAGAAGTGTGGCAACCACCTGAAACTCAGGTTAGAGGAAGTTCATTAGTTTAGGGAAAAAATATTTGTTTTCTTACAGTGAAACAAGACTACAGTATTTCATTACAGTTATGGCAGAATCAAATTAAGTAGATGGCATGAAAGAGACAGACAGATTTCAGGTTCTGTATCAAAGTGGGGGAACATACATAATGGTAGAAATATCTATGTAGAAAGGTGGTGCAAGTTTTCAGTGGCTGGTCCCATTCAGAAGGAAAATCAGCTCTGGCAGCAAGTGGTAGTAACAGCACCTCAGCTTGCCTCTATAATTCATGAAGAACTTTGCACGTTGGAATGCTGTGAGTTGAGATGTTTGGTTTCAGATCAGCTAAAGGAGGTAACATCACCACAATAAGCCTTCTGTAATTTCAGTGGACTTTGAGGATAGCTAAAATAATTTTATTTCTATACCCCATTTCCTTAAGGAAATGTTACAGTAATTTATATGAAAGGGATGGAGACTTGTGATTTATTTTACAATACTAGGTTTTAGATACAAAGTTTATTTCTCAAGGACAACTGTACATCTGCATTTCAGGACTGCATCACTTTTCCATTTTCTACTCCTGCTGGCTGACTCATCTTTTTATACCAACCACTCATTCTCTTTTGTTAAGCAAAAATGTTAATACATTGCACAATATATACAAATTAGACACTCCTAAAAAAAATGTGACAAAAAAAATTATTTTTGGCCACCTGCCAATACTACATAGTTATTAAATCCAAATAGAATCAAAAGACCATATTTAAGTAAAGATTTATTAGAAAAGTATTCAAAATCATGGATACCTAAATGTTATGATGAGAATATCAAGCCCTTCAAAAATCAGGAGTCCTTGCTTCTTTAGTACACCCCTGGTACTTTACTGGAAGCATGCTAAATATGTTATGGAAAAGTGAATTTAAAAACAGTGGAAGGGGGAGAAATAATTGCTTTATTGCTAAAAATGCATGTTTCCATAAACTCATTACTTGTTTTACAGGTCTATACAACTTCCTAGAGAGCAATCCCATTTGACCACAAGCATACTACAGTATCAGGTAAACAAACCTTATACTTCCAGAATTAGACTGTTTTCAGGTCAGTAAGATAAGTTAGCTAAACAAACTAGCATTCTGATTTTTTTCCTTCTCTTTCCCACTCTTCTAGCATTTTTCACCCCACCTATAACTCACATATTGACCAAACAGTATAAAAACTATTACCTTCTACTGAGATATTTGTCCTGCCTGTTTTATGTTAACGCTGTAATAACTGTAATTTTCTTTTTTGAAAAAAAAAACCAGCCAAACAAAAAAGAAAACAAAACCAAAAAAACCCAACCAACCAAAAATAAAATCCCATCGTGACTGTTTCATGACAAACACAATAATTGGAATTACTGAAGATGTACCTTACTAAGGTACATCTAGTAAAACACAAGTTTCCCATCAAATCAGTTGAGTTTCTGTTACCAAATTCAACAAGTGTACAAGTCAAGTTTTGCCAGGGGGAGAATAAAAAATTACATTGCTTTTGAGGTTAATACACAAGTTATGTAACACACATGCAAGAGAGGAATTTTAACATTTGACACAGGTGCAACTAATTCCATACTGGCTTACAGCATACAAGGAGAATATATTCATGCATGCATTTCTTAAACTTGTTTAAACTCTGTTTTGCTTATCTGTGCAAGGTGTCCTGTTAGAACTGATGCACTTCTGTAAATAAAAAACATATTTCTAAAAGTACTTTCTGGAAATCATCAGACTGGGTTAATTATCTATGTGAAAAGATGGTCTGACTTTCTGTTCCCAACTTCCTGCCCAGCCTTTTTTGGGTCTGCTATAACCAATATCTCAGGTCTCCTCTTCTGCTTTGAAGATCATGTACAATAAAAAAACCCCAAACAAAAAATGCCAAAGAAAAAAACATAAAAGCAATTTATATTACAGACTCTTTGGATCCTTGATAAACATTGTTGCTTCAAGTGTGTTCTGTCAATAGATCACCAACAATCTGTCATTTGAAGGCCTGAAATAATGTTATCACCACTGATCAAAAGCCAAGTAGCTCCTCACTGGAAATTTTTATGGGAGACCATGATACGAGAGTCTCAGACAGAGCGATCCATCAGGAATGTCAGCCTGAGGACTGCAGTGGGTAGAGCACAGTTGTTGAGGAAACTCCTGCTCCCCCTTACAGGCCAGTTCTGGGTTCAGTAAATACATATATGGATTTCCCACATAAACAGGAAAATCAGGTTCTTTGAAGTGACTTCACCCAGCAGGCTTTCCAGGGAAATGACAACAGCATGTTCAGGAGGTCAGAGATGCCAGATCTCAAAAATCCAAGGTGTCCTAAAATCCTAGAAGTATGTCAAATTTATGTAGCACTTAGCTGGCATCATGAGGTACAGCATATTCCTCAAATACCAGTGGTGCGCTTGCTCACAAAAAAACCCAACTACAATAAAAATATTAAATAAATAAATCTTATTTTGGGAATCAAACTAAATTGCTTTACTTATCTGTGTAAAGTTTTATCCACTCTAAGCTAAATTGAAGGCATAAAACATGATCAAAACCCGGAATTTTGTTTTTACCACTCAAAACCAGATGTCTCCTCTGCTCAGTTCAAATATTGTTATACTAGTAGACATGAAATATGAGAAATATTTATTACTCACTACCAAAAATTCACATCTCTTCAGACAGACTGGCAAAAAAAATACCCAAACCAAAACAACAAGACATAAACAAGCACACTTCCTAGACTTAGGGATAGAAAAGTAAGACTTACAAAGCTGATTAACCTTGGCTACTTTTAATTAAAAGGCATTTATAGAAAGGGGACTTTAAGACAACTAAAGAAAACTCAGCCTCGAAAAAGGCAAAGAAGAGATTTAAAGATTACATTTTACACTACAGCTTTCCATTTCATCCACATAAAGCTACTGCTGCACAGATCTATGCTACGTAAGATACACAGAAATGCTTGTTCCTTTCTGAAATGAGGAGCATTATCCATCCTTTGGGTGCTCATTATGAGAGTCAGCATTGAGAATTAAGTGCACAGGATCCCAGTGGAAACACTCAGAGGCTAACAAACTTCCATAATTTGACCAGAAATGCATGCTTTAGAATTCCTTCTTATTGAAAGAAACTATGTAATGGCACATATTAGGAAGGCCTGTTTACTTGACAGTATTAAACAGCTGCTTATCAGAACAGTGCATTAGGCTTCACAGATACACTATGGCTTCTGTTCAACACTCCCATTTATATGAAAAAGATTTTTTTTATCATAACTTGGCTTATAATGCCAGTTCTTAAAACCTGGGATTCTAAATTTACCCTTTGATTAGACGTGCATGTTTCTAATTAAGCTCAACCTGTCCATTCTTCTTTGAAGAGATTAAAGTCAGAGTCCCCCAAGACTCTTGAGGCTCTGTGTAATAATTTACTTGTTCTTGGTAAAGGCAATAGAAGTCAGAAGTGAAAAATAAGTGTAATAATCCACCAAGCTTGTCAGAAACATTTTCAACCAAAAATACGTACTAGTAAACCTGTAAAATCTTTAAGGGACCATCATGTTTATATGGCAGAAAAAGAGGAATTGGTATTGCCTACCTTCTACTCATTTAACTACAGAATGCTGTAAGTCATCAATAAAATGAATACAAGTTTCGTAGTTAATCCTTCAGGTCTGTGGCAGATTACAAACACTTTTTTCCCAGAATGGGCCAAACTTCACCTTCTGAAAATCACATAGACACAGCAGAAAGACATCTGGGAATTAACCTGGTGGTCCCTGAGCAGGACAGGACTTCCAACCCTGTTACTCAAAATCCTTCTGCTGGGAAGGTTAAAGCAGTTAATTGACAGAAATAAAACAGAAGCTAACTGTCTCCTGTTGTTTAAACTGTAATGAAAATTCTGAGAATGCATTATGTGTTCTATATTTTTTGATACTTATATAGAAGAGATGTACTATCACACTTCCAAGTTTTCCCCAGTACCACTGGATGACATACATCAACTCTGAAGTGGAAATCCACATATAATGTCACATTATTCTTGTAACTCAAGCTTTAAAACCATTTGCAGCAAGAATTATGCAATTCATCAATTACTGTCAACCTCCTTCATTAAAACATAAACTTTTCAAAGGACCCAGATCTTTTTTTTGTTCTAGTCACTGCATTTCTAAGCACACCAGATCAGATGAGGTCAGGAACAGAACTCAAGGTTCAGGTTACCATCATGTGGTGACGAAGGATAGAAGTACTTCATCAGAAATTTTCAGAAAGTATCAAATGTGACTAATCATTTTGTTAAATTTCTCATAATGCCCACAGACTGACCTAGATTGTGATTTGTAAGAATCTACTAGATATACCACTCTGAATTTAGTATCTGCACTGTTTAGCAGCCCCAACTCAACTTTCTATGAGACTTCAGCTTCTGGATTGAATATCACTTATTACTGTATCACACCACTCAGAAATGAGATGATCCCACTAGGCATGTTCAAAAGATGTTCTGAAATTTAGTTGGTCTAATAAATGTGAGAAAGTGATGGTGTTACAAATGTCTTCAGCTATCTGCTTATTTAAAGAACTTGTTTACTCTACAAATTCTGGGATACAGGACAAGTTAGTGGTTTGTCCAGGCAGGATGTCTAACCTTGAGCCATTTCCATTGTTTATAAGCTTTAAGCTGTTGTTTCCTTAGTTAACCATTATCCAACCTACCCATCTGCCTTCTCACTCTGCCCTTCCCTGAATATGAACATTCATATCTAATGTCATAACAATTTCTATGCAAAAAAATGAGCATGAAAAGGCTTTTGCCTTCCCATACGCCAAACAGGTAAAGTGACAGTCAACCTCTTGGCAAGAAGAATTACTATTTTTGAACAAGCAAATTTGAGCGGGACAACAAAAACCTGCTTTCAAAGAAACCTGATTAATACCCACCCAACTACAACATTAGGACAAAATACCAGGATGCCAGGGTATTCCCAATGTCATCCTCAGAGAAGTCAGACTCTTAGCTCACATAAACAATGTATATAGTAAAACAAACCAAAACACAACAAAACAAGAAACAACAAAAACACCTCTGGGTCAGCTAGCATACCCAAAATACACACACTCAGGAATTCCAGTATTTTGGTAGAAAACCATAAAGAAAAACTCTAAATTTCATATGTTCTGGTTTCAATATCCAGCACATGCTTTCTTGCTTTTCAGATATCCAGCTTCAAAAATTGTAGAAGTAGTCTCATGGGAAGCAGGAACTAAAATACCTTGAAACTCATTGTCTGGAGCCTTGAGTTACCTCTGAGACCCTCCTTGCCAGACACTCTTCCCAACTGCCTGCTGGTTCTGATGGAAGGTATACACCTTTACAGGATGCAGATTACAACCTTTAGTAATCCCAGTGGAGCTAAAAGATACAGCAACTTTCTACCACTACAATGAAACTTATTTTGTTGAAACTTATTATTATTTTCCCAAACATCTTAGTAATTTGAAAGAAATTAATCTAATATAAATGAACTTGTAAGAATTAAGTCTTACCCAGTGGTTTTAAAACAATTAAGAACACCATCAGAATACCCGTTTATGCTGCCTGCTTATTTCATTTGGCTCCCTTCAAAAATTCAGCCTTAAAGGGATATTTTGGTGCTACTTAGTAACAATTGACTGTGTTAGGACAGGAAAATGTAGTCATGGCTTAAAAAAAACCAAACATTTATGATACACTAAGCAGACATTTAAGTTTTACTGCCAGTTTACAAAAGTAATTTTCTTGACCAAAAGGAAATTGCTGTACTGTGAAGATTTTTGGGAGATGAAGAAATCAATTGCAGTTGGGGGGAAAAAAAGGAGCAGGAGAGAAAAACATAGAAAAAATAGGAGGGGAAAAGGCAAAATTGTTTTTGGATGCTACTACTCAAACTCTGCATATTTGTGGCTTCTTAAAAGGAATTAAAACAAGCATAAAATAATGGTTTGTTAAACAGTAGAATTATTATGACTAACACAATAAACCATAATAAAATGCAACATCAAACATGGTTACTTTACATACAAATATTAGAAAGCTAGCACTTTTTTGGCAGCTTTGGTTCTGTTTTGTTGTTGGTTTGTTCAGTAGAAACTTCTGTAAAACAGGCAGTGACCAAAAGGACAAGATAATACATACTCTTCATGATGATGTGTCTTGAAGTTATTGCTTATTAGTATAATTAAATTTTGTAAAGTAAAATAGACAGATTAAGAGCCAGCAGCAAGCACTAGAAGTTAGCGTGCCAAGAGCAATTTAAACAAATATTAAACACTTGCCCTCATGGATAATGAGATGTTTCTCTTTTTCTCACTTTTACACTAAACTTGCAGTTAATACAAGAAAAAATATTAATATGGCAATCAGTTTACATACAGACAGCTACCATATTTCTTTTTCATTATTATTGAACTTAAATTTTGTCCAGCATAGTACCAGAGAACCTGGTCAGGCAATCTGCTTTTAGAACCCATTCATGACGCAAAGTTAGCACATCCCAAGGGGATAGAAGAAACTGTTCAAGTGTGTCATGCTGCATTCAAACTTCTGTCCAAGTGAGTCTAACTACAAAGGAACCATTAGCCAAAGGGTCATGTGGTTTTGCAGGGCTTGAGCAGATGATTGCATACCTGTCCTATATGGAGACTTCTATTCACATGAAAGAAATTACTTTTCCCATCATGCTGCCATAAAAAAAGGTCAAAAAAATAATGTTTTCCCTGGTGTAATGTCTTTTGGCATGACAAAAACAATCTCTTCTTTAAGAGCAAATGTGGTTTAGTCCTATTTAAGAGTCATTCTGTCCCTTCACCATATTTAAAAATGCCTCCATTTAAGTGTATTGCTTACTTGTACATTATTAATAATTATACTACTAAATTTAATATTGTGCAGTTAAATAAGCATACAAAATTCATCCTGTAATAAGATCTTACTGAGATCTTCAAAGGGGAAAACCAATTATTTTCATTTTTGTCAAATCTGAGCTGTAACTTCAAATATCAAACTCTTCATGACTTATAAGCACAATCAATAAGTATCAAAACCACAGGTCCTTATTTAAGTGAGGAGTACTGTAATAATGCATTTTCCTTATCTTGCTGATACTCCTGCAAACAGTTACTCCTAGGACAGAAACATATGCTTGAAATCCTAACAAAGATATGCTGGAATTTCTACAAGTGATCGCCTCTAAAAATCATATCACATTGAACCATGAAATAGAAAATGTATCTGAAATTTAGTGCAAAATTTAACACTCATGAGTTCCGCTGATTCTGTTATCTGCTCCATTTACATGCCAATCTACAGCCCTACCTAAAAATGCTTTTCTTAAAACCCTTAAAATAACCTGCTCCGGCATTTCCTTTGTAGCATAAGTTGATTTTACACATCTTGAGAAACAAATACTCAACACTAAACCATAGCCATTAAATTGATACCGGCCATCAGCAAAGGTAAATTATGCAAATCAGAATTATGCAAACACCTTTTTTTTTAGTTGCTACTATTTCTATTTTGTGCAGCTGCCATCAGAGTTCATTATGTGAAGATGAAATCTTTTTAGTATCATTATCCAAAAAACCACAGCAAAAGTCACAAACTTGTGTCACCAATGAGCTATTATGTATTGCTTTTAATGTCCATTAAGGTACCTGACAAACAGAACTTGAGCACTAAGGCTGGTGTTCTCTCCCAAAAGCATCTTTCCTGCAATCCACAGAAAGTCATGCAACTGGCATTCAGAAATAAATACTTTGCTTCCTACCAGCAGCTTTGAGGGTTTTTTCTTTTGGTACATATACACACCACAGCTCGTTACTCCTTTTTTTTCCAAGCCTCTCTTATGTAACAGACTGCAAAAACCATCTCTGAACAACGTGATCAAGATGCGATCCCTGTTTCAGAACTACAACATTTAACATAATCACATTCAACCCAGTCCCGAGCTATTAATCAACTTCTCATTAACGCTGATGATCGATCACAAGTTCTCTGCAGTTTTGCAGGATGCAGACTGATAGTCAGTCAAGGCTCCCTAAGGGTCAAGTCATTCACAGACTGAAGAGAGACAGCTTCACTAACTTGGCTCAGAAACAGTCTTATAAGGGTATTTTGATCATCGTACAATGTTTTGCTTAAATATGCCATCCTTTCTATGTGGTTTGGGTTTAAGGTTGCGGGTCCTCCCCAGATAACCTGTGTAAAGACAAATAGGCTCACAAAAGCCCTAAAGCCACTTGAGGCTCAGAGGCCCACAGGTAGGATATGCAGTGGCTTTCTCTGGAGATCTGCCCTTAACCCCTTCATGCCATGTCATTTATACACTGACCAACTAACTAGGCTGTCTGAAAAATATCAACCCAGCCTATGAGTTACATAATCAGCTTATTTTTAAAGACAGGATGAATATATTCTTAAGTACAGGATGGTTGAGATTTTTTTTCTCCTCTCTTGATTTTGCGAAAGCCACAACAGACTTACATAAACTCCATATATTTCTGGGTTGTCCTCTCTCTGTCTTGAGGTACGTAAGTCTTGACGTACCCTATGGAGGGGTTTGCTATGAACCACAGCTCAGGCTGACTCACTGTTTTCACTTTACATACAGGCTACCTATATAGACTTTGAAAATAAACCTGCAATGTGAAGAAGTTTTTACTTTCCTTGTTATTGCCAATCAAAAGGCATACATGTTTTAAGGGGCACAGATATCAGTTATCAGCCAATAAAGTTAAGAACTGGATGTGCAATACAGGGACCTCTTCATTTCTAAATATCTCCCCCAAGTGTTGGATATTTTTTTCTGTAATGCATAGGGTTAACCATGACACCCTGAAACCAAACAAAGCACACCTTAACAAAGTACAAAAAAATGTATCTGCACGAGATGCTGTATTACACTCTTCCACGTATTCATGCTTCCACTCCATCCAGGGGAAATTTAACATGGTTTCTAAAATTATCCCTCTTCAGTTTTTTTTCATTTTTCTCCAAGATCCCTGGTCAGATGAATTTGTGTATTACATCTACTGCCTGTGCCACTGCACCTCCTTCCTCTGTGGTGACTTGATTCAGCTGAGGCTACGCTTTGACCGATCGATGCAAGCACATTACACACCAGAATAAGAGTAAGGTACGGGTAAAGGAAAGAAAAGCATCTCTCCTTTCAGCCATTAAATATAGATCAACGAAACATCACAGCGCACATCGCGGCTCCGCTCCCCACGCCCTCCGCCCGCTCCTCGAGCGCAGGATTTCGCACACGGTGGCTTCAAAGGAAGAACACACACCCCACACACCCCTCGGCACACACACAGACACACGCACACATGTACACACACACGCGCAGCAAAGACACACAGAAACAAGCGGCAGCCGCCGCTCGGAGCCGCCCCTGGGCCCGGGCTCCGCGCAGGGCCGGGCGCTGCCCCCGCCCGCGGGTCCCCGGGCCCCTTCTTCTTCTTCCTCCTCTTCCTCCCGCTCCTCCCTGGCCCATGACTTCACTGCCGTAACGAGCACATTAGTGCAGGGCGTCGGGAGACAAGGTGCCGCGGATGCCCTACATAAGCAACGACTAACGCAGAAAGAAAGGGAGGAAAGAGATGGAGGGGGGGAGGCGCGGGAGGAAGAACCATGGGCAAATAACGCACTTTGTTACCTCTCGGCTGAAGGCACAAACACCGCTCCTTGCAGCCCAACCCAGCCCGGCTGCCTCGCCGAGGGGAGCAGCGCAGGACCCCGCACCAAGAAGAAATAGCACGCGGGCGGGAAGGGTGTGTGTGTAGGGGGCGGAGGGTAGGGGGGACCTGGCACCATTACGGTGCCTGTCGTACTCACCGATCGGCGCCGATTCAGCCTGTTTGCTCCCAAACATATACAAAAACCCAAAAGCAAATCCTCAGTCCGTTAGGCAAGGTTGTAAGTGGG
>JAWWEV010000083.1:77194771-77216877 GCA_035583235.1 Hafferia zeledoni | reverse complement strand
GGGGGGGGGCGAGCGACGGCCCCGGGCTTCACCGCAAGGTCCTGACCTTGCCCAGCTGCAGCATCTTCGGCTTGCCCCCCCCCGGGCGTGCGTGTGTGCCCCTGTGCGCCCGTGTGTCCCCGTGTCCGTGCGAGCGCGACGGTCCGGCTCCGAGGGGCTCGGCGCAGGACAGCTGCCCGCTGGCTGCCGGGGCGAGGAGGGCTCGGCATCCACCGCCCCGCCGCTCGGGCGAGGCGCGGGGCCGCTGCGGCGGCGGCGGCTGGGGCAGGCTGCGCGGCGGCGCCGTAGCGCAGCGCGCCGGGCGGGCGCACCGGCCGCGGGATGTGGCCGAAGGAGACACAGCCGCCGCCGCAGCATCTGCCGCCGCCGCGCTCCCGCCCGCCCTGCCTCCCTCCCTCCCGCCTGCCTCCGCCCCTCCCTGCCCGTCCCCTCCCCAGCAGGAGCGCGCCCGCCGCGGCCGAGCAGCCGGCGCTGGCGGGGGGAGAGCGGGGGGGCGGGCGGCCCCGCTCCCGATGAGGCACTGCCGCCTGTGCCGGGCGGGGCCGACGTAGGGCCGGGCCGGGGCCCCCAGTGTCGCCGCAGAGGGACGCGTGCCCATATTCCCCCAGCGCCCCGCGGCCGAGGGAGCTCTGATTTACTTGGGAAAGGGGAGGCGGGGCGGCGGGCGCAGGTGTGGAGATGCACCCCGGGCCGGGGGGCGTCGGTGGGGAACAGCCCCTCGGCAGTGATCGCCGCTCCTGCCCTCATGGGCTGGGAACTTGGAGTCTCCCAGCCAAAGCGGTGACAGCAACAGGGAAGCAAGATCTCGTTCCCTGGCTCGTGTTTCCTACCCGTGGGAAACCTAGGTGGAAAATCTACCATGTTTTCAGAAGTCTTCTTGCGGACAACGAGGGTAAAGGAGTATGGAAGTAATGTTTTACTCTGGATTACGCTTAACCCTTCGCTGAGAAACTTATGTGGAATGCAACTGCAGCACTCACCTGAAAGTTGCCACTCCACGGCTCCTTTCAACTTGCTGCGCGAGTTTTGGTACCTGAGCAAAACCACCAAATTTTTGGGTTGTTGCCCGGGGTAACCGCTGCTAATTTCCGCTCGCAGCAGGCTGAGCATCAGCGCGGCAACGGGGACAGCCACAGACTCGACCGAGGCGCCAGGACAGCCTGATTTTGCGAGCTGATGTTGCCCGAGCCTGCGGGCCCAGCACCTGCCACGCAGGGAGGGGACCTGCGTGTCCCCCGGGCGCCGGGGGCGGCCGTGCCAGCCGCTCCCGCGGGACACAGCGCTCCCATTCATCCTCTCCCGCCGCCTCCCAGCGCCCCTCCAGCACCTCCCGCCGCCCTGGATAAGTGATGGAGGGCCTCGCAGGGACAGCCGCGGGCGCGGCAGCGGTACCTGCCGCCGGGCTGAGCCAAGGCAGCAGCGGGACAGACCGACCACCGCGACTGGGCTGCACGGCGACTCACTGCTGCCACCTCTCGCCTGGCGTTCTCGCAGCTTCCCCAAATTCTCGTGCGGCAGGAGCTTCACCTGGCTGGAGTTCCCGCTTCACCTCACCGAGTTGTTGATTGAAGTGGCTACCCCCTCCCTTGTTTCACGGGAAGGCAAAGGCTACGTCTTCCCAGCAACAGAATGCCTAGTTTTCGGACTGAGGTCTCTTTCTTGGGAGGTTTTATTTCCGTATTTATTGAACTGTATAGATGACTAGTATATGTCCCTTTTCCAGGTTAAGTGAAGGTGGCCCATACCCTCGGTAGATTCAGTCTGGCAGCACCGCCCAACCAGGCTTTCCCCAAACCTGCTAGGACTTCTGGGCAGAGCACCTCTAAGTTCAAAACTAGAGTAAGCCCCAAACATCATCAGGTTCTGGTATGGCACACGTCTCCACCTCTCAGCGCCTACTGAGAGTTGCAATCAGAGCAGAACTTGCTAGTGGCATGGTACAACAGCCAATACACTCTTGCCTTTGACTTGAGTGGAGAAGCAGCCAACTAGCCCATTGCCTAAACTTTTGGTTAAATAAAAGTTAGTTTTCACCTTAGGTAATATCATTGGTCACTGAAGCCAGCAACAGGGAGAGTGAAAAAATTAAAAGCAGCTCATCATCTGTATCTGGAGAAAGAATATAATGTCTGCTAAGTGCTGGGTTTGTTATTCCCAGCCTGAGGCTGGGAATTCTGAATTGGAAGTAGTGTATAAGCCAGTAGTTACCTAGAGTCACTATCCTACTGTTAAACCTCAAGATGTGCTTAGTAATAAAATTACTGGATGTTGTAGCATCCTAGATCCACCTGTAGCATCATGTGATCCACCCTTTGCAGCCCAGCCTCTTTTTTTTTTTCTTTTTTTTTTTCTTTTTTTTTTTTTTTAGATCTGAAAGGTCCTTCTGTCAATGAAGGAAAAGGAAGTGGAAGGGCTAGAAGGAGGCCATGTCCTCCTTTAATTCCCCCTGAAATATAGCCATGTAATAGGGACATTTCATGACCCTGGGGATTGTACACATCTGACCTAATTGTGGAATGAGCAGTGTGTGCTAGTGAAGGATGTACCTAAGACACCTGATTGTCCCCACACTGTAAAGGTTACCCAGCTAGTTAGACTTATCTGAGTAGTCTAGTCTGGCAGCTGTTAACCTGGAAGTTAAATACAGTAGCAATAAGGATATATAATAATGTAGACCCTCTGCAGGGAAAGTGAGGGCTGGAGGCAGAAGGGTTTTGGAGGAATCTGGGAGGTGTCTGAAGAAATATCATTTTCTCTCACATGGCTTGGTGCTGTCACAGAGGAAAGATAAGGGAGATCAGTGAGGGGTAAGAATATAGAAAGGAGTGGGATTGATTTCTGGAAGAGGTTGCCCCATCTATGGTAGGTACTGTCCACCTACTTCATTCTCAGTGACTAAGCCTCTTGTTCTGACAAACCAAAAGCATATGTAGGTGAAAGCTGTTCACTTTTTTGGTCAGTCCCAGCCTTCTCAAATATAGACAGTCTGTTTTCTCAGACTTCTCAGATCTGTGCCTGGGAGTGATGTATCTACCCTAAACTTTGGTTAACTTTCTTGACTGTTTGTTCAAGTTGGGTTTTGTGTTTTGTTTTTTTCTTAAAAAAGATGGAAAAGGAAATTATTATCATGTCAAGGCCAATATTTTCAAGCACAGGATCTGTAAAACCATCATTATTTATATTTGCCCATAAGTTTTACAAAGGCCCTTGAGGCCTCAAATTTCTGTTTGGTCAGAGTAACAAGTAAAAATTTAAAAAAACAAAACAAAAGAAAAAAAAGAGTAGCATGAATAGAGTTAAATCCAGTGATAGAATTTTAAGATAATTAGTCTTCTAAATTGCTGTATTATAAAGAATAATAGTAATTAAAAATTGCTCAAGGGTTGTGTGTTAATATGACTGGTTGCCAGTGATGCTCTTCCTATCCTGCTAACTAGAAATATAACTTTTTCTTTGTGGAAAATTTCATCTTCAGGTAAAGGATGAAGCTAGCAGTGGAGGAACACAAGGAAAAGTCCATTAGTCAACATTTAGACAAGACATCTAAAATATGGGATACCTAGATAGAAGAACCAGTTGTGTCTGCAGGTGCTGTCTCAACATAAACCATATATAATTTTGGTTTAATCCTTCTTGGAGCAGGGTCTAGGATCTTGTTTTCTGATTTTTTGGATAGAAAGGAAAACATTTCTTGGCTGGTTTGACTTACTTGAAGATTATGTTTAAATTTAAATGTGTACTTTGTATGAAGATTGTTGAGATCCTCTGTGATGGTCAGGATCCAGCAACTTCCTTTGTCACACTGAAGTCAACGGGAACTTTTCATACTAAGAATGGAACTGGAGTTAAAACTAGGTGTATTTAATAGATTCCTGTTTCAGGCAATCTTTAGCAAATCTGGAATAAAACTGGGAAAACATGTTTTTTGTCCTTTTTAATAAACTGAAAAATCAGTCAAGCATAATTAGTTTTTCAAGTTTAGAGCAATATTTCTCAGTAGTTATTGCAATTACAGTTTGTCCCTTTCTAAGAATTCTTTAAAGGTACAATTATTCAAAGAAGTTGACGACATCCATCGAAATACCTTTCAAATAAGAAAGAGCATGTTTTTTGAGGTACATGGTATGGTCTCTTAACAAAACTAAGCTGGTAATGAATTTAAATAACTGATCCAATTTCTTCTCTCTTATTTGTAAATCCTGGGATGAGGCTGGCTTACTATGTCCTGACGATGACATGATGAGAGAAGGTTTGAATGATTGTATTTGCATAAGCTTGTGTCCTGATCTCATGGAAATATTTTTTAGCAGATCTCTTCTAAAGAAATCTAAAGTATTTTCTATTCTGAGGCACAGCTGGCTTTGACTCAGTCTGATTATGGGTAAATTAGTGTTGAAGTGCTAAGCTTGACTGGCAATAGGAAGATACAATTGAATTTGTAGTACCTGCAGCTTTTGTAAATGAATCTATATTTGCATTGAGAGAGTTGGTTTGTATTTACTGAAGACAACTCTCGGTTTCCTAGGACTTGGCTGGGTTTTATTAATTCCAGCTTCATCCATTGATGACAATTATGAGCAAAACCTCTTTGAAACAGGTGGGTTAAAATATTTTTTTGGACTTACTCGATTTTAAAACATCATTTTAAGAATAATTATTTAGCTACTAGCTGCCATTAGTTTACTAAGCAATTTGGCATTTTCAGCACATCAGATTTTTACAAAAAATATACAAAAAGATAAAAATTCAATTGAATTCAATTCAGTCATTCACAAACAGCCAGCACTCCTATTCAAGGCATAGAAAGGGGGCTGCATTATGTAATAATAAAACTTTATCTAAGTTTTCATGATTAATGAGCTTGTTGAAGTTTTACTTAACTTCAAGGAAAAACATAATAAAAATATTAAAGGGGGTAAGAGAGAATGTAGCTGCTTATTCCAATCAACTAAACACATCTGATTTAAAGAGGGGTTAATGGTTTCAGTTTTAGGTTTTGGTGGTTTTTTTCTTAACTTTTTGAGATATTGTCATTTGAAAGATGAGAAGCCAGAAGTTGAAATGAAAATGAATGTAGTGTAAAGATTGTTCTTTCCAGCATCCAATAAAAGAAAGTTTACTGTTACAGATTTCTATATTCTGTACATGCACAGGTTATACAAAGAGCTGGATGTTCTGAAATAATTTCCTAATCCCATGAAAAAAAGTAATCTCAATCTATCTTCATGTTACCCAGTATGATGTATGATGATGTCAATTCAGTTGCCAATTAGAATCTATTTTTGACAGTTCAAAAGATGGTTATCCCTATTATTGTCAATTGAAATGCCAAGTCATCCTCAGAATATATCCCTCAATGCATTAGGAGCTACAAAAGCATTTTGGATTAAGGTATAACACTTACAAATCTGTATTGTACCTTTTGGATTCTTTTTCCTCTTCACTGTACTTGTGTATTGAATAAGTCCATTTCAACAAAGAAAGACCATCCTGTGAAAGACCATCCTGTGAAAGACCATCCTGCAAAATCCAAGTAGAAATCTTCCCACAGATAGAGAAAATGATACCATGTGGATAAAAGTTAGTGAAACCTTGTTATATTGATTATCCTTTTATTTAATCTAATTATGTGTGAGTTTTACTTTATACTTTTCCACAGTGTAAAAGACTGTCAGAGTTCAAGGAACCAGTAGATTGAGCATTTAGTTAGACCTCATATTGCATAAGACTAAGATATTACCTACCCTGAAAGCAAAATTAGTGACTTGGCATATCTTGCAATTATAGATTGCTGTTTCATTTTGTAATCTATGATCTATTATATTTAGACCGTTACACTCCATGAACGTCATGCTCCAAAATTCAGACACTTCTACTTTTTCCAACAAGCACGGTGTTAAGTTTCTGAAGAGTGTGGAACTGTTTTTCCAGTGCTCAGGAGAATAGCTTCTCATCTGACACCTATTCAGGACCTTACTCTCAGTTTCATTTGATAGTTACGCTAACAGCTCTTACAGAAAGTCAAACCTCTGAAGCTCTGTGGGTATACAACAGTTAGCAAGGACTCCTTGCAAGAATTCTCTTCTAATGTGGCATGTACATGAGTATTTTAGTGTACAGGAAGAGACAAGGTAATATTCCTTACATCCATATCTGGAGAGTCTTGAGTATGCTCCTGGTGCATTCAAAGCCTTTCCCCCACCAGTGGCACCAAGGCTGAAGTCACAGGTCGTGTTGTGTCTGGAGAGCACTGTTTGCAATGTAAATGAAAGGTCCTTCAGCAGATCCTGTACATACTGAGGACTAAACTCCTTCGTTTCCTTTCTTTTGTCAGTTGAACTCCCCTATACTTTGTAGTTTTGAAGCAGATTGTCTCATACTTTGACCTGATAATTCCCTCTGTTAGGCCTCAGAATTGGTTTGTCTCAAAAAATGCTGGACTGTGTCAGATCATCTGATTCATGCCCCTTAGGCAGTTTTACCACTTTTTCCTACTTATCTTGTATAATTGGATATATATGGTCATATACATGATTTGCACGAGAAAGATGTGCATTTGTTATCATTCCATAGAATTTTCAGTACTAATCTTACTTCTACAAACTATGTTATTTAGAAAGAATAATTTTCAGCAATAAAGGAGGACTTATTGCTGCAGTTTAAATAGCCATTCATCTAAGAGTAGAATGGCTGACTGTACAATGGGTGAGTACAATACTGAATTTTTCTTACAAAGTTTAGAAATCATGGTTTTCTGTGTGGGAAATTAGATTTTCACAGTGATGTTGTCAAAGTGGAAATAATGAAAAAGTCAGTGAAACAACCTTTAAGCAATTATAAATTGTTCAGCTTGACACTTTTCTAGAAGGCTATTGTTCCTTGTGATAGTTTTCAGCACAGCTTTTAAATGTGTCAAGAAAATATGTGGAGCACACGGGACAGGATGTATTTTCCCTCACTTCCTGTTCTGTTCCTGCTCTTTCAATTTCAGGGTAACAGCTGTTGAAGGAAAACTTGAGCTTCTTACTCTATGCTTTTTCAGCAGAAAAACTAACTGCTTATTCTCATGTAATCCTGTTATTTAGATCTCTGTATTACTGCACACCTGACCTCCCTTGTGTTATTTTTAACTTAGTATGTATTTTATCAGCACCACCTGCTTAAATTAAAAAAGGAAAGATAACTGAGTTTAGTATTCTCTTACCTCTTCAGCAAGGAAAAAAAAAATGGAAGTAATAAGCTTTAAGATAGTACAAAATTCTAAGAGGGAAATAAGATGTTTCTAAATCCTAATGTAAAGTTTTTAAATTATTATTATTTTTCAAGTATTTATTAAAAATGGATTTATATTACATTTATTTAGTCAATTATGTTTTCATGGATTTTGGAATTTCCACAACTTCTACTGTGGCCATACACTATGAGAACAACTGCAGGTGTTCAAAAGTAACATAGTCAGTCCCAGCATCAGTCCTTTTGGAGACACATTAAAAGTGTGCGGTGACAGCTCTCATGAACTCAACAGCAAGAATCCTTTTCAAGGGGTAAAGCCTTTTAACTGAGTTACAAAAAATCTCTGACATTTCCCATGTCAACTGTGTCCCTAAAGTAAGTTACTATTGTCACATACAGAGTTCAGATGGTAAATCTATTCCTTTTTCACTCTAGGATATCAATTTAGAAACTTGTATTAGATTCAGTGACCTTTGGTTATGTTTATGTTATTTTGTGGTGCCTGGGAGATTTTTCAGCTGTTAAAAAGCAGCGGAGAATAGTACTGTGCTTTCGAAAGTTTAAACATATTCTATAGAAAAATACAGGTGAGTAACCATCCATCTTTGGACTCTTTTTTCCTGTTTCTTATTGCATTGAGTAACTGACAAGGTAGTTACCAATTTAACCTAATACTGCATCAAGCAATTGTGTGACACTGATCTTCATAGCCTTAGTATGAATTTCATGTCTAGAACGCACTATTTTTGAAGTAGTTTTTTCTTGTAAAAAAAGCTATGAAGTCACTAAACCAAAATGTAAGCACACTCATCTTGTTACCATGTTATTTTAGTAGTCCCTAGTGGCTAAAAGCACCCACTTTTCAAAAGCTACAGGTTTTGGATTTGTACATGGAACTCAAGAGAAAGAAGAATCATAGAATCCAACAATGTTAGGACTGGAAGGGACCTAAAGATCATTTAGTCCAAACCCACCCTGCTATGGGCAGGGACACCTCCCACTAGACCAGGTTGCTCCAGGCCTTATCCAACCTAGTCTTGAACACTTCCAGGGGTGGGGCATCCAGAGCTTCTCTGGGCAACCTGTTCCGGTACCTCACCACCCTCATAGTAAACAATTGCTTCCTAACATCTAACCTAAATTTCCCCTCTTTCAGTTTTTATCCATTATTCCTTGCCTCTTCATGGAATGCGGTGTGCTTATAAGGATTAAAAGGCAAGCATTAATTTCAACATATGTAAATTTTATCTTTCACTTAGATCTCATGTGTAGAAGTAATGGTCAGTGTATTACAGTGAAAAAACCCCTTTGATAAGTAAAGGGTATTAGTGACTTGTTCTTCAAATATGATATTGCCTTAGTCTATTGTAAGAATTTTTACCTGGAACTTTAATGTATCTAATAACAATCTCAAGATTAGCAGACCATTAGTATGTTGCATTTAATATATCTGGGGCAGTCATTAGAACAGATAATTGAGGGTCAGGATACTCTTGCTACAGGTCTTCACTAAGACAGGATACGTCCATAACTTCCATACAACTGGTTTCTACTGTTTTGCATATTAAATGGGGATATCACACACAATAGACTACACTGAGGTCTTCGGATCAACGAATATAGCCAGTGTACTCCAGAGTGAGCAAGTACAAGGAGCCACCACAATGTGAACTGCTGTGAAAAGCAGGCTGCATGGACCATGGCTGGTGGGCTCTTAGGCTTCTCTTCTCCCGCTGGTTTGTCAGGTGGTCTCAGTTTCCCTCTTATGAGTAATTAGGAAACAAACATGATGTTACTGGAGGAGGTGTAGTTGCCCACCAGATGCTACAAACTATTATATTTTGTTGTGAAGAATGACTGAAACTACATGCTCCTGACCCCTATAGTAAATGTCCTGACAGCTCTTTCAGAACAGAGAGACAGAGAAGGTTTCCAGAGCAATGGGAAAGGCTCTTACTATATCACAGATGCCTGCTTTGTCCTTGATTTCTTGTCTTTATAGATCTATGATCACCTGATTTCTTTTCGATGTTATTGTCTACCTCAGCCAACTCTGTCAACCTTTGTTTTCAGTCCCCTAGCATTTTGTAGTAAGTTTCATCCCTTAAAGCCCCTTAAAGATTTTGAGAATGTTTGCTTTTTTTCTGTGAGATCTGTGATACTTTTTTTCTCTCTGCACCCCTTCTTATCAGTTACAAAAAGCTGGTGGAACCACTCCAAAGCCATGAGTAATTTGTTCAGTTGTGTTCCCTCAGTCGGTGAGCTGAGAGATCTGGTTGTAGATATTGTCTCAGTTATCTCTTGTTCTTTAGGTCTGTGTTTCTAGGTGGGGTTTAGTACTTTTTCTGTGTCTTCTTTTTGTTGCTGTTTTTTTTTTTCAACAATATTCTCAAGAAATGTTCCTACATTACAGGTGACACATATCCTTTACATTTCACACAATTTTTACTTCCACATAACCTTACATTACTTATTAATATTACTACCACGTTTGAGCAACTAGAACTCACCTTCTTAAGAAAACTGATCTGCAACAACAACAACAAAACCCAAAAAACACCCTAAAGCCAGACCTCTTTGTTTGAGTAATTTATTTACATGATTCAGAGGAAAACATAATCTAGTGTTCTTCAAAGCAAGAAAATGTGCTTTTCACAGACTGAAGAAAGCAACAGCTACAGAAAAATAATTTGATTTTTACACAATACTGGTAGAAGAAATGCACTGACATTAAAAGAAAAACACCCCTGGTAACAATAACTAACTAGCAACCTGGATTATATAATAGTTTAACGTGAAGACTCAAGAACAGCTCCCGTCCCGTGGGTTTTTAAAAGACTCAATAATCTTCAGATCTTTTTGACATCTTTTTTTTACAGCAGCTACTGAGGCAGTCTGCATATTCTTCACAGAACTCCTAGTATTCAGCAAAAAATGGTAAGCCAAAATATTTTAGCTGCAACACTCTACATTTCCCAAAGTATCTTCTTGAGCTGTTTCTTGGTAATTTTACTGCTGTAGTGCCTTATTAGAAGATGCACATGAGACTTCATTTCACATGATGTTCTTTAGCTGTGAATCAGAACTTACTGAAAAAAACTAATTGTTTTCTGTTACAGAAAGAGGATACTTGAAGAACACAAACATTATGTGAAGGAGAAAACTAAAAAAAAACCTGGACAAATTTGTCTCAGTTATGATTGATTAGGAAATTTTGACCTGTTGTAGAAAGCCTGTCAAGTTATTCCATATATTGCAACCTCTTCCCAGAGGCAGCTTATCCTCACTGTTGTGTATTCAAGTGACACAAGCTAGACCTGTTCCCTCACCTTGACGTATTCAGATTTTTGAATGAACTATGGCTTTGATGGGCTTCTTCGACCTAGAGCTCAAAGCAGTGAAAAAGTGGAGAGGTGGGATTTAAATCCATTTTGGTCTTTCCAAGAATTACATCACAAAAGCATCCTACATCCTAGATACAGAAAAATACATGGATGAATAAAAATGATTTCTGAATGACATGGCATAGGCTGTTATAGCCTACAAACCTCTAAACCCCTGTGGAAAGAATCAGATTTTAC
Organism: Hafferia zeledoni; assembly: GCA_035583235.1. NCBI lineage: Eukaryota > Metazoa > Chordata > Aves > Passeriformes > Thamnophilidae > Hafferia > Hafferia zeledoni. Next base: position 77,206,063 of record JAWWEV010000083.1, on the reverse strand, counting down.
CTTACGTTGTGCAACACAAAAAAATCCTATCTTCTTAGAAACTGGTGATGGTTTTATTCATTGCAGATTCCTAACAGTTCATATCCTGAGGTAATTTCCCTCTACATTCCATCGCCACATGCTGAGACAGCCAGCCAATCTAGAGGTCAAAGTATCCACCAGGTCTACTGCAGGTATATTTTGAAAAACTCAGGGAAGGAATGATTGCTTCTGGAGGCAATAGTTAAGAAGAATTTTTGTTCAAATAACTATTACTTTCTGGCATTATTTTTCCATAGAGTAGTTCTCATCATTTTCTAAAGTATATGCAAAACCATCAAATACCCCACATACCTGAAATATTCAATGTACACAGTTGATATTAAATTTTCTCCTTTCCTGGTATATGCAGAAGAGGACTAGATTACAGGTGGACAATGTAGCCCCATGGATGGCTTAAAACTGTGCTGCCTTTCAAAAATGATCCTCTGAGAGTAACCTCTTTATGCTCACATACTTTTTCTTTCCATAGGATTGATTTCTAACAGGTTGCTTTTCACCTTGTGCTTGCAGAAATGCACACTGCATTTCTCATCATTGAATTTTTTGTTTTGTGGGATCATTTCTGCAATTTATCAAAGTGATTTTTAATTCTAATTTTGTTACAACATACTTGCAGCCTCACCTGGTTTTCCATCATCTGTGCATTTAATAAGCTTGTTTTTACTTTAGTATCCAATTCATTAATGACAAGATTTAAGCAAAAACAGATTCTGAGCAGACCTCTTGTACTGTAGGCGGCAATGCATTGATAGCTACCCTTCTGATTACAGGTTTTCAACAAGATTTACACCCACACTGTAGCAGACTTTATCCAGATCATCTTGTAATAAATTTTATCTACATAACGTCTCCCTAACCTAGTTATAGAGTATCATGTAAGACGTCATTCGAAGTTTTTATTGTGATATGAAACATGTTTCTATGTTCCTGTGTTTCCATTCTATCCACAAGTTTCATTATGCCACTGTAGAATAAAATTATATTGATTTGACACATTTAATTTTTTACAAATCCACATTAGCCGCTATTAATCCTGTAATCTTTCAGTCTCCTCTCTACTTGGAAATGTTCTAGTTACTTGTATCAAGGTTACTTGGGGTCCACAATAAAGCTGAAAAATCTGTAAAATCCCCATGAAATCCTCCAGCTCACTTCCTTTTACCGTTCTTAGGGTTACTCTGTATTTAGTTTTCCTTTGTCCCTATGAATTTTCAAAAATAACTGCTAATGATTGTATTTATTTCAGCCTAAAATGTGTTCACACCTGTTTTCTCCTTGCCTTATGCTGACATCTTTTCCCATTGGTGTGAAGTAATCAGTTGTGAAAGCCAGTGCTCATAGGTGGGGAATTTTGGAAAGGCAAGTTTTAAGAAGGGCACAAAACGTATGGTTCTTCTTAGCTGTTACTATTTTTCTTATCTATTGGATAATGAACAAGGATTTTTTTTCTATTTTTCTGCTAGCATGATGTGAATGTGTTATGGTGATATGTCTTGTTGATTTCATGGGGTTTATATCTTGGTCTTTTGTTTCTACATGCTTACCTGTGTAATTTTGTATTAATCTTTAGCAATCTGATTTTGACTTCACTTCCTGGATTCTTCTTTTTCTTGAAATAGCTGATGAAGTCATCAGTTAAATCGATTGCTTCTTATCTTTCCACTTCACTGTGCTATAAGATTGTGAGAAAACATTACTCTGGCTTAAAAGTTCATGTGCAATACAAATTCTTTGGAACAGGTGATGCCTACACAGAAGTGGATGCAATGGGTACAAATTTAACAGAGGGATATATATAGCTAATACAGAGCAAATTAGCATTTTCTGAGTCAGCTCTACATCTAATTTACATAGCATATGGGGTCATTGGAATTGTTGTAGTTTATCAATTAAATATTTTAAGAGGAATACAAGAACCTTGTCTAGGAGAACATTAATGCCTTTTTGTCTCACACCTGTTTGTTAGAGAGCCTGTTTTATAACCCTACAACCAGTTCAATAACTCTGTTGTGCAAACAGTGCTAATAGTAGTCAATTATACTAGCTGGCATTTGACAAGACCTAGAAACACCTAACAAATTACCAACTGAGTCACTACATGAGCAGGAACTTAGAGCTACAAACAATGCTGCCATTTCTAAGTGTTTCTGACTGTTTTTGTTTTGATTACTTATACACACATGCACATAAACAGGACCCATCAGCTCACTGTGTCTTGAAAGTTGACTGAGTCTGGCAGCTGATGCATCTAGAGCAGATCAGCTGTTCCTTTGTTAAAAGCTGTCACTTCAGCCTGCAAAAATCATTATAATTAACATTGTAGAATTCAGTACTGCTGGACAAGGTTGGATCTCCTTATATTGAAAGCATTAAATAGCATCAGTGTTTACATAATAAATGACATCTGAAAAGACACAGTATCTTGGTCCTTCATAATTAATGATATTTTCTATTAATTCTTGACAAAATATGACCACTCGCTTTACAAAAATAAGTGATCTAACAAACAATATTCAAGGAAATAAAAGATCTTAAGGTCATGCTGTCATCCATGCAATCAGTGGTCAGCTAAGGAATGTCTGCCTTACACCCCTCAGGCTGTGAAACATTGCCACATTTTATTCAAGAAGAAAGGCTTTGAGGGTCCATCTGACCTCCTATTCTTCTGTGATTTTGTCAGAAGGGAGAACTCATCAAACCTCCACGTCCTGAGATCCACAGTGAAAGTGCCATAGCACTACAGCACCTGCTTGTAGCTGACAATTTCTGTATCTTTAGTCTTAAGACCTTTTATAGTTTCCTTTTTCTATTGGACTCATCTCTGATGTGCCTGATTCAAGAGGTGAAGTTGCTCTTGTGCAGAGAAATTCCTTACCATTTCAGGAGAACATGCCATTGCACAAAACAGTTCTCTGTCACACTCCAGTTTTTACTTCATGAGAATTTTCCCATGCTGAGAAGATCATAAAGAACCATTATACTTCTGAAGGTTGAATATGTATTTCAAATTCACAGCGCTTAGCTTTATAGAGTGTAATGTTCTCACAGGCACTGACTGAGAGGAAAATGGGCAAGGTTTAGATTCTGGTCTATCTTACTTATACACTCAAAGAACATGCAGGGGAAGCTATTCACTAGCTAGTCACTGCTCTGCTTTTGGGAGGCAGAGCAGAGGCGGTGATTCAGGCTGTTGTTTGTAGCACCTACGTTATCTGCTGCTGTCAGAAGCTATCACTGTCACAAGGCAGAGGAAAAGGATGAGCCAAGGAAGGGTGGAAATTATCCATCAGTTGACCTCTTCTGTCCTATTGTGATGAAGGTGATGAGGGTCAAAATTGTTTCTTCCTGCTCCATGCCCATACCCATTCAAGCACACACACATGTACACTTACATCTAAAATACCAGGAAGGAAGACATAGGCAAACATGTTCATTACTGTGAGGAATGATATTCTCCTATTATTTCAATGGCACAACAGGGACCTGGAAATCCTTTGCCTTGCACCTGTGCATGAAAGAGGAAGGAGGAAATGCACCTCTATTAGTCAGGTTAAGTTTCTCAATGCCTCCTCACTGTCCTGTTAAGTACATCTTCTCCTTCATCTTTTGGAGCTAGAGCTGCCCAATCTCATCACACTGAACACGGGCCAGCAGTGTGACCAGGTGGCCAAGAAAGTCAGTTGCATCATGGCTTGTATCAGAAATAGTATAGACAGCAAGACCAGAGCAGTGATCATCCATCCCCCTGTCCTTGGCACTGGAGAGGCTGCACCTTGAGTCCTGTGTTCAGTTCTGAGCCCTCACTACAAGAAGGACATTAAGGTGCTGAAGCGTGTCCAGAGGAGGGCAATGGAGCTGGTGTAGGGTCTTGAGAGTAAGTCATGTAAGGAGTGCCTGAGGGAGCTGGGGTTGTTTAGCCTGGAGAAGAGGAGGCTCATTTTCGATGTGGCAAGACTTGGTTCTGATTGCATTAGAACAGACATTTTTGTGTTGTAGGATACGCTCACATGACATTTTGGACACCATTTGGCATCTCCTAGAAAACAAGAGTTTTAAATCTAGATACAAAAATGAAGCTAGTAATGTTTTCAAATGCAAAAAATGCTGAAAGTTTTTTTGCTTTATGTTTGAAAACCATCTTATCAGAATATGCCAGTGGTTAATTTTCCTAACATTTTATGTGTGTAACATGAAGAGACAATAAAAATTTGGGAAAGGTAAAAACAATCATAGATAATGTTAGATAGACCATATGGTGAGGGCAGACCTTGAAGAATAATAAAGTCATCATCTTCTGGCCTTTAATGTTCATTTGTTTTCCTGGATGTTTGTAATGTGCCCTGTGGCAGCCTTATAAATCTTCCTGTGTAATAACTCTTACTACTTATTTTCCTGCAATTACAAAAGGTGGTTTATGTTTGTCAGCCATTCCAGACAACACAGATCCTACCTAATGTATATCTGAAGCAGTAAAAAGATTGAGTGTGTAAGTGCCTCATATAGTGTGATACATAAAATGAAACATTAATAAAGGCTTTTGACAACCTCCATCTGTTTGATCTTCACACTTCTCCTCTGCTTTTTTAAGAGATAAAGTCTTGAAATATTTCAGCATTTCCTCTAACTCATCCAGTCTGCCAATCTTTTTTTTTAGATCAGAAGATCTCAATTTCTGAGTTGCTTAGTCCTATGACCAAAGCAGAGAACAGTGTTTTTGTTGGGATCATAGGTGTTACTTTTGTATCTCTTGAAAACACAGAGAAAATACCTCGGAGCACTTCTGAGTCTGAGGATGAGCTGCTGGAAAGAGTTGACTGTAGGGTCATGGGAAGTATGATTACATATACCAAGATGTAAGAGTAAAAAAGATTGAAAAACTCTTGAATAGAATATCCAGTTATAAAGCTCCACTTGAGCTTAAAATAGAATTACCATTTTACTGTTGCAAGCATAAAGCATCAGTGCAGACTTTCCTGATTCAGTTTGTTAAATGTCCATCTCAGCAGCTAAAGGGCAGGAACTGCAGATCTTGTTCACAAGAATTCTCTTTTCACAAGTGTAACTTTCTCTAACATAAATTAGATAAAGAAAATTTAAAGTAAGTATCTAAATTGGTAGTTCTGTCTCTATACTTACACCTTGTGACACTGCAACTACATTTCATAATTATGCTGTCCTCCTGTTCAAATGTAAAATCAGAATTTCTCAGGTTTAAAAAAAACTCCAAAAACTAAACAACAAAAACTCCCAGATAATAGAAAGTATGAATCCACAGGCTGAAAAGAGCAGGTTTTCATCAGTTCTAGTTTTTGCTTGTCTTCTACACATATACTTGGCTGCTTTCCTGTAAGCACAAGCATTAGGCTCCAGTTCCATGCTCTCAGGGAGTATTAATGTAGGTGAAATAGATCTAAGATGCATACAGGAGAAAAAAAATAATACAACTATACATTTTGATATGTGAGGAAACAGTCTTACAATTAAACACATCTCAAGAATTTTCAGATAAACTAGTGAAGTCCTTGAAAAAATTCAACCCTTCCCTTGTATTATTTCCATTTTATATAGGTAATTATTTACTTTCATTTTTCTAAAAATGGTGTAAATCTTTTCTTTTGAAAAATGAAAAAAAAAAGCAATGAAAAAATAACAATGAAGACTTGTTCATGTATTGCTATTTAAAACTGCTGTAGACTAGTTTAACCTTTTATTCTTCATAAAGATGTAGTCTCATGTCCCACAGACATGAAAAGTCACTTAAATGATTGTTTCTTGCTATACTTTCTTGGGTGATGTCACAAAAAAATTCTCACTAATTTTAATTTTTCATAGATGTTAATTTAGCATATGTAAGTAAGGGGAAACATATTTTGAGAACAAATAATGCAAGTGATTCTATCTGTAGCATAAACATAAACATATCTGTAGCATAAACATATCATGAATTCTTTTTCATATAATCAACATATTTTCTGTATTTTTCACTATGTAGCACGGCATTTCTTAACAGCATTTAAGCCAAGTAGGACCCAAACAATCATCTGACTGCTATTTATAAATTAAGATCAAGCGGACAATTTTATTTTTGTTCATTTCCTGAAGGAAGAACTGCTTCCCTAAAAGTTTAGCATAAGATTCAAAACAACAAAATAGTTACAAGTGGACTATGAGTGAATGTCAGTGAGGGAAGCATGTTTTGCTAAAATAGAAGCTGTATTTCTGTAATTCCAAAAAGGAGCCCTACTAAAGACTCTAGAGCTCAAAGAAAAATCATAGGTGTCTAAGAGAATGTTTCTTCCACCTCACCATTATGTTCAACACTGATTCATAAACAAATGCAGATAGTAGAACCAGTTAACCTATTCTCATTTCTGGAAAAGTGTCATGGCAGTTCTCTTACAATTATGTTCCTTGGAAAGTTCCAAAAGAACTTTCTTGCTGAAGTAGCTCTGAGGTAATCTTTTTCTGAATCAATCCAGAAGGAAATGTCCAAGGAGTTCTCACAGCACTTTTGCTGGTGTTCATATCACAGACGTCTCAAATAGCTTTAAGGAGATTTTTAAGAGCTGGTTGGACAAAGCCCTAGGAAGTCTGGTCTGTACTGAACATTGGCTGTGCTTTAAGAAGGGGACTGGGAGAAGGCATTCTCCCAAGGTCCTTTCCTAACTGCATAAATCTATCGTTCAGTGATCTCAAGAAGATTTTTGAAATGTCTATTTATGACAAAAAACCTAAACAAAAGCATGATAAAGTATTCCATTTCTTATGAATCAAAATTAGTTTGAGGACCCTGCAGCGTTGTCTACTTTTGACATATCAACATAGTTCAAAAGTGACTTCTAGACCAGATGTGACATTCTGATTGATTGCCACCTCACCTAGAGAAGAGTAACAGTTGTTCAAAGAAATCACTGCCACCTAAACATCCAAATATTCCACATGTATTTGATCTCTCCTTCCTCTGTAAAGCAGTCCGTGTCTTTTTTTTTTTTTTTTTTTTTTTTTTAATATGATGTACTTAAATGTCTTTCGTTCTCAAGAGATGTTTCCATATATTCTGCTAGGTCAAATTTCATTTCCATGTTCTGCTACTTTATGATCTTTGAAAATGTTTCATTCTTTAATAACTGAAAAGAAGTTGGGTGATTGTCATTCTCTTTAAGAAACTGCATTACATTACATTTCCTTTAAATTCTATACCTGCATATCTTCTCCCATATCTTTTAGAACAAAAATTTGACATTAAAATGATGGTTGGAAAAGAAAAGGTGAAACCATATATTCTCATAATACAGACAAAAATATTGTTCAAACTCAGAGTTTTCTTGTTTTTATGCACAATTTTTATTACAATGTAAAAAGTGTATGTTCTGGGGAGCAAGATGGGGAAAGGGGAAAGTTAAAATCCAAGACTATTTAACAAGGTAATGAGCTAGAGTATTTAATGAGGTAATGTACTAAACCATTGGATTGTATTCTGCTGTTGAAGCTGTCATCCTTTTTCCGTACATACACTGGGGATAATCAAACTACATGTTTTTCTTGTCGATTAATTAATATATGCTAGCATTTTTATTAAGGCATAAGGAATTCTCATGGTAACAAGGTCATTTCTCCAAAAGACAATGGAACTTCATATGCACTTTGTCCATTATCTGCCTGGACAATCCTCACTAATGAAAAGAGTTAGAAGAAAACTTTCTTGTGTTGTCTGGACAGGCTTTTCAGTGAGAGTAAATACATGTGATAACACACCAAAGGGTCACTACTTCTTTCATCCTTGACACTCCTACCATCGTGTTTTAGAATAGGGCTCACAAGTGGACTTCTCTGTCCAATCCATTTGTTATTGTTATTTATTTCCTTCTCACCACTGTGGCTCTCATATTACATGACTCTTAAGAAAGACTACTTGCCCATATTCTTCCTTCTGGGCCTTTTCTGACAGATGGCACAGGATAACTCGGGTTTTTATCCTTAGCCTTCTTCAGACTAAGCAAAGACCCTCGCCAATGCTTTCCTCACACTTTTTTGTAATGTCTAATTCCAGCATTGTCAGAGGGTGTTGTTTGTACTACCAGTCCCGAAAGTGCCTAGAGTATGACTTACCTGAATTCTCTCTGAAATCACTCATAACAGACAAGCAAAAACAGATGTGCATGTGTTTGTGCATGCATTCATATGTCTGTGTCTTCTATGGCTAAAGAAAGGAGAGTTCCCATTTTTATGGGAACAGCAGTCCTTAGAAGTTTATGAAAGTGGAGAAAACAATACTAACAATTTTCCTGAGCAAATATGAAAATGTCCCTTTTTAAATGAATGCTTTCTTGCATAGAAATGCTATTTGCAAAGAGAATCCCTCCTGCTAACTGCAAATCTCTTTCTTGTTTGTAAAACTGAAACAAAGACTAAGAATAAAACCAGTATCACAGAAGCCTTTTCTAGGTGAATGGTTTCTTTCATCTCTCTGTACTTTTTTTTCAGATTCAGGTGGCCTTTGTAGCATAATCTGAACTGTGTTACAAACACTGCGTAAATCCCTTTGTTTAATCAGTTGGTTACTGCTTCACCTATCTTTCTTACACGTGATGTTTTGTCCATTATAATATTCACTTCAGCCAGATGAATAAAAGTCTGAGGTTTCCTGTCCATGAATGAGTGCATTCCTATAGCATCATCATGTGAATGCATTGCTGAATCAAAGATCAGAATTCTTGTGGAGAATCAATATGTTGTTTTATTTGATCTGAGATATCACCTTAGCTTTCATTTATGTTAACCTCAAAGGTCTTTGGAGGTTACTTTGCACAACTTTCTTTTTTTTCTTCAGAATGTAATGAAAAATTAATTTAAATTCACAAGAACTGTTAGGAATAAAAAAATCTGTAGAATTTTATATGCAGGAGATAATACTGTCAATAAATTTCAGGTATGACAGTGGTTGGTCATTCTGCAAGGAATGATTTTTCCTTGTTTTCAGTCTACTTAGATCATTGAACTCTACCATAACTTGCAAGTGTTACGTACAAAACAACAGTTGTATAATATTAAACTCAGAGCTAATAACAAACATTTAATAAGGAGTTTAGTTCTTGTAACTAAAGAATATCATGCATTTGGAGAATTAGAGGCTGAAAAGGAAAGCAAAATAATTTTAGTGGAACAACTTTCACAGTGATTTAAAAGCATTAAAAAATTAACCATTCATGACTGGTTAGTGCTTGCATTTTATAGTAATACAGGAATATGGAAATTCAGGAATATGAAACCAAATTGCCTCTTAATATAAGTTTCAGAATAAAAATGTATTAGTAAATAAATATATCATAGTGTCAGCTGGTAAGGAAATAATGCAGATCCAGCTTGGGGAATGTTCAATAATCAGTAACTGTTTGGTGCTATTTCACTGTGGTGAATGATGAACAACAGGCCAATGGGACTCCCTTCAACCATACAGTAATCTATCATAAAGCAGATATCTTTATTTAAATCCTTGTTTATTCAGTGTTTAAATAGTTGTGTCATCTAAGGAGGTGACAAACCATATATTCATATAATAAAAACAATCCTGTATTAATATTAACCAGCATGTGATATTATATTGGGTAATGTAAAAATTACGAAGTGGTGCATCTGACTCAAAACTCTTAAACATTACCTGCTGACATATAATTAAAATCTTAAGTTGAGTCATATGTCCTGGAATGAATTCTGTCTAAAATGAAACATAATAAATGTTTGAATGAGGTAAGAAATAAGACTGTGGCAAGGCTGTGGGAAGTGCATGATAGTGGAAAAGGTAGGTGAAATAACCTGAATCATGTATTCAGTAGGCAGTGGGGAACACGTCTAAGGAACAGAAGGTTGTAAATAATTCATGGCGAAATTACCTAAGCATTAACACAATCATATGATTTCAGAATAATTTCATTTTGGATTGTATTGGTGCTGCAGTCCCACTACATATGAAGAAAAGAGGCATTTTTCATAAACCATGATAACCTTTTAAACTGAAAAATTGGACATTTTTAACCCATAGAACTTTTTGTTCAGGCATGACCAGGAAGATCCTCACTGTTTTGCACTATTTTTGTCAAATATGTAACACACAGTTGTCCATAAGCCTCTCCACCTGTTCATCAAATTAAAATATATTTTAAGCTGTCACAGGGCTATTTAAAGAGAACTTACATTTCAGTTACACTCTCCATCAGTAGTCCTGGAGGAAGAGTAGTGTTTGTGGTTCACTTACAGCAAAATGTGGTTATTCTGAGCAGCATTCATTAGTCAGCAGCAGCTGTATTCTGGCAAGGAAAGCAAAGGCAAAATCTTTTCCAGGAATGGATGAATTGGACAACAGCTGTTGCAGTATCAACACTGTTCTTTGTCTCTGTGGCCTGATGTCCTCTTATTCCTCTTATTCCTCAGCCAAGACTCTGCTAGCTCCTCAGCCCTTGTGCCACAGCCCTTGAAATTTAGTTTGATGGTATGATTAGTAGATCTGGAGTCACACTGGATTGCTCAGTTATACTTAAGCTTCAATTCCATGATGCCTAAAGTCCTGCAAGACTCACAAAACAATTGCACACACCTTTGGTGTGCACCTTGAAAGCTTTCAGTAAAGGCTATCTATCTATCTATCTATCTATCTATCTATCTATCTATCTATCTATCTATCTATCTATCTATCTATCTGAACCGATGTTGTTTTGAGAGCCTTTTGCAGGAATTTAGGTATTAACCAAAAAGATAAATAAGCCTAGTGAATTATACATATTCAAAAGGCAATTACACTGTGAAGGTATCTCAGATGGTATATAGGTTTTAGGTAGAGATAATTGTACTTATTTTCTGTTACAGAGAATCTAGAAAACATATTTCTTAAGATAAGAAATAATTATTTAGAAGAAAAAAAAACTTCAGTCTTGATTACAAAACTGAAAAGTATGACCAAAGACCTCCAAAGACCTTTCCCTTTAAATAAGAATCTAGCAACTGAAGTCTAATTTGTTGGCACAGGGATTTATTTCATAGGGGTGACAAGGCAATTTCTGGGTTTTTTGTGTTTTGAAAGATGGTAATTTTCCCCTTTTTTTTTTTTTTAAAGAAAACAAACACAAAATGGGGAAAGTGATATCTGGTAACAGGGGAGAACTATGATTTCTTTCTTTCTTTTCTTTCTTTCTTTCTTTCTTTCTTTCTTTCTTTCTTTCTTTCTTTCTTCTTTCTTTCTTTCTTTCTTTCTTTCTT
>JAWWEV010000083.1:77179308-77194671 GCA_035583235.1 Hafferia zeledoni | reverse complement strand
TCTTTCTTTCTTTCTTTCTTTCTTTCTTTCTTTCTTTCTTTCTTTCTTTTCTTTTCTTTCTTTTCTTTTCTTTCTTTTCTTTCTTTCCATCCATCCAAGGCTGGAGCTCATTCACTGTACATTATACCACAGAAGTCATTCCACTGAATCCTGGGAAAATAACAGAGAAGGAAGACTTCACATTAATCAGAAAGGGGATTTTGCAAACTTAAAAATGAGCCAATCTGGAAACACCCTTAGGGAGGTGAGTTCAGGACTCACAATCAAAGACTAAAGTCTCTGTAGTGAAAAAAAACCACCAGTTATTTGCCTTCCTGATGGCTGAATTCTGTGTCCACCTGTTCTTTTCAATCTGCCTTTTTAAAGACCATTAAGGGCAGATGTTGAACAGACTGTTTTTCCAACACACCAGTTTTGGTTCATTCATTTCCACGCTGCTTTTTTTGGCCAAAGATGGTTTGAGTACAGTCCTTTTATTGTATCCACAGGCAGACATCCTTGGTTCTTAGATTATTTTTTTCTCTCTTTTCTCTTTCTTTGGTAACTTTCCCCCCTCAGTTTATGTTATTAACAGTTATCGAAACATTTTATAAACTTTCATTGACTTTCCAGCACTTGAGCTCACAGCTGGGATAGACCTCCTGAACCCCAGTTATTACGGTCGTCAGAAATAGATCCGTTATTTTCTCAGTGTAAAGCTGACTCAATACTACAGTTAGCAAAATTGAAAAAAATGAAAGCACTTGCTGCTACATCACCAGGCTTGACATTTTGGAATAATCTCAGAGTTTCCCTTGTCATTTCCACTGTCGCTCACAGATCCTGCTCTGGGAAGTTTAGTCATGAATTCACTCCATTATGCAGAAGAATAAGAGTCAGAGCTGGATCAACAGAAGCTTCTCATAAAAAGGAAAGATTGTTGTTATCTTTGTGATATTGTATAAATATAAAACTTAATATCATATCTCATGAATGTAAGCTGTGTTTGCTGATGACTAAACTCTTGAGTTAGAAATAAGACTGTGGTTAAACTCTGGAGTAGTGTCTGACACTGGAAGTTTGCTAAGGCTTAGCTAGGTAACACTCATCTCTTTTTGAAACAGAACCCACCCAGTAATGCAGTCATTGTGTTGCTTCTGTATGGAATCCCAGGGCATAAACAAGTTGTTTAAAAATACATATTACAGATGGTGTGGGAATCAGTCCAGATACAAAAGAGAGGAAACTCAGCTCTTATTTCTCTTGTACTAGATCTTGGAGTCTAGAAAGAAAAAACTTGGAGAAAAGTCACTTTGAAAACTCAGCAGGAGACTTGCCTGACTGAAGCCTGCACACTTAGGCCTGTAATTGCATAAATGTTAATTAAATAATACAACTAATGAGAACTGACTGACAGGAGCTAAGCAGAAGTAAAGAGCAGCTGCTTTTTGGGACTCTGCCACATGTAGTCTTCATCTCACTCCAGCAGCAACTTCCCATATTTCCCTGTCTTCACTATTGAATGCAGGCTCAAACCAATAGCTCACAATTCCTCCCTGTCTGGCTTGGCTAATTCCCAAGATAAACAAGTTTTTTTGTTCCCTGAGGAACAGGCTTAGCTGTGTTAGAGAAGTAAAAAGAGAATCAGGTAAGAGACAGAGTGACAATGAGAAGGAGAAAGAGCAGAGGAAGAAGAAAATGGGAACAGATAGGGGCAGTAATCTCCCCAAAAGGGGAATGTTTTCAGAGACTGTAAGAGGTGAAATACTTAGGAAATACAAGGGCCATTGCAAATATCAAAAATCTGTTTGATTTTTTTTTTTTCCTAGTGGGTATTGCTGTTAAAAAACTCACAGTCCTAAAGCCAAAGCAGAATCAGAGAATGGAAAAATTAATTGCCTGCCATACAGCATAAGAAAGGTGAATGCAAGGTAAAAAAAAAAAAGGATTCTGATGGAAACAAAGAAAAATACACTAATTCCTATTGTTGAAGAAAGACTCCCACTGAAATGGCTCAAGCATGATTGAGCTATGTGTTTAAAAGAGCAGAGGCAATTAATTAATATATTAGTCAAATTAATTTTGGGAGTGGCAAAAAATTAGTACCACTGCAAAAACATAAATGTAATCTATAAATTCCAAGAATTTAAATCTGTTATTTTTTATATTAGAAATAGAAGTATTTATATTTGTGTGCTTACCAGATTTTTAACTTTCTAGATATAGATATCAAAAAAAATATTAGAAAGAATAACACTGTCATTTCTGTCTCTGAAAGCTAAAAGATTTTGTCATTCAAGAGTGTTACAATGTCAAAAAAATAAAGCTATTCCAGAAGGCTGGTAAGTGCTAAGTAAGCAATCCAGTATCTAGGGCTTGTTCAGTTTAAATGAAAAGGAAGGATAAAAACCCCAGGCTGCTAAATAATGTTTTCCAGATCAAAATCATGGATTTGAGTTTCATAAAGGAATTCAGTGGTCAAACCTAAAAGATCCCTGTGTCAAAGGCTCTGGAGTAATGTGAAGAAAATATCCACAGTACTTGGGAGTTTGTTGCCAAGAAGAGAAATTCTGTAGAGGAGAGCTTTCGATTTAGCTGGATAACTATAGGCAGTTGAAAAAGGATACTAATAAAATACTGGAAACGTGGATGAAGAAATCCTGAGAAAATATTGATCATCAAGGAATCTTGTCAGGAAAATCAGAAAGTTAAGAGAGAAGATGATAATTAACCAGAATCCAGATCATTCTGATCAGTAATGAAGGGGTCAAACTAACTGCAGGTGTGGCTAAATTAAATTAGCACTCTGCTTCTGTTTGCAGAAAATGGGATATCATTGCTGGGTATGTAGCAGGAAATGGCTATGGGAAGGATGGTATGAAAGTGGAAACTGAGACATATGAAATGAGAGGAGAAATTAAGCTCGTCAGCCCCTCCTCCTCAGGTTCCTTCTCAGTGTAATGAGTGAACTACCTGCTGGGATGGGTTATTTCTGACTACAGAAACATAGGAAAATATGCAAGTTACTCCAGTAGCAATGATTTTTGCTTAAAGTCCAATGTTGTAAGGCATCAAAAATAGTTCCTGAAGCAGTAACTTTGCAGAAGGAAAAAGCTGTCTAGGCAGCTGCAAATAGATGACTTTGACCTCTGCAATGTGCAAAACTTGGAATATATTGTAAAAGAAAAAGCAATTAAGACTAGAGAGGAAAATAGGAATTGGTATAAAATGCAAGAACAAGAAGGCCTTGCTAGTAAGGACTGATAAAAGAATTTTCTTTTATAAGTGAAAGGTTCATAAAAAGAAAATGACAGTGGAGGAGAAAAGTTTGAGTTCATCAAAATAGGTTATAAGTTATCAGTGTGATGTGGTCCAAAGAAAGGAAATATAATTAGACATATCAGAAGAACTGGCAAAGGAGGAGGAAGTATTAATGCAGAGTCCTAGAAGATTATCATGAAGAGTGCTACATATATTGTGATCGCCCACATTCAAGAAAATGAAATTCGTATTAAAGTGAGTACAGAGACTGCTCAGAGAAAGGGCAAAATTTTCTGCAAACAGTGACTAACAGAATTTGGTTTAATAATCTCACTAAACAAAGACTGAATGACACATGCTTGATCCCTCTGTGAGAGACCTTCACTTCCCTCTCTCTACTTTTCTAGAGCAAAACTGTGGAGGAATTTAGAAAGCCAAAAGAAAATATTGGTGCAGGAAAAAGAGAAAAGGTGTATGCTGTGCACAAGTTTAGACTGGAGCTAACAAGTTCTTTAACAAATAAAACTTTGAACCATCATTCCAGTAAGAAGTAGGATGGTAAAACAACAGTTTCAAATGCAGAATGTGGTTGCTTTAAAAACAACAATTGTATGAATAGAATGTGGTTGCTTTATAAAACAATTCAACCCAGCTGCTTGGCATAGTTGAAGACTCAGGATTTTTTTTCCTTGTGTTGTTTTTATGATCTGCCTTTTACTGTACAAACAGGAGTTGGTATACATTACTGTCCAATTGAAATGGCCAAACACGGTCAGGTAATGTTTGCAATACTCATCCTCTCCATCTTACTGATATAATTTAATTATCCCTAGCAGAGATGTAAATTTTCTATCTGCAAGATGTGATATTGGCCACTGCCAGATCTAGGGTGCTGATTGGTCTAGATAAATTTCAAATGGTTATTCCCATGCTTCTCTACTCTTATTTCTAAAAGGAAACATTACTTTGAACAAGGGAAGAAATATATAAACTCTCTGATTGTCAGAGGTATTAGACTATCCATGAACCAATTAATGAAAAAATTCAAAACCCTATTTATATTGTAGTTGTCGAATGTAGTGCAAACGCTCTGAACTGTCCATTGAACACATAGGTTTAAATAGATACCTGCTATATTTATTAATTAATTTAGAAAATACAGAAAAAGTTGAATTCTCATAGGTGATCAATTAATGAAAAGTAAATAACAAAAACATATCCAACAATATATGTGTAATAAAATGACTACTATATACCTAGATAGAAATACACCGATTCATATATGCATGTAGGCAAGTACTGTTGCTGTAACTTCCTGCCAGGAGTCACACATTTATCTTAAAGATCCTGACAGCCTTAAAAAGATGTGTCCAAGTGACAACTAGATACTTATGAAGCTTTCTTTCTAAGTAACAATAAAGACTGACTTTTTTGTCACTGGCAGCATGAAAAAGATGCATTTCCTTGCTCAAAAAAATGAAATGAGATATGTTATAGCTGTGCTTAGCATCTTCCTTTCCCCAGAAGGCACTTTCAGTAGTTTCAACAAATCCCAGTGATAGTGCTTGTGAAAATGAGTTCATAAGCCAAGTCTGACATAATGTACTTATTGTAGCATGGATACGTGGTGGAGAGAAGCATTTTAGATGCAGTCTGTCTTTCTTTTTTCTTTTGGTAGCTAAGCATTTGGGCCTCAGTATCAGGGGGTGGGCTTCTGCCTTGGCCCTCAAAGGGCATTAGAAGAAGATGGCAAGATCTGTAAAACACTTTAAAACTAACAGGTGACTGTGTGCTAAGCAAGCAGGCTCCAGGAGCAGTTCTACTGCTCAGTGGATAAACACATATATGCACAGAATTTTTATGTGCCCACATATATATGGATTGTTGTCTTGGGTTGAACTGGCAAAACGCCAGCTGTCCAAGACAGAGAAAAAGGGTTCCCTCCCCCATCACCACAACCAACCAGCCAAGGGAAAAAGAGGGAGAGAGAAAAAAAAACCTTTCAAACTAGGTTTATACTTAAACTAACTATATGTATTTATACAGAAAAGAGAAAACTAAGAGAAAACTACAATATAACACACACTTAGACAAGTTATGTATAACAAGAAATAACCTTCTACTTCCCAGTTAATACAGTCTACTACTTTAGATTCATAAGCACTTTAAAAGACACCTTGCAAGAAAGAGAAAGTATAACAACAAAATATTTCTACTTCCCTGAAACTAAAACAAAATACGATGGAGCAGCAGCAGGAGCAGGGCCCAACAGAGCAAAACAACTGTAGCTCGTCCTCTCTGTACTTCAGCCATGGTGGAACTGCCCTAACACCTACCACTGCTGCATCATATCGTAGGTTTGCATCATTTGGTATGAAATACTTCCTTCGTTACCCAGTCAGGTGATACCTGTCTCCCAATCCACATAGATTCTCTGAGCCTGCTAATTTGTGGCCTGCCTAAAACCACTGCAACTGTACATCTGCATATATGTGTACACATATATATACAACACACATAGACATTGAGACAGAGGTAGAGAATCATGTAAAGGTGATCCAAACCACCAAAATAACAACTGAAAAAAAGTTTCAGAGAATATTGATGTCACCCAGGATCTGAAGCAGCTGCCTCTACTTGCAGCAGTATCCCAGGTATGTTGAAAGCACTAGCTAGTTTTTAAGCGCACCTGCAGAAGCCTTATGTGCTACTTCTTACTTTCTGAGTTCTTGTTTGTTTAGATCAAGACCTGAGTCATAATGCTCAGTGTTTAACCAGACAGGATTAGGTATATGTATTTTTGGAGAACTTTCAAGTTAAAAACAAATAAAAAGAAAGCTCCAGCAAGCTTTGTTTACTCTAAGGCTCTCTGTTCACCTGGGTGTCAGAATCTGCCTACCCTGGTTGCAGATACTCATAGGGTAACTTAAAAACTGAAGAGCATTATGAAAAAGAAGCATATTGCTTAAAAAATGACTGCAAAGATATACCTCTTTTCCCCCCTTTTTTGCCTCTTTTAATAAATTTAGACCCATCACAAGGACTTTATTAAGGAAATCTTGCATTTTGTTTCTGTTCCTGGTTAGTGAAAAATGCTTTAAAGAAATATATGACAAAAATTCATTGAAAATTAGTAGAAATTAAAAGTGGCCATCTGAAAAGTATATGGATTATACTGTTCTTTGAAGAAGTCATTTGATAGGCACTTTCTCCCGCTCATACTTAGTATATTATGAATTTACTGTACTTGGCAAGAAACTTCATTCACTTTAGTAAAACAACACAGGCCTCATGGATAGATATATCCTTAGATCTAAAAGAATTTAAGTCAGATGAGACCTCCATTGTGGTCTTAACGTGGGATACATTAAATCTCGTATCTGTAGTTGCTCCAGGACATGAATTCATGAAATGACCAAGTTGATGAAAACTTTCAAGTCTTTCAAGATGACTGAAGCTGAGTATTATTAGAAACTTCCTGGTCTTTAGAGTGGAGAAAGATGCAAAAATGCTCTGCTCTAATCAGGCAGAAGCATTTGTAGCAACTATAAACTACAGCAGCATTTGCATTGCTCAAGCCCTAGTTTTTTTGGTTGTTTTCTCATGTGTGGTTTTGTGATTGTGTCCCTATTTGACTTCAGTGGCTGGCTAAGAGACGTGTGTGTGCTACACCTCTTTTAGGGAAAAAGCTATTTTTCAGTACTTTCAGGAGCCTCTCTGCCACCTCCACAAATGTGCCTTAATGATATAGCCTGCCCTGCAGTACTGCAGCTTTCAAAACCTGAGTTTTGACATAATGGTTGTTAATATTAGAATGGGTTCTGTGCTGCATTGAATCCTCTTGCATTCCACTGCTTTTTTTTTTTTTTTTTTTTTTTTAACTGTATCGCTTATGGGGGTGGCTAATTTTAATTTAACAGATCTGTCCAAAACAAAGTGTGGCATAAATAAAAACCCAAAACAGAGAGACATATTTATAAACAAATTAGATAATGTTTACAAAGTACTTGAAATGTGGTTTGCTAAATCAGCACTACATTTTATCAACCTGAAATAATTAAATCATAAATAACTAGGATTTCTTGTAGTTCTGCTTCATATTATGTAGTCTGGCAAATTGTCAAGAAGCACAACTGATTCCAGCTCTTCACCAAAGCACAGCATCTACTGTTCAGCAGGAAATTAAGTTATGTCTATTTTTCACCCACAAGTGGTGCTCTGAATTTCTATAGTCTTTAAAATATTCATATTGTAATACGGATTTTACTGAATGTGGAACTTATTCTTAGGAAAACTACTTAGGAATTAATTTTTTTTGTTAGTAACTTCAAATGAATTTGTACTTTCTAGTGAAAAAAAAAAAAAAATTCCACATATATATATAATGATTCTGAAAATTGTACTGGTTTGCTAGGATTTTTATGGGTCTTCTAAATTATTTTTGCCTACTGTAAAGTACAGCTAGATATTCCATCAACAGTTAGTCATGATTAGCTGTCAGCTTATAATCTTTAATGTCCCCTGCTTCCCCCAGGCACTCACATTCTGTATTTAGTCCAGATTCACATAGATTCTGAACCTTCCCTACTTTGTTCAGTTACCAAATACCTATTGCCTGAAAAGGGCAGGATATTAAGTACTAAAAGATTAAGTTTTAGTCTAGTTCAAAACTAACAGTTTATATTTGTTAAGTACAGCATATAGTAGGAAATACTGTATAAAAAAGTAGAAAGCAGAATTTGAAGTAAAACTTAAAGGTAAGAATAATTGGAATTATAGATTTGATTTAAATTGACAGTAGACAGCACAACTGTCTGAATGATAATGCTCTTGAAAGTGTCCCAAGTTTTATGTTACAATTTCAGGAGGATTTGAAAATGCCAATTGAAGTAAAATTATGTATGTAACAATTGTTTTATTCTGACAGGTCACTCATGAGGAAAAATACTTTAAATGGATCTTGTCCACGATAAAATTAGTATAATTCAGGAAAGGAGCTCATTCATCACACTTACATTGAGAAGTTAGTACACTCCCCTGGTTCCATAAATTTCAAAGTTAATCAAGAAGATGTGTGCATTGAGATGGGACTTTTACTGATCTTTGCTTCCACAAATTTCAGTATTTCAGGTATGGACAATCATTCACAGGTACAGAATGGTGAAGCATACAATATTTTTGCAGTCCTTCAGACCCCAGGACAGAGTTTGGGTGAAACTAGCTTATATTTTAGGATTGAAAAGAGCAGGATGAAAATAAATTAAGGAAAAAAATAAATTAAATTTCTCCTAACATTCCACTGTTGATTTATTGTTACCTTTAAAGACCACACCATGTCTTATAAATCACCACATCACTGAGTAAACTACAGAAAGTGATTCTCAACAGTATTCTGTTACAAGACTTCGCCTTTTATTTCAGAGTCACATGGTAATTAATAAATTATATTTGTTGCAGGAGGAGAATCTGCTTCATTCTAGATCTACATGAATCTGTCAGAGATTAAAACTCTGAGGTAGTTAAATCTTCACTGATTAAGGACTTCATTGAGAGTCATGGAATTAGGGTAGATTTGCTGTACTCTTAGCTGTCAAAGAACCTATCTTAACTTTGGGCAGCC
This sequence comes from Hafferia zeledoni, assembly GCA_035583235.1. Classification (NCBI taxonomy): domain Eukaryota; kingdom Metazoa; phylum Chordata; class Aves; order Passeriformes; family Thamnophilidae; genus Hafferia; species Hafferia zeledoni. Next base: position 77,185,811 of record JAWWEV010000083.1, on the reverse strand, counting down.
TGGGGCAATATCTTTTATTTCTAATGCAAGTGAGATAAACTTAAATATTAGACGCATTCAACACCCAAAGCATCTTCACACAATGCAGTTCAGAAAAGTGCAGAGTGTTGAGAAAGTAGTGGCTTTCAAAGTTGCTTTCTTGATTCATTGAATCATTTTTATTCTTTTTTGGGTTTTTTTGGCATATTTTCATTGCATAGCCAAGTGGATTAGTTAAAAAAAAAGAAGAGGAAACACCAGCATCTATGAAAATGTACACTAGTTTATCTGCAGTTGATCCATGATAGCACACAACATGGATTCTTGTAGTGCTTAGAAAACTTTGGGTTCTTTTCAGCACATCTATTATATGCATTCTGCTAACATGAATGCATTTTTAAGTGTTGTACCTGCTGTATGCAGAATATCACAGACTATCTGCTTGGAAATCAGATGGTTAGCTGAGTTCTCACCCTGTTTCCAGTCTCCTGTTGCTATCTGCATTGCCAGGTTTCATGAGGATGCTGTGATTTTCAAGCTATTACTTCATTTCTGATGTCTCAGTCTAAGCTGGCAGGCATCTGGTTTAACGGATGTTTCAGAGAGGGAGATTTTCCAAGACAAACAGTAGCTGAGAATGAAGATTCCCTGCAATGACTAAGAGATGTAGTTTCATGAGGATGGTGTAGAGAACTTCAGAAAGAAAAGGAAAAGCACACTTCAACAGAATGGTGGCACCTAGATCTCTCAGATACTGAATGTCAGTACTGGAAAATGGAGGGCAAATTATCTCAGGCAATGTGCTGCCCTGATTTGCCTGTGTTAATTCCAGTACTCCAAGTAATTTGGGTATCTGTGTCTCTATTCCTAGAGTGTGACGTTTGATAGGTGCAACCATGGTCATCAAAGATCTGTCGATTTTGGTTTTTTTGGTTGTGGGGTGTTTGGATTTTTTTTTCCTGCCTAGACTTGTCAATTGCCTTAACTGTCCAGGGAGACTTTTTCAAAGGGTCTTTGAAATTCTGTTTTGGTTAAATAAACATGCATTTAGCCCCTGCTTTTAGCAGATACAAGTATCTGCAGCCAACTAATGATGGCTTGTGGAAATGGCAATGAACATTTCTTTTTACTTCTCTTTATATTTCTTTGAATGTAAACTTTGTTGAAAAAGTACTAGTAAGACTAATTTTCTCTGAGTTTTTTTAGTTGCTCTTGTTTCGTCTTCCTTACATATACCTGAATATCCTTGACAATGCAGCAGCTTGTTTAGAAAAAATTGTGTTTCTTTTAAGGAAAAGATCTTTTGAGAAGCTCATTTTTATTTTATATTCAGGTGGACTCTTTCTATGCAATTGTAGTCCATATAGTCAAAACAAGCTTGGATTAATCTTCATGCATTTCCCAAGAATATTTGCATGAATATTAACCTTAAAATTGGCTAATAAAAAAAAAAAACAACCAAAAAATCAAGAACCAAGGGTTTGTAAAATATTTAATCCCTGAATATGCAGACTATATAATTGCTATTCTATAATAGATACCATTTTAATAAGTTCAGGATATGAATAGGTTTTCTTGAACTCTTTTTATCAAGTATATTAAAGACAAGCAAAACAAACCTTGGTTGTAGGTTTGGTTGGTTTTTTTCTTTCCATGAAGGTAAAACTGTCTCTTTCAGAACTTGCTGAAGTTGTCTAATATGTTTTTCCAGAAAATGTAGAAAATTATGCCCCAACAACCTTCCTGATCCCTCAGTACTGAACATTGTCTTAGAAAAGATCTTGAAGGAAAGAGTGAAAAGGGACAGAGAAAGAAATGCAATTATACTTCTTTTAATTATTAATTTTTTTTTAGTATTTCCAGTTTCTCAGAGAAATGACCTTATCCAGAGAATGTCACTGATCTAGATTTAGGTTAAGCATCTGCTACATGACTTCTGTACAATTTTAAAATGAGATGTGGATGACAGCTTTCTAATGAATTGTGAGGTATTTAAAAAAAGAAAAAACAAACAAAAAACACAACAGGAAAACAGAGAGTTTAACAATTGTCAGAAAGGAGAGGGGTCATTTTTTGACAACATTGCTGGGGCTGTGTTGTTGTTTAATAAATACAGTAGTGGCCATCAGGAAGAAGCATGGGTTCATTTAATCTTGGGAACAAGAAAATATTGTCGCTCTTGTGGAGGCATAGGAGTAGAATGATGTTGAATAACAAAAAGTTGGGCACTGTGGGGGGCAGAAGCAGCTGCTGTAGTCTGAGCTGCTGTCCAAAAGGAAACAACAGAGGAGAAACATGGTCAACTGGAGAAGGTGTGGAGGTCTGTATTAGGAGGTGTAGTCAACTGCCAGCAAGTAACAACTTTTTTAATGATTAAACTACAAGCAGCAAGCAAGCCCAGAGGCCCCAAACCCCAAAGAGCTCAAGAACTCAAAGAGCCCAAGAGCCCAAGAAGCTCCCCCTCAACAAAAGCTCTATTTTTAATTGGCTAAAAGTCTGTTCATGCAGCTTAACTCGAATCTTGATAGGTGTCTGATATCTCTCTCCATGCTGGCAGTTCTCAAACTTTGTGCTGGCAATTCTTAATACACAGCTTGTTATTTTGCAGGTATTTTTCCTCTTCTCTGCTTTCCCATGCCACAATTAAATCCACTCAAGGCCAAGGTCTTCATCCCAGACTTCATCCTCAGAAGGCATCTGAGCTTCCATCGTAAGCCGTATGTGAGAAGAAATACTGTTCTAAGATATGCGTGACAAAGCAGAGGAGCAGAGAGTTTTGACAGAAAACCCTGTCATCTGATTGGGGATGTAAAATTATAAGAGTTCTTATATGAGACAATGACAGGAATAACATACAATACTTAGATTAGCCTTTTTCCAGAAACAAAATTTTTATTCAAAAATAGTCTGTGGTTTATCAGATTAATTAAAGGAGCAGAGTATTTATCTAAAGAAGAAAAATTAAAAGTAGTTCACTTGTTTAGCTTAGTGAAACAGTCTGAGAGGGTCATTGACTGTATAATAAATGAAAATGTAAATTTCAAGGGAGAAAAATAGACACAGAAACGAAAATTCTGACATCAGAATCAATTTAAAACTATTTATTCTTCTTATTATTATTGTTATTTAAAGGTTTATGCTCAAAAGTAGTCTTCCAAACAAACATAATAACAACAAAGAATCGTAATTGTTTTAAGACAGAAGATGACAAGTTTATGGAAAAGATAATGGATATTTGAAGTTTGGAATGGAATCTCTGCCTATCTGATGTCTCAGTATTTCCAAATAGATTCAAATGGGGAGTGATTGTTCTTTGTATATGCTATATGTGTATATGCTATTGTATTATTGTGCTTCAGCAATTTTCTGTGTTGTCAAATTAAGCCAGCTTAGCATTTTCTTCCCTGAATAATACAGGGTGCTTTGGTCTTTGTGATTTTTGGGGGTTTCTTTTTCCCCCTAAAGTACTTTCTAAGTTGAACACAGTGGCAGACTGCAGAATAGTGTTCACTAGTGCTCTCAGCAGCATCGATTTACCAGGTGCCTTGCTCTTGAGCCTTGTTCGCGTGTTCAGGGTTACAGTGGTGACCATACTGGAAATCAGGAAGATTGTTTTCTTGCAGGTCAAATCACAGAGATAATCTCCTTTCTTTTTAATACTTTTACCTTCTGTTGTTCAATGCTATGTTTTCCCCCTTTTTGCTTAAATTGAAGTTCTTCCCTTTTTTTCCCTCTAGTCATTATAGTTATGGCTATTGATTAGATATTTTGAGATTATTAGAAGGTTCTTCTGTGGATTACTGTTTTCTGTGTGGATTACTGTTTTCTTTTTAATATTTGGTTGCACTTCATTATTTTTGTCTTTAGTCTTGTGATAGTCTGCAGTGTATACTGGTTTTACTGTTTCTGCTCACTTCTATCTCTGTGACTAAGGAGAACATTAGTGTCATGTTTTCATTTTCTTTGCAAGGTCCACAGTAGGTTGTTGGTCTTTTCTACATCTTGAAATTGCCAAGATGTAGAAAAGTGCTACATTCCTAATTCCATATCTGCATGCTCTATTTTTACTCTTTATTTCTGTAAGAACTGCTGAGTCATCCCAGGAAGTCTGTAGCCCTCTCAGGGTTTTGCTGTGTAATGGATTTTTCCCCCTGAACTTCAAGCACCAAGTGATGCCAGCACATCGGACACAACAAGTTTCTGCATCCTCTTCCGTTTCAAGTTCTGGATCTCACCAATCTAGGCAACCTTGCTATAAAATTTCAATATTTCTCAAGGTTTGTTTTTCTGAAATTCTAACTGAATTGACTGACTTGAATTAATAAGCTAAAGTTTCCTATTAATTTTTTAAGATTGCCTTCCATTAAAAATAAAATTAGTATGTTATTTTGATGCTATGTCTTCACTATTTAATAAAGGAATATGTCCAAGGTGTTTTTAATCACAACAAGCAATGTGATATCTGTGGATACACGTGCATTAATTTTCTAGGAGTAGGTTTGGGAAACTAGAATTACTTATTTTCCCACCATTTTCCCTGTTTGTGTTATAATTTTATAAACATTTCTATCCATCCCCAAATTCCTCTATAGCAAACCCCACACACAAACTTTTGGGAGATTTTTACAATAAGTCATAAAAAAAAAAACTTGTTTTGTACAAGCCTTAAATTCTAAACAATCAATCATTTAAATAAGATATCCCTTTGACTCTACTTTCATGGGTGTCTTTCCATAAAGATGGTACAGACATAGGTTTCTATTACACAGATCACAGAGCTGCTTCCTGTCTTGGCTTGGCAAAGAACTATTTTTCTATGTCAGTGTTATTTATTTAGGACATTGTGCATGCATTTAGGACATTGATGTGCATTGTACTGCGATGTAGGGCATGAAATAAACTGCCCATTATATATTGAGATCTCAGGCTAAAAATGAGGTTTAAACAAACCATTACAAATTACATTCTTCTCTCCTTATTTTGATTTCCACTTTTCTACTTACCGAGGCTGTTTCTCTTTATTAAAACTTGGTCTCAAATTCTCACAAAATCCTAGTTTTGCAATGGTCATAGGTCCCTAATTTTACCTATTGAAAATAACAATAGTTAGACCCAGTATGCACTCATTAATCCACCCAGTCTGTCAGCTCTGACGTTGTACTCAGGTGTTTTTCTCCCTTTAATTTTAATTTCCTTTGCCAGAGCTTTGCTCTTAAATTTTCCCTTCTGCTGTTTTCTGATTCCTCCAAGTCCTTTCTCTTCCTGATGTTCTATTTATATTCATATAGATCCATTGACTTATTTGACCCTTGCTTTGTTCCACTGTTTTCAACTCAGTCCCAACTTTTTCTCAGAAGTTCTCTGAATTCATCTATTTTCAGTCTGCATCCAGCATGATTCTAGTGTTCCCAACAAACATATCTGAAAGCATTAAGAAGGAAGGAACACTTGGCTGTTTTGCTTCTCTTAAAGTAAAAAAACCTAGCAATGTTGTTGTCACTGAAATATTATAATTGACTCATCTGAAGTAAGAGAGGCTGAGCAGTAATGTCATTTTCCTTTAGGATGCACATACTAGGATACGTTTATTTTGTGGGTCCTTCAGAGCTCCAGCCTGTACCTAAGGAAGGGTAAAAGATAATTACCCAGCAACCTAAAAATATTTTTAGCAGAAATAAAGAATATTCAAGGAACTTTTATATAATTCATTATACTTTCCCACCAGTGGATAGCCAGAAAATTAAAAAATGGTGATTTATAACAATTAAATAAGTATATGACTAAGTAAAGATATAGTAGAATACAGATGATTACAATGCATTGCATATTGTAATATTCTAAGTAAAATGCAGGGATCTAATAAAATAATTTTAGATAATGCTAATGTGAAACAGGGACTGAAATTGATCATATGACTAAAAGAAAACTATTCCGAGGGGAAAAAAAAAAAAAAAAAGAGATGAGATGGGAAATAAAATTTTTAGATATGATATAGAAGTAAAAGAATTGTGTATTTAGTTTTTCAGCTTTTTCAATTTTCAGTTGTTTTTCAATTTTCAAAACATGGTGTTCAAATCAGTTTGTCAAAGATATTTACATATACTGAATCTTAATGGAAATAACATTATAGACCATGTTCATCTCCTTTAAGTCTTGTATTCTATATATGTGTGACTGCATAGGGATTGATAATAATATGTATCATATATATATATGTCTGTATAAAGTTTGTTAATGACTCCATAGCTATCCCTGGACAGGTCCAATATTTGAAAAGCAGAATGAATTAAAAATAAGCTTCACATTTTGGAATAGAGTAAGTTTGCTTTTTCTTGTCCTTTTTAAAAATAATCTTTGGCATGAATTCTGCTACTATTAACACAGGATTGCCACAAATTCCATGTCTGTTACCATGGATGCTTATTTACCAGCTTGCACAAGGTAGCTGTACAAATGAGATTACCAATCAAGCATAGTGTCCATTTAAAGAATTAAACAATATTCTCTTCTGCTTTCCTTTTTCC
>JAWWEV010000083.1:77153144-77171701 GCA_035583235.1 Hafferia zeledoni | reverse complement strand
ACGTCGAAGTCCGCCCTCCTATTTCTTTCATTCCCCCATTCATTCACATCCACACATGTCCCATCTCCAACAGACAGGTAATGCTATTCGTGGGAAAGAATTTTCTCCCACACTGAGTTTTTCCTAGACACAGTTTTCCCAGTAGAGAAAACTTCCTTAGAGCAAATTTCTTTTTCCTCCTCAAATGAATCTTTCGCATTTTACTTTTGGTCTTTGCAAACTTCAAGAGGTTTACATGGATCCATTTCTCAAGCCTGCCAAGGTTCCTGTGGTTAATCCCTTCCCTGAACCATATTAGCTGCACTGCTGAGCTGGGTGATGTTGGTAACTTGTTGACTGTGTACTCAATCCCGCTGTCTATGTAATTGATGAAGATACCAAACAGTATTGGTCCCAGTACGGACCCTTGAGGTACACCACTCATTTCTAGTTTCTGCTTGTCTATTTAGCTGATGACCATGACTCTTTGGACATAGTCATCCAGCCAACTCCTTATCCATGTAAATGTGCACCCATCAAACCTGCATATCTCCAATTTAGCAACAAGAACCTTTTGGGGGACCATATCAAAGGCCTTACAGATGTCCAGGGAGATGACATCTGCCTTGTTGACTGATGGAGTCACTCCATCATAAAAGGCCACTACGTTAGTCAGCTAATTCCCTCAAGGCCTTGGGATGCATCTCATCAGGCCATAGACTTATGTATGTTCAGGTTCTCAGGTGGTCTTGAACCTGAACTTCTCCTATGATGGGAGACTCTACTGCCTTGAGGTTTAGGGACTTGAGAGATACGAGAAGAGAGATTACAACTGAAAACTGAAGCAAAAAATATTTTTGAGTACCTGAGTTGTCTTTATGTTAGTTGTCACCAGTTCTTCTGTCTTATTTATCAGGATTTGTATGTTTTCTTTAATCTTCCTTTTCTGGCCAATGTACATGCAAAAGTCCTTATTCTTTGCCAAATTCAGCTCCAACTGAACCATATCTTCCGTGATCCCATCCCTACACATCGAGGCAATTTCCCTACATCATAATCAGGAAAAACCTGTAATCCATTCCACTGCCTGTGCATTTCTTCTTATACTTTATTTAGATCAGGAGGTCCTTAGTCAGCAATGCTGATTTCCTTCCTTCCTTACCTGATTTCTTGCACAGGGAAATTGAGAGCTCTTGTACTGTAAGAAAAGTATTCTCTGAGCTCCTGTGCTGTAAGAAAAGTATTCTTTAAACTCTGTCTGATTCCTTTATTCCTGGGGGGCCACATCCACTAACTCCTTAAATTGAAAGTTTTCTCTCCTAAAATTCATGATCTTGACTCTACGTTTCACCTGGCCCATACACTTTGAGACTGGAAATTCCACCAGGGCATGATCAGTGCAGATACACCTGACATATACTCAGAATATTTTGGCAGTAACAGTAGTCAACTAAACTAACAGTACATATATATCAGAAGAATTACTATATGACATTGTAATTTTAAATTAGCAAAAGTACCAGTGCATGCTTTATTTCTAAAGCCATCAAGGAACTTAATAATTTTCTTTAATATCTGAGGCCCATCAAAAAGTTGTCCAATATCTACTAACTTATTTGGAGAAAATGAAATTAGATGACTTACAGAATAATATTGCTGTTCTATAGTTTCAACTCCTCTTTTCAAATTTCCAGTATTTTCCCTAGCTCAGGCTTTTTTTTCATGGTTTCTGCTGAATTTGACAGATAGTCTGAGTTGAAAAAGTGTTGTTCATGGAATTGACAAACTCACCAAACTGAAAAAAATATTTTTAAAATAAGCAGGTTATCTTGGGAATAATAAAACCTGATGACTACATTTCATGAAATACCTCTAAATTATATATTGATAATTTATTTCAAGTTTTGTCAAACTATAACTGATGTATTTTTCAGTAAAGAAGGAGACAGAGAGACGAAGAGATAACTGAGATAAAATTATTTTATTTATAGCATATATTTATTTTATCATCTCAAATCAACTTCTCAAGTATCATCTTTTATAATTATGTATTTTATAAAGACTTCAAAAAAATCCTTCAAATTGATCAAATAAATAAAAAGCTTAAGTACTAACATTTCAACATATTAAATGCAAGGCAACAAACCAGTTTTTAAATTACAATATTTTAAACCTCAGTGGGAGAAGCTTGATAATATATCTGGGGTTCTGACATGATAATCAGACACTGTTAGGATCCCAGAAATCTTCAAGAGAAGCAATAAATTGCACCATCAATTATACTAAGATTGTCAAAAACTCAAGACACTGAATTCAGTGGCATTGTTAAATTTTCTTAAAATTGTAATTTTATTTTTTTTTTAATGAGGATTCAGGTTTTTTGTCCCCTCCTTTCTTTTTTTTTCCCCCAAGGGCTACAGAAGTGATTCCTTCACATATGGCTGGACTCAAAGATCTTAAAGGTCTCTCCCAATCTAAACAGATCTATGATTCTATAAATCTTGTTGATTTTAGTGCTCATTGTTTTGAACTATGTGAAAGTACTGTATATCTCTGCTACAAGTGAAGAATCAGAGTATAGTCTTATATCGAGAAAAATTGAATGAGGACTCAATTAACAGTTGTTTGAATTTTACCTGCATTACTGAAGAGAGAGGCAGGAAAATTTAGAGAAGAAACCTGAGAGCAACAAAACCCCCATTTCTACTGCAGATACTTTGGTGCTTAAAATAGCAAAAATACCTTCAACAAGTCATATATATCATGCAGACAACATTGAAAGGATATAATAAAATGGGAAATTCACAATTTCTCCACATAAGGAAAGGATCTATTAATTCTATCAGTCCTGAAAAAACAAAACAGTATAAAGAAAAATATGCATAAACAACATTTTCTATTAACTCATGTTGCTTGAAATGCCCTGTGAGGATGAAATTTGTAAAATTTAGTTTTAGGAATTTAGTTTTTTTTGTTTTGGGTAGTATTCATTATTTTATTTTATCTATTCATTATTTTATGATATGTATTAGATACTCTGTTGGTCTGGCATCATAAAACAGTTACAATATGTTTATTTTAAAAGATCATTAAAAGTTATGATAGCTAATGGTAACTGACACATTATTTCTGGATCTTTACATTGGAAACACATATCAAATGGTTTATCTGTCTGTAAAATAAAAATTAAATTATAAGATTACATCAAAAGTTTTCATAGATTTTATTCTATAGAACATAAATCAAATGTTTCACTCTCTTCCATTCTGTCTGAAACCTGAAAATCCAGGGAAGAATATCTGTAGACTTAATGATGCAATTTTTACATACTAATTTTTAACCTAAGCAGTGTTTTGGAGAGTTTCTAAGTCTTCCATATTGTTTCTGAAGTGGGTTGATGACTTTAATTTTGTATTGACCATCTGTAAATTTCATTTATCAGAAGATTAATTAAAGCAAACTTAAGGTATTAAAGTGGGATTCTGCTTTCTCCTGTACATTCATCCACTGTGTTGTCACCTAGTCAGTCACTACTAGGAAGCGGTTTTGAATTTTTCACAGGCATTGCTCATATATATTGTAGCAATAAGTTATTAACATTGACAGACTTTCCACCTCACTGCTCAGAGTCTTTTCAAGATCATTAACGACTAAATTAAGAATTATGGAGTCAAGTGCAGATCTCTAAGGGATTCTTTTGGTAATCTTCCTCCCTTGTGAGATCTAACTATTTTTGCCACTTGTTTTCTATCTCTTAATAGGTAATTTATTTATTAATTTTAGTCCCTTTTGCACAGTCACCTTCATCTCTTTAAGAGTCGGCTAGAACACCTTATTCAACACCTTTTCAAACTCCAGGTGCACTTTATCAGCCTGCTAGCTCCAGTCAGGCTTGCTGTTTGCTTCAGAGAACTGTATATTTGTGAAAACTGTTATTCCTCTGGAAAAGCCGTATTGCTCTTCCCTAATTGTTCATCTTTATGAACCATAATGGTTCATATTTATTCGGATGCACATTAATTCTATTTTTCAGGCAGTTTCAGCTAATTAACCTGCTGGATACATTGAGCTGCTGGTCAGTCCTTGGATTCCCTTGCAGCTTTCTGAAATAATTGATGTCATGTGTGTCAGTCCTCTGCCCCCACACTGTTTCTAAGAGAGAGTTTTGAGATTTTTTTGTTTCATCTCCAAGTCTCCCTAGAGCCTAAAGATAAATATCAATCAGTCTTGCAGATTTTCTACTCTTAATTTTATGTATTACTTCAATAAATTCTTTTGGCAGTTGGGTGTATCCTTTAATGTGTCTATAGCTAAAAAAACATGGTTTAGTTCAAAAATCTCCCTGAACTTTTCCAAGTCAAGCAGGGATATAAACAAATACTTTTTCTTCTCTGTTGTGGCCTCCTTTCCTCAGCATGCTCTTTTCAAGCTTTGATTCATTTCTGCGTGCTACAGATTCCCAGGAAAGATTTCCTTTGTCTATCTTTCACATAAAATTGCCCTAAACACTGAGGTTTCCTTTTATTTGAGCAAAACCTGGGGGGTTTTGGTTGATTTTTTGTTTGTTTGTTTGTTTTCCCCCTGGGTGGTTTGGGTTTTTTTTGTTTGGTTGGTTTTTTGTGTGGTGGTTTGTTTTTTTTTTTTTTTTTGCAGTTACACATGTCACTCCATCTCCTCTTTAGTAACAAAAGGTCTAAACCATGCCTAGTAAAACAAAACAGAAACAAATATTCTTGGAATGAAGGAGTCTAATTTTTGTCCCATTTTACAGGAAATTTACCCTATGGCTTAAGCCTTAGGTTCCCATTGTATTAAAATTAGATGCGCTTATTAATTTAGGCCCTGCAAACTTTCAGCTGCCACACCTCTCTTATCTTTGTTGTACAGTGCACAAGTACAGCATCTTGACAGCACCTGGCTTTTTTTCCCTTGAAGTGTTAATAAATTCATTGCTGTTGCAGAGTAGTAAACACTTCTCTTTTTTACCTTTCCAGCTGTATTTTGATTCATTCACTCATTTCAGATGAATTATCTTTCAGCCGAAGTTTCTGTAAAATTTACAGCGCATTTACAGTTCCCAAAAGACGGCTGTTAGAATAATATCAGCTATACTATTACAATTCTTTTCTCACTAACTTTTGTGCCTGAGTTAGCTGCTGCCTTTTTTTTTTTTCTTTTTCTTTTTGTGTGTGTGTGTGTGTGTGTATTTCAGTACTTGTTGCTGATTGCTTCAGGGCCCAGAGGGAGTCAAGATGAACTCCTTTGTAGTTTCTCTGACTTTGCTTTTAAAATAAAGAAAGTAATGGCTAAGACGGGGCACTGCACCTACAGGCACAGCATCTCTTGAGTTGCATGAAACCACAGTGCCTCAACAGAGAGTTGTAAAACTCCTTCAACAGATGGTTAAAAGCACATGTGTATACTCTGGGCTATAATTGGCAGAATAATCAATTCATGCCATCTCCACAGGCATTTTGTGCACACAGTGCTTATTAATATTTCTTAATATTAATCTACTATTGTAAGGGAACAACATCAAAGATTTTGATGGGAAGGTCTATAAAAATAGAAATCCACTGGAGAAGAAAAAAAGAATTATTTTTTTCTTTGAATTATATTTTATTTTTCCTTTCCTCTTCTTCTAGAGCTTCAAATTGGCCATCTATGAATGCAGAGAAGCCCAGAGAAGAGAGTATCAGTGTTCACATGGCATTCAGCAAAAATAATGGACCAAAATGTCAGCTGTGCTATTCTTGCTCTTACACTGTCCTGGAGGGAATGTGAATCAGATGTATATGAGAACAGAACCACACCACCCAGTAACACATAAAGATAAATTTATTTAATGAGCTACAAAAATTGAGTATTAAGTCCTCTTCTAAGATTTCTGTTTCACAACACTCAGCTAATTCTCACATACTGAGGCCCTGCATTGCAGCTCTGCCCAGTATCACAGATTTTGGGGGGGAGCATGACACCAGGCTAATTTTTCAATGTGTGACTGATGGCCTGACCCCTGAGCATAGTGGTTCCATCTTGGGCTCAGACTTCGCAGAGTCAGACGTCTATGTTAGATTTCTCCTGTCTCACCAGAAGCTGTTGTTTTCTCTATTTAGTGCTTTCTAAAATAAAATTGATAAGCTGCTAAACATGTAGCCCAAACCAATTTCCTTGAGTTTCCCTATATTGAAGGCCAGTTAGCATTTTCTAGCAGGATTTTTATCACCTTGTGCTCTTTTGCCACCAAATATGTTACAAGGATGCAAATTTGGCAACAGCAATGTAAAGCAGTTGATGTGTCCTTTTTCAGTTTTCTAGTGTATAATGAATTGGTACAACCAGTCAGGGTTGTGAAGATATAGTCCAGATCTCATTTACCTGAGCAGTGTTTCCAGATAAGCTTTATCCCGTGAGACAGACTCTGTGGAATGGTACTTGCTGGGTTTGAAGATAACTCTTCTCCCAGGTCAGATTGACTGAGACTTTGGGCTTTTATTTATGTTCCTCTGCAGTACTGAGCAGTGGCTGTTGCCTAAGACTGTCAACTAAAGCCTATGTTTTTCTAAATGTTTCCTGCTGGAGCATAGAACAAGACTGTGCTCTTGCTTTCCCTCCTCCTAACAGAACCTCTGGAAACTTCTTGTTTGTGGCATGACAGTCTACACTGCATAGACTAGGAAAGAACTGGGATTCCTTCACATTTATGAAAAATGTTTAGCTTAAAGGACCCCAAAGAGCAAGAGAAAATGGTGCACAAAGTTGCTAGAACCCGGGGGTAGGAAAGTTTGGTTTATAGTTCAGGAAAGCATACAAATCCCTTGGCATTCTTATTTCCTTACCCAAGTTAAAACAATTACTTGGAAAATAAATGGCTTTTGCAGAGATGACAACTCCTCCTGATGGTAAAATATGGCAAATAACCTTGGTAAAAATCAATATGGCCAAGCTATTAAACACCAAACCATATTTCTTATTTTAATTTTTTTTATTATTATCATTGAAGCCTTCTCCCTGACTACACTGTCACTTAAAATATCACTGTAATACAGGAAAAACATGGTTTTTCTATACTATTGATTGTGCTCTGCATGAGTATAAATGGTGTCACCAGATGGAAGGCAGATCAATAGGTCAGAGCTGACTGATAATATAAAAATTCTTCCAGGTTTCAAGATAAATACATCAAGTCTTTCAATGATGGTTATAAAAAACTGCCCATTTTCTTTTTACAAGTTGTCTTTAAGAACTAGAAAACAGTTACTTACCTTACAGTCTATTCTGCTATGGCAGTTTTATTGTCTTCTTTCTAGTATGTGATGGAAAGGGTGTATATTTTCAGCATGGAATGGTTTAAGATATGAAAACACTAAGCTCTGAATAGCCCTTCATCAAAAAGAAAAGCTCACATCCAAGGTCTTTGAAGGGAAACAAAACACTGAGGTGCCATTGGAGCAAATGGATGCACACAAGTAAGAGATGAAATAGATATATAAGAAAAAACACATAACCCTTCCCCCCGGCCCTGTAATGAAAAATATCTCTACCTCGAGTTTGGCATCTTGTCTCTTATTTGCACTTAGTAGCAAACATCCAAAAACTCCAGCTGAACTGAGTTAGATACAGGAATAGATGTCATGCCTCTGTAATCAGGAAAGCCAATGTAATGATGATTATTGTAATATTAAGGTCTGCCTTCAGACATAATGTCAGCTGAACTATATTGCATATTGCATCATTTTTACATTTTGCCCGGAAAGGATCATTATGGTACAATAAGCCTTTTCAGTGATGTAAAACCACTTTCTTCAGTATTCTGACTTACTGCTTGTTATGAGAGACACTTCTAGCAAGGGCTTTTTTTCCTGAACAAAAAAACACATACTAGGCAAATCCATATTCCGGTGAGTTGACACAGGCCTTTCTTTTCACATAGTAATTGATCTAATCAGACCAAGCATTTTGAAATTTCCAGAAAGGTAACTTGCTTTTGTTGAATGCTGCATACATTATAACTTTGATAATTTCATCAGAATGGGTTATTTTTACAGGCAAATATTCTTCTGCCTCTAGATAAATGCCAATCTACTTGCTGAAAATAATGACTGAAATGCAGCAAAGATGAATTTTAAAATTTGAAGTGGTTGAAGTAAACCACTTCATGATATGAGTAAATGTTCATTTGAGAATAGTTTACTGGCTTTTTGTATTCCATTAAATGACCAAAAAGACCTTGGTTTTTACTGATGTACTTCAGAATCAAGTATTTACTTGATTCCCCAAAACAGCATCATAAAACAATTACAACTGACTTGTTGAAGAGCAACAAATCTCTAGACCCAGTGAAGGGTCTAGAGAATAAGTTCTATGAGGAACTGTGGAGGGAACCAGGATTGATTACCCTGGAGAAAAGGAGGCTCAGATGGGACCTTTTTGCTTTCTACAATGAGCTGAAATGTGGGGGTCAGTCTCTTTTTCCAATTAACAAATACAAGAGGAAACAGCCTCAAGTTGTGTCAAGGAAGGTCTAGACTGGATATTAGGAAAAACTTCTTCACTGAAAAGGTTGTTGAGCATTGCAACAAACTGCTCAAGGAAGTGGTGGAGTCACCATCCCTGGAGGTATTTAAAAGGTGTGCAGATGTGGGGCTTGGGGACGCGGTTTAGTGGTGGCCTTGTCAGTGCTGAGTTAACAGTCGGACTCTGATCTTAAAGATCTTCTCCAACCTAAACGACTCTGAAGAGTTAAGTTTTGGATGGAACTACACAGCTTGTCATCATGCTCCCAGCTGAGTTAATAGGTGTTGTTTACAGACCTTGGTGAAGAAAAACCTAAATGAATATTGAGATTTTTGTTTTGTGTTGCTTTTTGTTTCTTGCAGATCCAGTCAGTTGGTAGCACATATTCAACGATAATAATTGTTAAACAGCCATTAGGAATGAGTGACATGCAGCAATTTTACAGGTAGTCAGACAAGAATAGCAGTTATAACCATTATATACATTCAAACAGCCTTAGAAGTACAGTACTGTAATTACAGAAGCTTTCTTAGCAACTCTGAAAGTCTACTGGGTGCTATAATAAAAGGAGTTTATTTTTATTCTGGTTTTCTAAAAAGAAAGGTTTTATGCAATCATGTTGTCCATGCTCATTTATCTGTCTGTCAGTCTGTCAGTCTATCCAACAACTTTCAAATCCGGTATCCAATTTCCACCAAATCTGAAAGCATAGCTGAGGACTCAAAGCTTCTAAGTTCCTACAAGACTCATCAAAATAAACTATTACATAGAAGTTGAAGGCTCAAATTAGTGCTCTCTTGAGTGAAAGATCACAGTCTGAATACAAGAGGTTTGTCTGACAACCAGCCAGTTAGCATCTTCAAATAAATCATCTGTAAAGCCTGTTACAGCACTTGCTGACCAGATCGAATTGTTTCAGGTGAAGAGAATACAGAGCTACCTAACATCAATCCAAAAAAACCCCTCTCTCTTCTCAAGAAAACCCCCCAAAAATTCCTTATTTTTATAGTTGTTCTGTATTTGGACAAATAATTCCTATTGCTTAATAGTTCTAACTTGTAATTTATATCAGCATTTTCAAAATTTCAAAATAAATTAGCAATTTTTTTTTTTCCCCCAATGGTGACATCAGCAGATAAAACTTATGGAGTTTTCTTCCTTGCTCATCTGTTGCAGAGTAATTTAATATATAATTATGGTATCATAGGGACTGTTTTGATCTGAGATCATCACAGAAACAGAGCAGTTAAGAGAAGTGGTAGGAGACTGTTATTAATGAACGATACTGCTAACCATAATCTGGTATTGCTGTGTTTGGTATTTGACACTGTGAAGTAATCCAGAATGATACAAACAGCTTTGACATTTGGTTCTGAAGTGTCAGTTTTCTGCTTCAATGTTGTGCCTAGAATTTAGGTACAGAAGTAGGAGCATGTAAACATCAAATTCCCTTGCCGTTCAAATTAAAACTTTCTCCTTGTGATATTTTGTGGCAAGGAGTTCTTTCAGTGAACAACATACAATAGTACCAGATTAGCTGCACTTGTCTCCTAAAAGAAATGGCAAAGGGATTTACAATATTCTTTCTTTTCTTCTCTCTGGAATTCATTGGACATTTTTTTACTATAATGTATTTTTATTCTTCATTAAGATAAACAGACATATCTCAGAAAAACTTCTTTTGTGTTTTTTTCACTGCTTCTGCTGGTTCACATTGACTTACTGAGCCTGCTCCTTATGTTCTGCTCCCCTTCGTAATTAAGACGACCAAACCCAAACCCTGTACTGCAGCCGAACTGCGTAACTGACACCCAGTTCTTTTCCCTGAATAGCTACGCCTGAGCAATGGTATGAACCCCACAGTCCACACAAGCAGTTCATCTTAGCCCTTGTGGTATGCATTGCTTTGTGCTTGTTAACACTATTTTCCCATGGATAACTCCAGTTGTATCCAGACCTTCACAGAATCATAGAATGTTAAGGGATTGGAATGGACCTTAAAGGTCTTCTAGTCTCAAACTCCCTGCCATGCACAGGGCACCTACCACTAGATCAAGTTGATCAAGGTCTTATCCAACCTGGTCTTGAATACTGCTGAGACTGGGGCTTCTACAACCTCCCTGGACATCTTGTTCCAGTGTCTCACCACCATCACAGTAAAGAATTTCTTCTTAATATCTAACCTAAATTTCCCCTCTTTCAACTTGCACTCATTCCTCCTTGTCCTATCACTACAGGTCCTGACCAAGAGTCCCTCTGCCTTCCCTGCCGGCCCCTTCAGATACTAGAAGGTTTCTATGAGGTCTTCACTCAGCCTTATCTTCTCTAAGTTAAACAGTCCCAACTTTCACAGTCTGCTCCAGTCCTCTTATCACCTTCGTGACCCTTGTCTGGACTTGCTCCAACAGTTCCATGTCCTTCTTATGTTGGGGGCACCAGAACTGTACACAGTACTCCGTATGGGGGTCTCATAAGAACAGAGTAGAGGGGAAGAATCTCCTGTGACCTGCTGGCCAAATTTCTCTTGATGCAACCCAGGACTTGGTTGACTTTCTGTCCTGGGGTCACACACTGCTGGATCTTGTGGAGTTTTTCATCAATCACCCTCAAGTCTATCTCTGAAGGGCTGCTTTCAATCACTTCTTCACCCATCCTCCAGGTATGTCTGAGATTGCCACAATCCAGGTGTAGGACCCTGCACTTTGTTGTTCACATCAACTTTCATTGCAAGGCTCCAGAAGTCGTGTTTTTATCCTGCAGTGAAGCATGGTCGGCAAAAGAAGTTATTGCAGTACTTTACTCACAGCACATACCAGCTGAGACTCATAGCTGTGGTCTCTGTAGCCTTTACTTCTGTTCAGCTGCACCTTGATGGGAGCAGTAGAATTACCCTGAAGATCCTGTTCCTTCATGCCTAGACTCATGACCTTGTAATTTGCCTTGAAGTACAAGGATGTGGTGTGAGGTCTTCTTTCTCCTACTGTGCTTAATCACAATTCAATTATTTGAGTTTATATTGATGAAACTTGAGCTAAGTTTCCATAGCAACCATAATGATCAGAACATTGTAATGTGGTATACAAACACTGTTCGTTTTGATAACTTAAAATGAGATGAAGCCAAGCAAAGAGCATAGAATCAGTAGCTTGTATTTACTAATTTAGAATTGGATACATCTTGCTGGCCTTTACTTCAGCACCAAGTATCTCTGGAGCTTAAGACTACCTTTACATCTCATGAGAAGAGACAAGACCCTTCAAAGAATGATTCATTTATCTCTAGAGTAGCTTAGATCTAATAAATGAAGCTAAGCAACATCCATCCTCAAAAATTCTTCATCTCATTGATAAATAGCCTCATTTTTAACACTGCTGGATCCTTTGGCCTCTATATGATAATGTTGCCTGATATCTTGTGCCTTGAAATTGGACTTCTTTGCTAAGGTCCATGGTTAATAACATGCAAAAAAATATTCAGTTTTCCCATCTATTAAATTACCACAAAGGAAAAACCAGAGTAATTGCTAAATTTGAGGGCAGAGCAACATAAGTTCCCAATAGGATTCTCTGTGAAAATAATCGTCCCAAATGTTAATGTCTATATTAGCATAGCTTATGTAAACATTAAAATTTACATTAGATCTTCATTAGCTCTTGCCATCTCAGTTTTCCATGCGAGTGGCTTAGACTGGAGGAAGTTGTCAAAGCCACAGGGTCTTTATCTATTAGGAAGCAAGCCCTTCTGTTAGTTGCCCTTATCAACCCATTTTAGTTAAAACAGAACTGTATGGTTTCTTTTAGCATAAACACAATCAAAAACATAAAAACAGTCAAAAGAACTGATGTTCACTGTTTTATTGAGAATTTATCATCTTTTTTGTATCAACTGAAATTCTTCCCATGTTGCTCTTCTCTCTCCTTGCACTCTTTATATTCATATTTCTGAATTTATACTTTTTTATTAACAACAAATGCTATATTTACACATAAACTTTCTACTGCCAATGTTGTACTATGATCTTTAGAACCTTTTATTTGTTTTATATAAAAACATCTGTGAAAAGCACCTGAAGCCGCCTTCAAAATGTCTGTGAATGTTCAAGTTGACAACTTGTGAATAAATATGTAATTAGGGATAAATTTACTCTTCTCTCTGTATTTTCTATATTAGTTATAATTATAACAAGCAAAAATTCTGCACGTTCTCAATTTGAAAAATTAAGAAATGCATCATTGAAAGTATTTAACAGAATTTTTGAAAGAACTGTTGCTTTTTTGCCTGTCCTTTCCTTTCTTAGGTTTTTTTTTTTTTTTTTCAGGACTGTTTCATGTGAGCATTATTTCTGATAGCAAAAAAAAGATATTTCAGGGTTCTTGGCACAGAACTTGTGAGTTCTAAGATATTAGGTAGTGTTACTATTCTGGACATTAGGCTTCATAGGCATACTAGCTCAGAGCCACAGATTTATCAAAAAGAAGAAAGACAAATGTGGAAACTTAAAGATTGACATAGTTAATCATAAAAATTTATGTCAATAAATGGAGAATTCAAAAGACATGACAAAATAATGAAAGGGATTAGAACAGATGAATTATGAAAATTTTAAAGAAATTCTACTTGTCTAATACTTTTGAAAACCTAATGACATTTGATTTGAAAAATCTATTGACAACAGTGGAAAAGAATGGGAGTGCTAATTGGCACCAGCATGCTCTGTGAAAAAGTTGAGGCATCAAGTTTTTTCCTTTTTTTTTCTTTTCTCTGAAGTAACCTTTTTTTCTGATTCATTTTTCCATGTGATACAGAAAAAATAATGTCTAGATCTTCTAATATTCCCTTGTTTAAGTTTTCCTAGAAATTTGAAGAGGTTCAATGAGGTAATTTCTTGACTCCAAAAGGACATGTAGTTGACTTAGAAAATTCTAAACCATCCTGATTAGGAAAGATTAACTTTCAGAGACTATTTACTTGTAGGAGAGTACCAAACAATAAAAAACCAGCAATAAAAGAAAATGTCTTGAAATTCTACACCTCTCCTACAAACAATCCCCAATGAAAAGTTACTCCAGTCTAATGTGTTACGTTGAGTTTAGTGAAAGGAAAATTAACATATTCTCTTGACTTATACCATGCCTGTTTATATTATGCATTTTCATGCAGGAGAACATTTTTGTTATAATCCTTGTTAATTCTGCTGATTTCCTTGCAATAAAATTTGTTTTTAAAAGACTGAGAAATGACATAACATATATAAGAATGGATACAGAGGAGGAAGACAAAACTGTATTTTACAGTTCATTCATTGAGACAGCCAAAGAACACTTGAAAAAATGGATTTCCAACAGAAAAAGCAGAATTGGCACATCAATCCTGGAAGAGTCTGTCATAATTTTTTCCTTTGGAAGGACGACATAAATATGTTCCTTAAAAATAAGCTAAGCAAAAAAATTAAAAAGCTAATCCATGCCTCAAATTCCACAAACAGCCAGATGAAACCAGCCAAAACATGATAAGCACAGGTGAAATTTTTACCTGGCCCTAAGCACTGTTATTTGGGTATTTTGCAACTGTATTCCATGTGAAGAAAGTATTTATAAAAGAAAGATACAGCATTCCCTTTTTACTTTCTATATGGTTTACATTTTGTTTCATTATAAAAAAGGCTCTTGTTACAAGAGCCTAGAAACACGAGGAGGTGTTAAAGCAGATTGATGACTAGCATCAATGATTACATTCTGGTTCAGGCAACAACACTGAAAATATATATGCATGTTCACTCCTTGGTCATGTAGTTAGAAAAGCATTTGTAAATGTTTTGGCTTTTGCATATGGTGGGGTTAGCACAACTGGCTTCAGTAAATTCTGCTTTGTTTTTTGATTCTGTTCCAGTGAAAACCTGTTAAAATATACCAGATGCACGGCAACTTCAACTGTTTTCTAAGCTTCTCATGATGAATCTTCAGTAAATGTGTGGAGGTGAAAAAGTAAATGTAAGAAAAAATGTGTAAATAAATGTTTTCAAGCATTAGCTGAGTCTCTGTAATAGCCTTCTCCAGTATATGCAGCAAAGGCATAAATCAATACTTGACAGAATTGTCTGTATATTATGTGCATTGTTTAGGTTGTGTATTCATGCACGTGCAACTGGATGTGTTCTGTGAAGATAAATCCAATTATATTTAAACTCTTAGTAGATGGAGGATGGGAGAGGAAATAAAACATATAAGGTATATTTGAATAGTCTTTCTTTGAAGCATGGCTAATCACAGAATAACCATGCAGTGTTAGCTATAGTCGGTTTGCTTGGACAGAAATTAAATAATTGCTCAGAGAATGACACTGTATTTCTGAGCTTAATTAATTGATAGTGTGTTATCCAGATCTCTGTGAGACTGAATGACGCTGCTGAAAGCTGAATGTATTTATCATAAAGGACTCTGCAAAAAAGGTACTTAGTGTCAGCACTGAAAGCTTATGTAAAAGTATCTCTCATTTAAGGAATCATGTAATGTCCCTGTCCCTGATGTTGCAATGCTGAGAACAGATTATTGCATTTTACCTTCACCTGTTCACAAAATGTTCTGTTGTTTTGACATCTGGCCCTGGAGAAGGACAGCTCTGCTTCACTGACCTCAGACTAGACATCATTACATTATTTCTGCCTGTGTCTAACTATGGTATTTACAGTGGTTTCAAAGTAGTTAGATTAAAAGAAGCCAAGCTGCACTTGGCCATTATGCTGCAAAAACATACACAAAAATCTAATTTACCTTGATGTTTTCTTTCTTTGGTGGACAGGTGAGACAAAATTTTTGTAAATGTTTGCCTAGATTTTAGAGTACTGACACTTTTATACATTTTAGAATTTAAGCTTGTATTTTCAACATACTTCCGTAAGACTAGTTCTTGTTTAACTTCATGTTCCAATTTCTGGTTAGGGTATTTTAATGCTTTTTTTTTTTAACTCTAAAATGCCCTTTTTGGTGCTATCCTATACCTTCTCCACTCATTCAGACCAGCTTGACATTTGCAAGAATCTTTAGCAAACTGTCAAAGGAGAAATGTTTCATGACTTTTTCTCTTAGTACTTCTATTAAACAGAAGAAGAAGAGACTGCATGGAATATGAAAGAATAGAGTTCGTCTTCAGTGAGTTCATACGTTCAACGTGTAAGAGGACTGTAAAACTGACCGATGCTTCCAAGGAACCTTCCTGAAAGTAAGGCATCAATGCAAATGCCCTGACAGGTCCTCCCTTGCAACTTCTACTAGCGGTTTTGAACCAGATCAAAAGGCAACTTGCCTCAGTAACGTTTTTCGGGCTGTAGAGGATACCTGGGAAAGAATATAAAAGCAGAGCTATCTTAACAGTGATACTTCTGCAGTGTATCATTGTAGACCAAACAGTGTGAAATGCAGTGAAACTGCTGAAGCTTTTCAAATCTACTCTGGGAAGTCGGAAAAATGTTCATTGTTCTTGGACTGCAAAGTACTGCAGCATAATTAGAAGACTGTTTTTTGTGTATAATTTTATGTAATTTTCCTGCTCTCCTGTTTTGGGCTCTCTAAGATCTGATTCAGTGTTAATGTAATTTTACCTACAACAGTGAATCCATCTGAAATAGCCTCAAGACCATATCTTGTTCCAGGCTTTAAAGTTTTCCTCTAGTCAGACCGGAAGTGTGCTGGATAGCTGCGTGGAAGGTGGTGGTGTCATGAGACCCAGAAGGGGTGCTGACAAGGTGGCAGTAAGAGGGTTGTCTGGACATTCCCTTGTTAGCAAATGAAGGCATCTGGAACAACTTGGTCCACCTAGAGTAGAGGCAGGTTCACCACATTAGATATGGTCAGAAGGACAGTTTTGTTTTGCTGTGCTGCCCAGGGGTGGTAATCAGGCACCAAGATCACCTGAGTGATTCACCTAGATAGCTCCAACCAAACCCTTGGCTGCTAATTTCTTTTCCCTTTTTGCTCTTTAGGTTTTTCCTTTTTACCCCTGTCCCCTACCAAATAACAACATGTCCCTAATTACTTTTCATCCCATGTTCTGATACATCTGTACCCTAATTTGGTATTTCTGCAGCTGATAATCAGGTGTTCTCTTTAATGTATGCTATTGCTGATCCGAGTTCCTCAGTATCCTAGGCCTTGAAAGATTACCTTCCTCACAGGCCCTTCATATTCACCTCCTGTGAAGTTTGGCTGTTTCTTGTGTATATTCTCCTAAGCCATCAGTGAAATCCAGTGATCCCCTCATTGCACTTCTGTAACTGTTCTTAGATCCCCATACATCAATCTTACCACATCCAAGAGTTTCTCTTTTCCAGTATTTCCCATGCCCATTCAACTAGCCAGGCCAAGACCTAGGCAGCCATCAGCCTTCAGTCCCAGGGAAATGGGGATAGCCCGAATGAAAAAAATAATCAGCAGAAGAGGATCTCTCTTTAATACACACAGAATATCAGAATGAGTTTCAGAAAAAGAAGGATGTAAACACCTGTTTTAACAAGTATGGTAATTCATTTAAGACCCTTGTCTTGTTTCAGCGTAAGAATCCCATTTGTACTGTGCTCATGAGAACAATCCCCACTGACGGGAGAAACAGCCGGCAGAGGAATGATGCAGATGCCCTTGCTTACTGAAAGGAGAGGATAAAAGCAATGTGCTCATTGCCTTATTCATGATGCATCACTGCCTTCACAAATAATGGCCTATGTGATTTAGTAATTAAATGTCTTTACTACTCCTCATCTTATGTAATCACATTTAGTTTTAGGACTACAGCACTCAAGAAGACCTCCTGACCCATCAAATATACCCAGCTGTGATTACAGCCATCCATTTAATAAATATCTCATTTGGAAGAGACCATACTGACATACCCTGAATCACAAAGCACTTCAATACCTTAGAAATTACGATCTTTAGTGTAAAAGATCAGAAAAAAAGAAGGAGGGCAGGAACAATCAAGTTATCAGCAATCCCCATGTCGGCAGAATGGCAGATAACGTTTGTTAGGTGAATATGCCCTGATGAGCCTGGGAAAGAGATGACACACGATGATACAAAGCAAGATAAAAATAACTTGGTCAACACAGTAGCAAAAAATACAGCCTCATCAGAATGATGAGTTTTTCCATCAGTTTTGTATCCATGCAGGTGACTCCACAAAGGCACAATAATACCATAGAAAATTATAGTATGCACCCTGAAGTGCAGAAATAAAATTATGTGAGGTTTTTAAACTTACAGTTTCTTTTCTTTCAAATTTACTACATGATCTTTTTTACTGTTTCTTTTAGGTTTTGCTTTTTCTTAAAAATTACGATGTTTGACTTTCTGTCGAATGACATCAGACTGCTAAGGCTTCAGTAAGGGTATATTTGTAAAGGTAAACACTATTTTAGAAGTTTTATTTTTTGTAGGGAAAAGCATTGCAAGAATTATTTGACAATATATTTGTGTTTCCAAAAGAAATTCAGCACTCAGTTATTTGCAGTGATTTGAAGTTAATATACAATATGACAGCAGCGAAAGTATAAGAATATTATATATTACTTTTTTTCTAAATTTCTCTGACTTCTTAGAGACAATTTTTACTGGATGTAACAATTATGTTACAATTTTACTCACAGAACCCTTAGCCTTGTATCAGTAAGTCAAACATGTAGTGGAGGACAGTAAATCATAACATCACAAGAAGAATACAAGAAAAGGATATGGCTTTCTAAAAAATATTATCTTTTTGAAATTGACTTCAATGATGCTTGTTGCAAGCACATATCAGTTCAGTTTTATAAACCATTTGCTTTGCTGTAGGTTGTATAATGGGATGAAGTTCAATATGGCCAACTGCCGGGTCCTGCACTTTGACCACAACAACCCCATGCAGCGCTACAGGCTGGGTACAGAGTAGCTGGAAAGCAGCCAGGCAGAAAGGGACCTGGGGGTACTAATTGACAGGAAGCTCAGCATGAGCCAACACTGTGCCCAGGTGGCCAAGAAGGCCAATGGGATCCTGGCCTGTATCAAAAATAGCATGGCCAGCAGGACCAGGGCAGT
>JAWWEV010000083.1:77119688-77153044 GCA_035583235.1 Hafferia zeledoni | reverse complement strand
GCCTGCCCAGAGAGGTGGTGGATTCCCCATCCCTGGAGATTTTTAAACTGAGATTGGACGTGGCACTGAGTGCCATGTTCTGGTGAACGGACTGGAGTTGAGCAAGGGTTGGACTTGATGATCTCAGAGGTCTTTTCCAACCCAACTGATTCTATGATTCTATGATTCTGTGATTCTATGATTTAAATGCAAAAAGCAAAAAGTAATTATTAACAATTAAATTACTATAAATAATTAAATATAACTTGTTGTTTTCCATAATATTTGTTAAAATAATTTAAAATGTTTCCAAATACTTATACATAGCACATAATTTTTCTTATCAAGAGAAATATGGTTCCTCTAAGGGGATTGTTAGGACCAGGAACTTTTCAATACTTAAATGAAGTTTCTTAATATTTTTGCTATACATAGATAAAGAATCTTAACCATAAGGAACAGAATCACATTATATTAATGTATAATTCTGTATATTGTTTAATGTTCATTCAAGTAGATGTTTGTCTGGGCATTTCAAATACTATCTTGCCACATGTCACTTTATACACTTTAAGTACTCAATTAAATAGATTTTGTGTGGAAAATTATTCAGCTCCCAATTTTCTCATAAAAGCAATCTGCAATTCTTTTCACCATTATTTGCGTTTATCGTACAAGTATTTACTTGGGCATGGGACCAGCTGCAGGGTATCTGTTTCGTGAGTTTGTGCTGAGGGCTTTTTCTGTTTTGTAATAAACTTCCAATTCTTCTTTTACTATTTAAATTTTAATGTTTTTAAATAACTGCTTGAAGAATGACAGATTTATCTTTTATTTATCTTTGAAATTCTGTAATGGAAAATATGAAAATACCATGCAGAATAACTTGCAACATTTCATGACTGACACCACTTTAATTTGAAATTTAGACCTATCAGCTGTTTGGGAAGAGAAAAGTTAGATGCCTGGCTTCTGTGAGTTCTTAGGATACACCTAAGTGTCCAATCACAAGTTTTTTTCAAAATATCTTCAGAAGCAAAGTAAGAAGCATTCCATTGTACAGGTTTTCTCTTTGCCCAAAAGGTCAAGTAGGTTGAAATATCTGCCAATCCATTGAATTTGTAAAGAAAAAATCTGAAGAATAAGCTAAAGTTTTAGTCTTGATTCTGAAGGCCAAGCTCGTTGCATCTGATGTACTTTAGAAACATGCCAAACCTACCCATCTTGTACAATAAATTTCTTCCAAATAATAAAGAAAGCATGGAAAAGTCACCAAACCTTATACTCAGAAGCATCTGTGCTCTGTATATCATGACAATTGTCTTGCAGCCATGACAAAGTTTCTTGTAGATAAAGTCACACCTTAAGCATGATGCTCTGTGAATCATGACTCCAGAATGCAGATAAAAGGTTGCTTCTATACATAGTTGTACTGCAAACAGGCAGTTAAAGGTCTCCCTGACATCTGATCCCGTGTGATCTTGGAAGCTCATCAGGGTCAGCCCTGGTTAGTACTTGGATGGGAGACCTCCTGGGAAAACCAGGGGCTGTAGATTCTAGTTCCGAGGACTTCACTGTCACTGTCCAAGCTCGCTTGGCCATGGCAGATGAACCTTAGGACTTAAATGGTGGGGCCATTTCTGCACACGCTGTGCCTCACCTAAAACATCCCCTGTGCAGGCTGGAAAGGCACACCCACGTGGGGAGAGCCCTTCCCAAATCTTCGTTCGTGAAGCCTGGCCATACAGATAAAGAGATAAGCAGACATTATTTAGTTCTTTTGAGAAAGAAGATTTATGCAGGAAAAAGAAGAAAACATTATTTGGTAACAGATAAAAGTATACTAAAAATTCCTCAAACCTTAAAGAATTCAAGAAAAGATTCAGTCAGTGAATATTTGTATTTTTCCAAAAATGAGGCCAAGTCTTTTTGAATTATGAAGAGTAAGCAGGAATGGATTTGAAATTTAATTTTTTTGGTTTTGTTTTTCCATTACTAATATTTACTTGTACTTAATAGTTTAGTACCCAAATGTAAGCATAAGACATCACATTAAAATTAAAAATGGACAAATATACCTTGCTAAAACATCTGTTCTCTCTGTTCAGATGAGGCAGTTTCATTTTAGTAATAGAACTGGCCAGCTTTGAATGGTTATGTTTAGGACATACACAGCCCAGACATCTTCATGACAGGATTAATTTTTTGACAGGTTTTATCAAACTTCCACCACAAATAGAGAGAATGTGAAAATGCTGCAACTCTTTCTTTATAAATTCTGTTAATTCAAATTGCCCACATTTTGGAGAGGCAGACCTGGAGATGCAAGAGGTCACAGAACTGTCTTTCATCTAGTGTTAGAGAAGCAAATAAGAAATGAACTCACTACAGTCACTGTATAGAGTATGCATTACTGTATTTTCTCTGTTCTTGATGCCTTAAGGATGTCTCTACAGAGACTGTGAAATCCCAGTCATGAGTCTATAGAGCATCTATTAATTTCCAAGGTATTAATGTCCATTAATTTTGAGGTATTATTTAACTCTGATAATTCTCTATGGCATCATATTAGCAAGATCTGTCTTACTCAAAAGAAGAAAACCTGTATTATTTTGCTCTCCCATCAAACCTATTTCCCCCTCTGCCCAGACAGGAACTATATCTATATATCTGTATATCTGTATATTTCTATATCTCTATATATCTATATATCTACTTTAAAAAAAATTATTCATATTTTTTTCTCCCCCAATATTCCATTTAGGTCAAAGGAAGCTTTGGGAAAGTAAGAAGCCATATAAAAAGATGGTCTATTTTATCTTCTGATATATAAAGTTATTTCTTAGCAGAAAGAAAGAATGAGAGGGTAGTAGAGTAAACATGAATAGGAGTGAGAAAGACTAAGCAGAAAAGACTATATTGACTTCCCTGTTTTTTAAACAAAAGGTACTCTCTCTCTGTGGTGGACTGTAACTCAGCTATTCAATGCCTGAAGAGCTGGACAACACATACAATTCAGGCATCAAAAGGCACTAAATTGGAAACAAAAAGATGCCATTTAGACTACAAAGTGAGATGGGTGCTGTTTCACTTAGTGAGTCTGTTCTGATTCCAAAATAGTGTGTGTGTTTCCCCTCACAATATGTGAGAAGCTGGAAACTTTAAACTCGCAAAAAATGTGAGTTGGCAATCCACAGCTGGTTATGACAAGTGCACTGAAAAACAGACCAGAGACAAACATGAGGAAAACACTACTAGCTAATGATATGAAATGCTGCTGGCTGAATTATTATAGGATAACACAAGCTGAAAAGGATCTCAGAAGATTTCTAGTCCAAAGCCCTACTTAAAGCAGGGTCAGCTGTGATATCAGACCAGAATATTCACAGCTTTTCGGGTTGGCTCTTGAAAGTATTCAACAGTGGAGGCTGCATGGAGTCTCTGGGCAACCTTTTCAGTCTTAGAGGGTTTTTTCTTATATCAAGCAGAACCCTGTCTAGTTTCTGGTTTTGTCTGTGATCTTGTATTCTCCCACCATACACCACTGTAAAATGCCTGACTCTCAGAAGCAGAAAATGGTACATTGCCAAAAAAAGATCTGTGATACTTTCATGCTATGTCTTGGCTAAAAGCCTGAAAGACATTTTCTGTTTCTTGGTAGCCCACATTTACTTTGAAACAACTTTCTCAGGCCTGAGAAGAGAAGCCATTATTCACATGTACACACAAAACTTCTGCACAAAAGAACTTCTTTTAAGAGACCTTTATATATTTTTTCTGCTCATCTCAGAAGAGGAGTTGCAGGGTGTCCAGAGCTAGAAAGGTAAAAAGCTGTTATTTTGCTTTCCAAAATGCAGTAACTTTATTAAACAGTATATTAAATCTACAGTAATTTTTTTTTGTTGTTGTTGGAAAGGACTTGATTAAAAGGCACAGATAGTTTTCTAAAGCTCTTTAAGCTGTTGATATGCAGTGGATTCAGCTTTTTCTTTTCCTCTGATGTTGTTAAGTTTGCAAGAAATGTTGTACCAAGCCAAATGTGATGGAGATTAAGCTAATTCTTTTATTTGGAAGGAGAGGAACACTATTCTTTGGATCCAACGAGGAACTTGCCTTTCTTAACCTTACCTAGATCAGATCCTGGCCTAATTATTCTTTTCAAATTTCACTCTCCTGTGCAATTTGGATCTTCTAAGTGTTCATAACTCCTACCACATTTGGCTTTGGCATGTTTTCAATGCTGTGGATAGTGGAAATCGATTGACGACAGATTCCACTTGAGACAATCCCTCACTGACCACCAAGGAACAGCCAAGGTGAGGTTGCTCTGCAAGGAAAGACTAAGGTGTGATAGCTGGGCAGCAGCATGCCTTGTGAAAAAAGAGAACAGTCCCATAGTACCTGAGCATGGTGAGCAGAGCAGATCTGATGACGGTAACTGTTTTCAGCCACAATCCAATGACCGGCAGACATGTCTGTAGTGAAAAACAGGTCCAAAGTCAATCCAGAACATTAATAAGGCAGGTGGCACAGCACAGCATTCACACTGAAGAGGTCAGGTGGGGACTGAGGGAGATGGTCAGAAATTATCTGCAGCTCTCAGGCCTCTGAGTGAGAGAGAGCACACCTGGGTGGAGTCCCCAGCTGAGGTTGCTACTTTGAGCCTGCAAGCAGACTTATGGCCCAACCATTGACGATGAAAGTTTGATAATTACTTTGCAATTTCTGTTACTAATAGTTCCTATGCTTCATAACAGACTCTGAAATGTATTTTTCTAGTTTGCTTGTTGGAATTTAATGCTTTGGTGCCGTCAAAATTTTCCTGACACAAAGTTATATCATATTTGCCATTCCTTTCATTCAGTAAACCAGCTATTCTGGTGAAGAAGGCCATTGATTGTTTAAAATATTGGGTTGTGAATATCCTTCTTTATGTGAACACTGAAGCAAAAAAATAAAGAAGCTAAACTTTTTGAGGAAAAGGCATTGGCCCATGTCATTATAGGAAAACCCCAATATCTCATTGCTGTGATGAAAAGATATCTATGATTCTGATTGGTAGCCTCTGATGGAGGTTCTTATATTAGAAACAATTCCCTCCTCATCCGAAATAAAACCACATGAAACATTAAAGAATGAGCTTTTAGCTTACTACATTAATGAATTCAACAGCTATATCAAATTTTAAATAAGTAACTCCTACTGGTTTTAAGATGCATGGGTATAATACAGATATACAGAAATACCATCTGACATTTTTTAAATATAATGTTAGTTTTTCAGTGTTTCCTGTAAGACATGATTCCTGTGGTTTTTTTGTTGTGGTTGTTTTGTTTCATTTTGTTTTTTCCCAAATACATAAATTAGATGCAAGACTGATCTTTTAAAGAACTTCAAAGGGATCAAAATAACATGCCCCTGTAACGAGCATGAAATAAAACTAGGATTGGATCCTCACCCCTAGGAAGTGTGAATGGAAGAAAATAAAAATTGAAACATTATTAACTAGCACTAAAGGATAGCATGTGTATAATCTGCATGTGAGTTAGCACTGAGCAAATGGAAAACGCAACACAGAATGAGATTTCCCTAAAACGGAGTAGAAGAGTTTGCAAACTACCCTACATACACATGACTACACCCACATCCATCTCACTACAATATTAAGGCCTAATCAATTTAATTAACAACAATCCTCATTATATAGCTTGTAACAAAATAATAATAATAATGTTCAATATAAAACAAACTATCAAAATTATGTATATAGCTAATTTCATTGCATTCCAGCTATTTCTATGCATCAGCATGTTAAATATAAATATGAAGGAAAATTGCATAGCTAATAAGACAAGAAACAAACAAAAACAAAATGGGCTCTTCTTCATGAATAAGGTTTAAAAGGATATCAGTTTCACAATATGAACATTAAAAGAATAGGGTCAAAAAGCAACATTTTGATATCAGATTTTTCTTGTCTTAGCTTTCCAAAGACATATTTCAGTGGTTGCTTCAGTAGAAGAATACACTACAAATTTATTTTCAAACTTTTGAAAAGGGGCAGTAGCAGAGAAAGAAGTGAAGAAAACCATTCTATTTTGAAACAGCTTCTGCAAATACATCCCACTTTCTGACTGTACCTTTGGGCACCAATAAAGGTGTGGCAAAATACAGATGCTCTGGAACCACACACCTCCACATCTTTCATGGGTGGTATAAAAATGGATAGTTGACAAGATAAGGCCAATTTCATAGAGATTTCTTGTCTGAATTCCTTCTTTCTTTTTATCATAGGAAAATGCAATCTGGGCCACAGAAAGCATATAAACAAGACTGTTTTCTTTATCTTAGAGTAGATCTTGTTATATAAGAATATGTGACTTCTGGAAAAAGTTTGTAAAATAAACACACTTTCAGTTTGCAAAAGAATGCAGTTTCCTTTCTATTAGCAGAAGACAGCACATCCAATCCACCCTCTTACATATGGCAATTTTTATTCTTTTTATTTTTCTAGTCAAGACCTAATTTACTGGGCCCTGGAGCTATAGATGCCTCTGAAGCCCTCTCTATTTTGTTGGATAGGCTGTGAACAAAGAATTCTTTTGTATGTGAAGCTCTAATATAATTTGAACTAAAATAGCTTCAAGACTCAGCAAGCAAGGAAACTAACTGTCTGAATAGAAAACCAAGTCCATAATTCTAACATAAACAATTGCAGAGTTGAATAAATAGACATGTGAGCAGTTATCAGAGCACTCCCAATAATGCATTTTTAATACCTTAAGAAATGAGTTCAGAAAGGAATCAGCATAGTCCCTCAGGCTATGAAGAGCTTCAAGTGGCTTTTATCTTACATCCTGTTAGATTATTAAAAGTTTGTCATTATAACTATATCAGTATTTCAAGGCTTCTCACCTTGCACAAACCTTCAAACAAGTCAAAATATAAGGAAAACACATAGTAATCACAAAGAACATTGAAAACATTGAATTCTATTTATGACTTTCTGATCATACATGTTTGTATTCTAAATAAGGAAATAGTTATGATTTAATGGGTTTATGGGTATTGTTTAAGCATTTTATGTGTGGTGTTCAAGTATGGAAGAAAAAATGTAAAATCTGTTGCTGTAAATTTAGTGCAAGCATTAGCAATAGAGGCATTTAAGAATTAGTAGCATTGCTTGAATGGTTTTGTGTTTATGATTTAATTTTGGAAGTACCAATAGAGTAGTCATGAGGTAATATGACAAACAGGCTGTTAATTCTGTGCAAGGATATGGCAAACTGAGTAAGAAGATGAGTGACAATTAAAATCCAATATTCTGTGTGTGACATCAATAATTTTGAAGTCTTGTGCATATCAAGCCATCATTGTCACTCCTCAAAGTTTCTTGCATGTCGTGAATGCTGCAATACACAGCATGCTATGCAGACAAGTAATTCTTCATTGTCACTAATGTCTTAACACTCTCCTAGAATGTCAGAAATGAATATGAATCCAATGTCAGCCAAAATTAGTGTCTCTTGATGGCTTAGAGGACAGGGAATCTGGAAAAGATTAATCTTGTCTCTGTAAGTAGAATGAAAATCTGTTGTTAACTCTCAAGAGCTGGAACTGAATTCTCTTAATTCAGAACAAACTTAGATTCTGTTTGACTATAATAAAATTCAGAGTCAAGCCTATTTGAGTTCTGCCCCAAGAGAAAGAACATGAATATGTGAAGGGGCAGATTTTTTAATTGGTTGATGTTTTATTTACATATCCAAACAAATGCTCAGATTTCAGAACAGACTAGTACATAAGGTGGCAAGTTATTTAGAAAAATCTGTCATGATGGTCTTAGTGGGTACCATGTCCTAGGAAAAATGATTGTATTTAATTGTCTGAAAGCTTTGCTGCACTTTTTGAAAACCTGTTTCAGCTGTAATTCTTCAACACTCTGGAAACAAAACCCTGCTTGGTCCATATTGCACTTTGTCCCAGAAACAAAAATATAACAAATGTGTGTTTAAAAACACATGCTGTTCACACCCACTTCTTCCTATGAAAAAACACTTGCATATATCAAGAGTTAAGCACCAAAGATATGAGTTATTCTTTTTTTATGCTATGCCTCTTTTACCCCAAGAGTTAGCTGAGTATGCTGTCTAGAAGCTGACACACAGTGTGTTATGTGTAGTAATTACATTCAATACTTTTGCTGCAGCTACTGGAGATGGATTTCTCCTGATGATATCTGATAAACACTGTATTAATGGGAAAGTAGATAAAGTACTGAGTTGTGTGTGGCTGGTAATTTTTTTCTGGTGAAAAATAAATTATTTATACCTCTTTTAAGAATGTTTTAAAACATAAATGAGGATCTAAGTCTTGTTTATTAACTTCTGTGGAGCAAATAGACATTTCTAAAGAAAACAGCTTACTGCAAAATATATGTGAAACCCAAATAAATGTAAAATAAATGTCAAAATCAAACATTTTAAAATCTCAAAAGAACTTACAATGTTTAATTCAGAGTCCACTTCATACCTTAGTGTTGTGTACTGGATTAAAGAGAATTCTATTCAGTTTTAGATATGTGGATGATGTGAGAAGTACAAAGTAAGGTATAGCTAGTGTGACTTTGCATTGTTTTAAAGATTAAGTGAAGTCTTAATATATTGCAATCATGGTCATAACTCAGGGCAAATCAGTGACACTGTTCTGTTAGATCACCAAACACTAAAATAACCTACAATATGCCTTTGGTAACACTGAATTTTTGTAATTCTTACAGTTCTTGGCTACCCAAACCTCATACAGGTTTCACAGAGAATTTCAGGCTTGTAAAAAGCATCAGTTTTTATCCAAGTTTTAATCTTATTACATTTTTATTCTGCTGGCATGTCAAAGAGAATATATGGTAAAATGTTGATATTTACTGTAAAAAGTATGTTAGAAAATAAGCTTTTAATTGAAGATACATACAAGACATGACAATTTAAAAATATTTATGAACTTACTATTCTTTTATTTTGCTAAAACAGCAGCATAAACCTAACCGCATGAACAAAAGGAAATTAGAGATAAAACAGTGAATTTCTTCACACTGTGTTTTCCAGAATTAATGAGGTTAAGAAGAAAATTTTGTGTTGTGTAATCCTTTGTGTTAATCTCTGAGTTAAAGGAGAAACAAGGTGGCCCTCTTTTCTTCTGACTGAATTTAAACCAATAACCTCCTTATAATGGTAGTTTTGGTGCTGCAGTGACAGTGTAAGTATGCAGGCAAGACAAAATTTACATGTGACAGCAACACTTCTTTTGTTACATCCACTGCCAAAGTTAAAAAAAAAAGTCAGACAGGGCTTCAGGCAAACAAATCCTTCTTCAGGTCAGTGAACAGAAGAAATAGTCCTAAAAACTAAAAACAAATTTGGAAGAACCAATGGGAATTTAATTAGATATATATCAGTTATACTATTTCTGAAGATAATGCCAGTGGTACCTGAGAAATGGAAGATATTTGGGGGTGGGGTGCCTCTTTATAAAAAAAACCCAAATAAAAAAATCTGAGAGCTAATGAAGTATCATTCTGCTAAGGGAAGGAGAGGGGCAAGTAGTTTAAAGTCCTTACAATGCAGAAAAGTGATGGTAGGAGAGAAAGATTGAAAAATGCCATGAAACCAGTATCTATAACGTATCTGTCATTTTAGACATTAAGTAAAAGAGTGAATCTTAGTGCTTAAGGAACAGGTTTGTACAGCAGGAGGCTGCTAACTCTGTATTCCTAATTACTTGTGTTTTTTCATGACTTCTTGCTGCTCTTAAATCCTGGTTTAATTTATTATTTTATAATGTAGCTACTAACTGTAGGAAATTCAATATAAAGTGCCTATAATCCAGGTAGTTCTTGGATTTTACTTCAAAGGACTTTCAGAAAAAAACATTAACAAAAGTCTTCAAGAAAAGCTGTTGATGAAAATAAATACATGAAAGGAGTAAGAAGAAAGTAATAGTATGTCCAAAAATTATTTACAGGGTAAACCCCAGGAAATTAGATGAAATATTCAGTCCTCAGAATGGATGTTGGTCAGCAGTGGGGTTCTGCTGGCAACTGTGCCAGTTAGTGTAATCCCAAATAACCATGAAGAGAGCAAGCAGTGGGGTACAAAATCTGCTAATGATACCAAGTTTTTCAAGGCATGAAATGTAAGGGTTACTTGTACAATTGCAGGAGGCAAATTGAAAGGCAATACAATGACAGCTGAAACTCAGTGTGGATGAATATAAAGGAAATCACATGAGGCAAGTGGTGGTATGAAAGTGTAAGTCGGAGCTGAAATGCTGGGCCATGTGCTGATAACTCACTGAATGGCAATTGTCTCCCTCCCAAGGTAGAGGCATATCTTCAGTGACGTTTTGACATTGGGAGTCCTGGTGAATGACCTTGGAGAGTCTGTCTCCAAGAGGGAGATGGACTCCTAGGCTCTGCCATAATGACCATGCTGAAAAGTAAATGAGGTAATTTATTAGCAATTTTATGTGTTCATTCATGTGCATATTGTTTGCCCAGTTTCACTAGCTGCTATGAAAGCACCTAACTCATAAGACAAAGCAGATTATGTGACTTGTTCTGCTCCTAAAGTGCCAAATAATATCACTTGAAGTAGGTAGAAAAGAGTAATTGACAAAAGCAAATAATAAAATACCATTAAAAATTACTAAGATTCTGAAGTTCCTATGAGGTAAAAACTTAGACAGAAATTCTTGTGATTGTCAGTATCTCTTCTCATGTTTGCTGTCAGTGTGGTGGGTTGACCCCAGTCAGCAGCTCAGCAAGTCAGTTGTTTGCTCACTTCCTGCTCAGTGGAAAAAGAAATGGAAGAGCAAAATCAAGAAAATTTGTGGATCAAGATAAAAACCGGTTTTGTAGGTAAAACAAAGCTCACACTGAAGGAAAGCAAAATAAGGATTTTTTTTCAGTACTTCCAAGTACTTTGCTCCTCCTTTTTCCTCCCAGCTGTTATGGCTGAGTATGATATTATGTGATATGGAGTATTCCTCTGGTAAGTTTGGGTCAGCTGTTCCAGCCATGTTTCCCCACAGTTTTTTGCACACCCCCATCCTGCTCACAAAGGGGACAGAGTGGGAAAAAGATAAAGCCTTGTTGCTATGTAAGCACTACTCAGCAATAGGCAAAACACTGCTGTGATTTCAACACTAGTTTAGTCACGAATTCAAAACATAACACCATACGGGCTCTGAATGAATAAAATTAACTCTGTCCCAACCAGATCCAGTAAAGTCAGTAAAAACACGGAGTACAAAATCATGAATAAAACCAGCAGACTGTTTTTAAAAATACTTTTACTAAAGATACTATAAAGCAAATAGTATTAACAAACCAAGTAAATGTTTCTTGACTAAGAATTTAAAAATATAACTTGAGTGAAAAAAAAGTACTATAAACTGACATATGTTTCAGTTTGGAAGGTAACAAAGGGACTTAACACTGACATTCTAGGGTTCATTAACGCTTTTCCATTTCTTTTCTGGGTTTGCACACAATCATGCTTTTTGAAAGTCGTATGTTGTCACAGAGAAGGAGGAAATAAACTGTCCCCCAGTTACATCATAGAGAGAATAAAGAAAATAATATGGATGTTCAATTGCAGGATGAAACAGGATTTCTCTAGACACAAAGAATGGTGTGGAATGACTATCACTGGGAATTTTTAAGATACAGACTGACAAGCATGTGTTAAGAAGAGATGGGTATGGTAGTGCTGATCCTAGGTAATTTGCTCTGTCCTCTAACCTCTTAGTTTCATTTCTTTTGCTATTCTTCATGATTTTGCTATTAGTGCTCTACAGGACTGTTTTCCCCTATAGTTCAATGTCATTGTCAGGAGGTAAAATCCAAGACGCACGCACACACTCAAAGCTTTCCCCTATCTTTGAAGTACCTACTTTAAAAGTAGAATAACTAATGCAAGCACAAAGCTGCATAAGTCTGACACATGTTCATACACTGCATTTCATGCTGTTTGCTTTCAGATTTTCATCCCTACGTTTCATGTTCCACATTACTTCAAATAACTGTCATTTCCCTTTCATGTCTTATTTCCAAGGTCTATCTGTGGTATAATTTATCCATGGAGAGGATAACAGGTGTGCTTTGTCAATTACAGCAGTAATGTAAACATGCTTTCTTGACTTTCAAATAGATGCTTGATTTGAAAGCGGCAGGAAAAGGTAAAGATCACAAAGTGTTATCATTGCAATGACAGTTCATGAGCAAGATGTTCAATAAATCAATACAAGTAAAATTGTGAGTAATTAAGGTCCGGAACCCTGTTTTCCTTAGTCTGTTTTCTAGTGCTATGTGGACAGATGTAAAGCTGAGAATAACAATGACATGGCTAGGTGAATTGGTTAGTTCTAGTGAGGTTCATAGTGAATTTTATGCCAAAACTGATAAAATAGAGAAATTATCTGTAACAGTTAGTGTAGCATATATGGTCTATTTTTAAGGTGTAAGGTTAAAAGTCTGAGCTGGAATGACTGAGAAGTGTTAATGGATTACTACTTCACTTATCACCTTTTTATTTTCTCTTCTTCTGTGTTGAAATCCTCTTCTAACCCATGCTCTTAAGCTGTTTTCTTTTTGCTGCCAGGTTCAGCTATCCAAGAAGCAAGGGCAAAACTGAATACAGAGCAGCAAAAAGGAGGAAACAATTGCTTTCATTCCAGGTTTTTGAGCACACCAGAGGGATAGCAAATACCATGGCACAGCAGGGGCTCAGAAGGACATAGAAAATCCACTCCAGACTGTGTGAAGCTGCTTGAAAACTGTCTGATAATGGTTTCAGCATGCTGAGGGTACAGTCTTTGGTACTGACTTGTGCAAATGCCATTGATGCTTTGGAGATCTTTTTCCTGAGAGAACTCCAGAAGTGGTACCAATATTCTGGTGGAGGGCTGTGGGAAGTGACTGGTGCTGGGGACCTCTTGTGAGGGGGATGTGCTTTGATTTAAGCACAGAGTCACTCACTGAAGACCCTGAAGGAAGAGGTGAGCAGGCTGTGTGTCATCAGGGAAAATGAAAAGGAGACTGAGCGAGGCTTCAGTAAAAATGGGCAGAGACAGGAGCCTGAGCCATCCAAAGCAGCAAAGGAGGAACAGTCAGAGGCCATGGTCAAACAAGCAGTGGATGTACACTCTCGAGACAGTGAAAGCTGGTAGTTTATGGCTTCTGGCTCCCACTTTACCTGCAGACCTGCAGCTTCAGAATAGGTACCTTTAAGGACCAATAACACCTATCAGCAGATGCATCAGAGCCAGTCTAATGTCTATATGAAAAAGCGAATGATGGTTATAGGAGACTCCATGTTGTTGTGGATGGAAGGATCTGTCTGCTGACCTGACCTGAGACCTCAGGAAGATTTGGAATGGCCTGCCTTTAGAGTTTTCCCTCTTCTTTCTCTTCCCTCTGGGCAACAATTCTGTTGCAAAGGACAACTTGGAGAATACCAGGAGTGATTACTGTGCTCTGGGGGTAGGGTGAAGACGTGGTGAAGGGGAGTTATTTCCAGTTCTGCCAGTGAGTAGGAAAGGCTTCAGCAAAATGGAATTGACAGATCAAGACCTTGTTGAATGGCTTATGTTGCAGGTGGGACTTTGGCTTGTTGTGACAATGAGATGGTATTTGAAGAAAAAGGGATTACAGAGCTGATGAAGTAGATCTGTTTCCGGGGTGCAATAGTATTTTTATAAACAGGCCTGCTATTCTAGTGAGGAGAGCTTTTATTTAATGCAGATTTGTATGGGAATTGGTGCCATAACTTGAAAAAAAGTGAGGACACAGGGCAGAGTAGATGTGTCCAGATAAAAGCATGACAGAGGAGGCGCTCACACTCCCAGTGTGAAAGCAACTTGACTTGAGACTCATCATAAGTGACTAAACAACATGGGGAACAAAAAAGAGAAAATAGAGGTTTGTGCAGAGTAGTAGAGTTTGACTTCATTGGGATTATGGAGGCATAGTGGGATAGCTCCTGTGATTGAAGTACCACAGAGGAGGACTACAGGTTCTTCAAGCAAAATAGGGTAGGAAGTCCCTGGAAAGATTATGGAGCAAGTCCTCTTAGAAGCCACTCCTAAACACAGGAAGAACAAGAGAGTGACCAGCAGTAGCAAGCACAGATTTTCAAAGGGCAAATCATGCTTGAACAATCTTGTGGCTTTTTATGAGACGCCTAGTGTGACCGACAAAAGGATGGTAGTGAATGTTGTATACTTTGAC
The DNA here is from genome assembly GCA_035583235.1 of Hafferia zeledoni. Taxonomy (NCBI): domain Eukaryota; kingdom Metazoa; phylum Chordata; class Aves; order Passeriformes; family Thamnophilidae; genus Hafferia; species Hafferia zeledoni. Next base: position 77,138,778 of record JAWWEV010000083.1, on the reverse strand, counting down.
TTTATTGAACAAAGCTTCTGATACAGTCTCCCATATTGTCCTTGTCACCAAATCAGTAAGACATGGTGTATTGGGTTTCTGTGGCCAGGTTTTGGTAATGGGGAGGACTACAGGCTTGGCTTCCATTAGAAGATGCTAGAAGCTTCCCCTGTGTCTGGGGAATCCAATGCCAACCAACTCAAGGATGGGCCTCATGCCACTGGCCAAGGCCAAGCCAATTAGGAATGATAGTAACACCTCTGTGAAAACATATTTAAGAACGTAAAGTTATTGCACAACTGAAAATTGCAGCAAGGGAAGAGCAGAGTGAGAACACGTGAAAAGAAATGTAGACACCAAGGTCAGTGCAGAAGGAGGGGGAGAAGGATCTCCTGACACCAGAACTGAGGCCTCTGAAAGCCATGGTGTAGATCATGGTGGAACAGCTGTGCCCATGCAGCCCATGGAGGACTATGGGGGTGTGGAGATTGGAGCCCATACCTGAGCAGCTGAATGCCCAAAGGAGTCTGTGACCCCACGGGTGGTCCATGCTGGAGCAGGGTCCTGGCAGGGACCAGCAGACCATGGAGAGATGAGCCCATGCTGGAGCAGGTTTCCACTTGTGGCCCTTTGGGGGACCCATGCTGGAGCTGTTTGTTCATGAAGGACTGCTCCCCATAGAGAAGTGACCCATGTGGCAGCACTGTGTGAAGAATGGTTTCTCATGGAATGTACTCGTACTGGAGAGGTTCATGGAGGACTGTGTCCTGTGGGAGGAACCCCACAGCATCAGTAGAAGGACTCCTCTCCCTGACAGCAGCACAAACAGCAACTGACTGTAACCCCTAGGGGTTCCCCATCTCCCTGCACCACTGCGGGGGAGGAGGTAGAACTTTCAAGGAAGGAGAGGTGGAGAGCAAGTATTTCTAAGATTTTTCTACTTCTCACTCTTTCACTCTGATCCTGTCAGTAATAAATTTAATTAATATCCCCACTTTGAGTCTCTTTTGCCCATGATGGTGATCGATAAGTGACCTCTCCCAAGTCTTACTTGAACTAATGAACCTTTTGTTATATTTTCACTCCTCTGTCCAGTTGCAGAGGGGAGGGAGGGATCAGCTTTAGTGGGTACCTGTCATCCAACCAGGATCAAACCATTATGCATGGGCTGACTGGTGAGGTGGGTGCAAATGTGGCTGGACTACCAGTCTCAAGGAGTTGTTATCGTTGCCTAGTCCACCTGATAGTCAGTACTGGAACCAACACTGTTAAGGTCTCTGTTAAAGCCTGAATGATGAAACAGAGTGCACTCTTGATGAATTTGGGGATGACATCAGTTGTGAGGAGTGGTCAGTATGTTGGCGGACATGGGGACCTGGGCAGACCAGAAAAATGGCCTGATAGAAATGTCATGAAGGTCAGTGAAAGCCAATTGGTCTTTCATTCAGAGTGGGATAATCCCATACAATAGTACAAGCTGGGAACAAATTAGCAAGCAGGTCTGCAAAAAAGAATTTGTGATGCATAAGTTGAACATGCAGCAAAAACACCAGGTGCATCCTGGACTGTATTAGCAAGAGCGTAGCCACCAGGTTTGAGTAAGTGATCCCTCCACTGTATTCAGCACTTACTAGACTGCATTTGGGATTCTGTCTCCAGTTTTGGCCTCACCAGTATAAGGAAGATATTGACATCCTAAAGTCAATCCAGTGGGCCCACCGAGATTGTTGGGGCTTGCAGCACATGATGTATGGGGATAGACTGAGAAAATATTTGTTCAGCCTGGAGAAGAGAAGGATAAGGGGAGACCTTATTGCTGTCTAAAGTTAGTTGTGAGGATAAAATGAAGCCAGACTCTTCTTAGACAGTGACAGGGCATGATGAAAGAGGCACAAGTTGGAACTCGAAAAAATCTGATTAGATACAAAGAGTAGTTTTTGTTTTCCATAAGGTGGGATAAAATGAAGGAACAGGTTGTCCAGGGAGATTGCAGAAACTGTCCCTGGAGTTGTTTAAGACTTGACTAGACAGCCTTGAGCAATATGATCTAATGAGACTTTGAGTAGTGAGTTGAATGAGAAGCCCTCTGGGGCTCCCTTCAAATCTAGATAATTGCATGATTCTACAATTCTACAGTCCTATTAAAAGCAGATGAAAGCAAGAAACACCCTTCAGTTGCCTTTTGTAGAGGAGGAAGTAGCATATAACAAAGGCATAAAAAGATGAGAATGGGACAGCATAAGTGAGACAGGCAGTTATGTTAGTACCAGTGGGGAGTTGTTAGCTAATGGTCTTCCTGTACTTTGCAGTTGCAATATACACATGTGATTGAAATAATTTAGGTACTTGGAGCTACTGGAAAATATCTAAGCCACAGGCTGCTTTTTTTTCCTTTCTTTTTTCTTTTTTACTTTTTTTTTTGTTTTATACAAAATGGCAGTATGAAGCAGGATTTAACATTGCAGATGACTAGGAGGTGAAAACACGCTATTTTTAAAATACAACTGCATTGCAGAAAGAGCTTTGTGGGAAAATGAGGGAGGTAAAAACCTGTCAGATATCACAATTCTAACTTTTCATCCCTGTTTATGCATAAATGCTATCCTGATTTGGGTTTTACCTCAAGCAATTTTTGCTGCTTCATTGTTTTTACTTTACTTACAGTTTTTCTCATGCCTTTTTATTTTAAAGAAGGAATAAATACAAAATTCGCATCCTCAGTCTTCAGTTTACATTATCTGGAGTCAGAACTTTTATTAGTAAGGAATAACATTTTTCCCTAACTTCCACACTGTCAGGTCATTCTGGAACCTCAAAATCAAGTGAACTTTTCTTGAATATTAAACCTTGTCAGTGATTTAAAGGAGAAGCTGTTCCTCAATTCACTCTGTGACCATTGAATGTGTTTGCAGAACAAGTGATTGAGTCCATTATTCCCTTGATATAAAGTGGGACCTGAATTCACCTCACAACCTTTCAAACTCAAGGGCTAAGAAGAGTCAACAGATAGAGGTGCATAGAGGTTCATCTGTCAGTCTGGCTAGCTGTTCTTTTTATACATAACTTTTCACATTATGCTACAGTGGTGAAAAGTACTGTCAGGGCTGATGCAAGCAAAGAGCCAATTATGAGAATCCTAGAACAGATAAGAGTAACTATTCCCAGTCTGACCCAGCAGTTGTCTATCCAAGTAGTCTGTCTTCATCAGTCATCAAAAACAGATGACAAGGAGAAAGAACCTAAACTTAAGATAAATACATAGTACAGCTTCTCCTCGGAACAGAAACAGCTGAAGACTGAATGTGAGTTGGGGACTTCCTAATTAGTTAAGCTTTAACAAGGAATAGAGAATACTGAAAATTTACCCTGCTTTGGTTACAGGATTTAGCGATATCTGTTGAAGTGATCCTTTACATCACAACCAGTTTAGTCTGCCAGACAACTATGCTATATTTTATAAAAATTAGAACTGATGTAAAAGCCATCATCAATAAACAAAAAAACTTTCCTTATTCCTGAGACTTTTTAAAAATTATTAATGTAATATGGATAAAGCTAAAGACCTAAGCTAAAATTTTGATGAAACATGTTTGCACATAGGAGCCTACATGGGCAGTCTCTTTCATATTATTACAGATAATTATGAGTTTTCTCCCTGTAAGCTTTCTACATAGTAAAGGCCTCTTTCTCATTCATCTTCTTTCTTTTGAAGGTCTTTGTCTCAGTTTTGCTTTGACGTTTCTTTCTTTCTTTCTCATATATTGTGGTTATCTAGAAACGGAATAAAAATAAATACTGCAGGGTGTTCACAAATACAAAGCAAATCTGAGTGACTTGCTCCAAGTTGGCAAATACAATCTGAGTGCCAGTCAAGGAAATTTTCAAATGTTTTCACAGTGCAAGTCAAATTCCTAAGATTGTTCTGATAGCACTGCCAGTTGTTTTTATTTTTTATTATAAGTCTGAGTGTAACTGCCACTTTGTGGTACCTTCTGCTAAATGACTGCAGGTTACTAGAAGGCTTTCATTTTTGTCTTTATGTATGGTTTTTGTTCTAGAAAGCTGTGCTTCTAATAATCTTAACCTGCTCATGCAGATTGTTTGACTCATCTGAAAGATGGAATCAGTTCTTTAGACTTAAATGGTCCTGTGCCAGTTCCTCACCAAGCCAGTCTGTCCTCAGTATAGCATTTAAGGAGAAGGAAAATGGGAAGAGATCTCAGAGTTATTGTGGTCAGATTTTTTTCCAGACTTCTAGTGTAACTTCCCTGTTGTTTCTAATCAGTGCACTGTCACTGAATTTGTCTATTCTAATTGACTTAACATGATGCAAGCACACTTCCCTGGTTTTATTCATTTACCTCTCTTGACTTCCCCTCACCATCGTGTACATGATCACTGAAGAGATTGTTTTAGACTGCTGCTTTGTTCGAGCTGGGCAGGTTTCTAAAAATTAAATCTGGTTAGGGAAAGTCTCTATTTCAGTATATCCCCTTCTTCTTCTTAACATACATTTAAATTTGTAAAATGTAGTCTGTATTGACTTTTTTCTACAAGCTGTATACATTTATGTACCATTTTTAGACTTTGTATCAACTTATCTTATGCTGCCACTAGGATAAAAAAGAAGTATTTTACTCAGTTTTCATTTAGACATAATTAATTTTAAAATGTGATTTAACCAGTGTATGCAATAGATTTAGACATCTGGAACTATATTTATATACATACAATATAATTACTAATCCTACATCACACTTTATAATCCTCCCCTAGGCTTATAAATCCTATGTTCTATATATAATTCCTATGATTAATTTACAAATCATCGCAATAAATCCTAAATTAAATTAGTAGATTTGTAAATCCTTTCTTTGCATTTGAAGTACAGAATGTGCAGATGACTTGTGAGATCTTCAAAGCCTGACAGTTACAAGTAAATCTATTCTTATTCCTCTTCCTCCTCTGCCTTCCCAATTTCCCCTGTAAATCCTGATCATTTCCTTCTTCCATGAAATTAAATTTTATTTAAATGAGACAGAAATACTGTAAACCCTCATATGCAACAACCACATCACTGTAATCACATCAGCTTGAGGACTTCCCAGTCTGAACTGTACCGGAGAAAGCACATTGAGTCAGAGACACAAGAAAGCACATAAGGATGTGTAAGGAAGTCATGCTGGAAGTTCAGTTGAAAGCATTTTCTTCTGAAAAAGAGCAACTGCAGCATGCTCCATCATGATGTTTGATTATTCTGTGACATTCCAGGTTTCTTTTAAATGGCGCCCCAGGGTGTCATTCCTCAAAAACTTAACAGGTTCTGTACCAGCAATTCTGGCTTTACAGATGGTTAAAACTCATGTCATTTATAAACTCAAGAGTGTCTTACTTCTGCTTCAAGTTACAAAGTAGCTGAGAAACAGGGAGACAGTCTCTGTTCATGTCTCTGAAAGCCTCAAATGTGTTATTCAAATTACTTTCATGTGTTCCACAGGTTCACATACTTCTATAAAATTGCCTGCACACTTACACAATCCCCTAGTATGCACCTAACAGACCTGCATATATCCAAATTGACAGAAAGAAACAACTTTATTTGAAAGTCCTATCTTTCTAAGTATGTATTAATTGGCAAAGATTCCTTTGTTATTTTGTCAGCATTGTTTCAGTCAAGGTTTTGTTTGAGTCTTTCAACTTTTCCTGCAGGGAGAGGGGAACATTAAAGAATTCAATAGCTATATTAAGTTCTCCCTCCAGCCAATACTGCTGTGATTGCCGGACAATTTCTCCCCAGAAGAAGGATTGTCCATTACCTTTTTCTCTACAAATGCATAGTATTATTAAGCACTTTAAAAGTGCCATTCAACCCTTATTCCACTCCAAATTCAACTGATTCCCATCCCACATGAAAATTTGACTTTCACTTTCTGTGGCCAGCTCCTTGTGGTACCACTGCCTTACTGCAGGGAGCAGCATGAAATGCTACTTTTTCTTCTTCCAAGCCCACATACTCTTCTAGCCTGCCCTGCACAGGTCCTTGTGTATCCCTCCACAGGCTTTTCTTTCCTTTATCCCTTATTTCCAAGAAGTGATTGAGGGAGCTCAAGGAGGCAGGGTAGTGGCTAGCAGGCTGGATAAAAAAGATCTTAGTGTGTTAAAGGCTTTCCTAGCAGAAATGAGAGACTTTCATAAAAGTGAAAGTCCGGGTTTTCAACTATTTTTGAGGGAGGAGTCATTTTTAATTCAGAAATCCCTATGTTTGTGCTTATGTGTGAATTCACATGTAGGAGCTGTGGCAGGGAAGTTTGTAGTGTGCCTTCACTTGAAGAACCTCCCCAATTTGACGTCCATTTCTTATTCAAGACAAGTAATTTTTAAAATATTTGTCAGGAGTCATTTGACTAAATGCTGTTCTAGAAAATTCAGCTGGCTACATAAGTCTAAATATCAATTTTGAAAATTTGGCATACAAAATATTTCACTCCTACTTCAACTAACAGGTATCCTTGTCTATATAGTCTCCTGGGTATCTGCATAATTCCTAAATTCTGAATAATGAGCATTAAAAACTTTAATTTTCATACCAAGAAATCAGTTAAAGCAAATGAAGATCTCTAAATTGGTAGTGAAAAGACTATTTAGAACTTGGGGAAAAGGAACAGTCAATGTTGTTCCACTTCTCCCTCCCCTTCTGCACTTAGACTTAGTCAATTCTATTTCAGCAACAAAATGCTGGTGTACCAGAGGCAGATCATGGAGTTTTAATCAGACAGGCAACATCCTCAGTCATTCTGGTATTTGGCAATTTGAAATAACTCTGTTGCTAGCTATACTTTCAGAGGTAAAAATGTGTCTATTTCTTTACATATATGTAAACACATGTTACAAGTATAAATGTAATATTATATATATATATATGTGTCAGTATATATACATGGGTATGTATATATGTGTGTATGCATGTATATGTGTACATAACACATATATACTATACTAGCATTATAGATTATGTTATGCTTTCCTAACACTAATACATGAACCAACATGAATATGTATATATATATATATACTCATGAATATATATACATGTTATCACACACTGAAACTTAATTCTCCCCTAGTGTTAGAGGAAAACTGTTCTCTATTCACTGGTAATACAGGCTAGTGTTAACAACTCATCAGGGAGATAGTATTTTCTCTGGATCTTTGTTTCATGAATGCAAACAAGGAGAGGAATAGCTAGACAATATGTGCTACCCAAATTGTACTGCTCTGTATTCTCCCTTGCCTTTTCCAATCAGTTTCTAATATCCTATATGACTTCTTAATATACAGCTACATATTTACATCTTCTCTCACATCTTCTTTCCTTCTTGCTAAGCCCTCTTTAAAGACACTTGTGATGGTGGGTTGCTTTCTGAGTAAGTCTGTCTGTTTGCAATCTATAAGTTGGGATGGAATGAGGCTTTGGCAGCTAACCAGATTCTCTACAAAGGGGGTGGCAAAACCATATCCAAAAAAGTAAATAACAAATCAGAGCTTCAAGTATAAGATTAAATTCATTTAAATTTTTAGAATAACGGAAGAAGCAGGTAAAAGAAAAGCCAAGAAGTAAGTTTAAAAGCTTGCCTGGAATTTCAGTGAATAAACCTGTATTCGCCATGGGGAATTTTTTCAGACCAAAAGAAGGCTAATAGGTTAAAAAAAAAAAGAGATTGCTTTGTTTCTTTTTACAAGAAACAGAGAGGAAATAATTCTATACTCCAACTCGAGGCATTGTGAATGTTACTTGCCAGAGATGTAGGGATGTTGTCTCTCTGTACTTCTGTGAGGCCCTGCATATGGTTCCCAGCACATTGTTCCCTCTGCCTTATTGCCCCTGTGCAATGGAGGCCCAGGGCAGCATGGAGGAGCTATATGTGGGGCTGCAGTGGGATGAGTGGGAACATGGTGGGGTGAGTGGGAGCAGCCAGAGCAGCCTTCCAGAGGCCCAGGGTGGGAGGATGGTGGCAAGGGTGTGCGGGTGTGCTCAGGGCTACTTTGGGTGCGGGGCCATGCAGGACTCACACACATGGCCCCTCCTCTGTCCCAGCTTCCATGCCAAAGGGCTGCTTCCCCTGGGCAAGGGGCCAGGGAAGTCACCCTCCGTAAGTGCCTGCACCTCTGGAAGTAATTCAGGCCTGGGTCCCCTTTGGGTGCCCTTGGTGCTCTTTGGGTGCCCTTGGTGAATCTCGTTGTTGCCATTTCCTGGTGCCATCCTGCACTCCCTCCTTGTTCCATGCAGACACAGAGAAGTTATGGAATAAAATCTTTTAACTGATAACCAGAAGAAAATAGTCAACAATATCCACATCTTCACTACATCTGTATCTACATCTCACTACATCTAATATGTACACCTTCACTACATAAACACCCTCCCTCCCTCAAACTGGGATAGATCCCCAAACAATCTATGCATCAAATTGCAATACATCCCCAAAAGATCTATGCCTCAAACTGGGATAAATCCCCAAACGATCTATCTCTCAACAGGCCTACTGCCTTCTTGCTGCCCCAGCACTGACTGCAGGAGCCTTGGATTTGCTGTTGGTTGTTGGCCCAGAGTCCCTCTTCCTCTTCTTGCCTTGCCTTTCCAGCCCCATGGCTTGTGGTGCCACGTTGCTCTGTGGTGGTGACAGGCCTGCCCCTGCATCATGCTGTGGGTCCCAAACTTTCATGGTGATTGCGTTGCAGTGCCCCGCACTTGGGAGTGCTTTGGATGTGCTGGGAACACTGCAGTCAGCTGGGGACCTCTTCTTGTGCAGCCTGAACGAGGTGGTCTTGTGATGGGGCTGATGCCACTGGTGTCACCATAGGGCATGGGCATGGGGACGGTGCTGTGATGATCCTGGTTGGTCCCCATGACCTCCAAAGAGCAATGGAAGTGCCCCGGAGTCCCTTTCAGCTGGACCTTCTGATGCAACACAGTGTCCTTTGCTCCAGTCACCACCGGGCCCCTGATGGATTGGACGTGGAGTGCACCTGAGTGGCTGGCAGTGATTTGAGTGGGTAGGGAGTTGTCAGCCTTCAGAAAGGTGTTTTCATCCATGGAGACATCACTGGTCAGTGAGATGTCACAGCCTTGGGTGATGTTCTCATCCATGTGGATGTCGGTGACCAAATAGATGTCACAGCCTTGGGTGGTGTCCAAATCCATGGGCGTGCTGGTATCTGGAGGGCTGCCACTGCCCAGGGGTGTCCCTGGTGGGGCTGTGGCCAGGAGCTTCCCACAGCCACAAAGCCACTGCCCCCAGGGCATGTGTGTGATGGGGTAACCACTGCCCCTAGGGCAGTGTGTGATGGTGGAGCATTGCTATGGCTGCTTGCCAGTGAGGCAGGTGGAGGCAGATGAGCCTGTGTCCCTGTGAAGCAGAAGACATGGCAGTTGGAGCAGTCAGTGCCATGACCCATTTGCAGCCCTGCACAGGTGAAGGGTAACTGGGGATTCTCAGGGCTGGAAGAGTCTCATGGGGCACCCACTGAGCCATCCCTAAGCAGAGACATCCCCCTGCTCTGTGCCAGGGGAATGGGAGCTTGTGCAAGGCACCAACTGCAGAGTGTTTTAGGAGCCAGGGCATGCAGAAAATGAGGTTGTGGGGTTAGAGCAGTGAGGGAGTGAAAAAAGGAGTTAAGGCAAGAAGGAAAAAGACCCCTTAGAATGTCAGCACTGTTATTTAGATAGATTGAAGAACTGGACCAGGTCCCTTTAGTTTCCTCAGCATTGAGTAGCACTGAGCTAAGTGTCAGAGCCCTGGAGTCATCCTCCCTCTTATGGGTTTAACTGCTGGAGCTCAGGGCCAGCTCAAAGGTAATGCAGCTGAGGGCTGTCTCCTTCCCCATCATCACCTTGGGGAGAGCATTTCTAGCCCCATCTAACTTCCTGCACGCTCCTGATCTGTTCCCCAGAGAGGTGCCTGATATGTGGGGCTGGATCTGCCTGTTGTGTCCTTGCACTTCCCTGACTGCACCCACGTAACACCCCAACATGGTCTTGTTCTGGTGTAGCCTCATTTCATGACTCCTACTTGGAAAAATCTATTGCACAATTTAAAGGGGAGAGAGGTTAAAGTTCAAAGTAAACAAAGGCTATGTCTTAATACATATCACTGGTGTACGTGAAGGAATTTCTGCCTTTTGTACCCATCATTTGAAACAGTTCCCTCAATAGGGTGTGTATTTGGGTGTGATGAGATGCTATTATTTCGGTCTGTGTCTGGCCTTGCTGCCTGCCAAGTTACAGAAAGCAAAAACTTTGGCCTTGAAGGAAAAACATCTTGTATACACTAAAACTGTTTTGCAGCCTAGCAGACCTCTATCTGGGCATGTGCTGGCCACATATGCCCAGACAGATGTCACAGACCAAGGGTATAAGGACAGACAGTTCCTGCTTGAAAGGTGTGTGTTCTGGCACTGAGGGCAACACTGCCTCCTATGGGGATGCCCACTAAGTGTATTGAGCCTACTAAAGCCCAAGGATGCAGCAGCACCTTGGGGTCGATAGGTACAGTAACTGTAAGTAACTTAGGAGTGAGTGGGAGTTGTCTTGGGGTTTTGTTTCTTTCCTTTTCTCAATTTTATCTTTTGTGTGATATTTTCTCTGCAATAAATGCTGTTTGCTTGAATTTTAAATGGTGTCTGGTTTCAGCTTGGAATCCTTCTGAACCCTCCCTGGAACTTAGTGTTAGACACGAGCTTCCCCAAAATGAGTCAACTGCTTAGTATCTATATACAGGCAAAATTCAGATATTCATGTAAAAGATTCACTTGCAATTGCTATTCTGCTTTCCTGGGATGATTGATCAGAAATGTGCTGGGCAAACTGAGACTGAGATTTCTGCACCTGGAGAGTGACTTAACACAACCAGAGACAAAGCACTGAAGTCTTCTCTGCTACTTGGAATGAGGCCATGGTGTTCCTGAGCCATTTGGTTTCACCCACACTCTCTTTAGCAGTCTCTTTCTGAATACTTGTCTAAAGAAAGGGAAAGTGCACTGGGAACCATATGGAGTCTACACTTTCCCAGGCATTTTCAGCTCAGTTCGACCCTTTATCTGCTTAGTCATTTTGTATCTCATTAATCTCAATGTATTCCCAAATTAGATTCCACCCTGCTCATTCTAGAGCAGTCTAACCAATATTATGTTGACTACTCTGCATATCCTCCGTAAATACTTTGGCATTTTGTATTCTCCACTTAGATTGCTGTCTTGTTTTCTGTATGTACTACTGTCAGTGGAGCAAAAGAAAGGTGTTTAAAGTGGTGAACTGAGATGGCAGTCCCCTATTGCTTTCCTCAGAAACCAAATATTCTACTTGTCACATTGAGCAGCAGGGGAGACTGGGCATATTTTCAGATAGAAAACCTTTGACAGTAAAGCAAAGGTGTCACACTGTATTTTTAGCAATTTACATACACTGAAGTGAAAGCTGTCATTTCATCATGCCATAAAACACTAACACGGTCTTTATGAATCCTTTTGTCACAGGCAAGAGTTTGCATTACTTCAGAATATTATTAATGCATTTGAATATAAACTGCCTGGTAATAAATCACAGCCCTTAAAAGTCTCGTAAGTATTTGCAATTATCTTTCAACCAAGCAGATCTTCAGACTACTTTACACTACTTCTTAGCTTACAAAATTGAGTGTCACATAAAAAAAATAGCAGTTTAACATTTCATTCAACTGTGAATCCATGGGACACAATTGTAGTGTGTATTTATGTTCTCATATAAAAATAAAATGAAGAATCCATTCAGTGCTTTTATGCCCCAGTCACAAATGAATAAAAGAGAAATAGAAGTAACTACAGAGTAGAACACTAAATTCACCTCATTTTCTCAAGGAAGGCAAATAGTTTCCTGAAAAATGAAAATATGTATATATATATAAACAAGAATGAACAGTCTCACAACCACAGTTATGCTGGACATAATGTACACATGTATTTTGGATACCCAAATTATTTTTAGATTCCAATAACCATAGAGTCTTGCTCTGTGCTAATGTTTTCAGCTGATGATGCTCTTTGCGTACTCATGCAAGTCCTGTTGGACTGCCATTGTCTAATTCCTGCTATTAAAAGAAAACAAACCAGAAAGCTGGTTGATTTTTCACAAAAAACCCAACTCAAAACAAAACAAACAAACAAAAAAAGCAACTCAAACCCACAAACCACAAAAAGCAAAAAACCACAGATTCATTCCTCTTCCTTCTTTTGCTGGTGAAGATGTGGGCGAAACAGAAATCTGTACACTGAACTGGGCTGTTATGTGCCACTATATCAATAAATGTGATGTATGGAAAAATACTTTATCCTTCCACTCCATTTGTAGTAAAACACTTCTAAGAAATAATGAATGTGATTCTAAATTAAGCCTATTAACAAATTTCTAATGAGCTTTCAAAGATCCTTATCAGCTAACATGTTCATTTAATTCGTTATATTTTACCAATGGATTCCTCAGAAAAGCTGTGTTTATTCTTCTAGTTTATCTCATTAGAACTCTTAAAAGAAGGAAAAACACACCTAGCAAACAAAGAGAGAACTTATGAAAAGTTTAGAGTTCTTCTGACAGCAAAAATACTAGACAGCTACTGTAGTTGAGTCTTGTTAACTTACAGACCTAGATCTCAAACTAAGCTTTTTCTTTTTACAGCCAGCACTATCAGAGAAATAAACCTAAAAATGTCTTAATCATGTCAGATACAGTTGCTTGGTTTGAATTTGGTTTTGGTTCTATTTGAACATGAATTACTCCAGGGAAAACATTGATTCCAGAGTAAGGTAGAAAGGTTCAATTAGTTAGTTGCATTGCTGGTGCTGATGAAGGGACAACCAGATACCATAGTTTCTATTTTCTTTAAATTGTTGCCTAACCTTGATAGAATTCTGTGTATTAGAGTTCAAACTGGGACTAAATTTTGATGCCCAAGTGCATTCAATTTGAATCTCAGTTTGAAGCTCAGGGTTTCTTTTTTTCCTCCTTGGATTTTCTGTGAGTACAGGAGAAAAGGTAGCTGTCATGAAGAGAGGGAAGGAGGGGCCTTTCAATTTATTTTGAAAGTTTGAGTATGTAGTATTTCAGGAACCTAGCAGGACATTTCCAGCATTATCTTGAATAATACCTTATTATGGCTAAAACAATTGTCACTTTTAAAATTAATCCTATTAAAGTCTTTGAAGGTTATGAATACTCTTAACCCCTGTTTTCATTGAAATTTGCACAATTAGTTATCCAGTAATTAGCCATAACTTTGTAATAAAACTTCCACGTTTATAAATTGGACAAAACTGAATGTTGGATACCACTGACATTCAGGTCATTTGGAGCTGTAGCCATGGGAAAAACCAAAAAAGAAAGTCACAGGATTGTCTGCACTGTCAACATAGCCACAGAATGATTTTTCAGCATAGTATGGATTGCTGAATCATGGAAAGAGTGAGTTTGGAAGGGACCTCTGGAGGTCACATAGTGCAACCCACTTGTTCAAGTAGGGCCGCTTAGACCTCATTGCCCAGGACAGCTCATTGTCTAGGCAGCTTTTTATTGTCTCCAAGGATGGAGATGTCACAACTTTTCTGGGCAGCCTGTGTCAGTGCTTGGTCACACAGTGAAAAATTTTTTCCTAATGTTCTTAGGGAACCTCTTGTGTTTCAGTTTCAGTGTTCATTGCCTCTGGTTCTGTCACTGAATAACACTGAAAAGAACTTGGGTCTGTCTTCTTTGTATCTTCCTTCAGGTATTTGTTAGCTACAAGGATGATATCCTCTGAAGACTTCTCTTCTCCAGGCTGAACAGTCACAGTTCTGTCAGCCTTTCCTCATAGGACAGATGCTGCAGTATCTTCATCATCTCTGTGGCCCTTCACTGATCTCTCTCCAGTGACTCCTTATCTCTCTGGTATGGGAAGTCCAGAACTGGCCATATTGTTGTCCAGGCATACTTCATAGAAATCATAGGAAAAAAAAATAATTTGGAAAGGATTATTCGAGCTTGCAATGCAGGATGAGCTTCAAAGCTAGATTAGGTTGCTCAGGACCTTGTCCAATCTCATTTTGAAAATCTCTAAGGATAAACCTTTGCTTCACCACTGCGTTTGTTTGTTAAGAAATTTTCCTTGTGTTTACCTGGAATTTCTTTGTTGCAGGCTATGAATATGGTCTCTTGTCCTTTCATTGTGCAGCTCTGAGATTATTTTGTATCCCTTTTTTGGATAACCCACCCCTAATGGATGGCTGCAGACACCTCACCCTGTCTTTTCTCATTGCTGTTAAATAAACCCAATTCCCTCTGTTTCTTTATGTCTATCTGATGCTAACTATTTAAATGATATTTCAGTGGACTCTTTTCAGTCTGTTACTTAAGATTTTATTTAGATCAGTCTGGCAATATGTTGGCTTGGGGTCGAGCCTGAATTTACTTTGATAAATTATATCAGTGCTTTCTTTTTGGGTTTTTCAGCAGCTTGAGAAATGTCAATCTCCAAGCAAAGAAAAATTGGGCAGATTGACAACTGGTCTGAACTTCAAATTTAAACCTTACAAGCAGTGAGAATTCAAGGTCACAAAGTCTGGCCTAGAATCCATATCTTAGCAGACCTATCAAACCACTGCAAACTTACTAAGATCAGCTGTGAGGACTGTCTGTTGACATTCTCGGTGTGAAGAAAACCCCCCCAAAACAGTATATAAGATCACTCCCAATACATCGTTAAAAAAACCCCCCCAAAAAAATAGTTGGACAGCAGGTCATTTATAGTCCAGCTAAGAAATACATATTCACTACGGTTATCTGCTAGACTTTTTTCAGCTAGAGTTCTCTAAATACCAGAGGATGCTATCGTAAGTGTAGATGATAACATCACCTACAGAAAAACAGCATAAACCTTTTCCTGATAAGAAACCATTTTCAGTGGGTTACAACATGACTGAACTCAAGGTTTTGGAATTAATTCTTATTTCCTGTGCTTCCATCTCCTTTCATTTTTATGTATTTGCTTTCATTAAATTGCTGAAATTTCTGCTGCTAAGGAAAACAGGAGAATTTACCATTCCACAGCACTCATTCCTGAGAAGAAAAGTTTCTTATCCTCAGCTGTTTGGTTAAGAAACTGAACTTTGGCCTTAGATCTAGTCGTTCTCCCTGAAACATTATCAAGTTGTATGACTCTTGCAAGACTTAGTTTCCTCACACTTAAAAGAACTTTTTTAGTGTTTGGCAGCTAAATCTTTCAACAAGGCATCTGCAATGGAAATGTGCTCTATGCCTTCCTAACTAATACTGGTGACAAGATGTTATTTAAACTTCCTGGCCTTTTCTGAAGAACCTTAATATGTGTTAAAGAAGACTCACTTTTTAGGACAAAGAGTCTGAACAAGTGATTCAGTCTTTTGATCTGTTTTGAGTTCTGTAAATACAGGATGAAATTTTCCTTCTGATAAAAAAAAAAAAAAAAAGTGGTATTTTCTGCAAGGTCTACTGAGACTTAAGTCTTTCTGTGGATATTTGCTTAGCCATCATAGATATCCTTTCTGAATGAAATGATTTGCCGTGTTTACCACATTTTGCATAGTTACAGACAGAAACTTCTATGGGCTAGTTATTTTCCTCAGATAAAGTAGATATTCTTTGTGTTCTTTTACCTTGAATGGAAAAAAAAAAAAAAAAAGAAAAAAAAAAGAAAGAAATCCTCAATAAGGAACACTGGAACTTCTATCTCAGTTTTAAAGAAAGATAAAACATATTCACCTCATGTTTGGGTGTAACCAGTGGACAGAAATGGTCTGCGAAAAGGTAGTCTTGAAGTCAGACTTTAGCTGCTCTATGATGATAACAAAATACTGCTTAAAGAGAAGAAGTAGGCATGTTTTTGTGATAAAGTCAAAAGGAAAATTCATTACCATACCCAACTAATACTGCTGGTTTTCATGTCTTACATGGCTTAGTCAAAGCTTCACTAGACTCTGACATTTTTCTCCTTAATGTAGACAAAACTAACCCCACAAAACAAATTAAAACAAAATTAGTCATAATTTTAAAATGTAAATTTAGGATTAATTTGTGATAAGGGAAATCCTCCAAATTAAAATTCCTAGACAGAAACAGATAGTTTGAGAAGCACATCTTTTTAGTACACCTGCTTTAACTTCCACAGCACATCATGTTTCTGTAAATTGAGCCAATAAAATCTGGGAGCTTGACAATGTTTTGCTACCTCATGATCTAAAAAACCTTTCCATTATTCCTTTACAGATAATGGCCTGAAAAAAAAAGGATATTATTCAGTTAAATAGAGATGGAATTATACAATTCTATGGTTTGACAGAAGAAATTAATAGTCTGACCATCTATTAGGATCCAAGTAAATATGGGATAACTGTTTTTGTTAACATTACTTGCAGCAGTAGTACCAGAAAAAATAATTTAAAATAACCTTAAATTATGAAAGCACAATCAGATGAAAATTAGATAATCTTTCTACTTTATACAGTGAAAGAAAACGTATTCCTTAGCCACAAAACAATTATGTTATTTGGATCTGGTTCTAGTTTGCCATATGGCATTGTGGATTTGTCTCCTGCTAAAGTGTGTAATGTCTTATGGGATTCTTGCAGCTGAATTCCTAGTAACTTTTAGATCTCTTAGGCATCCTCAGTAGAACAAAATATGTACTATTATAATTTTTAATTTGTAAACCCAGAACTGAAATAGCATTGAATAAGCATTTGACAGCAACATATTCTAGTTTTAGCTGAGATTTACATTCATTGCCTAAACAAAACTCCAATCCCCATATATAGAACAGAAAGCAAATGCTAGTTCAGAAATTACTGTTACAAGAAATAGTGGGGTTTTTTCTGTTGAATTGCAAGGTGATTTCTGTTATAAATAGTGGAATTTAGAAAGTTAACATTAGGAAGAGCTATCAAAATGAAATTTGTAAGAGGAGGTAGATGGCATTCTATAATACAGAAGCTCTATTTACTTGTGAATTATTTAAATGCAGAATATTTGAACTGGTACAGCTTACAGAAAACCTGAATAAATTCTTGTTTTACAATATTTCTGGTTCTGAGTGATCAATACGCCATGTGACAAATAGTATAAGATCATAGAATAGCAAAAGACTACTGTGTTAGAGTTATAAATACAGGAAATCAGGAATTCAGTCAGCAGAAGCCCAAAAAGGAGACAGCGAACTAAAGAATGCTCCTAAAAGTCTAGAAAATATTAGGAGCCTGCAAGACCAAATTCTTATGGTGAAACCATGCAAGCAAAAAGCGTTTTATAGTCTCATTGTCTAAATCTTCTTCCCCCTACAAGGAATACTTGAAATACTTAGCCTAGTTAGAGGGGCAGAAAAGGAAATAAGACTTAAAACTCAGAAAACTGATATTCCTGGCCTGAAGAAGTAGATAGTATTTGCAAATGACTGGTCTGGGACTGTAGCAGGTGTAACAAGCACTGGCTGGGGGCAGTGTCACGGTCCATTTGAACTTCTCAAATTTACAGGACAATATACTCTGTAAATTAAACCTTACTTTACGAGGAAAGAAATGCAAACACTCAGACTCCTTTGTACAGGCTAGTTTCACATGAACTCACTCATTCAGCACTTCAGTAATTCATGACTCACAAGTTCTGTGCCTTTTAACTCTCATGACAATGAACAAAACCCTTACCTTGCAAAGGGTGGGACTGCTCAGTCTTCCTCCTCCCTCGCAGTGCAGGTGGCCCCTGTGTCATGCAGGAAAGAATGAAAGCCTCAGCAGTCTGGCTGCTGTTGGATCTGCTTCAAAATCTTCTTAGGTATGCTGATGTATTTATAACCCCTGGCTTGGAAGGTTGGTCTATGTCATTTCCATAAATTAATGGATACTGAAGAAACGCTGGGTAATTAATATGCAAGGATGGAAGAGACAGCGACTGGAGGAGACAGCAAGCTGCAGGTGATAACAGCTGCATGACAACCTTTATGCCACCCTGTCTATCCTGTCCTGCCTACATGTTGCTCTCAAGCTGACCTAATGGTGAAGCTCCCAGCCTACATCAGGCTTCAGTGTGAACAGGGCATTAGGCCAAAACCTGCACAGACGAGTGAACAGTCAAAGGGAAAAGATTCAGATTTATATTTCCTTAGGGATATTAATAGACCACTCCTAAGCAAGATGGGCAGTTACATTTTATTTTCATTTTCATTGTAATGCTGCTGTCCTGAGTAAACTGCTTTTCTTGGGGAGAGCTCACTGATCATTAATTGAACTTATCAGTCTTCTTACAAGGGAAAAGTGCAAATACTGAACTGGATTCACATTTGTTGAGATGATTACAGTTTATTGCAAGAGAAAATTTAATCACTGGGTTCCTCCTTTTCTCTGCCTAAGGCTGACCCCAGCTAAACAGCAAAATACAGCTCTAGCTCAGAATCAGAAAGCTCATTGCCGTCTAATTTTTATCATATATCTATGATATTGCATCATAATGGTCTGGGCATGTCTGCCCTTTGATGAGAGTAGCACACGCAGTCCTCAGCCTTTCCAGCTGTCAGACTGCACAGAGCTATGCAGGGCATCCCTGCTCTGCACCTGCACCCCCACAGTTCTGTGTTTCACTGTGTGGAGCTCAGTTTGAAAACATGAGAGTAGTGGATTTTTTTGATTGTTTCTTCCTTTTTTTTTTCCTCAAGGAAGGCTTTGAATTTATGCACTTTGACCACAGTCTAAAATTTAGAAAGCATTTGACTAATTACAAAACCAATCAACCATCCCTGTCATGACAAAGATCCTGCAACTAGGTAATGTATCTATAGCTGAGCAGGCCCAACTCTGCAGACACAGAGTCTGAGATTAGAATAGACCTCATCCAGCAAACATCAATTGCTATGTTATCTTCTATGTTCTGCTATTGTGATGGTTTTCTACTGTGTTATAAACTATGTTATAGTTCCAATGATATCTGTCCTTTATTTTGAAGTCTGATGGAAATGATGCCTAAAAGTGTGATTTAATGTAATTTTAGAAGGTTTTAGAATCATATAGTCTATGCTCAGTTGCTCTGATC
>JAWWEV010000083.1:77091563-77119588 GCA_035583235.1 Hafferia zeledoni | reverse complement strand
ATTGGCAGGACTTTTGGGTGGGCATTAAAGAGAAAATGGGAATTCTGATTGGATGTTAGTGAGGGGTATTTAACCCCAAGACTTCCTGATCTCTGGGTCAAACCCCCTGGGTTTGATCGTGGAAGCTTCTTCTAATAAAACTCTATATCTTTCTCCATTAACTTGTCTGCAGTGTGTCTCTGTTCACAGGGGTACGTGATCTTCAGGCATCAGAAAGACATACAGATCTCAGCACTGCCTCTCTGCTGGTTGAACAACGAAGCATCAACTTCTAATATGTCCTTAACTGATGTTCCAGTTTTTTCATCCAAACATCAATGATCTTCTTTCTCTGAACAATTCCATTTTTTTCTATAACCAATTGTTCGGAACATGTGAAATTTTCATTTCTTGCATTACTTAATTTTAAAGTCGTTTAGTCATAGCCATGGTAATACTTTGAAGTATCGATTGTCAATAGTACTCTTCAGTAATCATGCTTGTTACTCTTTCAATTTTCAATTTTTTTTCCCAATATGTCTGTATTTCAAGTGTTCAGACCCTATGGACACTAGGGACTGGTAGTATATATATTTCCAAAAAACTGTCGCTTCTGTTACAGTAAATTTTAAGTACACACATCATACTGTGTTAATTTTTGTCATACTAACTGGCCCTATGAATCAATTTACCTATGTTAGGTCCAAATGAAATACAACTCTATCAACTGAAGCTGTTCTCACAAAATACCAGACATAAATAATTTATTACCGTTTTCCTCCTTCTAACCAAATGACTGTACTGGTGACATTTTCCCTCCTAAAGGGCCTCCTAAAATGCCACAAACACACATCCAAAAGTGATACCTGCATGTTGTTTAACAACCAATTTTCACATTTAGATGAACTTAGAATTTTGATAAGTTTTGGTAGGGATTTGAGGAAAAAAATAGGGAACATTGTGAAAAGAAGAGTGCTTTATATCAGAAATCCAAAAAGTTTCACACACAGTACTATAACAGCTAACACTGTCAGGAGCCCAGCAATTATTCCTGAATGGGATTATTTGATAAAAAAAGGGCAAAAAAGTCACAAAGCTTCACTTATGAAGAAAATAGCTTATGCTGCACTGCATGGAGTAGGGTGGGGGTGAAGGGGAAGGAAGGACAAAGGGTGCAGGAAGAATTAGTTACCATCTTGGCTGATTTTATTATAATAAAAAAGTTGTATAAAGCAGGTTTTTGTAGACAAACCTTAAAACCAACCCAGTCTATACAATCCATCCAACAGTATCACTACTAGTGGAAGGTTAGAAAATAACAAACACTAAAATTAAACCTTCACATTTTTAGCTTTATTAGTTCTGGGTAGCAAAGCAGGTTTTTTGTTTCTTGA
This sequence comes from Hafferia zeledoni, assembly GCA_035583235.1. Lineage (NCBI taxonomy): Eukaryota > Metazoa > Chordata > Aves > Passeriformes > Thamnophilidae > Hafferia > Hafferia zeledoni. Next base: position 77,118,215 of record JAWWEV010000083.1, on the reverse strand, counting down.
TGTGGTGAAGGAACCAGTGGACTCAGAAGTCTGAATTTGGAAACAAAAAGAAAAAATTTTCTTAAAAGACGAAATAAAATAGGACACAAGAAGAGGCTAAGAAGAATTTTGAGAAGAAACTGTAGAAAACTGCAAATTTAGAAGGATTACATAGACATGCAGTAGATGTGGCAGAAAAGTGTTACCATGTTGAGTGGCAGTGAAGGTCAGAGAAGAGGCTGGGCTTTGGGTGGCTTGATCTTGTTGCTTCCTGTTACATAGTTGAGTTTTTATTCCTTCAGGCTTGACATGTGAGCAATTCTAGGCCTCACATGTAACTCATGCACATGTTGATAAAAAAATTAGCTACATGCCCTTCTGCAGTAATCCTTTGTGGCACGGTTTGAGAAGGAAAAAGGAAGCCCTTTGGCTACTGCAGTGCCCAGTAGCAGGAGGCCTGACCATGGAGAGACAGCACAAGAGAGCAAAAGGGAACCGATGCTGGAAAACAAAAAGAGGATCAGAAAAGACACTGCTAAGAAGAAAAAGAGAATTGGCAAGTGAAGATATTAAGAAAAAGGTATGAAATATTTAAAATACTCTGTGAGAGTATGCAGTAGGTCGTGGCAGCCAAAAAATTAATGAGGGCACAGTTCACAGGTGTTACACACAAGATAGTTTATTAAATCACTCCATGAAGAAAGGAAAAAGGAAAAAATACGTAAAAGTAAAAGCTCACTCTAACTTCAAATTACACAATATATATTCTTAAATCCCACCCATAGCCAAGTTCTATAGGTTGTATCACAGTGTCTATAAACCTTATTACAGCTTTTAATTGGATGAAAGTTTCTGGACAGATGTTCTCTTTGCCGTGTGAATTTTATGTCCTCCACATTCTTTCTCATGGGTAGCTTGACCCAAAACCTTCTTATCTCATTTTGGTTTTGCTAGCTTGCTGGTTTTTCTCATAGAACTAATTAGGTGCTTGCTGGTAGGCCTTAGAATCTGCCTGCTTCTCCAAAATATTTTTCTCAACTCAAAAACCTTTTCTTTATCCCACAATACTCCTCTAACTAATAATCAGCTTCCAGGAAGTCAACAAGAGATGCTGATTGCTGGGAACAGTTAAGCCTCTTGTAAAATATTTGCATTTGTGAGTCAAAGGAGGTGTAATTTCCAAAGGAATTATTTTACTGACCCCTAGTATATATAGTACTCATCTAGAAAGAAAATCCAGACCATGAAAAAGTTTAAATTTCATGTGCAGGGTGCAGAACAGGATTTGCACATTGTCTTTGAGTTTCCTTTGCTTTGACATAAGCACAGAACTTGTGTCAGTTTATACCAAGCTTTTTGTTGTGCCAATTAAGTACATGTCTTATTTCACTGTTGAGTTTAGTTACTAGAGAATTTAAATAGGATAGCTGAAATAAAGATAAGCTCACTGCAACTAACTTGTCTTGCAGAAATAGCAGATCCATAATTTAGAAACTGCTCTATGTGGTGCATGTATTGGAAGCATTGCATTCCATTTATTTAGTATTTCACTTAGGTAGCCTTCTAAAATAAGCGTTTTGAACAGATTTTTTGAACTAAGTAGAGAGGTCATTCTTTTCCTTTAGGGGCTGAGAAATGTCAGTCTCAAAGCAAGTTAAAATCGGGCAAGCTGACAACTGATCTGAATTTAAAGCTTGAACCTTACAAGCAGTATGAAAGCTCAGCTCACACTGTCTGGCCTAGAACCCATATCTGTGCAGAGTTATCAAACCACTGCAGGTGCAGTAAGACCTGCAGTGAGGACAGTCCATTGAGATTCTGTGTGTGAAGAAAAATTCTCCTTCTGAAAGACAAAATAAGTACTTCTCAATTAAATAATTTTAAATTATGAAACTTTCAAATGTATGTAAGCACATATCTACATATATACAAACAGACAGATCTCACACAGATTTGATTTATAATGACCATTATATAAAGACTCAGAAGCTGTCAAATCTGGGAAGTTTAAGGAGAGAAACGACCATGTACTGACCCCAGTTCCCTGTCCCCACCTTTACTCTGTCCATATCCTTGCTGAAGGGGCTGAAGGTGTGCCACTAGCAGAAATGGAAGGAGAATATTTAAGAATGGAGAAGTGATTTTGAGGCTGGGAAGTGGGGAAAGAGGGGTGTTTGTTACCTTTTTGTTTCTCATCAATCAGATTAATAACTAAATATTTAGTAGGCAACAAATTAGGTTAATTTTTCCTGAGTTGAGTGTGTTTTGCCCACAATGGCATTTGGTAAGCAATTTTGTATTATTTAGGTTGACCTATGAGCTTTCTCATTTCTGTTCTACCTATTTTCTTTCCTTGTCCCACTGAGGGTGAACAAGCAGCTGGGTGGGTGTTTGTCTGTCATCTAGGCTAAATTCACCACACTTGTAAACCTCAGAAGGGATAGCTTTTATACTTGTAGAATAAATACTGAAACTCCCAGCAGCTTTCATGGCACCCAGCTTTCACACAAATAATTTATAAAAACCATTCTACCTAATTCTGTTAATTCTTTTTATTTAACATGTTCTCAGTTTCAGATGGTTTAAGGAGAGATTTCATTATGTGCATTTGACAAAAAGAGTGAGAGTTCTAGGTAGACTCTGCGGCAGCAATGAGTAAGTTATACTTCCCATCTGATATTTTTAAATGTTTAACAATATGCTTTTTCTCATTGTGGTCACTGAATTATGGGACACTTATTATGATATAGTGTTTTATGCCTTTGCGTCTAGACTAATCTATCTTATTTTAAGGGACACCGTGAAGGACAATGCTTTGACAAGAACACCTGTGCCAGTGATTTTTCTCAATTAAAATTGAAGGCAGATCTCTGTGTGGCAGGTTACCTGGGCCCCTGCCCAAATAGCAGAGGACCATGCTCACGGCTGGCTGCTGGCCCTATTGCCTGAGAGACACATTTCCTTGGATCCGTTGAGCTTCTCCTGGCTGCTGGGCTGTTGGCAGTGTGGTGTGCCAAAGGCCAGGCAGAGCATGCAGGCTGCTGCTGTGGTGCGCTGCCACTGCTCCCCTGGCACACTGGTGTCTGCAGCGCAGCCTGAAGGAACAGCTGCATCAGAAGCCTGTGTGACAACATAAAAGACTTGACCAGTCAACACATGTGGGACCTGACTCTTCCTCCCTTGGTAGTGAGCGTAGCTGAGACCTCGCAGAGCAGGAGGTTTTAGCTCATTAGCTCTCCAGTTCTGTAGCGACAAAAAGCTTCTGCCTGCAATAATCCTAACAGGCTCCATACTTTATTACAGGAAGAGTTAACTCTTGTGTTTTACTGCATGGTGTAAAGTGTTCAGATAGCACAATAAATGAAAAATATTTTTTGTTTCGATATTCTTACACGTCAGTTTTAAGAAGCAGTGGCACTCAGGAATTAAGAACTCTAGGTAGCTCTCAGTTATAAAGAATTCAGCTTTTCAAGCAGAAAAAGAAGGAAAGATGTATTCCATACCTGATTTTCACTTTGTTTTGCAAAATGCTTAATCGATGCAGGAAATCTCAGTCATTGCAGTAACAGGGAGATACAGCTTATACACTGGACATTATTCTGTACTGTGTTATATCTTTCTTGACTCTATAAAACAGATTTCAAAAGAAAAAAAATCTGATTTTTCCATATACCTGTCTTTTGCATTTTCTGGGACAAACTGTTGCCTCCACACTGCACAACAAACTGAGTCAAGCGAAGCAAAGAGCAAAGTTTGCTTTGCCCTGCTTTCTGTTTTCAGAGGCTTGTGCAGAATTACAGACCAATGCTAATGCCATTCAGAATGGTTCATCTCTCCAAATGTGACACATCCTCCTTTTTTAACAGCAAAGCATTGCGCCATGGCAACTTTCCTATAATTGGTGCTTTATGAAATAGAAGTACAAAGGAGACAGTTCACAACTCAGTCCTAACTGAGTAACTTTCAAGGCAGTGGCCACACAGGCTAACCAACCACTGAAGGTGTGTTGTCTGGGGGGTTTTCACTGTTAGCAGACCAAACAGGCCTTGTTGAATTTACCTTCTGGGTTTAGAGTGTATTTTCATGTACTAAATGCACACATTGCAAAGGTATTCCGTGCCTGAGTGGAGGTATATTTTTTTCCCTTTTTTTTTGTCAGGAGTGGATCTGAAGCTCACTTTCCACATGAGATGAAATTAAAGACTGACTTGAAGCATCTATGTAACTAAAAAGCAAACAACATTCTCCCTTTGAAATTTTCCTTCAAAGAGTAATAAAGTTGTTGATTGGCTTTATGCTATCAAAAAGTATATACTAAACATGGAAGCACAAGGGATTCTGACACCTATAAAAGTGTATAATGCTAATGAAATATATGACTAAGGCATAAGCAAATATAAATTTTAATAGTCAAAATTTATTATAGATATTGCCATAAAAATACACATTTTTGTTTTTCAGACCAGAGATAGCTAAAGAAGTCAGAAGTTAGAGCAAAGAGGATAATTCAGAAATTAATAATATGAGGAGTAAATTTTAGTATGGGACAATAAAAACCTAAAGTATTAGTACAGTTAAAATGTAGATGTATACTAATATAGAAATGAAATAGATGGAAAGCAATAATGCATTTACAGCAGCTGGAAAACTGAAGAACATCCTCTCATCTTTAAGAAAGGGAAAAAAAAGTGAGACTGAGGATTTTCAAGGTGGCAGAATGATTGATTTCACTCTAAATGAAGTCAGTTGAAGTTGCTCTGTTTAACTACAGCATCAGATTGCCTTTTATACAATTGTTTTTAGCTGGAACCTCATACTTTCAAATTTTCTGTCCAATAAAAATAACAAGAAAATACAAAATATATGATAAAGACAGATTTAAAACAAAGCAAGGAGAAAAAAAGAGAAAATTTAAAAATAATGGAGAAATTATCAACTCACTGAGTAAATAAAGGAAGACAGAAAATCAGCAAAAACTAATTAAATATCCCTACAGTTAAGCTGTAGCCAATTTAAGAAAAAACACAAAGGATTAAAACAGATTTAATAATTTAAATATAAAAAGAAAACATCAAGACTATTAAATGTCAAATCTTGCTTCTTCCACATCTTGACTTCACTAGCACTTACTGAAAGTAGTTTATGTCTTATGCTTTATAGAGAAGAAATAAAGAACTGTAAAATCATGTGATAAAAATCACAATCTGATGGATGTATTATGTGCTGAGAGAATGTGATGACTTATGCTTGTACCTGTCATTATCTTGATGTATTGCATCTTTAGTAGTGAGAAAAATGTTCTTTACTATGAAATCAAATATATTTCTAGAAAAATAACGAAGTCTGACAGGCATAAATTGAAAATAGAGTCTAACTTGCACATATTATGTAAAACATGAAGTAGTAACTAAGCTGTGCTAAAATAAAAATGTTTTCAACAACTGTGATTTTTAGATCTTTAAGGGGCATGCTCAGAATGGAGTTCAGTCTTCAGCTTTTTTTATCCTACAGCAGTAGAATAAGTTTCTGATTGCAAACTCATCTTCACTCTATCCACAAAATCTAATATTGTCTTCACATGCATCTATATAAAATATTAAGGTTTAAAAAATTTAATTATATTTCAAAGATCAAAGTACACATTGCACTTCCAAGCACCACCTCTCATTTTCATCAAGTTCATTTTTGTAGGAGTTCATTACCAAATTAAACTGTACCTGTCACAGTAAATCTTGAGGAGTTCAAAGCTATATTGCTCCATAATTATTGTGATTAGACCTCTAACTGCAGCCTGATTTCAACATTTAGGAATTGATGTCTAAAAGTTAAGTCTTCTTCTTGTCTTGTATTTAACAGATATTGAACTCTGACAATTAATAAACCCAAGAGTTCACTGAATTGAACAAAAAAATTTTACTGGTCTATGTATTATTAAAGATAGACTGATTTTCTTAAGTATCTGGAAGTGGCTATAAGCACACTGAAGATAAGACACCCCATTGTAACTCAGAACATATATCTAGACACTTCATGCTTTATACAACTCTGCACAAAGGCCTTATGTCACCACTGAAATGAAAATTTATTTCCAGATTAGGTCTTTTCTCCAAAATTATAATTGTATATATTCAATGCTTTTTTATTTAGACATCACTAATTTCCTACTGGGTGGAGTAAATATTAACATACCCTGTGGTAAAGTAAATATAATATTGGTTTACAGGGTCATATCTCAAAACATAAATGACGAACAGAGAGAGTAATTAGTCATGTAAGGGTGGACTGAGATGTTTTAATGAAGTTTTAGAGGTAATGTCTACAATAATCCTATCATTTATACTGAAGGAGTTTCTACATTACTTGTGGCTGATTGTCAGTCTGCAAGCAAAGCACATCACTAAGCCACCTACAGAACAGCTTCTGACAACTCTAGGACTTTTTCCCTCCACTATTATTGCTAGGAATACCAGCCAAAACTGAGTGAGAGAAGCAAAAAAAGTTGATCAAGTTAATCAAGATAAATCAAATTATGTTAATAATAAAGTAATAAATTATAATTTAAGACTTACCTAAGGCTAAACTACAACGTTTTGATAGTATAATATGTTAACTTCTATTTGATTTGAGAAGAACATAGGTTGAAATGAAAGTGGCATGTTTGTCTCCATGTCAACCCTTGCCACAATCCATGAAAATTTTGTATTTCTGGTGGTTGCTCATTATTATACTGCTGGAAAAAGAAATTAATATTTCTTACTTGATTGTTTTACAGGCAGAAATTAAACTCCATTAAGAATATTTAACAAAAACCCCAAACCAACTAACCAACCAAACAAAAAAAAACAACAACCCCAAAACCACCAAAAACCCAGATTCAAGTTATTTGAAGCTTGTCACTCTGTCTTTATCTGCTAATAAACCAAAGTTAACGTTCAGATGTGTCTGTAATGAATGACTGAAAAGGGAAATAAACTATTTATTTCCAACTATTTTTAAATGCAAAATAGGTAAATAAATTCCAGATAAGTCAACATTGATGCAATGATCCCTAGAAAGAACTGGACAGTGAGAGCTTCTCTTTCACCAAACTCTAAATGTATTTTCAAAGATTCTGGAGATTGTGCCTTTGTTTGCCTGATCACAAAGGCATCTTGAAGCACATCCTCTACCAGAGTGTTATCTCATACTCTGAGATTGAAATGTCTTTGAAATAGTTCCCAACTTCCTGAAGCCAGTTTTATATAATAACCCAAACCAGACAAATCCAATCGTAGTTTCTAAATGCTGCATATTGTACAGTTCATGAGAAAAAGATGCTATTAGCAAGTGAAAATATGACTGTTTTTTGAAAATCCAATGATTTTTCATATTCTAGTGTTTAAATCCCATCCAACACATGTTTGCATGTTGAAGTTTATGCTGCAATACATTAAATAGCACAAACTTTGTAAATATTTTTTAAAAGCAGGTTGAAAGAGTAAGGGGAAAAAAAAGTCATCAACAGCAAAGGTTTCCATTACTGGCTGCAATATTAAGACTGAAATATCCAAATCTTCCTTCCAGTTCAGTTATACCCTCTGGCTGAAGGTGCTGGCCTTTCAGGAAAACACAAATCTAGTTTAAAGTTTTCAGTTCAGCAACAGCAACAAAAGGGTATAAAAATTGTCTGCACAACACTATGTACTTACCAGTTAAAATCACTGGAAAATAACAAGGAGTGATCTGTGTATTACTTGTTATAATTATTTACTCTTTTTGAAGCTTAAATATAGCTTCTTGCTGCTAGAAACTATCATTAGATCTGATCCTTTATAGAGAAATATTTCAATCCCAGCAAGAGAACTGCTTAGATAGATACAATGTTTTAGGAGACTAAGAATAATCAAAAAGGAAAGCAATTATTGTCTTGGCAACTGATTCTTCTTTTAAAAAGAAAAATTGGAAAGATCTAGCAGCAACAAAAATTGACTTGAAGGGCTACTTGTTTGAAATAGATGCCTGATAGTGTGATACTTTGTGTAGAAAAAGAAATATCTATCTATTCAGAGGAAATAACATGCTGAGTATCTTGGAAATGAACAAAGACAACCTTAAATAAAGGGAAATTAAAAGAATCTAGTTTTCTCATATTAAAAGGCCAGCAGAATCCATACTACTGTTGATTTGGGGATAGTATTATCAGGGAACAACTTCAAGAAACTATTAAGAACTGCTTTGCATGAGGATATTTTCTGGCCTTGAAAAAAAGCTTAAGACATCTTTGAATCTGGATGATCAGTTTTACAGTCTGAATGTGTCTGCAGTATGAGTATGAAAATCCTAAGAATTAATTTTAAAACAAGTTATTTAATTATTTGGCTGTAGCACAGCATGGAGTTTTCACACAGGCTGAGAAAAAAGAAAAATCTGAAAGAATTCTGAACACACTTGTCTCAAAGGGACCTCAGGAGGTCCATTCAGTCTGTTCTATAAGAAGGAAAAGAAGTATCCTTGAACCCATTTCCTGACAATTGTCTGGCTCCCTCCCTTTTACAAAAACCTACAGTAAAAAATATTCTATAAACTAAACAATAAAACATTTTTCCCTGTTTGTGATTAGTCTTGTAGGTTTTATGCAGGCTTCCCAGGGAGGCTGAGGATGCCCCATCCCTGGAAATGTTTAAGGTCAGGTTGGATAAGGCCTTGAGCAATCTGGTCTAGTGGGAGGTGTCCCTGCCCATATCAGGGGGCTTGGGACAAAGTGATCTGAAAGGTTCCTTCTAAACCATAACATTCAATGATTCCATGAAAATGTCTCTTAATAACTGATCATTTATGATAATTGTATATTTCCAGTCCTCTTTATAAACAAACTAACCAAGTTAGAATCAGAGAAAAATTGACCAACTCCTTTTAGGAATGTTGTCTGGTAGGGAAACTTGCGTCTCATGTCAGTGTCTTCTTTTTTTTAACCTAGTAAAACTTGATCTTTAGACTCAGTCTTTACAGGACAATATACCATATAGCTTACATTGCTTGTTGTGCTTGTTGTGCTCTTTTATTATTCCGTCTGCTGTCCATCTGTATATTCTCAGCAATCTAGATACAGTGTTTTGACAAGGTTTCAGTACTGGAAAGTAGAAAAAGCAAATTATTCTGCAGGATAGCAATGGTTCTCTTAATACTTTATAGAAGTTCAAATGCAATGCTTTCCCCATTTTTTCTTCTGGTTGATCTAACACTTTGGTATATGGGACAGTGCAGTATGCACATTTCTCATTTTCAACTCAACAGAGTCTCAAGTGGCAAAGAAGATCTCAAAGATGTGAAGAAGGATAAATAAATAATGTGTTTGTAGACAAAATACTTTTAAAATTCCCAGTTACTTTTCTGCTTTAAGTGCTTCACAGGTTTGGGTTTTTATTAGTTTTCAGTTTTTTCTTTTTTTTTTTTTTTTTTCCTTTCCTTTTAAAAAGGTTTTTATGGAAAATATGTTAATAGAGATATCACTTAGCAAAGCACCTGCAATAATATTGGCTTTGGTGGAATATACTTTGATCAATGAAGACAGATCCACTTGGTCCAAAGGTATTTTAATACAACCCTTGATCTAGATCCCCTTTGTGCAGAGATCACTAGTGATTGATCCAAACAGCCACTGAGGTTTTTCGAAATAGTCAGCTCCTTTGAAGTAGGGAGTAATTTCTGCTGTTTAATACCTGTAATCAGGCATAACCCTTTTGTTGACAAAGAAAGAGTATACTACAGACTTGCAGAGCTTTTATTTAAAAAATAACCCAGGAACCCTGTGCAGTCCACAGGCTGTAGCTTATTGCTCAGTTGTTGCCTACATGAGATGGCTAACCTATCTTTGGCTGGTTGGGCTTTATGGGATTCTTTTCTTACAGCCTCTTCTTCCTGCATTTCAGGTAGATCTCAAGACTTTTTGTTAAAAAATGAATTAAAAACCTTTTATTTGGAAGATAAATCCACTGATCCTCTTTTGCTGCCCTATTGACCTTTACCACTAAATTCATGAAATGTACTGTTCACACAAGTACAATTTTGGTACAACCCTTTTTAGTATCAGAAATTCAAAAAATTTTGGGAATCTGTTGCAATGCTGCAGAACACAGTCTATGCAGAAAAAACAATGACTTGATCTCAGTAATGTAAAAGTAGATAAAAAAATACTATATCCGGATTCCATCAGATTTGGATTAGTACCAAGTCAGTTTTTAAGCTTAAGCAGAACTTGGAATAAGTTGTGACAGAGGTCTTATTCATAAAGGAAATAATGTAAGAGGGATTGATTACCATCATGAAGATCTCCTACTTCCTACCAGAAGAAATAGCCTGGAGAAAAACTGTCATCACAGGCAGAAAGAGTAAAGAACAATTTGCAATTGTGTGAAACATCAAGTTTAATTCTGTAGAGAGATAAGGTTTCTGGTTAGTGGGAATAGATACACAGATCTCTAAAAATCCCATGAGAATAAAATTGGAATGAAATGAGGAAAGAAAGAAAAAGGAAATAACTGACACAGGAATAGAATTTAGGACTCCCACCCTGAACTTAATTTTAGCATATGAAGGCAGAAGTGCGTGGCAATCAGGAGTAGACCATACTAGGTATTAATAATACAAGTGGTGATGATCTTCCCTGTAGCTGGTCCAGTGGCCAGCTGTTGTGCTTGTCACTTAGAAGATCTAAATTGATATTGTGGTCTCTTCTGTGTTACGAAGAGCAGAACCTTTGGAAATCATGATGGTGTGTTACCATTCACAGAGTGAAGACCTGAGTCAAATGTGCAGTTGCACAGCTCTATTCCTGAGCCAAACTGAGCATTTTCTCCAACAGTCAAGATCCTTGCAACAATGACCAAAAAATCCCCACATCTTTTCAGAGAGTTGCAGACAGCTAACTATTAACTTATGGTGTTATCTCTTCAAGGCAGAGCAGACACTGAAATCAAACAGAAGCATGCATACAATTATCTCAATACAATATTTATAACCACTAATTTGGATCTTACTTTGCAGTGGTTAAGAGACTGGTCTCATATAGAAAACTCTGCCTTCTCAGGCCTTTCTCCTGAAGTATCTTACTGCCCAGTGAACATTTCATTCACCTATGCCATTAAGAAAGAGGTAAAGACCAGGAGTTAAAAGAAACACAGGTTGCACCTGCAAAAGGAGTAGTACTTTCTTCTCATTCTTCCTCCTGTTCCAGGAGTCTGGATTTGTTAGATGTTAAATGCTAGATTATTAACCTGTTTGTTAATTAAGAGGATTACTTTATCTCCAGTAAAGAAGTGAAGGATAGCCACATGAGTGGGTTGGTTCTGTAACTTGCTCTCTCTTCTAAGGTTGGAGCTGTTTTTGAAAAATTTTGTAAAATTTGGAACTGTATATTTCCAAATAAGGGGCACTGAGTTTGCAACCCTGAAAAACCCTGTGTGGTGGTGTTAAACAACACAAGCAGTCCCTTTCTAAAGTAAAAATAAGGAGGCTGGAAACTTAACAAGTATTGTCCATGTGTTCCTGGTTTCTATTCTTCACCTGGAGCTGGATGTCAGAGCCCAGACATACCTCTATTGTGAGAGTGTAAGGTTTTTGTTTGCATGTAGGTCAAAATGTTCTGCCTTGAAATCTTCCCTCTTCAAAGTACCAAACAACACGAACAAATATACCTTGTCTTTGCAGAGGAAGAGGAACTCTAATGGAATCTAAGACAGACTCCTTGCTAGAGCCAGCCCTTGAAAAGGAGAGTGGGCTTTTGCATTTTGGAAAGATCTAGTAGGAACCAATGAACTTAGTGTCTTGTAGTGTAGGGGTAAGCTTCTAGTAGGTCAGAATCAAGAATCAAAGGAGATTTTCATTTAGACTTCCTCCCTGTGATTTTTTTAAGTGAGACACCCTCATTGCATTTGGAGTTGGCACTGGGGTCATTGAAGGGTCATCTCCCTCACTGGCACGGATGTGTTTTTGCTGTTTGCATTTGTGGTGGCTCCAAGCACAGAAATTCATGGAGCTCAGTGTCTGTTGCAGATCAGACTGTTCTCTCTGATAGTGTGATGTCTCCTTTTTAGCGCAGTACTTGTTGCTTTTTATTTGTTTGTTGTTTTTTTTTTTATCTTGTGAATATTAGATGACATTTGAATTCCCATTTTGTTCTTTGAACAAGCAATTCCTCTTAGAGCGATGCTTCTTGCAAATCTTACAAATAGAATCTTGATTCTTTCTTTCTTTCAAGCCATTAAAGAAGATATCAGTTGGAACTTGGCCCAAGCTGTATCCCTACAGGTATCCATCTGAAACAAATCCTCAGCTCATCAGTGAACCATTACTGTCTACTCTGAGAGTACACACTGACTTGGGAATTTGGCTTAATATGATCTTCATCATTTTCCCAATGTCATATGACTAGTGCCAGAAAGATTACTGAGGAAAAAATATATCACAAGTATTTCTTAATCCTTCTCTTCTAGGCCAGTTATATTGCCAAAAAGTAATAACAATGATCAGAAACATCTTCTTTGCTATTGTCATTCAGTTGCTTATAAATTGATTACTCAATGAATCGTGAAGGCAAGTAGAAGGAATAAATCCATAATTTGTCAGTTATGCCTTTTTTCCATTGATATAGTTTCCTTGGGGAGGGTAAACTTCCTGAAGTAGCAAACCTAATTATTTCTTAAAGAATAACTGTGATATGGTCTCTATTACTTACCAGGATGATTTTTTTTTCATTCTCTGAACATCTGAACCTCTCTATTTACCCCATGCACTGTTCCCGTTCACACATTTTGTAGGACTGTGCCCTACATACTGTTTTCCAATAAATAATTCAGCACTTAGTCCCACATTGCTTTCTTCCTTTGGTTGTTGTTGCCTGATCAAAAACTTCATCTGCAGCTTCTTTTTGATAAGGCTTTTGTTTTGTTCTTTCTCCTTTTATCTTCACCTAGAGAAATGCAACAAATTTGCCTCTCACCTCCTTCTCAGCTTCAGAGAGTGATTTCAAAGCATTCTTGAACTAGAGTGTAATATTGGTCTCCCTTTTTCCTGTTCATGCTTCCTGGATAAACTATTTCTATTTTACCAGACTTCTAAATTTATTCATTTTTTTTACCAGTTTCTGTGATGTTGATTAGCCAAGTCTTTTGGTTATAAAACAATATTTTAAATCCTTTCTCTACAGTTCCTCTTCTGTTTTGAGTTTGTGTGTAAGTGATGTGCTCAAACTGATCTTTCTTAGTTTAAATAAGGCAGAAGAAAATGTCTTTATACCTCGATGCAAGATCAGTGTTATTGAATAAGCCAAATCTTCTTCAGGAGGCTGCATAATCAATACTGAGATGCAACATTAGGGATCTTGTCATGGTTAACTTACCTTTCTTGAAGGTTCACACCAAGAAGGCAGCCGTCTTCTCAGACATGATCTTTCAGACTGATAGATCACTGGTCTTGTCTTCTAGCAAGGTGATTATGAATACTGCTATTCTTGACTTTAGATGATTTTGAATGTCTTAGTGTGGTGGGCTGATCCTGACTGGATGATGGTTACCCAAAAAAAGCTGCTCTGTCACTCCACTCCTCAGCTGGGCAGGGAAGAGAAAATATAACAAAGTGCTTGTGGTTTGAGATAAGAGCAGGGAGAGATCATCTACCAATCGCCATCATGCACAAAACAGACCCAATGTGGGGAAATTAATTCAATTTTTTAACAATCAGATGAGAATAAGATGATGATAAATAAAACTAACTCTTCATGAAGTGCTGCAGCATAGGTCCTTTCAGGAACAGACTAGTGCAGCATGGACGCTCCACAGGGTGTCAAGTCCTGTAACCAAACCTCCTCCAGTGTGGGCTCCTCTCTCCATGGGGACACAGGTCCTGCCAGGAGCCTGCTCCAGGGTGCACTTCCCACAGGGTCACATCCTCCTTCAGGTATCCACTTGATCTGGTGTGGGATCCTCTAGGGGCTGCAGATAGACCTCCACACATCCACTGATCTGGAGGAAGACAGCCTTCTTCCCCACGGTCTGCACCACAGGCTGTAGGTAAATCTCTGCTCTGGCTCCTAGAACACTTTCTCCTTCTCCTTCTTTGCTGAACTTGGTGACAGAAGGGTTATTTCTCTCACATATTTTTACTTCTCTCTCTGGCTGCAGTTGCTCCTGTGCAACAGCTTTTCTTCTTAAATGTCTTATCCCAGAGGCACTAACAACACCAGTGGGCTTGCCCTTGGCCAGTGATGGGTCTGTCTTGCAGCTGGCTGGCATTGGCTCTGACAGACATAGGAAGGAGAAGCTTCTGGCAGCTTCTCACATAAGCTACCCCTGTAGTCTGTCCCTACCCCTACCAAAACCTTGCCACACAAACTCTGTGTGTTTAAGAAGGCCTCATTTTTAAGAGCTTCTTAATTTTTCAGAGCCAGGGTGCTGTGATTATTTCTGGGTACCAGGAAAAGGAGACTGTGAAGAAAGTTCTTGTACATCTGATAGTTTCACCATCAGTCTCAGGCCAGCTGATCTCTATCATCTTGTGCACTCATTTCTGCCCATTTTGTGAGTCTTACCATTCTGCTCAGTGAAATTATTTTCTCCAACAGTTCAGTCTAGCTTCCTGAGAAGATCCTAGTGCATATCTTTGTTTTTTAAAAATCCAATATGTACCACCTGAATTCTTTCTGTTTGTTAGTTCACCATTAGTTTCCCTGATCATGATATTTGTTTAGCCAGTAACAGTGCTGGAAACATTTTCATTGTTACAGTCAAAAGGGAACATGGCATATATATGAAACCACAGATTCGTTGATAGAGTAATTGAAATCTTGATAGTCTAATCCAAATATATCAAACATTTATTATTGGGCCAGTTAACAGCACTGGCAGCATGTGTAGTTCAAATTGATACTGCAAAGTTGCATTGAAATTAATACCCCTAAAACAGAATATCTCAAGAAAATCTCCAAATATCTACTCCATTTCTTTGGTATAGTGGTTACCCTTGCAATGTCCTGGTGGGTACTGGCAACAACACTAGCATTCTTTCAAAGATAGAGACCATGGGTGACACAATGAACAAGCGTCATCAAACATTCTACACTGTAATACACTATGTTTGTAGGGAAGATCCCTTCTCCCTCAGCCCCAAAGTCAACTGGAAACTACTTTTATGTATTGTCTTGTCATGGGGTCCCTCCTTACTTCTTCCCAGGCCACACGCTATACTTTCCCTGGTGCAGCTGTCCAGAGGAACTGTGTCCCTCAGTGACTACATATACCCCTCCAGTGGCTCCTTTTCTCCCAGACCTCAGCCCCAGGCACCCTCAGCAATTGTCACCATGGCTAAAATCATCTCCTGTCAGAGCAGGTAGACAGATCTTGAGATCCTGCACTGCCTGCTCTGAACCAAGTTTATGTTATGGTAAAGTTTATGCAAGTTCATGTAATGGTAAAGATCTATTAATTGGCCTTTCTATTATTTATTGCAGGTTGGTAGAGCCTGTTTTTAATCTACTGAAAGTTATACAGACAAATTCTACTTCAATATATCAGGGAGGAGTGTGCTTCAACTCAAATGCTGTGTCTAATATGTTCTATGGTGAAAGCAGTTACGTAGTCTTCATTGAGTATCGCTGTTTATAATGATGGATACCAGTTTGCTGTCTTTACCTATCCACATCACACCTTAAAGATGCTAATTAAATTCAAAAGTATGGAAAGTCTAAGAAAATATAATAAATTAGTGAGTGCCCTTAAACATCTCACTAAAATGATGAGTGCTAAGGATGGCAACCATTTTACTGTATCAGGTCTTTAATCCTTTGTTGTGGTGATTTCACAGGTAGTGATTTCTGCGAGAGGTTTTACTCTATCTTTTAACTTGTATAAAATAAGAGTTTGAAAGTTTAACTTAGTAGGGTAGTGGTTAATGTCTAAGAGTCCCAATGGACATCAAACACAAGGGATATCTGTCAGGAATGCATATTGGGGCCATTGCTATTAATTATCTTAATTAATGACATAGATAAAAGGATCAAATGCACCCTCAGCAATTTTGTGGATGACACCAAGCTGAGTAGTGCAGTTGACATACCTGAGAGACAGGATACCATCCAGAAGGACCCAGACCAGCTCAAGAAGCAGGCACATGGGAATCTAATGAGGTTCAACAAGACCAACTGCAAGGTGCTACAGTTGAGTCAAGGCAACTCCCAGTATCAATACATGGTGTGGAATCAACAGATTGAGAGCAGCCTTACTGAGAAGGACTTGGGGTTGCTGGTGGATGAAAGGCTGGTCATGACCCTGAAATATGTATTTACAGTCCAGAAATCCAAGAGTATCCTGGGCTGATCTAAAGCAGCATGGTCAGTGGGTTGAGGGAGGTGATTCTGCCCCACTCTGGTGAGACCCAACCCTGCCTGGAGCACTGCATCCAAGTCTGGGATCCTCAGCACAGGAAGGACATTGACCTGTTGGAGCTAGCCCAGAGAAGGGCCACCAAGATAAGAGGGGTGGAGCACTTCTCCTATGAGGACAGGCTGAGAGAATTTTTTGTTCAGCCTGGAAAATAGAAGGCTTCTGGGTGACCTAATTGTGGCCTTCCAGTACCTAAAGGCAGCCCACAAGAAAAAATGCAGAGGGACTTTTTACAAAAGCATGCAGTGGCATAACAAAGGGGTAACAGCTTCAAACTTAAAGAGAGTAGGTTTAGAATAGATATTAGGGAAAAATTCTTTACTATGAGGTGATGAGGCACTGGTACAAGTCGCTGAAAAAAACTGTGGATGCCCCATGCCTGGAAGTGTTTAAGGCCAGGCTGGATGGAGGTCTCTGAGTAACCTGGTCTAGTGAAAGATATGCCTGCTCATGGCAAGATTTTGGAACTAGATGGTCTCTCAGATACCTTCCAACCCCACCCATTCTATGATTCTATAATTTAGAATTGAAAGTGAAGACTCAAGATAGAGATGTGTGGTCACAACTCAATGGAAACTCAAAATATGATTTATAAGTCTCTAACTTCTGAAGGTTTGGTACCAGAATACAACTACCATGGATGAAGCTCTGGGTTTAAGTGTCCAGAGCTGCAACTATGATGCTAGCGTTACACTTGTTTCAAGCTTGTTAGAGATCAGGGTATTGTGACATCATTGTGGAAACCTGGTTCCCAGTCTGAAATTTTCTGTACTGTACATAACAATTTTAAGAACTCCTTGGACCACTTAAATTCTTGTAACACATTTCATGCCTTAATTTAATCTAAATAAAGTGATATATTTTTTTCAGGTCTAAATGCAACACAACTTAAAAACATTTCAGTGGCAATCTTTGATGCCAGAATACAAAACAGGAAACCTAGCATGTCTCAAACAGATGGAGGTATCAAAAGGTTTAAATATTTATACTAAAATACATAAAAAAATCTATGTATATTTTAGAAAACAGTGGTTAGGGAATGCAGTTTCATTTAAGAGCTGTGTAAGGCAGAGGTTCAGTTTTATGATAGCTCTTTGACTAATTAGTTGTTTTCATATCATTCTGCTTTTCTAGCTTGCATACTTTTAAAATAAAACCCTGAAAGAGTAATCTACCTCTATAAATTATCTCATTCACTTCAAGCTGATTCTTTTCAGGTGCCCCTTTCAAGAAGTTCTACTCAGGTAAATAACACTTAAGCTTAAGTAACAGTCTGCAAGATCAAGTATTGATAAAACTGTATATTAAGCCCAGCCTACCCTGTAACAGACACACATATCTCCTTCTCTACAGCTTAAGCAAATTTTAAAAAAATCATCTTGGAGGGAGTTAAGAAACCCAGGTATAATCCACAGTTTAGATATAATATGCAAACCCACCCCTTCACAGCTGTTTTTGCTTGCCTTGAAATTTTACTGTATTTGTGTTTCTCATTCTGCACGCTGCCTACTTAAAATTGTTTACCACGTCCGCTTCCTTCTCAACCACACAGAAAAACAGATAGAGGTACATCAAAGCCTTGGGCCTCTCGTAGAAAAAAAAATAGATTTGGCACAAGCCCACGTGCAGATTTCCCACTGAATGTCACTGTAACAACTCTTTTTAAAACTGCTGGAAAAAAACCCAACAAAGTAAACAGTGTGGCTGTAGCATTTCCCCAAGGGCAAATGCTCACCTGAGTTGGAATGAGTTTGAGCTTACACTTCCAAAGATAAATTCCTGTGGTTCTGGAGAGCTCAGAATGCTCAGGTTGCTTCACAATGGCAGCTGTGCTATTACTGAGGAAAGGGTATGACAGACTTTTCAAGATTCATGGCATCAGTCAGAATAATGGTCATGAGAGCCTGCATCTCTAATCTAGTAATGAAGCAACTTGCTATTTCAATTTGCATTAAGTAGTTCCTGAATAAAAAATTAAAATAAATTAGAGAATGCTCCTAAGTTACATCTGGTTTGAATTCTGAATGGCTGAGAAGGGTGATCTTCCTGTTTCTAACAGTGGTGTGAAGGGTAGGCAGAAGTAATTAGGCCTTTTTTTGGATGTTCTTTAAGAAGAAAATTTGTTTCTTTGCATTTCAGTTATGTTTTCCAGGTCAGAAGTTGTAAGATGATTGTCGTTTCAATTCTACCCTGGATTTAAGAATAAGTTATTACAACTCCTAGCTTGCAAAAATGTGGAAGTCCTTCTTTGCCAATGACGGTATGTTTTTACCAAATGCTACCAAACATTTCTGTATATTATTTATAAACTACCTTATTGCGGGAAAATGACACAATAGATTATTCCTACTGAAAAAGATATGTATGTGTATATATATACCTCAGCTAGAGAATCATCATGGTGTAACTTGTTTAGAAGAATGGCAAATCAAGTAAGCTTTAGACTGTAAAATAAACTTTTACTCAATTTGTTTATTAGTAACAGATTTGTTAATGATCAGATTTTAATAAAAGACATCTCCAATACATACATAAAACTCTTCATCTTTTGACAGTCCCATTCTAAATTAACTGTGAGTCTATATTACCATTGAGCATGTGCCATATGGTTAGTACCTATGGATACAGTTCCCAGTGGCTTTTGGTTGCAGAGGTCCCCCCACTGATCAGACTTGAGAGTCAGTCAAAAGGAGAAGTCAGCATTGAAATGAGCTTGTCTTCCTTTGGTTCCTCCAGCTCTCCAGTTCTACTCACTTGTGCTTCATGCGCTTGTGATAGTGTTCTCATATCAAAAGAGGAAGGGAGTTCTCTTTTACTCCCATACCTTTTTTCTTGTTCTCTTTGTCTTGCCAGTCATCCTTGTGTGTTTGGAAGGATGTCCCTTGTGCTTATCTTGTTTCTGGCAGCCTTAGTTGCCAGAATGCCTTTTATCTTCAACCATACCTAGCTTTCTTTGCCGCTTTGGTGGTTATATTACTCACACATTTAAGTAAAATTGTGTCTGGCTATGCCATCACAGTGTTATAAACACATGCTACTGTTAATTATAGCATTTAATAACTTTATACTTTATAGTGTGGCTAATGTTAATTATATCCTGATTAGTCTATTTGTAGTTTATTGGTGTCACAGGCCTCTGCATTGGCTATAATTTCCTTATTTGTCTTGAGTTTGTTATTTTTACTTAATTTTTCTTTCTACTGTGAAAAAATGGAACACAAATGTTTTGGAACAAGAGGGCTCTTATGGAAAGAGACCTCTTCCTCCTGATTGTGGAGATGACTCAGTCTCTTTTACCCAGTGAGCCTCCCATGGCAAAACAGCTTTGCTTTTGTGACTCTGGAAGACAAAGATGTCATTTCTTATCTACTAAGTGACTATATCACTGTCTGTATGGAAGGAAGTATTGAGTTCCCACCAGGGTCAGCACACTGGATATTAATGCCTCTAATACTGAAGTGGTTTACTTATTTCTCTAATCAAACAGCCAAGAGAAAACATAATTATATAGTACAAGCCTGAATAACAAACTAATCAAACCTCTTTAAAGTTCTTATTTTGCAGCTGGAATGTTGCCTGCTCTAGTTTAAATGCATTTTACAAAGTACTTAAGGTGCTCAAAATTTACAAACCAGGAAGGATATGCATTTTCTTGGCAAATATGCTCTGAATCAACTTCACTTATGCTTCTCTTAACTGCCATTCCAAAATAACAGTGCTTTGATAGTTCTCAAAGTATGTATTTTCCCACCAGAGAAGAAGAAATGCAGTCAGTAATTTCTCAGTCCAGATGTATTTCCCCCTGACGTGTTCTGAGTTGTTAAACTGTTGTGAATAAGGGTGTGCAGGTTTAAAGGTAAACCAGCAGGAGAAATGGACCCACCACAACAGAGATTATAAGTCAGAGTTACAATTTAATGAAAGATATTACAATAAATACACTGACACAAAGAGAAATTGCTTTCAACTCACAAAACCCAGCAGTATAACCTGGTGTCCTGGGGCACAAACCCAAAGGGGTCTGTTAGCCCTTGTGCTGAGACCCACGTGGTTCCCCTGAGTCCAAAGCAAAGGGAAATGAAGAACCTGTTGGTGCAGGTGATGGCTGTAGTCTGGTCAAGAGTGGTGGTCGTAGTCTGGTCGAGGTTAGGGTTAGGGATCTCATGTGTGATCCTGAGGTCTTCAAACCCCCATATTATGTACCCTCAGGTCCAGGTGGGAGCACCCGGTACCTCCCCCAGAGCGGGGAGTTACACAACAGGTGATCTAACTCTGTGAGTCATGGGGTATTTTGGAATCATTGATGGCCCATTAGCACCCTCAGGCTGGGTGTGGAGGTGCTAATGACTTGCTGGAAGGGAGTTGCCACAGCTCTCCCAGGCTTCTTTCACAACCTGAAGGGGTCATGTGTGTTCCGGGCAGCTGCTGCAAACGGTCCATTGTTAACAGTTCTTGGGAAATGAATAGAGGATGTGGAATACATAGCTTTGATCACCCACACACAGTGATAAACTGGTTCCACCTGCTGAACTAGGACAGAGGATTATCCTAAGCAATGACTCAGTAAAAATTACACAGTAAATCAAAATTTGGTTCATTTTTATAAATGGTTACTCAGTAAGAACAAGGAAATAAATCCATTTTGTAAATACTACACAGTTGTTCAAGTGCAGCTTTCTCACATCCCACTGTGACCATGACACAATGACTGCCTAAAGAACAAGCTGTTGTGGAGCCAATGATCACAAATATGTACTTTATGATAACCTTAAAGCATTTGTTTGGACTTTACCTAGGTTACTTCAACAGAAATTTTACCTAGGGGAGAAATGAATGTCTCCGAGGAGACTTTTAAACATCAGTCCTGAGTGGCATTTTTGGCAAAGCAAACCAAAGTAATCCATTCTGGGAAGAACCCACAACCCAGTTCTTCCCTGACCTACCATCTATGTTAAGGTGGGAAGGTCAGTATGTCTGCCTCAGAGAGGAAAATCAGCGTTCAGTGTTATTGTTGTGGGTACAGTTTTAAACACTAAATAGTTAAAAGCTGACTTGGACGTCTACTCGTTGTTGCCTGCAAAGTGAGACAGCAGGTCTCATGTCCCTCTGCTTCTTGCTACTTTCAGTTTTCAGGCTAAAAGAGAGAATCTGATGACTACAAAACCTTCCAGATGATTTGCTACAATCGACCTATTCCTATGTCTTGCTTTTTTTGTTTGTCTCTCTGTACGCAAGGACAGGCAGAAGTAATTAATAGCCAATCCAACCTAAATTAACATTATTTGAATGAAATAAATTCCTACTTTTGCTGTACTGTAAGAAAAGAATGCAAATTGATAATTTGAAATCTGTTGTTTAGTTAGGCATTACTGAGCTCTTCAGTATTTTTTCTGCTTTTAGCTCTCTCTGTGCAGGAAAAATTGCAGAAATGGCACAGAAGGAATACATTAGTCATTTTATTTCTTTAAAAACAGATGTCATTTAGCAGGGGTCAGCAACTTGCAAAGGTTAACACCAAAGCACTGAAAAAATCAGAACAGTTAGTAGGCTAATGCTATTAAAATAAAAATTTGGATCAAAAATATCCTTAACATTCATCTGTAAAACAAGATTTGGACAATACAATTTCTCTTAGTCTCCAGCAAAAGTTTCCTGAAATGAGTATTTCAGGTGAATGAGCTTCATACAAATGCATGAGGTCAGATTGAACTAGACAGGTACCCTACTGCATTACAAATCTCTTATCTCATGCTGGCTTGGCAAGAAAAGTCCAGACATGAACAGCCTACATTAACCTTCTCCCAGAAAACGGAACCTGCCCCAGTAATTTCAAGGAAAAGAAGTCAACAAAGAGAGACATCCATAAAATTCCCAAATAACCAGATGCTCTATAGTTACTCACTACAGAGCTAGAATGCCAAGGTGGTAGGGGTGGAGGGGAAGGGGCACAAGAAAATATCACCTTCATTCACCACTATTTGGAGACAGGATATTTCCTTAGTTTTGGAAAAAAAAAAAAAAAGAACTATAATCAACTCTTGTCAATGCTTCTTCAAGTGCAGCTTCACAAAAATTAGGATTATGTGCTATGGAAAATGTCTTACCTTAGAGGCATTAGGAGAAAGCTGAACACAGAAAGGTTAGCAGACAGCAGACCTTACTTTTTCAAAATAATTGTATTTCTTTTACAACTCAGGAAATTCTGAAGCCCTCCTGAGATAAAACATTGTTTATAAATAATTTCATTATCTGAGTGACTAGTGACAGAATGAATAGATGGTTGTGACATATCAGGGCCCAAAAGTGGTAGGTAACCGTGTTTGTAAGATATCAAGAATGGGATGAAACCCGGGTTCACCTCTGCACTCATCTGAACTGTGGGGACTTCCTTCCACAGAGATCAGGGGACCTATCCCTTTTATCATGGATGAAAAACAGTGTTAAAAGCTGTGAGGCTTAGCAGAAGTTTAGAATCTCCTTTTAAGTGGGTTGTGTCATATCCTACTGTCATAGATGCAGTAAAATACAAGATCAAGATAGAATCACAGAATCTGCTGAGTTGGAAAGATCATTGAGTCCAACTCCTGATTCTAGACAGGGCACCCCAAGAATCACACAGTGTGCCTGAGAGCTTTGCCCAGATGCTTCTTGAACTCAGACAGGTTTGGTGCTGATATGAGAAGAGTTATGTAAAGAAAAGGTGTGTCCTATCTTTTCCTTATTTGTGATCCCCTTTCAGAACTTCTCAATGGGAAATGGCAATATGAACCCAGTAGACTATCTCGGCTAACCTGCTTATTTTTGTACTCGCTCATTTCTGTGAGACTGTTATGCTCCACAGACTTGCTGCAGTTCTACAATAAAGAAAACAGATCACTTTCAACTTTCCTTCTTAACTTCCTTTCTTTTTTCTACTCAAATATAACATACAGTCTTTGGCAAAAATAATTTTGTCTAGAGTGAGAACTGGTGGAACAGGACAACAAATCTTTTGTGCAGTGCTCACAAATCTAGCAGAACACAGCTTTTCTTTCTGTGCTACATTTCTCACTGCAAAGACAATACTGAGTTAAAACAAAACTAGCTCTCTGTATCACTTTTTGCAATCTCATTGAAATAAACACAATGCCTTTTTCACAAAAATTATATTAATTCTTTCAGTCAGGCAGCACAATGCAATATTCATGTGATGAAAACTATCGCAGTCTACTCATCAAAAATGTAACTACAGTAAGGAAACAGACTTTTCATTATTTACATATCACCAAAGACATTAATTTGTGTCTTTCATGTATCTATTATACTCCACTAATGAATAAATTACAAAACTGAATTCCCCATTCTTTAATTGTGATTTAAAAAGGGAAGTCATCACTCAGGAATACTACCAGAATTAACCTTCTTCTATGGTCAATTTAAACACATGTAGTACAAATAATCTTATTTGAAGCTGATGAATAGCTTAGAAACATTCATTCTGTTTACCAGAAAAGATTTTGAGTTACAAATATGCAAATGTTCTTACTTATCCCAGGTTTTACTGCAGCTGAATTGGGAACTTGTAAGTCTTGCCTATTTTACAGGTGCATTTCTTTTCTATTTCTTAAATCAGTAAGAAAGGGTAACAAATACATTGATCTCATACACACCCGCATAGACATACAAAGTCGGTGTTAACCTAAAAGAGAAATTTATTTTTGAATAAAAATCTACTTAGGTTAGAGTATTAATAAAATAAGGGAAGAAAATGTAGTGAGGGTTTTTTTTCTAGAAATACTATGTTGGAGATGGTATTCCAACCACTATGCAGTCCACTGTGTTTTTGGGCTAGGTCATTGCACAGTAAAGATGCTGGACCTCATGGTTTGGATCTATATTGAAAGCAAAAGCTCTAATGGCTCAAGTTATGATAAAGCCAAGTGACTGTTACTAGTCTTCTATAGCAAATTAGTTTATGGAAAGAATTTTCTTAGACCCAACTTACATGACAGGAAGGCCCATGGCAAGCATTAATTGAAATAGTTCACTAGTCCAGTTACAGAAAGTACATGAACAGTAGAGAGCAAAGCTGAGGCTCTCTCCAAGTAAACAGTTTAACAAGTAAGGTACACTAATGTAGGGGTTTAGCTTTCCTCAGCATGAACTTATCTCTGTCTGACCCAGTGAGCGAGATTCTTCGCTGCGGAAGAGCAGAGCTTTGGCAGGAGCAGAGGAATTCCCTTATGAAGGTTGCTGGTCATGCACTCCCTTCACCAGCAAAAGAGAGGGGGAAGGCACGCTGCTGAAAAGAAATGAAAAGAAATGAAAGGGAAGTGAGGAGGGATGACAGTGAGCCCACTTCTGTTAGCTCAGTGCTGACATATTCTAACTTCAAGTGCACGGAACTGTTGTGCAGAATGTCAGTGTGATTTTATAGGGTTTGAGTTTTTGTCATCTGGTCAGCTAAGGTTTTGACATTCCTACCCTAGACAAAATACAGTTTCCCAAGTAACACATATTCCTTGTTGTTTCTGGTTTTTGGTGGTTTTGTGATTTTTTTTACCCATGTGATCTGCTTTGTTTTATTTGCTTGCTTTTCAGTTTTGACATATTTTTACTTTGTTTCTGTTTAACTGCCAATGCCTTAGTAGATCATTTTTTAATGTAAAGCACTTGATAATATACTTAACAAATCTGACCTAGTTAGCAATGTATCTTCCTTTACCCATTGCTGTATCTTTCAAATTCAAAGATGAACAATGAGTGGGCCTTTAATCCCCTAGAAATAAATTAGTTTATCATCTGGCATAAAGCATTTGAGACTAATGCAGTATCCTAAATCAAGACACCATCTCAAAATGTCATTCTTTTCCTATTAACAAGTGTCTTCCATTCTGTGATAGTTTCTCTATATTGTAATATCCACATAGCATATATTGAATTTGCATTCATGCCAGGTTGGAATATGGACTGGCATCAAGTAAGAATAAATAAATTACAGTTTCAGCACACCCAGAATTTCTCCAAGTTAATGCAAAGATCAGTGCTAATATATAGCAAACTAGTATTTCCCCCCACATCTTCCCTGTTAGATGTTTTTGCAGCATAATGCCCACTGACATCCAGATGAACAAGTTTTCTCTGAGTGAAATTTTTTAAGCTTTCATTCAAGATAAAAAACAATCTATTTTATTTCTGACTTCTAATTCTGGAGTTTAGGATTGCAGAGTTTGTAAGAACTACTTGAAATTAGCAAATTGCATTGCACACCTGTAATAGTCCTTACAGACAGCAAGGAAAATAAAGGTATTTATGATCCAACAAAGGTAGAGTGCAAGCCAGGAATCAATGATGACACCAAGACCTCTCATCTTTCTATTAAGTATTTCACGATAATCTGAAATCTGCTTGAGAAAAAAATTCCATACATAACATATAGCATTAACAGGAATAAGTGATGTTATTAATTTTAAAGAAAAAAAAAAAGTGGTGATAATCTCATTTTAGCATTTTATTTTGGATTGTTTAAAGAATAGAGTGAAACCAGTACCGTAACAGACTTTTCAGCAATGGGTTTCATCATATTTGAATAACCACTCTTACTTTGATGCTAAAATCTAATCTAATATCTCTAACCTGCAAAGAGGGCATTTTTATCAGCAAAAAAATATGATAATATTTTTACAGGTCTATGTCTTATATGCATATTACAATTTGAAGATTATAGGTTATATGATGAGAGAAAAATTTCTTTGAACAAATGATTTCTCACTCTTACTTACCCAGAGTCTACGTTTTTTATCTCAAAACTCCTTAATTTTGTATCATTTTTTAGCATCTCTGGGTATGCCATGATCTTTTCTAATCAGACTTTAAACAGTGAATATGGTACAAATCTGCAACCTTTGAAGCTGTGCAAGAACAGAGAATGAAGACTGTGCTGCACAGAATAGAGAAACGAGACTTACTGTAGGATCAGAATGATTTATTTCAGATCCAACTCTGATTTTTATAAGATCTTTAGATTGTGATAAAATCTGTCTTTTAGAATGAGGACATTACTTTGTTTTGTAGAATGCACATGTGAGTTAGCAGAGAAGAATGAGATCCATCAAACCAAAATACTGATTTGAAGATAAGTCAGTGAATTTAGTTTCTGTATGGAGATGCAGTGACTGTATCCTCTTACAGAAGCATTGGGATTTCTTCTTCTTCCTTCTTCTTCTTCTTCTTCTTCTTCTTCTTCTTCTTCTTCTTCTTCTTCTTCTTCTTCTTCTTCTTC
>JAWWEV010000083.1:77080430-77091463 GCA_035583235.1 Hafferia zeledoni | reverse complement strand
TTCTTCTTCTTCTTCTTCTTCTTCTTCTTCTTCTTCTTCTTCTTCTTCTTCTTCTTCTTCTTTTCTTCTTCTTCTTCAAGTTGTTTGTTCTTTAAGAATCTGTGCAGCGATCTCTATTTTAAGTGTTCAAAGCTAAGCTTTCTGGTAGGCTATTATAGTATGTTAAAAAGAAGTCCTTTGCTTCAAAATTATCCCTAATATATAAAATTCAGAGGAATTTAATAGAACTCTCTAAGACTTAAAACACATCTAAAAGCAAAAAGCAGCTTTAAAGATACTCAGTTTTTCTGTCTACACACATGGTTTAATAGGTAATACAAAGTGTCACACATGATCAATATGTCCTGGAAAGACATTGTTGCTTGTCTGTGGTCAAAACTGAGGTTTGCATTTCTTCCTGGAATTCTGTCACAGAATATTCTCTCTAAAATTAAAGTTCTTACTGTGTCTATATAATACATTTATTATAGTAAGATAAATTTGACCTTTTCAGTGATTGTCAGAGTATTTTAATAGACAGTGTAAGAAATATAGCTAGTTTTTGGAATTCTTTTTTGTGAATGATAATAAGCAACTGCTAAAGCCATGTCAAACTTGTTTCACAGAGGTGTGCAACTAAGCAATTACAAAAAAAAAAAAAAAAAGAGAGAAAAAAAGAAAAGTCAGTGAAAATAAGGAAGAGAACGAATATTTTATGGGACTACACTAATTTTTTAAAAATTATTTCTTTTTCTGGTAAGAGAGAAATGGGTTTTCCCCCCATTTTTATTAAATTGTCCTGAATTACCGTAACAACTCTGAATAATGATATAAGTTAAAACATAATCATATGCTAACATGCAGTCAAAGGGCAGTAATTGTTCTAGATAGCTTAGCTACTTAGGATAGCATAACAAACAGTCAGGATGAAATTTTAAAATTTTAAATAATTTCTGAAAGGGCTTTTACTTCTTTTTAAATTGCACTTTCCTGCCAAGTTCATTCAAGAAGAACGTATAACAAGTATGGCTGACCTGAATCTGGATCTTTCAGTAACAATTTTTGACTACAAAAATTTTTTTCTCCTGTCTATGTAAATTTAATTCCCCTCTCATGTGCTAGCTACAGATGATGGCTTGCTTTTTAAAGTTTTTTCTTAAACAAAGAAAAAAAAATTTAAAAAGTGGGGGGTTTAGTGTTTTGGGGATTTTTTTAAGGAGTTGGGCATACAGATTTGTTGTTTTTAGAAAAAGTGAACAGTGAATTTTTATGTAGCTAAAATTATTTTAATGTAGAAAATGTCATAAAGACTAGAAGAGTCCCTTCAATAGTTGATATATAAAGTCTCAAGGAAAATCTGCTTGGCAGTTTACAACATCTAAGTTGGGACTAGTGTGGTGTTACTTTCAGACTTTCCTTATTCCTTCCCATATGTTGCAATTTCCTTCCCTATACATTGCCTTTCCCAACAACATACTGCTATTTGTATGCGTAGGATCAAAGTACCTTAGGGATTTTGTTTTATGAAAAAATACCTTTATTCCTTTTTTTCCCTTCCTTTCTTTTCTTTCTTTCCCCCCTCCCCACCCCCTTGTAGTTTCAGCTGGGCATCTTGAAACAGTTTATCTGCTGAACACATGGCAGAAAGGACAGGATCTTATATCACATTTCTGAGAATACCATTTTGTCTGCTGTGAAACAGCATCCTAAATTTAGTCAGCTGCACCAACTTTTTGAGTACAATATGTTGGATTTCTCTTAGTAGTCCACATACCAGTTTGAAATTACACAGGAAGCTTACTGCACATAAACTTTGGCTGATAAATAAACTACAGCAAAAATTCCATTGAAATTTCATGCACTTGTAAGAGTCATGGAGGATATCACCACTATATGTCCCTTTCATGCAGTTTCTGAAGACAGAGAAGAAAACATACTTACACACTCTGTATAGCACAGTTCATGCGTTCTACTGTTACAATTGTCATAGAAAAGTATGCAAAGCTTTTAAACTTGATTCATATATAAAACTTTCACATCAATATTGAATGTTTTCTAAATAATGTTTCTTAAAACTAGATTCTGATGGTAATTTTTCTAGGCTGTTGTACCAAAAGAAATTTAATCCCCTTTCTTTTGTGCAATGACCATACATATATGTATACAATTTGTATAAATATGAGTGTAAGATTAATATATATTAAAATTCAAATTATCCTGACCTCACCACCATCCATGGAAGTCTCACCTCACCATGTATTTAGACTGTTTCAAACAAGGAGTTCAAATTTTAAGTCATAGGAGTATAGAATCATAGAATCATTTAGGACTGAAGAGACCTCTAAGATGGAGCCCAACCTTTACCCCAGCACTGCCAAGTCCATCACTAAATCATGTCCCCAAATGTCACATCTACACATCTTTTAAATATCTTCAGGGATGGTTTCTTATAACAGGAATACCTGTTTACAATGCTTCTAAAGTGTTCACCCACAGATTAAAAAAAAACATGTTGTGAAAAGCTGAAAATAATTTCCTTATGATCTACTGCAAACAAACATAGTGACAATATTCTTTAAATTTTATAGTTTGATTTTGCATTCAAAATTTTTCATGAAATAATAAAATCAAATTATTTTATTATATATGTCATTAAGAAGTACATAAGTAGTTAAAAACATGAAAAATAATAATATAGAATTATATTTGATGACTGTTGGAACCAGTTCCTTATTTTTCCTTTGAAATTCAGTTGCAACAAATTTAATCTGAAGGGAGGAAAGAGGATAGACTGAGCAGTTTCTGACAGGTTTTTATCAAAGTATCATCTTCATCCATCTTTTGTACTTATTTTGGCACAGTTCAGGTGGATTACTCATGTCCTCCTGAATTTGCCCTGTAAAGAAACAAGTTAATTCTTGGTTATCCTTCCCGCTTGGCAGACCTTCCATGCTTTTCACTGTAATGTCTTTTTCCAGTCCCTTTTTATCACAACAAACTTGATCGTGTGCAGCCATCAGACAAGATGGCACTCATCTTCTTTACTCCATTGTTCATTTATGAATTTCATATTTGAAAGGTGAAATGAATGTGACTCTGAAAAAAAAGTGCCTCCAGGAAATCAGCTTTTAGATATTTTTTGTTACTGTCATTTACCTAATAACTCCAGCTTTCTATTTTACTTCCTCCCTCCCTCCTCTAAAAACTAGTGGCATGTCTGATTTCTGAGACTGTATGTCTAATGACATAATAAGATATGTCTGTCTTTCCCAGTAACACCAACAAAGCTAATAAAAGGTATAACTTTTCTCCACAAATGTTTTTGTATTCAGCTATAATGACGAAAAAACATAGCTGCAGAGGAAGAAACACTTTTTTCCCCCCTAATTTTAAGCTACGTGTATGTATTTATAACATTCTTCTGATTACTATACTTAAAATTAACTATTCTATATAGTAACTGTTACGTAATTCAAATGCTCAGGTTTCTAAAAAACCAGTCTTCAATATTATGTAAAACCATGGAATTAATGTTTTTAAAGGTGTACTGGATTTAAAACCATCTTCATTAATGGCACAGTTTCATTCCAACTACCTTTCATGTTTTGCAGGTTTGATTAGTATTTCTGCTCGCTAGGAAAACTTCTTATGATCATTCATTGCAATAAATTTTAAATGCAAAGATTCAGTTATACAGGAAAACAGGGTGAAGAATTTCACCATACTGGTAAATACTCTGAAATCATGGATTTTGGAGTTTCTATATTGCACGTAAATCAGTTTGGATTGTAGTTCATGTTGTTTTTTTCCTGCAGAACCTTCTATTCAGTTTTAATGACTCCTGCTTCTTGCAACCAATTGACATTGGTAGAATGTATCCATGGCAGAAGCACACAAAACCATCTATCTCAACATCAACTGCTGTTATGAGAAATCTGAGGGCTGCCCAGACAACGTCAGGGAGTGTTGTGGGTGATTTCATTGGGTTTCAGAGCTATAAAACATACAAGAAAAATGTCTTCATTGGATAGAGGATCTTGTAGCTGCTCTTCTGACAAAGACATATTAATTCATGAGAAGCAAATAAGATCTGTGGAAAAACCAGCATTTCTGGCACTTAAGGAATCTTACTTTCTTGCTTCAAAGTTTAAAAAAGGAAAAAAAAAATAGCAGAAGATATTTTATTTTCCTTTTACATGGGTTTATATACTAAGTCCTCTCACTGTTCTCCTACACAGTTGGTGATGGGAAGGAAGCACAAATTTTACATGAATAGATTCCAAACATTTCCATTTAAGTGTTAAGGTATTTTAAATTTTAAAGTAATTTTACTATTTCTTCTGGTTTAAAAGTAAACTGGCAGGAGAAATGAACACCATCATTAGAAAGACCACAGGTCAGAGTTACAAATTACTAAAAAGATTGAAATAACTACAGTGATACAGAGAAAACTGGTTTTCAATCCATAAAAACAGTTGTATAACCCAGCACCCTGAGACATGAGCAGAACAGTCCTCATTATCCCCTGTGCTGAGTGTGATGCGGTCCCCCTGAGTACAAAGAAAAAGGAAAGGAAACCTGTTGGTGAGGATGATGGTTGCAGTCTGGTTGAGAGTGGCAGTCACAGTCCTGTTAAGGTTCTGGTTCTCCTCTGGATCCGATGATTGGTACCAGAAGTCCCCAGACCCCAAGAACATATATGCTCAGGTTCAGGTGGGAATGTCCAGTACCACCTCCAGGGTGAGGAGTTTCACAATGGTTGATTTAACTCTGTGAGTCATGGGATATTTTTGGAAGCTTTGATGGTCTAGGTCATTGCAACTGCCCATTGTGCCAGTCCGTAATGGTCAATTAACAGACATGACCCTTCAGGCTGGGTGTGAAGGTGCCAATGCTTCCCTGGAAGGGAATTATCACAGCTGAGTCACTGGTGTGAAGATGAACTCTACTATCTCACAGAGTTCTTTAAAACCCAGCTTGTAGCCTGAGGTGTCAGGTGTGCCCTGGGCAGCTGCTGCAAATGAGGCATTATTAACAGTCCATCAGAAATGACAGAGGGTGTAGAATACACAATTTTGGTTATACCCACATACTGATAAACTGATCCTGTCCACTGTAACTAGGGCAGTATTACTTATGTCAGATGAGTTCTTTGAAGCCTACAGTTATCCTTCTCATAAAAAAAATATCTCCTATGCCAACAAAACAGAAAATTACAATCTTCTCACTCGTAACTACAGATATTGTGAGACAAGACAACCACATTCGAACTGTTGCCAGACTGTGTCTCTATTTTTAACAAAACTTCAAAGCAGATATTTGCTACTGGCAGTGTACTGGGTTTGTCTCCTAACAAACATTCAGGCCTTACATTAAGTACAGCAGAGTACTATAAAAGGTAATTCTGTCGTTGCATTTTACTGATAACCCAGATGCCATGATTTCTGGATGAGTATCAAAACTCTTTGAAATTCTGCATTGTTTTGCCATTGTTTTGGCTTGACAGCTGGGATAGTGTCTGAACCAGGCTGAAACAGTTCCCTTTTCCAGGATTTCAAATATATTCCGTGCTCTTATCTGAAAGAAAGCTGCTTCTCTGTCATATGGATATGAAGCAGTTCAGAGAGGAACTCAGAGAATGCAGGAGTCTCAGGGGAGTCGTGACTCCTTGAAGAGGTACTTTTCACACATTCGTGCAGACAGTAAGCACGCAGAAAGCTGAATATTGTCAAAACAGGCACTGCCAAATCTGCTTGATCCCAGTGCCAGAGCCTCTTGCCAATACTAGCATTTTCAGTACATCTCTGTGCTGTGGCCTGTTTAAAGCAAGATTTGAAAACAGCTGCAATATTTCCTTTTTCTGAACACTTTGGAAACACCTTGGTTTCAAAGGCGTGATAGCTTCACATAACTCCTTGATCTTTTTTATGGTAGCTGGCCCCTTGTAACAACTGTGGGTACTGAGGGTTCTGTTCAGGTAAATAAAAATAGCACAATAGAAACCACTGAGCTATTTCTGTCCCATCACTCTTGTATGTTGACAAGTCCCAGCAACAGTTGGTTAGAGCATGGCACTGATAACACCAAGGTTGTGGGTCTGATCCCTATATGCGCCATTCACTTAGGAGCTGGACTCGATCTTTGTAGGCCCCTTCTAACTCAGAATATTCTGAACATGCTCACCTTGTAGCTCTTCTGAGGGGCATTGTTTTGTATGACACCATTAGACATTTGCTGATGGTTTGATTTCATGAAGACATCATAAATCACTTAATCAAACCCACTGTCAGCCATACATCAGTGTCTCCATTGTCCAAATACTTCCTGGAGAGTTGTACCTACCTTTCTTTTCCAGCAGAAAGCCTACTCCCAACAATACTCTTTTCTACTACAGGAACCATTCTCTGAAACAGACAGTAAAATATCAGTGATTCTGCCTAAATCCTTTAAGTAGAAATCATAGTGAATGTTATCCTTCACTCTATATGATTTTGTTTAGATAAAACTTCTAGACAAATGTGTTTCCTCATTTTACTATTTTGTAAAACCCACAGTAATATTTCTGTACTTCATGGCATAGGAAAACTTTCCTGAACTGTAAATTGCAGTACCAGTTAACTCATTCTGTACCAGCAAAGTTTCAAGTTTTATTGCAAAAATTCTGTAAAATTTCTGAGTAATAGTAATGGTTCTTTTTGAAATCTCTTTATATCCAAGAAATGTATCTTGACTTATAAAAATTATCTGCTTTGGAGTCTAATTTATTTTTGTTCTTATATTTTTATTTCATGTATTTGATTTCTCTGTGTATTTCGAGTGATTTTACAGTCTCAGTTACATGGATCAGCATTTTCAAACTTCATCTGGGACATTAGGAATGATACTGAATAAAGGTACATTTAGAGTATCTTTTTACCTATTACCCATATTGAATGAGTCACATGTTAAGGAAGAAAGTTTCATGAAAACTCCATTTTCTATTCACCTAAAAAACTCAAAAATCATGTATGATAGAAAAACCTGGGTTATACAATGGATCAATAGTCTGGAAATGCCAGTCCTCCTTTCCTACCTGAGCCCCACAACACTTTCTTCCAAAGTTTCTTTTACCCTAGTGAGCCCACAGCTTCAAAAACATTGTAAGAACTCGGGTCTCTTGTGCTTGGAAACAATTGTTGCAGTATTTGGTCCTGCCAAGCATTTTGCTACTCCTTACAGCTGGTACTGAAGAAACAGATGTAATCCCAATCCAAGGAGCATAGAAGGATAACCTGGGGACTGGAATAAATTGAATTTTTGGCCTGATTAGGCTGGAGGAAGGGTTACTGCCTGGAGAATTTCCCAGTAGGAACTCATGGAGAAACATGGTTGAATAACTTCTGACAGAAACATAGATTAGTGCTGTTTCAGGAAAATGAAAGTCAGTGGAATGAAGGTCAAGGACAACAACCACTGGCCAGGAAAATTTGTCTAATGTGCTCATATCGTAATGCTGTTATGCAACATTTCATCTGAAAAGACCTCAGTGTACAACATTGTTCACACATACACCAGGTATGACGAGGCAAATGAAGATAAGTCTGCACTCTGGATAAATGCTGAAATCTGAGGTCAAACACAATAAAGTGGACAAGGAACATTCTTCCAGGCACAGTGTGTTGTCTTTTGACACGTCCATTGAAATATGGTGTCAAATGCAATGAAGTGGACAAGTGAACATTCCAGGGCCCTGGAATTTTTTGCACCTCCCTTCTCTGGCTACTTGACAGTACTTGTCTGAGCAACCTAACATATCACATGCCTTACCAGCTCAGAGGAAATCTGGCAAAAAGATTCTATGACTGCTTCTGGAGAGAATGAACAAAAAGTGGCCCTTAAAAGAAATTTGTGCCCAGTCATGGATGCACACATAGAGCACTTTTACCACTGCCAGTGTCTTACAAACCTCATGCTACAACCAAAAAAACCCACATAAAGTGCAAGATGCTGCCACAGGGAGTGAGGGAGTGACATGTGAGTGACACGTCAAAATGACAGATCTCACCTCTCTCACACTCTGCGGAGAGCAATGATATTGTCAAAATTAATCTCTCAGGTGTAGAAATTCCATTTCAACATGCAGTGATTTGTCTCAGCCACAGATCACACCATGAACTCTGGACCTAGAACGCAGGGCATACCAGCTGCCCATATGGTTAGCATCTTAAAGGCCAGCAAGCACCTAACCTATGGACATAATAGCAGTGGGATGATCACATCCAGACTTGTCTGATGCTCTCTCAGAGAAGAATTTTACAGTTTACACAGCAAGAACAGAAATAATGACATAAGATTCAGCGGAGAAAATTATTTCAGAAGATACTGTAGCAGTAAAGTTTCCAGAGTACAAATTTTGTGCAATAATTCTGTAATGGCATAGCAAGGTATACAAGCAGAGAAATGTAGAATAGTGTAAAGATATTTCCATTTTGTAATTGCAATTGCCATCATCATTAACATGTATGAAAATATATGTATGAAAATATATGCAATTTAGCAAGGACCCATTCAGCCCTCTGAATTGCTTTAAAAAGTGAAGGAAATTTTACATATAAACAAGAATCACAGTTTATTTCTTATCCTAATTTCCAATGAAAATGAACAACTTCAAAAGAGGTTGCAAGCAACTTTGTCTCCAAGGCAAAGGCCAGGAAACAGCAGTCTAGATTTTCAGTTGTTAATTTCCTCAGTTTATTGAACTACTCCCTATAGAACACATTTCACACCATTAGCACTATCTACTTCTCTTTCACACTTTTTCTAAAAAAAAAAAAAAAAAAGAAGACTAAATAAGGAAATCATCCATGATACAATTAATTTCTCAAATATATTCCCAGCTGGAATTCCAAATAGGATTTTCTTCTTGGTTCTATAGGAACATATTCCTATTATATGTACCACTGGAGACTTCAGAAATGATCAGGGTGGAGAAGGGAGAAAGAATGCATTTTCACTCAAGCCAAAGTATTTCTTAGTAATTCTTACATTACAGTGTGAAAGGAGTATTTTCTGCTAATCACCACTGCACCACATATTTATTCTCTCTAGGCCTTGCCTTGCCAAGGACCTGCTGCTCTTGTGTCAATCTCTCTACATTTCTGACTTGCCATGAGTCTAGACAAATAGCTGGAACAGGAGCAGGGAGTCCTTGGGGACTGAAAACATTACAGATTGTGACTGAGGTTAGAGGCAGACAGCTGTCCCCCGTGGTTCTCTGAAAATCCTTGAAAAAGTAAAACACCTTCAGGAAGGTGTTTCAGGACTTTTCCACCCAATGGAGCACTACTGGATTTCACA
Organism: Hafferia zeledoni; assembly: GCA_035583235.1. Lineage (NCBI taxonomy): Eukaryota > Metazoa > Chordata > Aves > Passeriformes > Thamnophilidae > Hafferia > Hafferia zeledoni. The sequence continues at coordinate 77,082,148 of JAWWEV010000083.1, read as the reverse complement.
GGAGAATATGACCTTTATCTTTAAAACACAGTTTAAGTCATTTGGGAGAGTGAAAAACAGTCACCGTGAAGGAACCAGTTGATGTCTAAATCTCTGCTTCTCTGTAGCACACTTAGAAACACTACAGTTTAGTGGAATGGGGAAGCAAAGACAATCCTTCCTGCTAATTGCTTTCATATTGGGAATCAGGTAGTGTGTTGGGGTGAGGGAGGCAAGGAGGGAAGAAAAAAGTAAAGCTCAATATCAAATATCTATGTAATTTACTTATGATTGTATAAACAGATGTTTACTCCAAGAATTGCTTACTCAACATAAGAAAATTTTACCTCATAAGTTGGCAGTGTAGGGGGAAAAAAAAATCTGTTAACATACACAATACTATGAACATCATTTTAAACAAGAAAAATTGTCTTTTTGCATGTTATTTAATTAAAAATATAGTAATGTGAGGTAGTGAAGCAGTGTCATGTGCACACCCTATCCCATCATCCTTATCATTAATGAAGATGTTGAACAGGATTGGACCCAAATGTTGACTCCTGGGTAACACCACTAGTTATAGACCTCCAACTATGCTTTGTTCCATTAATTATCACCCTCTGGGGTGATAGTCCTCAATCCAACTCACTCTTGATTGAATGAGAACTGGAACTGCTTCTGGCTTCCCGAGAGAAGAGTAGTAGTGCAAAATTTTACTGGCTTGCTAATATCACTGTTATATCATTGAATCACTGAGCAATGATGTGTTCTGCTGCCAGATGTCCTCACTGCAAAAGAATGTTCTTTGCAGACAGCTTGAGTGTGACTGGTGCATGTTTGGTGCACTAATATTCTTGTATCTAAAGACTACATTTCCACAGTCACTTATTATTTATCCTGTGACTTAATTAAAAAAAATATCCATAGTTCATCAAACTTCCTTTTCTTGCTGTCATTTTGCTGTCAAATTCCCATGGATGCTACACAGATCCATCAAATGCTTGTCTCAGCCTTTACAGAGATGCTCCACAAAGAACACAATAAAAGACTTACAGAAGTAGGTTAGATCTGAGATTTTTAATTTTCTTCTCTTCTATGCTTTCAATTTCTGCACTGTTCCCACTGTGTCTCTCTGGAAGCTTTCCAGTATTTTACTTGACAGCATAGCTTGCGCTACCCTTTCTCACCAGAGTTTGAGAAGGTCCTTTAACTTCTTTTGTAATCTAGGCACTATGATGAAATTTAACCTTTTTCCCCAGAAGTTCCTACTGATACTGCTGGATTAGGATCAATGGAGAAGGTAGGGAGAGAAACTTCAAAACAGGGCCAGATTTAGTTTTTAGTCTATCTGAAATGAACAAGCCTGTGAAAAGAAGCCAGAGATGCTCTGGAAATTACTCAGCATCTCTCCCTCACACATTTGAAGACTATATAATGTATTTAGAAATGAGAATCTGTTTAGTATGATAGATTATGAAATGAATATTTGAAAAAAATAATTTCAGCTTCACAACATTATTTATATACACCTAAATTTTGCTTTTCATGAGGCTCTGAAATGTTTGACTCTGCTTTCAAAAGGTATTTGTGCAGATATGCACACAGTAGAGAAAGAAATTATCTTCTGTGATACTGCAATCTCATTTATTTTTAATGTATACAATTTCCTTTTCTTTCTTTCTTTCTTTCTTTCTTTCTTTCTTTCTTTCTTTCTTTCTTTCTTTCTTTCTTTCTTTCTT
>JAWWEV010000083.1:77043137-77080330 GCA_035583235.1 Hafferia zeledoni | reverse complement strand
TTCTTTCTTTCTTTCTTTCTTTCTTTCTTTCTTTCTTTCTTTCTTTCTTTCTTTCTTTCTTTCTTTCTTTTTCTTCTTTCTTTCTTTTATATTATTTGAAGGAACTAAAAAAGAATTTTCTAGTTCAAAGTAATTTCCTCCCTTACCTAAAGAAAATACTAGTGAAACTTTAAAAATGAACAGTTATAAGAATTTCCTAACATTGGAGAACAGTGGGCATACAAACAGAGGTGTATAATAACATTCTCATTTTCCATCTACTGAATAAGCATAAGGTTTCATCAAACAAGAATCTAGGTACCTGGAAAGCTTCCCTAAAGACAGTAATATTTGAACATAAACAGGTTTTCTATAATGAGAAATAAACAGCTGATTCTACACTTCAAACCATTAAACATGGTTGTGGGAAACAGACCAGACTATGAAATATGGAGAGAACAAGCTCTGATATGGACCTCAGAGGAGGACAGTGCTGGGTAACAGCCTGAACCTGACCAACTGTATACATGAGAGACTTGTTATTGGAGTTTAAAAGCTATGGCTTTTCTCTATGGGTTTTAGTTCAGAAAGTTTCTGTATCACCCCCCCCTCCCACATGGTTGTATCCACCCCTTCTCTGTGTTCCCCAGAGGCATTGTTCTCCAACACCACCAATCAGGTGTGGGATATTTTCTGTTGTGCCGGGAAGGTCCCACCAGAGGAGGCGGCTCCCTCCCCCAGCACTGCCATGGCAGCAGATGCTGGAACTTGCCGGCACTTGCCCCCGCTGATCTGAGCTAGGACAGCACTATGTTTGTGACTGCTCTGTCTCATGTTGCTGGTGCAGCCTGTGGCGACATGGCCGCTGCTCCCATTGCTTCCCCCCCCCCAACCCTATTGGTTATGGCACCCGTCTATCCCCAGTTCCTGGGTTTCTATTGGCTTTGATCCTCCTGTTTTCCCATTCGCTACCTGAGCACCTAAGCAACTGCCTTACCCAATCCAGTCCCAGTTCCAGCACTTTCCCCTTGGGACCCTATAAAAGCCACGTGATTCCACAATAAACCAGTTCTTGCCACAAGTCTCCTCTAAGTGAACATCTGTCTCTCGTGCCCCTGGCTCAGAGGACCTGCGGGGACTGTCCCCTTTCCCCCAATGCCACATACATGGTAGTAGCTCAGATGATGTTAAAGAAAAGAAATTAAACAACTTCAGCTTTTGAATTTTCTTTAAATGGATGTAGAACTCTCAAAATTTGAAAAACAACTTTGAAAATGCAACATAGGATTTAGCTTAAACAGTCCTCAGAATACAGGAAATTTAATCATAGAATCACAGAATATGCTGAGTTGGAATGGATTGACAAGGATCATGGAAGACCAATTCCTGGCCCACTCCAAGGGTCACATCATATGCCTGAGGGCATTGTCCAAAAGTTCTTGAAAGCTGGCAGGGTTGGTGTTGTAACCACTTCCCTAGGGAGCTTCCAGCATCCAACTACCCTCTTGGTCAAGAATCATTTCCTAATATGTAACCTAAATCTCCCCTGACACAGCTTCATGACATTCCCTTGGTTCTGCCACTGGTCACCAGTGGGAAAAGTGCCTTCCCCTCTGCTTCCACTTGTGAGGAAACTGCAGAATGCTATGACGTCTTCCCTCAATCTCCTCTAGGCTGAAAAAGTCCAGTGCATTCTTCATATGGCTTCCCCACAAAGTTTAGTTTTCAGCCTTGTTCTGTGTTTGGCTTTGAGAAGAAGATGCTTATTCAGAGGAATTTGGTTGTTAAAGCTTCAGTGAGAGACCCCATACAGCAAATGAATAGACATATACCTAAAATTTCACTGAATCAACAAAAAATCTGAGGAAAAAATTCAAACATTGGGGATTTTCCTGAATTGCTAAAAACACAGGGTTAAAATAAAAGTCAAAGGTGCTCATAGTTGCATAATTTATAGCAGCATCTTTGTTAAACTTTTGTAAAAGTATCAGAAAATAGTAAAACTTCCACAGAACTTGAGGATGAACCAGATATAGGAATTCTATAACTTTCTTCCCAAAACTATTGAAGAGACACAAAAGCCATGGCAGAGACAAAGACAAAACTATTCATTATGTTGCCTCTCTAAGGAAAAGTTAGGAAAATCAAGCCTGATCACATAGAAAAAATAAGTCTTTGCTGTGTAACAAATGTTGCTGTCTATGAACTGGATGAAAGACATTTTCTTAATGTATGTTCTTTTCAGATAGAAAATCTGTGTCCTGATCCAGTAACTTCTGTGCAGGTTACTTTCTTGCCATGTAGGGATAATACAAGTTTCTTAGTTGATACTCTCTTTTCTTACCAGATGCTTCTTTTGCACCTCTAAATTGTCACAGTTCTAGCAGGTAATGAATATAAAATATTGCTTTCATTTGGGCAGGAAATGTGCTGAAATGAATACTGTTGATAAAGGAAACTAGAAACAACAAAGGGGACATATGTTACACATTATTGTAAAACAAGAAATCACAGCATGTATTCTTCAGGTTGCTCTTTCCTAGGATATAGTATATAAAAGGCTTAGTACTGGCAAGATGCAAGAAAAACTTCACTGAGCTGTTCCTAATCTTCCTACAGCCACCAAGGTCTCTGAGAAGGAAAACATAAAAAGTACAATTAAAACACCCCTCTGATTGTACACCAGTTGTGGAGTTCAAATTTATATTTTCAATTAGTGCTTTTCTTTAATTCAGTGTTGTGAAACATTAAGACGATTTTGACTTTCTGTCAAACAACTCTTGATCAGGCTATTGTAATTTACTAGCTCTGTTTGTTACTGGAGAACTTCATGTAACTGATGGTGGTATTTGATTTTAAAAATTATTGAAGTACAGTAAGTGATCTTTAAAAAGCATCTTTGACTATGGCAAACAAGCTCTTCAAAGGCAGTGATGTTTTCTCTTGTTCTTCTAATACATTATTCATTAATAATCTCAGTGTATTAAGTGGTTTATTACTTTGAAATAATCAGCGACTTTTTATGAATTGTATGAGATGTTCATATCACAGACATTTATAAACAGTGAAAGGACTTAAATTTTCTTATGACTTGTGACTAGTCCTGGAGAATTTAGACAGTCTTTAGACATATCTGCTCTGAAAGAAAGATGGAAACATTAAAGAAAGAAAGATCCTGTTTTTCTTTTTTTAAGCTCAGAAAAAAATGAATGCCATTTTTACAAAAATATCATGAAATTAATGCTTTTGTCTCTGAAGAGCCTATATAGATTAAAATTGAGGCTTAAGAGAAATCTGTAGAAAAAGCATCATGAATTCAGCATAAGCCACCACTGTAGCACTTTTAAAATTGAAAAATTTTAGAGATTTCCTGCATTTTACAATGTCATCTAAAGAGTACAATAACATCAATACTGAGAAGAAAGGTTGAAAAATGATATCTGAATATCTTTTAGCTACTTTATTCTGTTATTGCTCCATGACATAATTTCTCAACAAAACATGAGAGTTGCATACATCATACGTATGAGCGGGAATATTTGAAAACAATGTTCCCTGCTGCCAAAAATCTAAAAACATGTTCCAACAAAGTAACAAAAACATACAGTCAAAAGGAGGTGAGTGCAGCAAAAGGAAGGGGTGCAGCAAAAGGAAGGGGTGGAGACCTGTACAATAATATGTAGTATTTTTTTAAAGGCATGGATTACTCATGGTTTGCAAAAAGTAAACTAGGAGATTTATATATTGGATCATAAAGTTTTCATTATTTAAAACTTAAAAGATATGAACTTTTCAGTCACGTGATCAATGCAAAGGAGGTAAGGAAAGTTTTAAAATGATTCTGACCTCAGGTACTTGGAAAGCAAATAATTCTATTGACTGCAGGTGTCAAGGTTTTGGTAGCAGTGGGGGGTTGCATGGGAGATCTCAATGATGAGAGACAGTGAGGGGTGACAGACAAAGTGTGAGACCTGAGGGAAAAGCAGGAGGGGAAGAGGTGCTCTGGGTGCCCCAGCAGAGACTCTGGTGAAGCAGGTGCTTTCCTGCAGCCCCTGGAGAGGACCCGTGGTGGAGCAGGTACCCACTCTGCAGCACCTGGAGAACCCCACTGTGTGTGTATATTCCCTGAAGGAACAAGGCTCGTGTTAGAACAGGTTTATTGTGAAAGATTACTGTTAGTGAGAAGTATCTTGGTTCTCACAGCCAAGGTCTAAATAGCATACCCTGGTTGTATCAGAGTTTATAAAAAGGAGAAATGTCTAACTCAGTCATCCTTTAGGTGTGACTTTTGTAGTTTTAAGCAGAAAGTGAGTAATTCCTTGTACGCTTTCTCTATATTCATGGTTTTATTACATCTGTTTGCTTTCCACTGTTAAGAGATAAGAACTGCAATTAGCTTCTTCTCTTCTGTGACACCCTCTTGTTATCTTCTCTGTAGCCCTGGTCAAAGGGGAATGTAGCTAATCAAGAACTCCAAGCAGTACACAAGTTGTGTAGCAATGAGTATAAATAGTGGGGTACCACTACCTTCTGTTTTGTTCTCTGTAATGACTTGAATATCCTCTGAACGGTGAAGTGATATCCACCATGAGTTCAATCTCTTTTCTGAGCAGTGGTAGGCTACTTTTGAATTATAATAGTCAGTGTATGATGTTTTCTATGCTCCCATGTTTTATTTTATTCATGCAATATAGAGTTTTATTTGCAATTTTTATTCAGCATCATAAGGTCCTGATGCAGTTCTTCAGAGTCAGTTTTAGTTTGGAGTGTCATGAGGTAGATTTTTTTTCAGTGCAAACTTCATAACTTTGTTATCCACTCTCTTTTTCAAGCACTTGTGAGCGTCTTACCTGCAACCTTTCCTCCTGCTCCTTCACTATTATTTTCTCTCCACGAGTCAACTGCCCAGCTGCACCAGTGCAACATAGGGCCTAAAGAGAAGAGGAAGTATTTACTGCATTATTGAAGGCACACGAGATTATTCCTTGAAAAGTGTGAGTTAGTTGCTTGGAGGCACTCTGATAAACAGTGAAATATCTACCTATGAAGGTTATAGATTTTGTCCTGCACTTCTTTAAGAGTGTAAGAAGTTCTGCATACATCAGTATTCCAAATATGCAAAGTATATTGTTTTTATGAAACAATTACATTTTTTCAGAAACTCTTCTTTAATCATTCTCAGAAAAGTATAGATAACATTTCACTTTCTGGATACAGTGGTGATATAGATAGTCATGAAGAGAAATACAACATTATTTTTTACTCATATCTTAAGGGGATCTCTAAGACAAATACCACTATAATCAGAAAATAAACTAATACAATTAAAATAAAGAACTTAAACCAATATCTTAATGAGGAAAATGCTTTACAGATATAACTGGCAAACTAAACCTGCCAGGCTAAATACAGTTGCAACATTTGAAACATCTAAAGTAAAAACATTCAATTACTCATCTATTGGAATATGATCTATGCAGGGAAAGGACTATGATTTAAGAGCTCCTGTTCATACAAGGTCTCTGTCAGTTTAAACCCTGCTCTTTGAAATTTGCTAACTACCAGTCAGTCTCCAGGAATCCCCCCTTCAAAGGAAACCTTAGGGCTTCCTTCAAATCCACAGGAGATTGCTACATTTCTCTTCCAGGTAGAACCATGGAATCGCAAGAAGAATCTGTTTATACTGCAGAAGCTATTTACACAGATTAAAAGCTGCACATTCATTTGAAAAAAATAAGTGTTACTAGTGGCATATTCTGAGCTACTTAATAAGGTTAATAATATATCAGGTTACAAATAATGTTGTGCTCCATCCCTAGGTTCAACTGAGTAGCATTCAGCAGAAGACTTAAAAAATCTTTCCCTCTGTCTTTCTTCCTTTCTTTCATCCCAGAGATAAATTTGACCACAGGATGCAATATTTGTCCTACAGTGAGGCAGAATTACTTTGAAGAAAATGAGGTTTTCCACAAATTCCTGAATCTTTCATGAGGCTGATTCTGCATCAAGGCATTCACCTGACTATCTTGTACATGATGTACATCAGTGTCTTAGCAAGGAAAAGATTTCCATTCTCATTGCCAATTCCAAAAGCCAGATATTCTTTATCTTCCTTGGTATGCCCTTCATCTGAATTTCCATAACAAAATTACTGTATTAATAATTTATGTAGAATAACTCAACAATTAAAAGAATAAAAAAGACTGAGGGAACACCTAGGAAGAATGATGAATGCAAAAGATGATATGAAATACAGCAAATTGAGGTTCAGATATTTCAACTTGGAATGCTTGACAGAATAATTTGGAGTCTATGTGAATGTCACATGCTTTTGTGACTCATGATATAAGTGGATGATGGAAATTTTGTTATGGAAATTTCCTTCCTGGTGAGAATCCACGGTTTTGAGCAGTTAATCAAAACAAGTACATTACAGTAATCTTAAAGAACAAGTACTTAAAAGAGAATTTCTAAAGACAAACTACAAAAATAACTGAAGAATATTACTTGGAGCTGTCTAGGTATATCCAGAAGAAACACTTGGCCACTTATTAACTCTTTAAAACCAGTTATTTAAGGAGCAAAAGAAGCAGAAAGCCCCACAGTGATATTTTACAGTGGACAATTCATCTCAAGGGCCTTTCTGTGTGTCACAAAAATGATTCCAACTGTAAGAGCTCAGCATTCAAAACTTAAATTATTTTTTCTCATTGCTAGTTTTGCAAATAGCTGACTAAACTTTATTTTCCTAAACAAATCCTATAATATCTTTCTAGCTTTAAAGAAACTTTTTTTAAAAAATATATTCATTCATATCTAAGAAATGACTGGGACTAACAGGCATTACTAAGCATGTATATGGTTTAGTGAAATCTTTTCAGGAATATTTTTAGAGTTATTGAATTGCAGTCTCAAGTCCAAACTGTTGAATGACTTGGAATGAAACCCCTCATATTAGTATCATGTAAAAAAAAAAAAACCACCAAAAACCAAACAGTGTACATCCTGTCCTTGGGGAAGAATGGTAGCATAAAAGTGAAACACAAACTTCTGAATTGTTCATCTGAGTGCATCCATTTTCAAATGCTGATGTAGATAAAAAAAATGAATATATCACGGAGTACATATTCTCCTTGAAATCTCCAGGAATCATGCAATACCATTCCACTTGTAAATCACCTGAATCAATTGCTCCCTAAAATTCAGTGGGAGAGGTTAAAATTCCTTTTGGTTGTCTGTATTCAATCTGCCCTCTTTGCCAAGAAGAAAATATACCCACTGTGCAAGTGACTCTCAGTTCTAATTGTCAGCCTTAATGAGTAAAGATTTACAGGTGTGTTTGTATGCATACTACGAGAATAAGGGGGAAAAGTTTAAACATATAAACTGGAGTGGATTTTTTTTCTTAAATCATGAAAGAACCAGAAATGAAAGCACAGCATGAAGGCCTTCCATTATTTCAAAGTCACCGGAAAAGAGAAGACATTGAAATTTTTCTGAGAAAGGTTTTATCATGACTTATTGGCAGGCTAAATGCTTCAAAAGAAATCTGAGTATTTCCTGATTTTCTCCTCACTCTGCAATTGTGCCTGATGACAGATTTAGTCTTCTTGTTTCTTAAACCTACTATGCTCCAGGAAGAATTTTTTTTCTTTCCTATAAACAGCAGTACTTTAATTAAATATCTTTTCGATAAAAGTTCTTCACAATTCGTTAAAGTCTGTCTAGAATAAAGAGCAATGCTATTTCAATGAAAAAAATAACCATGTTATTTCATGACACCTGTACACAGGGTCCTGAACACAATAATTAAAATCTGCTGGTGATAAAATATAGCCTGCATCATTAGGCACTTTTCTAAACAGCAGATTTGGAGAATGGCACCTGTGACAGCATTAAATTGGGATAATCCCTCCAGTTTTGGTGACCTGAACTGCTTTCAGTAAATTTAAACTGGATTGTTTGAACCAAGGTCACTGGTAAACACTTAATAAATTACTACAGAGTGCATAAGCAATTCTCAGTGTCTATCACAGCTCTCATTTCAACTGGAATAGGCACTTTAGGACAAACTTCATCAAAAAAATGTTCTCTTGCTTGTACTGGTGAGCAGAGCACTACATTTCTAAAATTTCATCAGATCTTTTTGAAGGTTAACTGTTTTCTACTAGCATTTCTTTTTCACTGGGCTGACAGTAGAAATGCTTTTTCCAAGACATCCAATGTCTTCTCATACTAGCACTCCAAAAGAAACCAATATCCTTTAACCAGTTTTAGTTATCCAAGGAATTAATGATATAAGTTTATTTAACACTTAATTTAGCAACATAAATAATCGGAGTAGTTAAAGTTTGCAGTTAAGGAAACACTTGACACTCTCTTATTCCTAGTACTCATGAAAGCATAAATTGAAAATAAAAATGATAGGGCTTAACAGAAGAGAATTGTTGACATAGATTCATAAAAACCCCAAAGAAACAAGAAATACTGAACATGTTGGTTTACTGTAGCAATATTTGCACTGGATTGCTTATGTGTAACATGGTTAGAGAAATATATTTTAGCTGTTTATGTCTCTAAGATGTGTGATCAGTTAATCATAAAACCTGGAAAGAATTACAGCATCCAAAACTGACATGTCCAAAAAAATAAAATATTTTTTAAAATGTAATAATTTGGGTTTTTGATGTTTTCCTTCTGGTTCCAAAATTAATGAAATGTTTTCAAACATAGCCACATCACTGAAGCTTCAGTAACTGCTCTCTTAATTGCTGAATGAACTTAGAGCAGAAATTCCTTGTTCTAAATGTAGAGAATGACTGCTAAACTGCCCCTCTGTAACGCTCATAGCAATCACTTGTAACTCCTGTTTACCACTTTCAGACCTAAATCAGTGAGCATTTAAACAGAGGTTAATAGTTTTCACACAGTGGCTAACCCTGATGGCTTTATTTTCTGCTGATTTTACTAAGTCAGAGAATATTTTTGATTAAATCCTGAAGTACCACAAAATAAGAATGAGTCTTATTCAAGGTAACTTCCTTGACTTTTAAATTATTTGCAATTCTGTTAATGGCTTCATTTTGAACACACTTGTGTAGGTGGGCTCAAGAAATCCAGCATTTCCAGTAAAAGCTTGAAAGTTTTGCAAAGACTTCAGAGCTTCTTAGCAGAACTATCTTTGAATTTCCCATTTTAAGGTGACAAGAAACTTCTGAGCTGACTGACATTTAAACATTGCACTGGTAACATGACTACAATGTGCATTAGCCACTTGCAGGCCCATTGGGAAGTATTGGCTTATGAGCATAGAACCAGTCCTACACTCAGCAACAGAAATGTCTGAAGAAGGATCCCATGGGATGCTCAGAAGCCTCAGCTAAAAGGTGTAAAGGGATGAAGAGAATGACAAAAAGGAAGAGTTGTACGTCTATGACGCACCAGCAAAGCAAGTACCAAATCACCAATTTTACATGTGAGCAAGAAGAGATATTATAAAGAGATAACTACTGTTTAGGTGTGTGAGTGTGTATGAGGAAGGGGGTGGTGAGACAAGAGGAGGAGAGAAGGGAGGGAGAAAGCTGGCTAATAAACCTTACGAGTTATCTAACTCCCAGCTTTTGGATAAATCTAAGAATGCAGTGTGGAAAAGGGTAACAAACACAGGGCTGAAGGGAAATCTCACAACTAGGTCTCCAGCAGTGGCACAGTCACGAGTGTGGCGGGTTTTATCATCTGTGTAAAACCCGAACAGAAGGCAAGGCAGAGTGGGAAGTGTGGGCATGACACATTTGAGCAGTGGGTTAGCTGTACATTATACCCAGAATGTCAAATTATTGCAGAGCTTGCTCAACTCAACTTTTTTTGGTCTTTAACCTTTTTGTTTTGTCTTCTTCAAAGAAGAGTGCATCTTTCTTTCCAAGCTAATCCATTTGTTTCACACAAATTCTTAGCCCTTCTGAAAGGTTCATAATCAAGAAACAAATCATAAATTAACTGAAGCAAAATATCAGCTTACTGGCATACAAAATTGGAAAAAAGGTAACTTATGTTCCGCTTTATCCTTGAAGGAATAAAAGTCATGGTGATTTGCATATTTAATTTTTGAACAATTAACATTAAAGAGCTTTCTGTTTCACTGATTCTCACCTCTTGCAATCATTCTCTGTGTAAAGCAATGAAGTGCTGGTAACGGTGAAAAATGTGGCTGAAGTGGCAAAAATGGAGAAGGTAGATGTTATTAGTGGCTCAATAAAATTGCAAACTGTGAAATTGCCACGTAGTTCATATTGTCTCTCCCTGGCTGTTGTCTTGCAATCCTGAGCCAGTTACAATTTTTATCAGTATAGGTATCTCCTTTTTACTGATTCTTTGCCTTCACTTCTTGAAAATCTCATATTTTCCCCTGATTTTACTTATGAAGGACAGAGATTTACCTACTGTATTTAAATTAATTTTTTTTTTCTCAATTACAGTCAAGTAAGAACCAAAGTAAAAGAAAATTACATTGTGAAGTTTAGCTGATTATTTTGTGTTGCAGGCACCCTGATCTTGAAATTCTGCTCAGCCTGACTGTTTTTGCTGCCACTTTCTGAATGGCTATATTCAAACAAACAAACAAACAAACAAACTCGCCTCAGATTTCCTCTATTAATAATTTCTTTAATTGCTAATGTGAACTGATAATTTGAAGAGGTTTGATTACATGCCCTAATTTTTTTGAGGCACAAACCCCTAGTACCCTAGATTATGATTTTAAAACATGTATGTATTTGATATTCAAGATAATATCTGTGTCTCCAGTCTTAGGTGCATATGATAATACTTCTGAAATTACTGTGATAATAATTACCTGACATGGCTGGGAAGACATTTGCATTTCAATTTCACAGGTGACACTGATTAACCAAAAATAAATCACAGGTAACACTGGTTAACCAGAAATAAAATTTCTTTTAAGAGTTTACCAACAAAATTACACAACAATGTCTTGAATTTTGCTAATCATGTAGCTATTTTTAAAACTGTAAAAACGAAACATTTGTACTTTCCAGGACTCTGATATTTAAAGATAAACATAGAGAATATACATATTTGTATGCGCATATACAACAGACAAGACATATCCATAGCATATATATAAGATAGATACTATACCTTTGCACATATATATCACATACTCATACCATAATGAATATATATTACACATAATACATTAAAGATGTATAAAGCAAATACTATTTCTAAAAATATTTTTCTAATTAATTAAAAAAATCAGGATTTCAGATTAGTTATAAAGTGAAAAATACATACATTTAAAAATATGTATTTATTTCATATCTTACAATGTTAGTTTGCTTTTTCTGCCTAGTTATTCCTGTATGCTTAATTTATTATTTCTTAAAAGAATATATATCTCTTAATGTACAAGTATTTGTGACTAGAACTTGAGTTTATAATTGGTACTTATTCTGTAAATCAGAAAAAGAGATAACAAATTTAAATGTTAATTGAAAGTTAATATTGCAATTTATACTGTCATTGCTTTGCTATCAGGTAGCTTGTTTTCTTTTTATTTATTTGAACTTATAATAGCTATTTTAAGAGAATTGAAATTAAAAAAATTAATGCAAATCAAAGGGCAATTCAAAGCAATTTTCTGTGCCAATAAATATAACATAAATTTGAGAATGTATAGCATGTCTGACATGTGTATATAGATATTTAGAATTATTTCCTTTCTTCATGTGCGGAAAAAAATTATTACAGAAAAGCTATGACTTACTATTTGTGATGACTCTTTCTCACCAATCTGACTCTCACCAGTGAATCTGAATTCTAGACTCTTCATTTGAGGAGAATCCCAAACTAGGCAGATCAAGGCCCTTGAGCACCCTTGGGTACTTGATCTAACCTGTCCTCCTCTGAGTGGAGATCAGGACCAGATGATGTCCAGATGTCCCGGGCAACCCAAAGTCACCCAGCACTCTATTCTGTGGCATTCTGGAGAGTCATCAGAATTATTTGCTGAGCTGACTACTGAGAAAAGCCTAGTAAATACAGAAAATCCTCACAACGAATAACATAGACTACTCAAAATTATAAGAGACAAGTTTTCATAAATGAACCAACTTTGCCAGTGCTACAGTGCCAAAATACAAGTGGCTGGTCTTCACAATATAAATATTCCAAAGAAATTACTCTGCTACATAGTGATAATATAACATCAACTCCTCCACTTTTAGAATATAATTTGACATGCCAGACTCTCACACAATATTTTTTTTGTCAACAGGAAGCCATCACATATTCACACTATATACTACTAATAAATACTTAGTGGTGGACTTGTCAGTGCTGGGTTAATGGTTGAACTTGGTGATCTGAACTGTCTTTTCCAATCTAAACAATTCTATGATTCCCTGGGACACAAAAATGCAAGAGAAAGAGTGCAATCCCAGTCTCTTCATAGGCTGTGAGCTTTGGCTTTGCAATGCAAGTAGCTGAGGTAAAGGTGGATAAGGGAACAGTGCACTCTTCTGTTTCCAGATATTGCCCAGAAAGAATGATTCTTTTTTGTCTCCTCCCAAACATATTAAAAGAAAAGTCACCAGCATCAGCCACTTTTAGACAAAAAAAATCAGAAATTTTGTAACATCCTCTTTACTGGAGAGAAAGGGAGGAAAGAGGAGAAAGTCTTAGGTGAGAGTGGAGTGCATCTACTGGGACCAAGACTGTTGCCAGGACCATATACAGGAAGAGAACTGAGCAAAAGGGTGGGATTTTTCTAGTGTAGCTGTTCTTGAAGTAAGAAGGAAATTGAGACTGACATCTTCTGTGGGAGGTGTTTGTCTCATGATCCTTTTGCAGAACCTTCTGCAACACCTGTGGTGGAAATGTGCCCACAAGAAGCAAAAACCTCCTCCTGCCTCACTACTAGTAAATGTTCGTATTTCAAGGCCTGCCTCTGTTGACAAGGCTGTACTGGAGCTCACCTCCACAGTGCTATCATGCTGCAGTGGCCGTGACCAAGATCAGACATGTGGTCAGGCCTAGAAAATTGGTGGCTGTACCTTTGTTGTTGATAAATGTTGTTGTGGTTATTTGAATAATTTTATAAGAGAAGGTTGTTTTCCTGTCCCTGTCAAGTGGAATCTAAAATGTGTGAATATTTCCTCAATCTCAGCATATGATTTTGCAGTTCATCAGTCACAGTGCTAATATTTTGGGTTGAAAAAGCAGTCAGGGCTGAATCCCAGCTCTTAAAGGGACTCGTGACAATATGTATGTACAGCAGCTTTGACTCTTCTTGTTAGAAAAAAAAATTCATATTTTATTCCAAGCTCCTGGCCTCTGCAAAGTACATACCCTGAGAAAAAGGCCAAAATTCAGGAAACAACATGACAATGGGAGGAGTGCTTTTAAAAGGGTAGACTGTAGGAGTGAAAACAAAAGCACGCGGTCTGTCAGAAGACTGGATGGAAGAGACAAAAACAGCAAGTAGTAGTCTAACATGCCTTCCAAGCAAGGAAAAAAAAGGTGAAATAAAGGGAATTTATTTGTTGGTTGTTTTTGTTGTTGTTTTGGGGTTTTGTTTGTTTGTTTGTTTGTTTGTTTGTTTGTTTTCACCAGTCAGCATAGCTACTACACTGATTGAGATGCCTCTGCTGAGCCGGTCATGGTGCACGCTGTGAGTTGTGGGTGGATGTGAGAGTGGAACCCATCTGGGCTCAGCAGTGCTGGAGAGCTCACTTCTGCAGGGAAAGCTGAAGAAGCAAACACTATACACAGTTCATGCAAGGTCTTAAAGGATGCAACATTTTTTCAGTATAGTAGCATGTGACAAGTACTGCAGGCTTCTCCATCTTTTAGCCAGCTGGCTCAGTGCAGTCATGACTCTGCAGTATTTCAGTGCTAAACTAAGGTGACAGGCCAACAGTCAGAGTGCAAGTGTTGTCTCCAGCAGCACTGGGCTCCATCCTTTGCATGAGAGGGAAGGGCATGCCATCAAACTCCAGTTACAGATAGTGAAGCACATACTTGTTTCCTCTGCATACTCACACTTATATAATCACAGAATCATAGAATCATCCTGGTCCAAACAATAACCTGGCATTGCTAAGTCCAACACTAAACCATGCCCCTAAGTGCCAAATCTACAAGTCATTTAACTAACTCAGAGGGTGATGAGTCACTCACTTTCCTAGGCAGCTTTTTCCAAGGGATGGACACTCTCTGTAGAGCAAAAAACTTTCCCTCAGTGGAAAAATTGGTTGAAGTCATCATAGTTCTCAGAAACACAAGTCATATGGTGATAGCACTTCTCAGTTGCAGAACCAGTAGAAGTAGCAGCACCTTGTCATCCCAACAGGAACTAAACAGAGGGTGCAGCCAGAAAATGAAATTACAAAGATTTTTTCTTTTATTCTATATGATCATGGAAACATATTTCATGGTCTTAGTAAGATCTCACTCTTTGAATTCTCCCTATGTGGATTAAAAAGGAATGCAGAGGGAGAAAATGGGTGGGTTAATGTTTCACTTCAAGAATGGTGAACTTCATTACTTTGGTTTCATTACAAACAGATGTCAGTTTGATGGTTTTATCCACTCTTCCACATTTTTCAGCTTATGAGGACAGATTTATGTATGCTTTCAAATTAAGGTACTTGGGTACTGCAGTGCTGAACTGAGATGCAAATCATGGCGAAAAAAATGCATCTGTCATGATGCTTGCTTCAGTTGCAGTAACAAGTACACAGCAGGTAAATGTCACTTGGACTTTCATCTTCGCACAGTCTTGAACACTGTGGCTGAGAGGTCAATTATGATTTTTTAAGTATGAACCATTTCTCATCTTGATCATGGCCAAGGTTCATCATTACATAGAAAGAAATACTCAAGTACCAAATGGGGTAGCAGATTTCCTTATTCTAGTAGATAATGGAAAAAAAAAAAAAACCTGTGAAAAATTAAAGGAATCAGTTTCTAAACTTATGGTTGAGTAGAAATAGTAAGGGCTTTTTTCCTCTTGGGAATATCCAAAGAAAACAATTTCTGAAAACATGCCTAGGAAAAAAAATATCACAGAGAAAATAACATTTAAAATAATTACTTTTTTTTTCTTCCTGTATATTCTTGATGGCTTATTACCATGTTCTAAGTTTGAGATTTTGGCTTTAATAATAATAATAATAAAATGGTATTGAAAGACTGATAGCATTTTTCTCTAATTGACCAGCTGGCTATTCTTAAAGTTTTCGGTAAATAGCAGGATGTACTACTATTTTTATGTAGCACAATTTCTGTGAAACAACAGCTGGAAAGTTGTTCAAAACATTTGCATTCAGTAATAGCTAAAATAGAACTTTCTTTGTGGTAGTAAAACTGCGTGTAAAGTTACAGTACTATTGCAGTGGAGGCTTGTTTTAATTTATTATGATGCAATTCATTCTTAGAGTGCAGTATAGTGCAACTATTGGATATAAGTTAAAGAGCTAGATAGTTCAGTGGAAAAAGATGTCTTACAGTCCTAACAGTTGACACAGATCATTTTCAGGAAAACCAATTCTAAGGAAATTGTATTAGAAAACATTTATTAATATGGAATGAATTTAGGATCTTCAAGATTTTGAAGATGTATTAAGATATGTGTTTCTTCATATATTAGTAACAGGTTATTGTACCTCAACCTCATTTCATAGAAATATTCCTAGGCAGAGGATACTGTCAGAGAAATGTCAGCTCTAAACAAACTTGCAATTCTTCAACTACTAAAGTGAGTTGAACTTTGCTGTTGACCTTCGTACGTGTTATTTTCCTCTAAGAGTGAGTCACAGAAATTGTTTAGAAATCTCATTTAAAAATGTATTGAGAAAAAAGTTTATCATTTGCTAGTAGACTGTATTAAACCCCCTTTATTTATGAAGGAAACAATTTGTTGTTTCACTTGTATTTCAAACTTAGGTTGCCTTTTTAAAAGTTTCACCATTGTCAGATAAAATTTCCTTTCAAAGATCCCTTCTCTTCCTTTCTGCCTGTCGTCAAGGTACTTGCCACGTATTTCAGTTTTCAAGACTCCTGTAGAGACAGAATTGTTTTTAAGGCCCAGATCTCATTTCCACCTTACATTGCACCTGTCTAGCATGCTGAGAAGAGGGAAGTGACATTTTCATGTAGCTTAAGGAAAAATACTCTTATTTCATGAAGTCCAGCTTTCTAAAAGTTCACACATTAAGAAAAAAATTGTCATCTAAGATATAGGAGGAAAAAACGAGAAATGTTTAATATCATTTGGCATTGCTGAATGGCCATTTGGTAGACAAGCAGTCTGTGCACTATAACTCACTGCAAGAAACTATACAATATTTTCCTTATGACTTTAACAGAAGAAAAAAGAAGTAGCCTCCCTAATAATTCTCTTTCCTGAGAAAGTTTATTGCATAATAATTGTCTGTGAGTTTTCTATGTGTTCCTCTGAAGCAGGGATGTAGGCAACAGGCTGGACTGGACAGCCACCTGATAACATTTAGACTCACTTCATACGTCTGCACTGCATACCTCTTTCCCTCCCCAAAGCTATGAGATATATATGTGGAGTTTTATTTTGGAACATAACTGCTACTGAGAAGATTGAAGAGAGATTAACTGTAAAAATACAGTGATTTAGTGGAGACGTGCAGATTTATGACTCCTTTTACTCTGTCTGGTGCACAAATTTTTAAAATATGCATTTAGATCCACATTCAATTTCTGACTTTGACCTTAATTAATCAATTTCTTTTCATCCAGGAGTATAAACTCAGGAGACATAGGAAGGAATTCTAGAGAGAACTGATAAGATAATATCTTTGAGAGGGAAAGAAAGTTTATTAGCAGGATGAAGAAGCTGGTGAAGGAACTGACTTGATATAATGGGAATCTGTGAAAGAGAAGTGGAGTTGTCCCACATAGAAACAGTAGGGTCGTGCAGTTGAAAAGGCCTAAAGTATTGGCACTGAATGGCAAGATGTGGACAGAAGATATACTAGATTAGAAATTAGGTAGGAAACAGGACCCATAAGAACTCCCACCTGAAACATGGAAGAGATAAGAGAGGAATGATTCTGGCATGTTATAATTTATTCCTGAACTCTACAAATATGTTCTGCCCATTGAAGACTGATTTTGTTCTTATATTTTTGTGAACAAACATTAAAAAACATTTGGCAAAACATTCCAAATGTGTGTTTATCAATATCTGTCAAATAATATTTTTCATTTAATTAATTGTTAAAGCTTTTTGTCCTCTTCTCAAATAGTTCATGAACCTCATGCCACATTTTTATGAAAGGCTACACTATGTTAGAATGTATTACTGCTTTGAACAGTACTATATTTGTATACCTAAGTCTCAGCTGCAATATATGAGAGACAGGCACCTCTTTGATAATCTGACTTTTCTTACTAGGAATAATACTTAAACTGAAAATTAATATAATTTTTTCAGCCATGTTTTGGGATCCTTCTATTCCTCACAAGTGCTGCTATCACATCTGTGTGACTGCTGTGCATACAGTTGATGAACTAGTTTCGAGGCATGATGCTTTGTAGACATAAATAGGAAGTGTTTAAACAAGACAGAGAAAAATCTTTCTGTTGTGACAAATAAACTACCTGACAGAAGCCTAAGGGTCCAGTGCATTGATGACACAGCCAATACTGTCCAGTGACACTTGACATGGCACTACTGGTGGCTCAAAAATTCATAGTAGCTCAGAGATAACAACACATTAGAAATATTATTTTGAATTAAAATATAACTTAAAGGAACTAAACAGTACAAGACGACCTAATGGTAGCTGGTGGAGTTCAGAGCAGCTGATTCCCGTAGTGTGGCACATGTTCACTGTATCTTCTGTCCACTCAGAACTGGCATCATTCAAAATGTAGTTTCTTGAAAATATCTGTATTTCATATTTTTGATAGGGGAACTTTCAATGGACTCTTGCCTATCTTGCACTTTGTACTTCTCAGAAGCTATTAATGGTATTGTATTTCAGTCAGTTGCCCGTAGCCTGTTGAAGTTTCAGAAGGTGCCTCAACTACTTTACAGAAGCAAGATCTTGGGGGATGAAACATTCCTGTGATATTTGAGTGAGCTCATCCACTGAGCTCCATGGAAGAGCTGAAAAGATAGCTGATAGATTTTGTCTTCATATCTAATAAATACATCAACAGTATGTTTGGCCTTTTGAATCCTTGTTTCCTTGGTATTTTTCAACATGCTGAACAGAAAGAAAGACACAACAGAAGGCTGACCTTTCCCTACTCCTGTTCTGGTGACAAGTGTGTGAAAGGTCTAGGATACCCAATTTAAATAAGATACATTTAGCATAGTTGCTAATGCAAATCTCTAAACAATTCTGAAGATAAGCACTGTGTAGATTACAATATTCACTTCAAAATGGAGTGAATTCATCTGTGTTCTTTTTCCAAGTGTTTTTGATTAGTTGATAAAAAAAGTGCACTGGGAATGATTAAAAATAAAGATTGTAACATTATTTGTTAAAGATACAGATCCTTCCTACTAATTTATTTGCCACTTTATTGGCAAGGAAAATTATTGGCAATAGACCTTTCAAGTACATGTTAAACTGCATATGGTTTGTCCTTTAGTATATAGAAGTAAACCATTAGCTACTCACTACAAAACGATATTATCCAAAATATAATCCTGATTTCAGTATAAAATGATGGTTACTTGTCACTACTGGAAATGTACTAATTTTTTCATAATCGTACCCTTTGGCTACTCCCTGGTTACGTACCTTCTCAATTCAATATGGAATGAATTTGAGATTAAAACTGAGTATAACAGTGTTCTTCAAAGACAGTGATCTGTGTGTCCACTGGAGGAAATTCCACGTGTTTTCTGAAGCTTTATATTCTTCCCATTAGTTCATCACGTGGGAAGAAGGGAACAAAAACCTTCAGGAACCAGTGATGGTAAATAGTGTATCTTGGAAGGTGTAAGTGGAATGAGAGTTTAAAGAAAAGTGTTGGCTATTGAAAGCAAGTTAAAGGTATTCTTAGGTTTCTTCAGAGTCAAACCATCACAAAATACATCAGTTTTAAATAAAAAAAATCATTCAAAATGAGAGCAACTCAAAAACAATCACTCAAAACAAGACACTGAGAGTTATTTCAGCATTTTTGTATGATACCATGATAATACAAGCAAGAAAATTTGGCAAAAATCTTTGACCAAGATTTTTGGCCTTTTTTTCTCTGATCTGAGAGTTTTTTCAGAACTTCTTTGTTCTGATAGTCAAATATCTTGCAATATCAGGTGCTAAATTTAATTACAGCCAGACCATTCCCATCTGTGTTTGTGCCAACACTGATATTTAGCTTTAACAGCTTCTCTCCTTTCTAAGAGCTTTGCTTATAATATATTCCAAGAAAGTAATCATACCCCTTTTTAATCTTTATTTTGCTCATAAAAACAAGCTGTTTTCTTCTACTAGAATCCTCTCCAAGTACTGACTCCTCATTCTCCTGATCTTTTTTTGTCCTTATGTGTAGCTCCTCTCATTTTGAAGATTTTTTTCTTGAATATGGCTGAGTAGAACTTTATAGTTTTCCAGATGAGTTTGGAGTGGGACCTTGTACAATTGCATGAAAACTTCCTTCCTTCTCTTGGAAATGTTTGCCCTGGAGCACCTTAGGATTGGATTTGCCTTCTTCACAGATGCATCACATTATTTCAGGAATTTGATTCCACTGAAAGGAACAATTAAATTAAAATGACATTGAAATAAACTCATTCTCACTGTGTTGCTATGTTGACTCTGTAAACAGAGTACATTTCTTACAGACATCTTTCCTTCATTATGTATCAGATTCCATCTTTTTGTCATAAAAAGAGACTTTTCGGTTTAAGCTTTATTTTCCCCCATAGATATAACACAATGATCCTCCATATGTGAAATTCAAATGTGGTTTAAACAACAATTTTTAGAAAGCATAGAATGAATTTTTATGGAGCCCATTCGGTCTGTTCCAAAGCATTACGTAGGACATGTCGCCTCTGTGGAAAGTACAGTTGCCTGAAATAAATTGCAAATTACTTTAGGTTGATAAGGGTGTATTGAAAAACCAAGAGATGTTTCATTTGATCAACATTGTTATAAGAAACTATTAGAATAGGAGGCATCTCCTTTGCAAGTACATAAATAAGTAAGTACCCTTATACATTTTTAAAATATATTAAAAAAATTAAAATAATTATTGAACTATATTAACCTTTGAAAGTATGTACATATCCATCAGAATCAAGTAAAACTCCACCAATATAGAAGAGAAATAGTATTGAAATGACTCATCGTAATAAAACTGAAGGACAAAAAAAGACAATTTCAAACTACATGATGAAAGACAAACATAATTACAAGCTGAAAAGCCAATGTTTCTTCTCAATGTTCATCATAAAAAGCACTCAAAAAAAAGGAAAGAAAAAAGGCAATTTCTTTGCCCCCACAGACTTTAGAAGAAACTCCTAGAAAACAATACTAATAAAATAGAAAAAGGGGCACAGTTTTATTAAAATGACAAACAATTGTATTGGGTTATATAATGATATTTGTGACAGAAAGAACTGAAAGAATACCAAGACTGGAGACAAAATGAGAGAGGAAAGCAACTGCTGTATCAGTCTTTGCCAAAAGAAAGACTACTTTTAATGGTTAGTGTCCTGAAATATTCAGGTTTCTGGTAATTATATTATGACACTGTGATTAAATGACTTCTTATGAAAACTATCATAGTAATAAATTTAAATAGAGCTTATTTGGTAGAATCAGAGCAGAGAAAAGAAATTAAACTCTAAGTAAATGAATGTAAAATTTTATAAATTAATTGATAGGTAAATAGTTTTTTCTTCAACACACTGCAGAGAAGTATTGAACAAAAGAAATGCATCAGACTAATCACATTTTATTGAAATATAAGAGAATGTCACCTCACAAATTGGACTGAAATCAATTTGTGTCATTGCATGCTTGTATCCTTCTATTATGAAAATATAGAAATTTTGTTAACAGTTCAATATAAGGTGTAATGATATAGAAATGTGGCCAGGAATGGAAGAACCTCTAACAGAGACTGAATAGATTAGTTTTTCACTCTGGGTTTATCCAACAAATAAAAGACAATAAGAGCTAGAAAAGGTTTGCACTGTGGTTAAAATTAATAAACCTAGAGAAGTAGTCACAAGGAAAAAGAAAAGGAAGGGACATATGGTTTTTATGGGAGATAGCAATACTAGGAAAAAAACCAAGAGGGAGGCAATGATCTGGGAGTGAAGTGCATCATATATTTAGACTGAAATCTGTCAGCAATTTGCTCAGACTGAATGACAGGAGGAATATAGAAATGGAAAAAAAAAAAAAGGAAACTGGAAATCAACAGGTGATCCTGAATTTGCAGTTATAAATGTTTATTCTGGAATGCCTAAACTCACAGTAACTGTAGCAACATGAAAGATGGATTGAAATTTGCAACACAGGGATGTTCACTCTTCCTATACATATTAAGAAGAAAAAATTAAACACTGATTGTGGTGCAAATTTTGATTACATATTCAAATAGTGTTTTAGATTTAGTACATTAAGTGTAATTTCATTCTACTTTTAAATTCTACTTTAAATTCTTCCAGTAACTGCCTCTACATTCGGCTCCTTGACACTAAATATAAATCTGATGCTTGATCCAAAGCCAAATGCTCAGTAGTTCCAACAGTGCAGAATCAAGTGCCCAGTGAGTTGATTTTCCATTATCTGCCATTGCCTTTAAGACAGAGATTAATAAAAATAAAATAGAACCTATGACTACACTTTAAAATATTTTTGTATGTTACTTAATATTTAAAAAACCCTCTCAACTTGTAAATTATGTAATTTCTGAATTAAGTGTCTAGTCCAAATGCTAAGTATCATTAACTAGATTTTAAGACTAAAGAAGTCCTTACGACTGCTTTTTCTGTTAAACTGTTGAATGGTGGAGGGCCCAATGCTTGAAGAAACTCAAGTAACACCAATATATTACAATATATTGCATGGAATAATCCTACAGGGAGGGAAAAGGACAAGATAAAGGTATTACTGGTTGAAAACTCAGTTTCAGGGAGTCAGTGACAAAGTTATTTTATGCTATTTTCGAACACCTTTCAGAACAGTTCCAACATAGCAAAGAATTTGGGCTAAATCTGCCCCGAAGAAAATCCAAAAAGCAAAGCAAAGCAAAGCAAAGCACCTATTCTTGATAGGTATGCATAGAAACTGGGCCAACACCAGAGTTCTACAACATTATTTAATATAATTTTACCATTAATATTGTTGAAAATTTCAAGACAAAACTTTTGGTATGGCTATTAACTCTGTTTTTTTGAATGAACAGGTTAGTTGAGCTTTTATTCTGTACACTTTATTATTGTGCAAATGTATGTTTCACTGTATTTCTTTCAAAACCCTTTTGATTCTTCAACCTTGTTTTCATTTGATCTCCATCTCAAAAGAATGTGAAGATCATTATCAACAACAACAACTACAAAAGGTTCCATTCTTGCTATTAATCAGCTGGATGTCCTATTTCACTTGAACCATGGAAGAAGAGTTCTAGGATCCAGCTCCTGAACTAGATAACGATACTCTTAGCATTCACACCTCCATTATAATCAACAGCACATTTCTGTGTAACTGAAAGTAGTTTGCAATTTTTTCGTGTGGTTGACAATACAATAAACAGAGACAAAAAATGTGAATGGAATAAAAACTGAAAATAAATTTTATTTGAAGATTTTGTACTAAAAAACATTCCTCCCCTATCAATAAAGTAGCTAAGCTTGCAATGCTTTCAGTCCTGAGTGTCTCGTTTTAACATTCCATTGCAATTATATCAGTTTTCTTGTAGACTTATTGTGGAAAAACAAAACAAAACAAAACAACCCATGAAAAGTAATGTTAAACGGAATGCACCTAATTTATGACAAACTGAATTCTTATTGCATGTGTGTTCAGCAATTAAAAATCCAAAATAGTATTTTTACTGTCTGGATAAGATTAAAAAAGTGTCATCTTTAAAGAAGGACAGTTTGTAGCTACCTAATGATTTTGTAGGATCAAAGATCTTAATGGTGTAAACTAAAGTAAGGTTTATTAACACCAATGAAACCTGGCTACATATTCTTTACTGTCTTGGGTATTTCACACATTTTCCCTAGACGTAAGTTAAAATGAACTGACATCTCTGAGCAGTTGGAAATTTTGTATTTACTGTTCTGTAAAATACCCAAGCAATCAAAAAAAGCCCAAAGCTATGTGTCTAGGCATATCAACCACTTGTAACAGGTACCTGGATAACCAAGGAAAACATCTTTATGTTTTTACCTTTCTTACCTTCAGAGCTCTGTACGTTATTAACTTCCTTTCTAAGAAGGAAGATCCTGTTTTGGTACAGAAATTCAAAATCCTCTTTCTCATCATACCCCATTCAGCCTGCAGGCCTGTTGCCAAATCTCTTAAAACACACATTTCTGTCAAAGTAAGTGCTCTCCCACTGGGAACTGTTTTGAGTTGTACACAGAAAACAGAGCTGAATAATACCAGCTCATAACACACTTCATCAGGACACAGGAATGGGTCAAACTAACGATTCCTGCACCTCAGAATCTTCCTCCCAGTCATGCCTGTCAGCCAACTCCTCAAACTGTTTTCAGGGAGCAGGGGTGCTTCTGGGGGTGTCCCTGTTTTCCAGGTTATCTTCTGGGTTCCTCGTTTCTCCACGTTTGAGCCTTTCACCTTCAGTTCATTTTGTGCCTCCCATTGCCCCCCTCCCACCAGATATGTTGTCTTGAACATTTCTTCCTCACCTACCCTCTAATGTCCTTCATTAACCTCATTATCAGGGAGGGCTCTGAGGGTGTATTAGAGATGCACCTCCTTTCCACCTGTAAAAGAAAACAAACAAACAGACTAGGATGTATAAAAACTGTAGTAAGTATAAAAACTGGGCAAGAATACAAGAGATTTCCTCTTAGTATCTCCCAGCCTTTTAAGTGTCAAGAACTCAGGGCCCTGATAGGATTTCTCTTCCCATAAATGACTCTTTAGAACTAATGTAATCTTATTTTCACAACAACCTTTGGAAAGGTTGCTAAATGTTGCATGAAGACTCACCTCTTTGCTTGCTTTGACTCACCTCCTAATAGCTTTATTAATTGGATTTGAAAGGATAAGTAGAAAATATTTTTATGCCATTACTTCCAGCTTTTCTTTTTAAAAGTGAAATCTTTATTACATACTTCTCTCCCAACGAGATCAGTTTTAGTCAATGCTACCTTAACAATCATAACAACATCTTGCCTCATCTCCTGTACTTGATTCTTCCTTTTCTATAAACAACAATTCTGAGTAATATGTCACATTGCCCTTTTACACCTTTTTCATGGTGCCAGACAGACATAAAAAATAAGTCACTTTAGACTTAATCAGAAATACTAAAAATCAATCAAGGATAAGCTATATTTGTTCTGTTCAGCATTATTTCTATAGCAATTATCACTGTGAGTGATATGGGTTGGTGCACTGTTTTTTTCCGTTATAACTGTCTTGCACATTTACCTGTACAGTGTTTGTCAATCATACACATTCAGATTACTGTCTGTGAGAGAGATTTTGTTATCTTGAACCAGAAAAGAAAGAATGGAATACTTCTCTACTGAAATGTATTAAATTATTAAATATTAGTAATATTAAATGTAGGTACTACAAAAATGAAATAGTAATTGTATTTTTATTTTAATTAATTGCAAAACTTCCATCTTAAATCTGTGACACCTAGATTTGGTTATTGTGGAAACCGTGGCACTATTGTTTAAACTGTACTTCATAATCTAGAATGCAAGTAGTTACCATTAAAGAAGTAAGTACTTTTCTGTTTAAGAAAGGAACAACAATAGATATTGATTTTTCATAACTCTTTTATAGCTGGAAAAAGCTCAGCTGATGAACATATTACAGGAACTACAGTGTGAGAAAATTCTTGGTGCTTTAGCTGGATCACTGAGAGACTCCTTGAACCACTTAACTCCTATCTACTCTAGGCCACAATTCTGTGAGACTTCTTGACATGAATGTGCAGTAAAGTAGTCAGGACATGTTTTGCACATGGTTTAAGTGAATTATTAGCAATAAATCATGCATGTTAAGATACTTGAAAATAGTCAGAAAAAATTGTGAGTTTCAAGTATCTGACCCATGTACAGTGGCAATTTTTGCATTGGAAACTCTAAATGAATTTCTGGAAGGCAAGTGTGTCTCTGGGATGGCCAGGTTCTCCACCTAGGAACATACTGATTGCTTTGAGTAGAGCAGGAGCTGCCTGAAGTGGATCTCCAGGGCTATCAGAGAGGCTGTAGCAACTCCTCAAGTACATAATTATGAAGGTGCCTAAGAGTTCAATCCATTGGTCTGATTTTGGTCCACTGTCTGAATTTATTGCCTCATTTATGCAGATGAATAATGGGGAAGTTATAAACTGAAGGAGTTAATGACTTAAGTGCAGTAAAGGTGGAGTTAAGCACAGCACTGACACATCTATATCATAATTAAAACTATAGGACAAATTTTAATTTCATCTTTAAAACTAATTTCCAATGTATGACTGAATCATTGTATGCATGTGTGCGTATTGTGTGTGACACTTCTCTCCTGGCTTGACTATAGTCACAGTCTACACAGACCATTATGAAGCTTCACACATTGTGGCAATGCAGATATACCTGTTAAAGTAGCATGTCTTTTGACTCCTACAAATAATGAGCTGTGAAAATGACAAGGTGGAGATATATAAAAGGTCAAAATAGTCAGAGTATTTTCTCTGCAGAAAATCCAACTGAGTCTAATCCTGCAGTTATACCATAAGAAGTAAGAACATTAGATTTATTTGGTCTTTTAGTTTCCATCAAAATTCTTCTAAAAGAGTTACGAAAATCCAGCCACTTAAGATGACTGGCAGTTCCTCAACCTTCTCCATTGCCCAATAAAGGTCTTTCTTCAACTGCATATTGAAGCAAACAGTCCACCAGAGAACTTGACTGAAATTAGTGTTTAAGAAATAAGGTTTTCCCATAATTGTCTACTGTCTCAAAAACTGTTCTTATATATCAGCCATTGAATTTTGTCATACTAAATGGACTATTAATTGTCATACTAAATTCCATACTAAATGGATTATTAATTCCCATAAAAAGTGGAAATTAGGATGTGATTGGAATGTATTAAATACTTTCTATAGTCACACCCACATAACCTCATGCACACTCACATAATAGTCTGCTTTGACTGATATATCCATTCATGTTGTCTTTTGCCAACAGCCAACAAAAAGATCTTACAGTTTCAGAAAAGACTCTAAACTGTGGAGCTCATGAAGCTTAAGAAGAGCACAGAACAAAAACAAAGTGAAAGCGATTCTGAGCAAGGACTGTATTTTAACTCTCTCTACGAAAATACTTGTATCTAAGGGCTCTTTTTCATTTTAAACTTAGGAAGACAAAAGGTCATGTCAGAACAGAGGTGAACATTTGACATTGGTGGTTTTGAATAAATGCATGGAAACTAAAATAAAATTCCCACGTTGTCTTTTTACACCTGAGTAGTCTGTTTGATATAATATCTTACATAATCACATTCCATGTTGTTTTCAAAATAGGTATGGAAAGTTATCCATGGAGCAATTTATTTCAGAAATAGCACAATCAATGAATAATGTTTCCACTTTAATCTTATAGCTGACAGTCATTTTTGCCTCTCTCTACCCTATGGCATTTTGCTTCTGCAGTCTTTTCACAGAGTTTGGGTTCCAATCAATAAAGCAATGTAATTTGACAATGTATTCTCTCTACTTTTAAGCAGGGAAAAAAAAAAAAAAAAGAAAAAGAAACATCCAGAGGAAAATCTATTGGAGATTTGCATTTTGACTATCATGAAAATATTCTGATCATGGTTATCTATGACTAGCACAGTCACATTTGCAACAAGCATGAGTGAAGGATGGAGGAAAAGATCTAATAACCCTCTTGCCCTCATAGGCAAGCTTTGGTCTAAGTGCTTGTTCTGCCTTTAAGGTTTATAATTTTTCTACCACATGAATAAGAACCAGGTAAGACAATCATAGATTGATAGAATGGTTTGGGTTGGAAGTGGCCTTAAAGATCACCTAGTTCTACTGACAGTGCTATGGGCAGGAACACCTTTCACTAGACCAGGTTGCTCAAAGCTCTGTCCAGCCTGGCCTTAACCCAAGGGATGGGCCATCCACAGCTTCTCTGAGCAACTTGTTCCAGTGCCTTATTTCCCTCACAGGAAAAAATTTCTTCCTAAAATCTGATCTAAAACCACTTTCTTTCGGTTTAACTCCATTCCCACTTGTCCAATCACTGCATGATCTTGTAAACTTGTTCCTCTCCATTTTTCTTGTAGGTTCCTTTTAGGTATTGAAAGGTCTCCCCAGAGCTTTCTCCACTCCAGGCAGAACAACACCAACTCTCAGCCTTTCTTCATAGAACTGTTCCAGCACTCTAATCCTCAAATAAATTTATTTTACATCTGTTTCAAGACAGTTGCAGTACAAGTAGGGAGTATGAAATTTGAGAATCTGGGAAGTGGACAATCAGGGAGGTGATTTTTTAACCTGTGTTGCATTTTTCCTTCTGCAAGATAGCATTTGGGTCTTTGAAGGCAAGTTGTTCAGGAAAGGATTTTGACTTGCAATTGTCTACACTGTCTTTCAGCTGTCAGTTCAGCTCCCAGTAATTTCTTTCTTGCATTCTTTCACAGTGGGAAATCATCTTTGCTATCCCAAATAGCTTAACAGAATCAGCAACTTCTCTTGTTCTCCTTACTTTTCCAGAATATATGTGAGTATGATGAGCACGAAGCAACCCTGCATAGATATCTGTGGAGCTTCTGCAGTAACTGTCACTGCAAGGGTGGTTGTTCATTTACTCCTGACTTCTGTTTCATATTTTGTTTTTAGCCTTTGCCCTTAGAAGTACTTTCTCTGTTTAGTTTTCTTGAAAATCTTTGGTGAGGAACATAAATGAAAACACCCTGCAAATTCAAAGGAATGGCAGTCAGACCTCCTTTATCTAAATAGATGTTAATATTTTCAAAGAATTCCAGTACTTTTGTGACATTTCATATTTGTTCATATATCCCTTAATTCCACTCCTTATTCTTCTGTAGTTCCACTGCAGTTCTTTTTCAAAAATTGGCATTATTTTCACTACTTTCCAGTCTTTTGACACTAAGTTAGTTTTTTACATACTGTTTGTAGTTTGGCTATCCCACACCCAAGTACCCTCAGAACTGTGGGGCAGAAGTCATCTGTTCCTGGTGATTTCTTATTAATCTCCTTGATCCATAATCTTTTCTAGCAGTACAAAGCCTCTGCCAATAGACAAAACCACTGACACATGTTCTGTAAAGAAGGGTCACTGCTTCTGCACTTCTATTCAGGACATTCTTTCTATATTTCAGTTGCTCAGTTAACCCTTAAGATTCTCTGGAAAGCTTCCTCTTTCTGTTGTGTACAAAAAAACCCCAGTGTACTGTCAGGTTTTGTGTCTTTCCAAATTGTGTTTCAGGTGGTTTTGTGATTCACTTTGCTTGTGTTTCTACACTTTTCCTGTTGGAGTGCATAATATTTTCCTGGACACAAATTACTCTTCATTTATTAGCTTCCTCTACATTGCTGCTTACCTGTTTATAATTTCTCAGCTTTTCATTGGTAGGTGGAATGCTTTTGCTCTATTGCTCCAATATGATTTCTAAGCTACTTTCAAGTATTTTTCTTTTTTTGGCTGCTTCTGCCAGGTTTTTCATTTTCTTGTGGATTCCCTTTTTAAACCTGTATATCTATGCTTTATTTCTCTTTTTGTTAACTTAATGAAGAAGTCAAAATGTGTATCTAAAACTTCAGACTTATTATCATGCTTCAGCGTCACCTTCCTCCAATTTATAGCAAGGTAGGTTAAACCCTCCCCTGATGTTGTGCTTCCTGCTTTCATTACCTCTTTGACTTCCTCAGCATGTTATTGGCACTGCTACCAGGCTAAAAAAAAGTCATATATTACTTTTCTATAGATTTTTGCCTGTGCCTGAGGTAGCAAAGAACTAAAACATCAAGAAACAAAGTAGTCTGTTCAGCTCAGCTGTAACTCTTTGCATATGCTTCATGTTTTTTCTTAAAGACACATTTCACATACTGCTAAACAAATCCAGGCCAAATTCTTCTATTTTCACTCCCTATATGACAAATGTAAGCTTTCTCTTTCTGCCTCCCTATCCAGCCATATGCCCCTGCATCAGCATCCACCCTTTTCCCTGTACCACATCCTTCCAGATATGCTTCCTCTTTCTCAGTCTCATTTTCTTCCTAGCTCCACTGCAGGTGTTGTGCAACTATAAATTCAAACTAAAGGAGTACTTAGATGCTAAAATTGTAATTTGCTGTTGTTCAAGCCGATGTGCATAGATGTAAATGATTAAATACGTGCAAAGCCCTTGTGCTGAAATAAATCAGAACACTCCAACCCATGTGGGATTGCCAGTCCCAAGGCAATGAGTTAATATTTATCACTGCAATATTATATTGCAATATTATACCGATAGGTCATACTGCACAGTTGTCTTCCATTTTTAATGCTCTTCTTCAGTGTTCAGAGACTTTAATATAATCTCTTTGTTAGTGAAATTTAAAGTAGCTATGAATCCTTAATAACTTTAAGATGCAATATATAAAACAATTTATTGCACATATATCCCTCTTCTATTAAAAAAAACAAAACAAAAAAAAAAAAAACAAAAAACCCCCCCCCCCCCCCCCAAACAAACCATGATCCAAAATAAAGCAATCTGAATCTTTCCCTATCCTCTTTTCTTTAAATTTACTTCTTACTCATCAGACTACTCAAACACTATTTCCAAATATGTCAAGAATTATATACAAAATATACCTTCAGTCTATGGAGAGAGATATATGTGCAGTAAATTGTTTTATTTTACATGGCAGATAACTGTGCAGTATGGAAGTTTAGTTCACATAAAGCCAGCTGCACAAAACATAGGCTGCCAGAAGCTTCTTATTGCCTTACAACATATTTAAAAACTATAGTGACAGGTCACAATCCACTACCATAATTGCTACCAGAAGACAATATACAGATCAAGATCATCATCAATAGCCTATATTCCTTTGACTGCTGAAGTTTCTGTGCTTGTTTTTGTTTTTGTTTTGTTTTTTTTTTATTTTTAATTTCAATAGAAAAAGCACACAAAAAATCAGTGGGATCTGTCATCACAGTTCTAAGAATACTAAGGAGATGCAAACCTTGGACAATGTGAAAGCTGATGACAATTTTAGTAAAGGCTGTTAGACAATGCTGAAAAGCAGTCTATATGCTACAGCAATGAACAAAATCCCTTCTGATCATCCTGTCAGTCTGACCTGGGCCAAAAATACCATCCTGATCTCTAATCAAGATTCATAGAAAGACAGCTACATCATAAAATCAGAGCATAAAAATCTTGGGAAAACATTGTTTCCATGCTACAGCATCATTAAAAAATACCTTTGGAAACTCCTCCACCATTCAAAAGGTATGGCATCAGTTCTGTGCAGCCTCAAGACCCAGGAAACATTCAGAGATTCTGCCATGTGGAACTGGATGGAGAAGATTGTGGGAGTTGGGTAGTATGCTGCTAAAATATACGAAACTGTAGTCTGTGTCAGAAAATGAAGGGTTTTATGGGGTTTTACTGGTGGATGGAGGATGTTTTGATGGTGAAACACCAAATTTGAGCAGAACCTCTGGATGATTTTGACAAGAAGCCTAAACCAGTTTGTAAAATCAACATGCTTCAGCAAACTGTCAGATGATTTGACATCATAAGAATCAGACATATCTTCTGGTGACCACCAGCCTTCCATGCAGGAAGGCAATGTGAGTTAGAGTTGATGGGACTCCAACACTTTTAGCAAGACACATTAAAAAATACCTGGGAAAGTTTAATTTGACTGGAGTCTTAAGTCATCATTTAACTGTCCAATTTATATCACATTTGTAGCTCTTTGAATCAAGAGGTAAAAATGCAAAACTCAAGTAAAGCATCAATGGAGAGAAGTGACTCCTGTGTGATCTCAAAAACCAAATAATAGTGTGTGGTTGCAATATTTAGTAATTTTTAAATTAATTTTATGACTTCTGTGCTTTTTCCACAAATCAGCTTTGCCATTCTGAATTCTTGAAGTACTGGAAAGTTGAGTTTTCTCACAATGCTTTGAAATTTTTAGAGATAGTGCAACATAAACACACAATCAAAAATATATTTTTTTTATTCTTTTAATAAGGAGTAAGTGTTATTCTTTCTTCTGAAAAATAGCTAATGGTTAACATGGTGTGGATGTACCTCCAGAATGGCTACACTAGCTGTCCCTCCTAATATGACATGCCCTACATTTTTATATTTTCCATGCTTTCAGTCTAAGAATTAAATTCATACTGAGCTTCTATTAGTTTGTACAATTCTCTTCCTGCAAGCAATATTTTTATTAAAAATGGCTCCTTCAACTAAACTTCTTTTCCTTATGAACACATTTTAGTAGCTAACTTTCTGAATTCACTTTTCTTTTATTATTGCTTCCAAACATCCCAAAGTCCATTTTGCCTCATGACTGCTATTAAATGTCAAAAACATTTGATCAAGATCTGATCTTAAGATAATGCACTGACAACTTCTAGCTTTTTATAGCAAAAGGCAGGAGGTAAGCAGAATTGGCCAATACCTCAACATTTTGACAATCTTGTCTATTGTGGTGGGCACCAGTTCAGAGTGACAAACATTGAGAATAACAGCTAACAGTCTAGTATTTTAGCAGACAACTTTTCCTTGTCTGGCTCAGTGATCCCTTCTCATGTAATGTGACAATGTTTAAACAGATTTACAAGAGTGGTGCAGCCAGCACCAAATATTGAAAGCAAAGTTATGTTTACTTGCTGTGTTTCTTTATCTTAACAGGCAACTTGTATTTTCTTTAAACATTACTCTTTTAGGATAAAACATTCCCCAAAGGATTTATCATCCAGAAAAACTGTGCAGTTTTTGCTTATGTGTAATGTAAGTTACTGTCTGTTAGTGTGAACAAACTTTGAAAAGAAAATCTGCATTTCTGTGGAAAGTGAATAAATCTTTAATAAATGCGGGGAAGGAGAACGGCAACTTCTTAGGTTAACTTTCAGCCCCAGTTTAGTGCTTCTTGAGGTGGAGTCATCTGATTAGAACTGTGACAAGTGGAATGCTCCTTGGTTTAGTAGCCTGGTGCTGCTCTCATAAGCTGAAAAAAAAAGAGCCCAGCAGCTCTCCCAGTCTCTCCATTCACTTTCACTCTGAGGAGATGCTTTCTCTCCACTGCAGAGACTTGGGGGAAGGAGAGTCCTTCTAATCCCTCCAGAAGTGGGTGAAAAATATTGTAAGCGGAAAAAAATCAGAGTGTATCATGCTGGGATTGTGGAGCAGATGTGGAATGAAACACAGGAAGCGAGTATGAGGCAGCAGAACCAATTATTCATCTGAGAAGAGCTGGATGTGGGAGCGTGAGCTGTGGAGAATGAAAGTTTCAACTCTTCTTAGGCAAGATGGAAATAATAATGATTACCAAATGCATTATATCTGGGTGAGAATGGAGAGTAATGAAAAAAAAAGAGGAAGATTTAAACTCAGAACATAAACTATCAAAAAATTGCAATATTTCAATCCAGTGATCAAGAGATTGATTAATTTTTCACTCTTAAGAAGGAGCTTTTTCTGTCATACATACTGCATTATTGAAGCTTACAAATCTTTAACTAATGAACGTAATTTAAGAAGTTTTAATGAAAAGAGTAAGAATTTTTGAATGAAACAAACCAATACTAAAATAAACATTATTCTAAAAGAGTCTTTTAAAAGATTGAGAAGATGCAACAGCACTCCTTTCCAGCACAACTAGATCTTCAGAAAGAAGTACTAACATGAATATTGGGGAAGATTAATTTATTTCTAATTAATCCTTCCCATGTGGTGCAGTCTTCCAAGAATGGCCTGCTGCATCATGGGTCCTCCACAGGCCACACATCCTGCCAGGGAAGCTGTGGGTAGGCTCCACTCCAAAGGCTGCTGTTCCTGCCAGGAGTTTTCTCCTGCATGGGATCTCCATGTGCTGCAGCTTCTTTCAGGGCATACCAACCTCTTCCAGCACAGCTTCTTCACTGGGTGCAGTGTGGTATGTTCTTCAATGTGATCTCTCTCTGAGCTGCCTGGAAACACCTCCATCATGGTTTCTCGAGGAGTTGTAGGGAAATCTTTGCTCAGGTGCTTGAAGCACCTTCTCTCACTCCTTCTTCTCTCAGTTTGGTGTCTGTAGGGCTGTTTCATTTTTCTTCTTCCACTATCAGAGATGCTGTGCAGACCCTTTTACCTTTTCTTAAATATGTTATCACTGTGGCTCTACAGGAGTTCCTGATGGGCTCAGATTTTGGCCAGTGATGGGTCTGGTTTCTGACATGAGGTCAGCTCCTGGTCTTTTCCAACAGAAGCCACTCTTGCTCATGCCCCTACCCTACACTGCAGCCTTTCAATATAAACCCAACACAAAATCTGAACTCCAGTTCTAGTATTTTTATTTTAGTCTGAGTGACACGCAGCTCATTGAGACACTTGACACTCACTCTCAACTTTCTTTTATTCCTCAATCAAACTGAAGAATAAAACATTTTAAAAAACTATTTCCTCCATTTTCTCAGACTGTAGAATAATACAATTCTTTAGAAGCTTGTATATGCAAATTGTAATGCATGAGAAGCTAAATGGGTATTTCTTTACAAAATCTTAACCAAACAAATGAAAAGTTGAAAGCAAAGAATCCTATGTCTCACAGTAATCATTCACTGGGTTCCAGTGAGTGGATTTTGGGAAATCCATTCTTTATCTCTAACAGCTGGAATGTTTAAAAGGAACACAAGAAAGTTTGCATTTATTGGAATTTCTCTGTTTCTTGTACTCAAACCTCACTGGAAAAAAAATATGCCATAATCATAATTATGTCATAGAATCATAGAATAGATAGAAAGGATCTTAAAGATCACCCAGTTCAATTCCCCTGCCATGGCTAGGGTTGTCTTCTGTAAGCTCAAAGCCCTGTCTACCTGAACACTTCCAGAGGTGATGCATTTACCTCCTGTTCCAGTGTTTCATGAATCATTGCAAAAAACTTTCTTCCTGAAGTCTAATCTAAATCTACTCTCTTTCAGTTTAAAACCACTGCCTGACCCATTGTGAAGTCTCTCTACATCCTTCTTATAGACCCACTTTATACATTGAAAAGCCACAATAAGGTCTCCCTGGAGCCTTCTCTTCTCCAGATCGAAGAACCCCAGCTCTCTCAGCCTGTCTTAAAAGGAGAGGTACTCCAGACCACTGAATATTTTTGTGGCCATACAAATGCAATAAATTATGTTTGGCTTATGGATTAAAAAATTAATTATAATAAATCCTCCAACACATTAAAAGCATGATTTGTATTTGTTTTTTTGGCTTTTCTGCATGTGTATATATCTTGTGGGGTTTGTTTTGTTTTGCTTTTTTTTTTTTTCCCCCTGAGACTTAAATTTTAATCCTCTTTATTTCTTTCTAAAGGACTTTAAAATGTGATTTTATCATTCCAAATTTACAGATTGTTCAAATGCAAATGCCTGAACACATTTAGAGTCCAGATTATTATCTGCCTACTTTTGCTTATATGTGGAATTATCTATTATTCCTCTTCATATCCTACATTATTGTAGCTAGGCTTCTAAACTCACTCTATGCATTCGTTTAGAAGTATTTTTAAATTTATAGTCTCTCTTAACAAAGAGGCTAATGAAGATTGGCATATATCACAGATCTACTATTAAGCCATTTCTTGATCATATTTGCTTTATGTTTTTATGTCCTACATTTGATTGAGTAATCAAACTGGGGTTGGATCAAGGGTTGGACTTGATGATCTCAGAGGTTTCTTCCAAACCAACTGATTCTATGATTCTATGATTATTTTTTCCAGTTGTTAGTAGGAAAGCTTAAGCCAAATAAGGCTGAAGCAATGTCGGTTTGCTTTGCTTTTTGGTTCAAAGTGATATTCACTAAAGAGAGGTTTTATTATCATAACAAGAGTGTTGAGCTGAAAAAGGTAACAGAGAAGTTCAACTCTTCTGCTTTAACTGCATTTCTTTGTTATGGCATGGATTTCAAGGACTCAGCATTCCTAACTGTCCCTCATAGCTAAATAATATTTCTTAACAAGGCATGAGGACCTGGGCATAGAACTCATCTGAGTTCTAACAGCTTTCACGAGCTAATTTGATCAGCTCAATGAAATGTTTTATTGCATGCAGGTTCAACTCAGAACATAATATTTAACTATTTATTAGTTTTTAAATGATTCTCCTTAAATAAAGGCTTTATATCATCAAATTCTAATTATCTGTTTAAGTTCAATCCAGAACAAAATTTTCAGTCAAATTGAATATTAATTGATTGGGTTTCTGTTCGTTTTTTGTTTTGGTTTTTTTTTTTTTGTTTTTTTTTTTTTTTTTTCGTGTGTGTGTGTGTGTGTGTGTGTGTTTGGTTTTGTTTTTGGTTTTTTTTATGGGGTAGGGAGGGGGAAGGGACGGGAGTTTCTGTTGTTCTTTTTCCCCCCTTGAAAATAATGAGAAGTGTGTGTGTGTATATATATATGTATATATATATGTGTGTGTGTGTGTGTGTAAGTTCTAGCTGGTGAAAATACCCTTATTAATTAGATTCACATTTCTGCTTTACCCCCATAGAGCTGATCGACTCTTTTCTTAGACACAGGAAAACAGTCTAATTTCTAACCTACATCTGAAGTTCTATTTGCATT
This sequence comes from Hafferia zeledoni, assembly GCA_035583235.1. Classification (NCBI taxonomy): domain Eukaryota; kingdom Metazoa; phylum Chordata; class Aves; order Passeriformes; family Thamnophilidae; genus Hafferia; species Hafferia zeledoni. Next base: position 77,044,327 of record JAWWEV010000083.1, on the reverse strand, counting down.
AGGATCTAAAGCTGCTTAATACCTGGTGGTGGTAAAAATCACAAGTATTAAAAATAAGCATGTGCATTCTACAGATAAAACCCATAAAGTTCCTTGCTGAATGAGGTTATAATTAGGAGGGAAAAAAAGAATCTTTTTCTTGACACTTTTACAGCAGTAAATAAACTACTGAACAGATTTCAAAACAAGAAGAGAGAGATAGAACTGCTTACTATCTGGTTATTGGTGTAACCCGCAGTATAGATCTATTTTTTGATGGACTCACTGAAATTACTCTGACAAATGTGAAAGAGCAAGTTGAAAGGGATCCTGAAGTCCAAGGGTCACATGAAAGGTGGGGCTTACCTGACCCTTAGTGTGGGGAGATTTTTTTGACCTTAGGGATTTATTTGTCTGTGTACCAGGAAAGCCGAGACCCTTGTGTCCCACCAGTCTGTTAGTGTCTTGTTATGGGAACCCTTCACCAAACAGATTCACCCAATCTGAGGGTGATTTGACTGCCCTTTTCAGGGAGGCCAAGTCAACAGTGTGAAGACCCATCAGTGAATCTTTCCAACAGGTTATCTGCTGCTAGAAACTGCCAGCACATGCAAAGGACTCATTCTAACAGTTTATGGCGTAACACTCTTTATAAATACAAATTGTGACAGCTTAATAAGGCTCAAGTGTTGTCAGTGATAGTGTCTGACTGCAAAAATGAGTTTAAAGCAATCTATTGCACTATAAAGCAAGATGTAGTCATGTAGTAGCATTTAATGCACATAAGGTATAATTCTCACCCAACAGACATCCCTATAGCCAGAGAAGACAGGTTCATCCAGCAGTTTCAGTGGACTCTACCTCAATTTTCCCTCTATTCCTGACTTACTTTCATACTATCTCTTCAGGTTAGGTGCAGTTTCAGTGACTTTAGTCATATCTACTTTTATCTCTGATTGCTGTAGAATTCTCTCCCTTCACATGCCTAATGGGGTTGGTCATATCTTGGGCATCTGAGGAGAGGCATTTAGACGTATTTGTTGGCTCAGCTGCAGAACACCTTCATCTGTCTCCCTTGGGTGCCAGATGGTGCCCGCAGGGATTTCTATTGTTGCCGTAAAAGTCCGCAAAAAGGAATCCAAGCCAAGTTTTTGTATGAGATAAGATAATGGGCAGGCACTTTAATGAGCAAACCCTGCTCATCCAGGAAT
>JAWWEV010000083.1:76997132-77043037 GCA_035583235.1 Hafferia zeledoni | reverse complement strand
ACTTTATGCTATAAGCTGCTAAATATTAGTCCACTAAAAGCTACAGTGTTACATTTACTATGTTCCTAAAATCTACAGAATATGAAAATTTAAAAATCAAAAATCCCTTCGGCATCACTATGGAAGGAGACTACAGTGTCTCCACTCTGCTCCACCTTCCATTCCATTCCCCTTAGCAGGTGCTTATCATTGTATAGGGAACATTTGTGGAGCATGTTGACTCCACTCCATTCAGGGAATAGCGGCTGCATTTTACCCTATAATTCTTAGTCTTCTCTAATTTTAACCCCCAACATCTTCCCACACTAAGTACAGACAGAAGATCCTGCTATTACAATCAAATTTGTTTCTGATGCATTATAAATTGTCATATTGTATGAGATATGTTTGCTATGTGTCTTCAGGTTTTGTACCTGTGAAGTACTAACTTAATGAAGATCTCGGGAAAAATAAAATAACTTTAACTAGAAGCATGTAACTATTTTTATTTTTATGTATTTTACCTCTGTCATTTCAGTCAAGATTAGAAGTTATTTCACTACTTCTTAGCAAGTGAAATATTTATTTACCACTATCAGATATTTGAGATATGAAAGACAGACAGATTTTTATAAACAGAACAAAAAAAAAACTAGAAAGAAGAAAATGCAAAAAGTATGAAGAAACCAAAACATTAATGCAAAAATCTTTGTCTACAAAGTAGAACTTGACAAATTAAATATTAAAAAACCCCAATGAAATATACAAATACACTGAAATGGTACCCTTTGTTCTTCAGGAGAACATTTCAGTGCTTTAGTCAAAAAGTTAACATCACCTGAGGCACCCAGTTATAGTGTACAGGTCTCTGAGGAAATCCCAAGTGTGCAGTATAATAGTATGTTTCATGCAGACAGCTATTTGCATTAAACATTTTCCTCATTTGAAAGAGATAAAGCATCATTATAAGAGTAGCAGATGATACATTTCAAGTCTTTCTCTCCTGTGGATTCAGCTAGCTCTGACATGGAAAAAAACCTTTTAACCCTTTAGCACAGTATCTCCCTCTTTCAAAAGCAAGTAGCTGATATAATAATAATGCCTTGAAACTTCAATGATGCTATGATATAGCAAAGCTTTAAGTGGAATTAAGTAAATACTAGGAGCACAGCAATATTTGCATAATAAAATGCTCCGTGCCTAGAGAGAGCAGTACTCTTCCTTGACCAGAGTCCAAAGAGCAAAACTGCCTGGTCACAATTATCACTGAGACAGCTGCAATTTTAACAACAGACATGTATTAGTTAATTTATTCTATTTGACAAAATGTCTGCTAAAATGCAAAATATTTAGTATTGCTTGTGTATTAATTATGCTAATTGGTTACATAAATTTACTTGTCACTTAGAACTCCAGCAAATTGCAGCCACAACAGACCTGGAAAGTTTCTTAGGTCCTCTTTTCCCAGTGCAGGATCATTTGCTTGAAATTATATTAACAGAATAAAAATAAAATAAAATAAAAAAATTTTTTTTAAAAAAAGAAGAGCACCAATGTAATGCCCTTTTCATGCTCTTGTGCATGCTTGCATGAGTACAGGTGTATGGTCATCATCAGGTATGACCATCATCTATAGTAAATTGCCAGACTTGCTACAGTTGGAGCCTTAAGTTGGAGGGTTAAATCAGAGAAGAATTGATTAACTGGTTAACTAAAACATGAGCAGGGCCCCTCACTTATCCTAAACCTGGATCAAGCTGAATAATGTTTGGAGTGAAGAAGAGGCCTCATGGCCAGTTGTTGTAGCAGAGAGACACAGAAGCCATTATTCTCAGTCCCCTTTACTACGCATAACAAGCCTTGTTGGTAAATCTGGTCTATTAAGGATTTAAGGATGAGCATAAAGATGCCCTGGGAAAGGTGAGACAGCCTCTACTGCCTCCAAAGCAGGTGGAGGTGCAACAAAGTGTTTATTTGTTTATTTTACTTTTTGAATCAACTATAAATTCTGACCACAAGTAACTGAGACTCTCATTAAGACCCATTTGTATATAAACTTTCACACCCCTAAGAATGCAAATGAAGAGGAGAGAGCATGGCTTACATATACGATCACAGTCATCAAAGCACCACCTGTAACATGCACTTGTTCCGCCTCTTTGGGAAAAGCCAAAAGTTATCTTATAAAAGAAGAAAGGGGTTCAGAGTTAAAAAAAAACCAACCAAAAAACAACAAAACAAAACAAAACAAAAAAACCCAAACCAACCAAAAACCAACAACACACCTCTGTTTCCTTGTGATTGGTTGATAGACTGTGTGCCGCCTCCTCCTCCCTTCAGGTGGGCTTTGTGTCTCCACCTGCATTGCAGGACAGGGAATACTTATTTTTATACATATGTACATAGTACTAATACATCTCTGTTACTATAGCTTCTGTAGTGGCACATATTAACATCCTCTAGATAATGCATTTATTACCAGTACTTCTGAATCTTGTGTCCTGTTGCTTCAATAAATTGTACTATTAGCGAATCTGTAATGTGCAAGTTCTTACTGAACTTGGCCAAATCTATAGCATGAAATTGGTAAACCACACTATTTGTAAATCTAGCCTTGTGAAAATTACTATTGGAAATGACCAGACTTATCTGGTCCATCAAATCTGGCCTGTTTGTGAATCTCTTCTCGTGAAAATTATTATTGAATGTGACTTACAGTGATAAATTGGTTCTAATCAGAAATTAAGCTCAAATGCACCCAGCCCCTCTAATCTCCAAGGACCATCTGGAAAGCAAGGGGGTTTATTTTCTTCCAAGTTTCTGTACCCTTAGTGCAACATCACCCCATTCGCACATCAGTTGCTGGAGTAGAGACATTACCTAGTTTTTGGAAGCTACACCTTCCTGCTTGTTTGACTTCCTATCTGTCTACATTCAGGTAATTTATATTTTGGACAGATATTTTTCATTTCTTAGTGGTAAGGGTCTGTTGCAGAAATAACTGGCATTGCAATTGACTGAGATGCAGTCGGGACAGAAACAGTGTATTCCTGCAGACATGGGAGAGCACAGGGCAGCAGATCCAGATTCGGCCAGTGCCAGCTCCACCAGAATGGGCAGTGACAGAGCTTATGAACCTTTAGGTTACACAACCCGTTCTTCTACAGAACTGTGTCAGATACACAGGATAGGGTAAGTAACAACAGAAATTGAAAACTTTCAGATACTGAGGCTCCATACAGTGCATTCTTTTATGAATAATCCATTCCTTTTATAGTTAAATGGTGCTGACTGACAGACCATTGGCTGCAAATGTTTATCAGCTAGTAAGGCCTGCAAAGGTTTAACTAACTGGCTAACTAACTGACTGACTGACTAACACCAACTGCTTTGCATTCACAGGACATGTGCTGGAAATGACAAAGAGAAGCACAACCTAAAAAGAACCAGGGTAATTTACATCAGTATCTGGGTTTTGGTACAGTCTCATTTCTTTGATTAAATGCCAAACATTCAGACAGGGAAATAATCAGTGATGGTTCTATGATTTTATTCTATTGTATAATTGTAATATTATGGCATCAACATTCTTAGGTACATGACCAGTTATAATTTTATGTCAAAATCCCAAATGAACTCATGACTAGCATTCATCCACCAATACTGCTGTTCTTTCTGTATGCAAGCACATGATATACTGTTGAGACTCGGGAAGAACAGAATTTCAGAGGATGGAGGACAGTTCACCATAGGATATTCAAGGATGTTCTTCAGTCTTCCTTTATAATTTCTAGCCTTAGAAAAGCAATAGGCAGAGAAGGTGGAAGGAAATGAATCACAGAAAGCAGCCTTTACCTGCAGTCCGGAAGCAGACTTTTGTCCGTGCCTAAGAGCATTAGTTGCAATAAACAACCCAGTCCACCTTACTTATCAAAGAAGAATAAAACCCGTGCTTTGAAAATTAATGCCATTTGGACATCATAAAATTATTTGTAAACTTCTAATTTTTACAGTAGTTCATCTCCATACTGTCAAGGAACCCATGACAGGAGAAGAAAATGAAAGTCAATGGTTAATTCAGGAATCATACATACATACATACATACATATATATATACACACACATACACACATATATATATTTATAATTTTATGTATATATATATACACACACACACACAAATATGTATGTATGCATGTATGTGTGTATAAACCCCCCGTTCATTACATAATTTGAAAAATACATTGATCTCAATGTAAACTGTTTTCTCAGAAATATAAAGAAAGGTCCTTGCTTACCAGAAAGTATCTTTGATTCCAGGAAAGGAGAAAAAAAATTCCTTCCTTTTGCCACTGATTTTTATAACAGTCATGCAATCTTGTCCAAATTAATTGAGAGACTTCTTCACATATTTGTGCCTTCTTCTTGTAGGTTTTTTTAAAGAGGAAAAAAAATAGAAAGGTGTTGTTTGGCTGATTTGCTTTTAAAAAGAAACACGTTTCTCTCCTCAGGACTTTAATTTTAAGAGCAAAGAAATGAAAGCAAAATATTTTCTTCAATTAGTATTTCAAGATACTATCTTAGGAATATTTATACAGCATTAAATGTATTATGTCACTATATTTTTCAAATATATTTAAAATTTCTCTTAGGGAACAAAGAAGATCCCTGAAATACATGAAGTCTCCTAGGTAGCTTATAATCTAAATAGGGAAGCAAAAATTATGATGAAGTGCAGTTCAGGGCTGTTCAAATGTTATCCAAAGAATGAGAGCACATAACAGCTTTTCTTTGTTTTTCTTTTTTGACTGAACAACAACAACAAACAAACTGCATTTCCTTTAAAGAAAGGTATCCGCAACAAACGCTGTAACATGCTGGGCAGCTTTCAGTTCAGAGTCAAGTTGCAATTCAGATGAGAAAAATATTTCTGAAGTGAATCTAGTTGTCCCTGTTTGCTCTCCTTTGGTGTCAAATGAGCAAACTCTCACATTTTGTGACCTTTTGCTTCCAACAAAAATTGGAACATGTGCTTCAGGAGCACACCAACTCTTTTGCTGTATACATCCACTCTTTTGCACCACAGTTTGTTAAACTAAGCATAATTTGAGAGTCCTGTGAGTTTGGAAACAAGAACTATTTATGCAAAGTCAGGCACAAATCCTTTCCATTACTTGACAGTGTTTCCCAGGCACAGGGCTATAGCACATCCGTACTGTGTAGCAGAACTCTTCCTTTCACTTGTTTTATTTCTCACCACTGCATGTTTTGTTCAGTAGTTTTCATGAGGATTTTTTGTGATTTGAGGATGGAAAGGGAAATTCAGACATGCATTTAATGGAGGATAAGAAATTGATAGAAAATTTGTGTTATTTTTCCCCTAACACTTCTAAATATTTTACACACGTAATGTAATCATAAAGTTTAGAGAGGGAGATTTAGGCAAATACTTGCCAAGCAGAAAATTTTTTGTATTTTTTTTCTGTGCTTGGCAAGCATTTGGGAAAAATTTAACATAAGAATTTGCTAGCCCAATGCAAAAGTACAGATAAATGCTCTCTGTGATTATTCATGTTAAGAAACTGTGCATGAGAAGCTCACAGCTATATCTGTATGAAACACTGATGACCCAAAATTAAGCAGAATAATCTCTTCTGTCAACCTTCTCTCCAGATGCAAACTGTAGCTAAATAAGCTTAAAAAGAAATGTTTGCTACATGCCATGTGAGAAGTGCTGAGCTATGGCTGTCTCTCCAAAAGCTGAATCAGAGTTCTTCCATAGGCAGACATGTTGTCAGGAAATTCTCCCTTTACAGAGCATGGATGTGAGTTGTAAATCACAGCCCAACCTCTGTTCTTAAAAAGGAAAGGAATGAAAAAGTGAAGGAGAAGGATTTTTGTGACAATGTTTGTTAAAGGAAACACCCCCTACACAACACTCTCCCCTCACTTAATAACTACTCACAACTTACCCCATTCTTTCTTCTTGGGCCTGTTTGCCCCTCCACCAAGGAATGAGAATTAAGTGCTACTGCACATCAGAAATTAACCCTTGTAGATGCTCTTCTCAACACATATGAGGTAATGCCATTCAAAGGCATAAATGCCAGTTGAAGTAATGTTTCTGCACATTAAAAAAGGGATGTATGGGAAAACCTTTGGGCAATGTATTTTCTACAGTGATAGGCACTTGTATAGGCACAAAATCGGTTAAGCATGTTAATAACACAACTTGGAATATACTGCAAAACAAAAGATATCTCTGTGAACTGACTGGAAAAAACAGTGGAGCAGTGCAGACCTGTAATCATCGCGGATCGTGCCACACACCGCTGATCGTTGCCATGGCAACAGATGGTGTTTCATGACATCACTGAAATCAAGGGGGATAAGCAACAAGGGCAAACAGATACCACATCATTTCTGGAAGGAAGAAATTTAAGTATATGCATTGAGCTACCTACAATGTAGCATAAACCAAAGGGTAAAGGAAGCAGGAAAAAGAACAGAAGATGCAAGCACAAAAATTTCCAGTGAATAAACAGGTTTCATTTTAACCTTACAGTTTTACCATGGAAATTGCATTTGTGTTGAGCATCTTTAGTCTCTGATATTTTTAAGTAATGTGATATGGGACAATCTGTAAAACAAACTCTACAGCAGAGTTAAGAAAAGAGCAAACCCATTATGATTTTGCTCTAGGATTGTTATTTACTATTTTTATTTTCCTTCACATTAGGGGTGAAAAAGAAAAGAAGTATGAGTTATGCTCTTACAGTTGGAGATGTATCTTAGGTGAATAGAGACCAGGAAAAGAAATGTTGTGGGAAATTGGCACCAAAACACTGATAATGAGACTGTGGGAATCAATTGGCATGACAGCTTGCTACAGTCTGAGGGGTGATGCTCTTACAGAATTTAGTTTCATTGAAGTATAAGTAGTTTCATTGATTTCCTATTGCTTTTTACCTTCCTTAAAAAGTAAGTACTTTGACCTCCAAGATATAGAAAATACCAAAATCTGTGAACTGATACAAAACTCAGATTTCCCATGTTACTGGTATTTTTCTGCTGTGCTGTAGGTCTAAATTATGTGAGTCAGCCTAGAAAACAATTTAAGGGGATTCTTGATTTCACGTTTATTTCCCTAACCAGATTGTTTGTTCCAGATTGCTTTTTGGTAACTTTTCCCCATTACTGATAGATTTTTACATTACATTTACGTTTTTACATTAGTTTGCTGTCATGTTTTTGCATGATCTTGCAAAAATTATGTATCAGGAATTTTCAATTATCAATAAAAACAAGAGTCAAAAAGGAAAAGAATAAGAACATGAAATAAAAAAATGTAAAAAACCATAGGATGTGGGATATGAAAACATTACCTTCAGTCACCAGTATTCTCTGAAGGATGAAGTAGTATGAAGTAGTTCAGACATAAAGGTGAACATTGCCTTATATATTTTTTTAATTTAGCCATATATTATTTTTCGTACCTTGATTACTTCTACATGTTTTCCCATAATGCAAAATCTAGGAGTGGACTTTAGCTGTGGTAAAAGTTAATCAAATAAAAAGACATATAAAAGAAAACAGGTGTTTAAGAGGTTTAAAAATGTGTCTGTACATTTATATGAATAACAAAAATTATTTAGTTTCTATAGGCATATAAAATTTCAAAATGTGTCAGTTGTGGCACTTAGCAAAGAAAACTGTACATGTCTTTAACAGTTATCAGTTCCATAAGCTTTTTTTTTTTAACATCTACTTAGATGTATATGATCTAAATTTATTTTTTATCACTGGTATAGGAAGAGTAATTATGCAGAAAAAATCACTGAATATGCAATTTCTAACATGTAACGACACGCTAATGGTCAGCCTTTTAGATTAGGCTTCCTTGGGAAAACAGGAATGGCATTATAGAGGAAGTAGATTTAAAACAGACTGATGTGATGACACGCTATTATGATAGCATTCTTCTTTTTATAGCAACATGAAGTGACCATTTTTCCTTGAAATGACACAGTTATTAAAAAAATAAAATAATTCAAGGCCAGACTGGATGGATCTTTGAGCGACTTGGTCCAGTGGAAGATGTCCTTGCCCATGGCAGAGGGGTTGGAACTAGATGGCCTTTAAGGTCCCTTTCAACATAAATATTTCTATGATTTTAGGATTCCACAATTAATTTTACTGTTTCATAATTTTAAAGGAAACTAAACTGTGACATGAAAGATGGAGTAATTTTGTTTTCGCTTTAAAGGAAAGAAAAGTTCTAGTGATGCTTAAAATATTTACAGTATTAATTTTCTTATGACTATGAATCAAGCTTGAAAATGTTTACATGTTAAAAATAGTCACTGATCATATAATACAAAACCAACCTCTTTTATTAGTACTTTAGCAGTAATTTAAGACTCATACTGTGCTTTCACTTCAGAGCACTCACAAAATTAATGAATTAAATAGTTTAGTTTGTGTATTATACATTTTTATGAATCTGACAAAGTCATATTAATTCAATTGACATGTGAAAACTTTTCTTCATGTGTTCCCTCCGTAGTTTCAGAGATCAGTTCTTCACAGATAGAAAAAACAATAAACCTGAAAGTACAATATATTTTACAAATATTATTCCAAACCCATCGCAAATAGCATCATCACAGCAGATAATCCAGATCTTTATTTTGTTTATTTTAAGGGAGAAAAAAAATCCAAGGTTGTGCTATTCGACTGTCAAGTCTGCTCAGCAGTAAAATAATTTATTTCCTTGGTGTTTGTTCTGATTATTCCATTACAGTAGGCCAGCAGAAAGGGATTTGTTGCTACTTTACAGCAGTTTCTGTCTCTATGCATGTCAGTAAGCTACAGGCAGCATTTCTAAGAAAACTTAAAAAGTAAAACCAAAATGGTTAGTTATATACAAATACATAAGTACAAAGTAGACAGTAATAACAGTGGACCGTAATTAGTATTTCAGTAGTAAGTTTCTTATCAAGAAGAAATTACTAATACTAGAGGAAGAGAGGAGGTGAACCCTGGCTGCTGTTTTACTGATACAGTGGTAGACCCTAGAGCAGCTTAGAGCTCCCTCAAAGTGCTGTGCACATATGAATCTTGCAACAAACAGTCCTGCTGAATAGTGTCACAGCTCACATAGTTAACACTTGGTCAGAAGGAGTTCGTCTCAGCTGTAGGAAAGCCTCCCAGGGGCAGCCCCTGAACATTCAGTCCATACCTGCACAGTGCTGGCAGCGATGCCTGCACAGCGCTGAGCTTCTCCAAATGAATGCAAACAAAGTTGCTTATCAGCCTGCAGCAGTGAACTATCATTTTGCCGTAGTCTTTATGCTTTGACTTCTAAAGGAAAATAAAAATGAAAAGATGCGAAGGTTATACATTTGGAATGAGTCCCTTAAAGTATCGGGAAATTTCATTTTACTTACTTTCTTTATGCAAAATTTTGTGTTTCCATAAAAAGCAAAGCTGCAATTATTAAATTAAGCAGCTAAAATCCTTTTCATTTAGAAGAACCTTACAATAAAATTAGCTTTAAAGAGCATCAATTCTTACTTTTGGTTTTGATTTTTTTTAAAATGTATCTTGAGTTCTAAGTATATAAATCAAGATATGCATGATAACCTGCAGTTTTGGCTGTGGTACAGTTAATTTTCTTCACAGTGGATACTATGGGGGTATGATTTGAATTTATCCTAAACAGTGTTGATAACTCAAGAATGTTTTTGTTATTGCTGAGCAGGGCTTACACAGTGTCAAGGCCTTTTCTGCTTCTCATACTGCCACTCCAGTGAGGAGGCACACAAGAAGCTGAGAGGGGACACAGCCTGGACAGCTGACCCCAGCTGACCAAAGGGACACTCCATATCATATGGCATCATGGCCAGCATATAAAGGTGGGGGGAGAAGAAGGAAGGGAGGATATTCAAAGGGATGGCACAAATCTTCTCATGTCACCATTACACATGATGGATTCCCTGCTCTCCTGGGGATGGCTGAACACCTGTCTGCCTATGGAAAGTGGTGAATAACTACTTGTTTTGCTTTGTCTGTGCACACAGCTTTGCTTTCCATATTATACTGTCATTATCTCAGCCCCCCAAGTTTTCTCACTTTTACTCTTCCAAGTCTCTCCCCCATCCTCCTGGTAGCGAAGTGAGCAAGTGGCTCTATAGGGCCGAGTTACCACAATTATTTATTTGAATCTATTAATTTAAAAAGTGGCTTGACCTACTGGTCAGAGCCCTTAAAAATGTGACTTTCTTTTTTAATAAAACTGAAAAATAGAAAAGTACTAAATTTTCCCCAATGCAACTTAAATACTGTATTTTTTTTTTCCTTTGAGATTTCTGATGCAACAACGTTGCTGGAAGAATAACACTCTTCAGAAAGTCAGTTGATTCTATCTGGCTGTCAGGAAAATATTGTTAACTAAAATACAGAACACATAATAGGATTTCAACCACTCTTGAGTGGTTTTATTCCTTCACATATGAGATTGTTAATTATCAAACAGAATGTAAAAGGCATTTAGGTAAAAGGTTGTAAAAGGTCTTTATCCCCACTATTGGTTTCCTGGTTTTTAGCTTTCAATATTGTTTTTCAAATGTGACATCTGTCCTGAGGTTTTGCAAACTAATCTTTTGGGATCCAAATTGAGATGCACAAGCCAAACCAAAGTTCATTTTTTAATGAAAATATGTTAGTGCTAGGATATTTGGGTCAAACAAGCCACAAGAAAGCTCCTACATTTTTGGGGAGAGATTATCTGGGGGGGGTGGGGGTGAGAACAAAATAAGAAGGGAGTTGTTTGTTTGTTTTATTTCATATTAATAATTTTTTATTCCAATTAATATGAAATTTTAAGTCCAAGCAATGATCCTCCTAAGGCAGGAGAACTGAAATGTATTTAAACATCATCAAGCCCAAGGAATACCAAATCCTAGCAGGATTTTGTATAAAAGATCTTTAATGATAAGATTAAACTGATAAGTAACCAAAGGAAACTCCTAGAAGACTTATCTTCAAATGTTCTCTTCAAGATTTATAAAAAGATTTTGAAAAAGGCAAGGATTTAATGGTCTTTTTATTTATAGACATGAATTCAGTCTGAACAGAAAAGAAACAGAAAATGCATTTTTTCAGACTGCTCAGAATGGAAAGTGTAGTTTGATCACTAATCTGGCATAGCTAGCCTAAGGTGAATTTTCCTTAACAATAGAGATTGCTCAATACACTAAAATTTAATATACTTATAAAGATAAGATTATGTATTAATTGTATTACAACTGTGGCTTTTTAATGGCTTAAGGCAAATGCCTGCAACAATTTGACATCAGTCAGATGTTTGTGGGATGTCATTGTAAATATTTTGTTCCAGTTTTTGCCAGTGTTCAAGCATATATGTTGATGTTTTATCTACATTACAAGCTATATAGAGAAAAAATAAGTAGTAAAAACATTCTTATATAAAAAGAGCTTTTTTTATAGACAGAAAATTCTGGAAGCTGGCACTTGACTATGTTTTTAAGTGAAATGTTTTAATAAAGCTCTCCATAACAAATATTTTGTGGGGTACAGAACAAGTCTATGGTATCAAAACACTTGGGGAAATTTCCACCTCACAATTTCATTCAGAACTTTGTTTTTCTAAGGCAGTTACTTGGAAAGGTGATTGTATTGTTGTGCTTTTTTAATGTGAGAAAGATACACCTCACTGGTAATTGGTCTGAGATCACAAACTCTTTCAGTCATGGTCACTACCCACACAAGAGACACAGAAGTGACCAGGCCTGATCTTGCCCAAGCAACACTTGGTCATAACACCTGTGACAATTATCAATATAGTGAAATTTTAATATCTATGAACTTGAAACTGTACCTAAAAGAAGAAAAGCTTCCCGTAAGGGATTCCCAGGGGGAAAAGAACCAGGTTTTTGGTCATAAGGAGATCTTAGAAGTAGTTTTAAGAAGTGGGCTGATTGCTTTTGAGGAACACATATAGATATGGCTTCTGGTGCCTCTAGTTTCCCTAGCAGTGTAGATGCATTTAATTTTTAGATAATTTTAGACCTGTTTGAAGGTTTTAAGGGTCATATCTGAATCTAATGCAAAGCAGAATTCTTACTATTTCAAATCAAAAAAATCCCCAAACAGAAACAAAAAATACACTGCCTACCCTGCAGAAGTAAATTTCTTTTTTTATTGTTGCACTTATGGTAAAACTAAAAGCTTAATCCTTTTGAAAAAGGGTTTCAAACTCTTGTGGCCTTTATGAATAGGAGTGATATTCGTGCATACAAATTTCTCTATGTAGTAGCACACAGCAAGCACACAGTGTGCTGCAGACCAACAACATCTAAGCAGAGTAAGTTGAGACTTCAGTAATGGCACAGCAATTTGCTTCCTTTTGCTGCTGCCTCATTCTTGCCAACACATGCTGTGTTTTCACATTTACACACACATTCTAAGTGAGATTGTCTCTTATGGTAGGTATGTACAACAGACAAGAAAATGAGATTCTGACAGGTTACCCATGGATACAATCCCCATGCAAGTTATAAATAATCATGTCCACTAATCTGAAAATACAGGTTTATTTGATTGATGTACTAAAAATATTCCTAAATGGTAACTTGTACAATAGCCACATCAAAGCTTTTGCTATAGGACGACAAGGTTTTGCACGTTCTGTACATATAAAATTATGCCACAGAAAGAGATTTTCTTGTGAGGAGAGAACTGCAGCAGACACTCCGAGGGATGATTTTGTTTTCACAAGACAACTTCAGAAAGTGTGCCTGTTTGTAAGTACCCTGAAAAGCTCTAATTTCTGGGTAGGTCTATATGAAGCTGAAAACTTTCTCCTTCCTCCCTTGCCACAGAAGACTGCTTCATGGGTGGATGAATCACCACGACACTGATACCTTCTGTATGTTCACTCACAGGTCAATTTAAGCACAGTGTACAGGATTAGGTGCATCTAACAAACCAAACCAGCTAAGTTTCTGTGTAACTGCAAACACTAGGAGCTATGCCATTATCACCAAAGGTCTGCACTTTGAGGAGAGAAAAATAAACCCTGGGGAACTAGAAATTAGTTTCCTACCCAAAATGTGTTGTGTTTGAACCTACTCTGTGTCTCATACCAGCTCATGATTAATTTGTCCCACATTCTGTTGGAAGTATATTTTAATTGTATTGAAATGTGCCTGGTAAATGGGGCCATTAGTGTATCTAATGAAGTGTCCACATTCACATCTGCAGGTGCAAGCTACCTTCATTTTTGTTGCAAGGTAAGAATGTAAGAAAGCTTAAGAGTATGTAGAAGATTGATGTGTTTCACTAGACAAAGAATGGCCTCTTGGGCTTATGGAATCTTTCAGAAACTGATTTAGAATAAGAAAGGAATAACTGTTCTCGAACTTGCCTGATCAAAATCAGTACCAAGTGTTTAGCTGTTAACTTCAAAGTCCTGTTTGATGAGCTATTACACAGAAAACTGAATCAATTTTTAGCATTCTGTATTAATAGCTTCCCTACTGATTTTTAACTTAATATTTCCTCATCTGTCTGCTGAAACATAAATTAATTGAAATGCATATTGATTTCTTTCTAAAAACAAGTAGATATACAAGCTGTTAATCCACCTTCTGTGACTTTTCCTGCCTTATTTAATAGCCATATGTTCTATAGAGCACAATGCAAAGCAGGCATAAAAATACCTTCCTGTGTCCAGTGGTGTGAGGCTTTTTATGTTTAGTGACAATAACCTATTTCTGAAGGGGTATTTCACTGGTAGTCCTAATTAAGCTTAACTATGCAAGTATGGTAACATGCTTCACAAAGTTATAGTTAGTGCACACATACACAGAATAGCTATGTAAATGTAACATAGCTATGTCTAAGCAAGTCCTTTCCAGCGTGGCAACACTTTACATAGTACTTAGGGAAACATAAGCTTTTTGTATCCTCTGTTTTTGTCTGGAAACCACAGAATATCACATCAGATAGATGAAGTTAAAAAACACAGGAAATATGGGTCTAGGACTTGACCCTAAAATTCCCACTCTTGTAACATGTAGTTTATGGCATAGGCAAAGCCGCCAGAAAATCCTTCCACAGATCAGTGTTTCAGCTTTAGTGATAATGTATACATATGTATCCCCATGGATTACCTTATCTTGGTGTATGTCCTTGTGCCAGCCAGGACAGGGTTAATTTTTGCAGTAGCCAGGTAGAGGCATGGTTAGGACCCTGAGGTTATGCTAATTTACCACCTCATGACATTTTCTGGGAACACGGAAGGAGGTCTCTTTTGGGTCACAGAGCGTGGCAGCACAGTCAGGTGTGGTCAGGGGTTTCTGCATGGTGACCAGTCATAGGTGAATCATTCGCCTCTTGTACACTATTAAAAATATTGTTGCTGTTACTGTTTCCTCATTTTGTTGCTGTTTCCAGAAAATTGTTCTTAACTTCTAATCTTTATCTTTTGTAACTCCAATTTTCCTCTCCACCCTGCTGCAGGGAAAGGGGGAATTGAGTGAACAGTGCATGGTTTGGAGTGTTTCTGTGGGAACACTAAATTGGAGAATACCATTCCTAAACCACAGTAGTGTATTATGTCTAAGTCTATTTGCTTACTTTAGAAGTGTGTATCTACTACATGAGGGAAATAGTCTTATGCGTTGGTTGCAGAACACAGTCATGTTTTTCCAAAGCACAGTAAAAGCTCTGGTTGCTTTTTTTTTTTTTTTTTTTTTTTTTTTTGGTGGGTTTAGCTCATGTTCAAATACAAGTTGATTTTACAAGTTTTGGTCTAAATATAAGAGTCTACTTAGACCTGTCTAAAACTTAGGTCAACTCTGGGTCTTGTCACACAGAGACAGCAGACAAAGTTACCATGCAGCAGAGCCAAGTTTGATCAGTCTGTTTGGGTGCCCGCAAATAAATAAAATCAAACAAGTGACCTCTTCCCTTTCTCTCTTCCAAAACAAATGTCAAAACACAAAATCAGTATTCCTGCTAAAATCTGTTTTGACATTCAGTAGGCATGACAAATGATATCCTATGACCTATAAATGCAAATTGCCAGACATTCTGGAGACGTAACAAAACTTTCTAAATCTAATTACTAGCATGACAAAATGTACTATTAATTTTCAATTTCATTGACAACCTTCAACATTCAAAGTGATCTACGTTAATCTAGTCTCTTTCAGCACCCTGATTTAATTTCAACAAGTATTTTAGTAAAATACTTTGACTGCAAGCAATGAAACAACTACTACATTGCTGGGTCATTTTTTTCCATGTTTAATCTCTTTCACTGTTACAATCTACAGTTTAGAATTAAGCAAATTTCACCAAGCAGGGAAGTCTTCAGGCTGGAGATCACAACTCTCATGGTTCTTGATCATTCTGCCACATTTCAAAGCTAATGGTCTTTCTTGATACATGTTAGCCCATGTTATTTTTCTCTTGGCCTTGCCACAGCTGAAAAACCCACCCCCAAACTAAAGAGTATTTCTGTCTTTCACCTTATCTTTCTCAGGAAGTGAAAAATTGTACTTGTTATTTCTGAAAAATTGCTGATTATTCCCTCTTGATCTCTTCCTCCTGCACCAAAAAACCCAAACCAAACCAAAACACAAAACCCATGAAAAAACAGAAAACAAAAAAAGCAAGAAAGCAAAACTGCAACAGAGAAGGAGTGCCTTCAGTCCAGCAAACTGCAGTGCAGTCTACTGCTGTGTTAGTCAGCTGCATTGTAGAAAACCTTGTAAATACAGGGAAATGTTCAAAAGAACATGCTTCAGCTCTTTTCATGGTAAAAAGAGTGAAGTTATTACTATAATAAATTAGACTTCCTTAATAGCGTAGGCACACAGATCCTCACTACATGGAGCAAGATACTTGGTATTTGCCCATTATACAAAAATATAGTCTTCAAACCTCTGCCTGGATACATGGTGAGTAAGAGGGTATTGAAAATTTCTCGGTATATGGGTAGGCAGTGCTGTATTTTAAATAATAAAGAATGCATGTCTTGAGAACTAGCTAGCAACCCTCCCATTTATTTGCAAGCTAAATTCTGAAAGATATCCTGCCCTTCTTTTCAAAGACTTTAGTGGGAGTTAAAATTCAGTGGGAGTTATAATTCCCCCATGGGAGAGGAGGGAATCTGCAAACCAGGGTAAACAAATGTTCTCCAAGTCTTGTACAGTATTTATGAATTTCTTATTCATGCCATCCAAACTCAGGATTAGGGTTGAAATAAGAACAAACAGCTAAAACAGAGGGGGAAATACCATCAGTGGGTCCTTTTTTATGTGTAAATCAGGTTAGTGCCAAACAGCCAAAGCTATGGTGCCAATTTGCAGCAAATGAATGTCTCACTTTATTCTAGGTTAGGAGCAAGGTCATTAATATCTTTTCAGTTTTATATTTGAAATCAGAAATATTTTTAAAAAGCTTATTATCTGTGAAAACCCTGGTGACATCTCTCTGTACATGCTGTACTATTAATGCACAATTCCAACAGGTTGTCTGTGCATTGGGATGATTGAAAATCAAAGGCAGATGTCGGTAAGGGACAACTCACCTTTTCCAAGCATAAAAGACAGACTACAAAACTAAAATGTTCTTTTCTTTCCTGAAAATGTTCAATGCTTATATGATCACAAGTCTTGCATAACTGTTAAATAGCAAAAACAAATCAAACTTTTACAGTTGCCTTTGTAAAAGGAAGAACAGAAAATCTGGTACCTTTCCTTGTGATGCTGAGTATCATAGAAGGGAGGGGTAAGAACTTCTGCATCTTTATTTAACATAGTGTCTTTCCCTGAAGGCTTGTGTTTAAATAAACTTTGTAACCTCACCCAGACTGCTCACTTTTCTCCACCGAAGTCAATGCTGAAAAATCCCAAACTGAGACTGTATTTAGTATCTATCTAAAGAATATTTCACAGATCTTCCACAGCAATTAAGCACCTAACTACCCTTAAACATCTCCAGTTGAAGAGCCTGAGGAAAACATAACTAGAAAAAGACCCTGAAGTAATCAAATAATGGCAAGAAAAAACCACACAGACTGAAAATATTTATTATGGGTATGAATAAATTACTCCAACATAATCCATTCCAGAGCACATAAGTATGTCCCATATAAATATAAATACCCTTTACTGATGAGTAGGTAGCAAACTGAAGCAAAACCCATTTGTACTTTGGGCATCTTATTCAATTCTAAAAAAAGTTTTTATTTTATCATAATGTAAAATAATAAATATGAAAACATTACTCTGTGTTACTGTTATAGTAGTAGCTTTGTCTTATAGATGTCAAATAAAAGGTTACTAAAGCTGAAACTCAAGCCAACATATCTAATGTAGTTAACATTGGAATATGTAAGATAATTACATGATTGTAAGAGAAAAGATGTAATTTTATCTCAAACAGTACTGACTGTTGCATTTTATACCCTATTACCAATTAATTCAATGCACTGATTTTTATCACAATAACAGAATTTAGTAATTCATGACACACATGGGAAAAAGCAAATTTTACAAAATATTTTTGTTTTGTGTAAATACATTGCTATTTGGGATGTGAGTAACTAATTTAACTTCGTACTTCTCTGTTAAATCATTGCTGTAGTTTTGATGTAAATTCTATCCCTGCCACTAACTCCCCATGCCATTAGTTAACAAAAGAAGTAGTTAACTGCTACTAATTCCTTCTTGATGGTTTTGAGTGGGGGCAGACTGGGGGAAGGTGTGACAAGGAACGGGTTTGCACTGCCTCTTTTGTTTTTTACTGGGGGGACAACACACAGCTCTGGGGGAAGTTTGGAGCTGCATGTGCTGTGTGTCAGAGAGAAACCTTTTCTCCTGCTCCTCACTGCTCCTATGGAGTAAGCTAGTTTATCTTGCCACTGCTGTTTCTCCGGGTTTCAGCATTGGGGACCCAGTCGCCATTATGACCTTGCTGTTGCTGGCAGTGTCATGGCCACCCACCCCACCACGGCAGCGACCCAAGAAAGAAGAGTCACAGCTGCCTTTCAGGACACACTGTGGCTCTCCACTCCCAGCTTTCCTTCTTCATTTGGGACAAAGGACAAGGAGAGAGAGAGAATTCATCTGAGTGCTCACTCCGAGTCTCTTTCTTACTGGGAAAAGACTGAGAACTCACCCTGCAGCCAGCCAAGGTGTTACGCTGACACTGTCCATAAATATAACTGCTCCAGGAGGAACCTACCGTTTTGGGGGTTGTTCTCTTTTGGTTTTACTTGTGGTGTTGGAGGAGTAGTTTGCTCTGGTCTGTTTACAGTTCTATCTATCTATCTATCTATCTATCTATCTATCTATCTATCTATCTATCTATCTATCTATCTATCTATCAAGAAAAGTTATCCTTCTTATATCCGTTTTCTAATTAAAGTTCCTTTTCTTAAATTTAGTAAAGAGTGATGTGATTATTGTGGAGGAATCCTCTCCTCTGCTTTTTGGTAAACATTTTGGTTTTTTCCTTCAAACCAAGACAATCATGTTATCAGTTATTAACAACAAAACAAATCCTAAAATACTGTACCAAGAGATTTACAACTTGCCTAATAGATACAATAAAAGAACATAATTTGTCCTTCAGGCTAGAAAATATATCTGATAAGAGCGGGCATCTCAGACTGAACTGTAGCCCCCTGCTTTCATGATCAACTTTCTTTTTTGCATCAATGAATAGGTTTTACACTGTTATCTAAGATAGTTCCCTGCCTGAATTATTTTGAAGCAATTTGAGAATAGAACACTAGAAGTAATAAAATCTGATTTAAGTTACATTATATTAATGTCTTTGACTGCTGATTAAACAGACTGAGAGCTTATTTAGGTTGTGGTTACAGATGATAAGGACCCTCCCCTAAATTTCCTGGAGAACATAAAATTGTCCTGTCCAGAGTAAAAACTGTGTAAATCAAGGTAGATGATATGTGTATGTAGTGATTAAGCTGCACAGAGAAATGATGCAACCCTCACATGTTAACTGATGCCCAGGGAATTCATAATGTTTCCAGCCTGAAAAATGTCCCAAATAGTTCATGCGGTTGGGGTTGCTTTAAAACTGCTGTGGGGCAGTATGTGCAGTATTCCATGGGATTTTGGTTGATGTTACCTCATGATCTTAGAATAGGAATGATGTTTCTGATTATGGTAATTAAATTTTTTTATGCTGTAATTATGCACACAAATTAGAGTGGGTTCTTTTCCTGCTGGATTAGTTGAAACATTCAAACATTAAACACTGTAAGTAGCGATGAGTGAAAGACACCTTTTCCATAGCCTGAGTGATAAATAATAAATGCTGGCATCAATGGGAAGCAAGCCAACCAACAAAACAAACAGTTTTAGGCAAATTGTGATGTTATAATAGCAAGTAATAGATGGGCTGCATTGTCAGGGCTGCAGCAGGAGAAGGATGAAAAAGGCAAGAAAAAGATATTGGCTGAAGTGGTAAAATGAGATTACTGGAACTGATTAGGAGATAGTTTAAATAGAGACAACTTCAAATACTTCTGCATCAAAACTGTTAACAAACTTAGCCAGAAGGACAAAAAACACTCCTTTACAGATTGTAAAGGATACTTTCCTGTGCACAGAACACTGTGCTTCATAAGCCAGACCTCATAGGTGCTTAACTACTTAGACCAGCAGTGGTGACTTCTTCAGTAGTGTCACCAAACTTCACAGAGAGTGCTCAAATAAATATGGTTTTGTGCTTCAGAACATAAAAAATGGCAAACACAGAATTAACTAATATAATTGATTGTAAGCATAAGCAAAAATTATGCATATCTTACTAGTTCTTTACCTCCTAGAGTCACTACAATTCTTGATCTCTATGGAATTATTTCAAAGGTCATTCTTTAAAGGTCTTTCTTTCAAGGTAAAGATACAAGCATATTTTTCTAGGGTATAATTATAAACTTTATACAACGTAACAAACTTCTAAAAGAATTAGTTTATCTCTGTTGTCTAGAGTACAGACACTTTATAAGCTCAACATAAATCCATATTGTTTGAATTGCTTCATATTTTTTTAAATATGTAAAATGTAAGAAGATTAAGATTAGAGAATGATTCACAAGTTATGTAACAAAATGCCAATAATTAAGTACCTATTTAATGAATCAAAAACTGTGTTTCATTAATTAGTCAGCCAGACACAGCTAGAGAAAGTTTACTGCACCTAGCAAGAAGGATGGTAACAATAATTTCTAATGGCATCTTCCTGTGCAATAATCTACCATTTCTAAATCAATTAAAACAAGTAGAACTGATCTGCCAACTGATATAATAGTACAGCTCAAGACTTTTTACCTTTCTAAACTTTGTAAGAGTATTTTTGTTTTGTGATGTTTTCATTTATTACTATGCCTAGCAAAGTTTTATTGTTTAATTAAAAAAAAAAGAATATATTTGTAAAACATAAATCTTCCAAGCCTCTCATAATGCTTTAGACATTTTCCTGAACAAAAGAATGCAACAGTGAAGAATCTCTTTCAAATAAAAGGAGTGGGCTTAATTGATGTTATGTTTTCATTTGATGGGGTTGTGGTGTTTTATTTAGTTTGGTTTTTAATTTCAAATTCTCTGCCATTTGTACTTTTTTTGTAAGTAGTAGCTGAGGAATATGGCTAAGGTCATATCAGGTAGACGATAGTAGTCTATGTGACAGAAAGGTTAACACACATTTAGCGCTTCTAACAGTATGGAAACCAAGCGGCCCAGTGACAGAAAATGGTAAGAAACATGTTAGTGATTCTTAACCTCAATATAGACCTTGCTATGTACTAGGACATTCTCATACTCTTCAACAATGTGTTTGAGGGACAGACTAGCAAGTATTCCAAGTACATGCACAGTTTAAGTCTTCTGAATAGGCCAATGCAAGTCAATATAAACAGCTACCTACTCAAATCTATAGATGTTACATGGTGTTGGGGTTATCGTTTTGTAATCTCTGGTTTTGTAATTAGAGTAATTGTTTCTGTAATCACCTCTTCAACAGATGTTATTTTCAAAACTGTGACAACTGTCAAAACCATGCTTGTCAAAATATTAAATCTTCCAGAAAAGAGTAGAAAAATATTTCTAAAAGTTCACTGCAGTGAATGTCTATTTTTTATGGAATACAGCTCTGAAGTAAAATCAAGGAAAGATCCAAATAGTCATCAAAGGGTTATGATCAAAGGACAAAGTACTGCAGGCAGATTACATCATCCTTAATGAAAAGATCTTTGCCACAGCTAGTTCCATATGTAGTAAAGAAAAACTTTCCATTGAAGCTCCATTGAAGTTTCCATTAAGGGACGGGCTTCTCATTACACAGTAATTCAGTCCTAATGTTAAAAGCATTGATGCAAGTTCCTCTACTGTAACTTGAAAGCTTACATAATGATCAACTGTAAAATATTTCCTCCTATGAGTGTTTAAAACAGTGTTGATAACTTTTAAAATTTTCTAGTATCGGAAAAAGTCAAGAGAACACAAAGTCCTGAATTGGTTTTAATGGTTTTCTTCCCCTTTGCTAAAAAAAATAAATAAGCAGTTCTTGAAAATCACAGAAACACAGAAACCAAAACAATTTAATATACCGTGGAATATACTGTGAAGAATGTCTTGAAACTCAAAGACTCATAAAAAAGCCAAACCACTGAGACTGTGGAATTAATCTGATGGAATATATAATGAGAAAAACTATCTACCCTATAAATAGCTCACATAACTGCCCTGGACATGTAGATCAATCAGGATATCACCAGGAAAGTTGTTCAGTGTCCCTAAAAATCCTGATAAGAGATTCAGCCTTTGCCCATAATGTGGGAAACCTTCTCTTCACAGAGAACATATTTAATTGTCCTCCACTAAATGAACAAAACTCAACAGAATGATCTGTGCCCACTTCTGCCTTGCATTAAAGCAGGCATGGGAGAATACAGAGGAATAAAAAGTTTTGTCAATATCATGAGACAACAGTGCAATTTTTAATATATCCATTAACTTAAAATAAAAATTATATTGCAACAGTAATAAGACCATTGCAGAGAATACTCTCAAGAAAGTACAGTCAGTTAAGTCAAAATTTATGAGACAGTCAAATGGCTCTACCACAAACCTGTAGTTTTATGAGTGTGCTTGAACTATTCTACTTTAAATGCTAAGTGAGGATGACTAATTTAGATAAAAAAGAAATGACTATGTTCAATACAACTGATCCTTAGCACAGTAAAATATTTCAGAGGGCATAGCTTCAACAGCATGAACCTTGTTAAAACTGACAAAAATTTATCTGTTTTCTGGAACCTGAGTTTCCCCACCTATGACAAGGATTTTTACAGTAGCAGCATTTATTTTATCCCATCATTTGGACTTTCTATTGTTTTTTCTTTCTCAAAACAAAACTTGAGATTGTGGATTCCTCTGATCTTTTGATGAGTACAGTACAGTAGCCTGCTGCAGTTTCAATTTCCTCCTGAAAATGGATCTGTGCAAACTGCAAATCATCTATGCTACATGACCAAAATATATTAATGCAGATAATGGCCTCTTTATTTGGTAACTGTTTTGAATCAACATGAACTTGAGTAGTCAGGAGTAAGTTTTGCTCCCTTACCACTTATTTCAACCTCAGATACACATTAAAATAAGGGTGACAGTTTTGGCAGATTGCTAAAATTGATTTTACTGACATGCTTTTAGAAACTTTGTAGTTTATGGCTGTTTCTAGCTTTTTATTTACAAATTTTCATCATGACATGAAATGAAGTCCAAATCTGATGAACAGAAAAAGAGAATGCCTTCTAATTGCACAATACTTGTCCTCTGCAGAGTACTCCACAAGAAAGGCTGTTTGTGCTGTTTCCACAGTTCCAGATCCTCCAGATTAAGACTAAAATCGTTTTACTCACATTAGCTACCAATAATCAGGAAAGAAAAATTATTTCAGGAATTTAAAATTGATTTAATTAATAATTAACCAGTTCTAACTAAAATTGTAGACTTCAGAAAACATATATACGCTTTCCTCCTCAGTTAACTGACCATTTTGAAAGATAGGCTTGATTTAGTGGCTTAGTTTCTCCCTCCCCAGAGTAGACAGGCAGTGGCTGATTATTAATCAGGAGTGTGTCCAGCTGTCCAAGAAGGCCAACAGTGTCCTGACTTGCTTCAGAAATAGCATGGCCAGTAGGACTAGGGCAGTGACCATTCCCTGGTGTTTGCCTCTGGTGAGGCCTCGTCTTGAATCTTGTATTTCTTCTAGGGCCTCTCACTTCAAGAATGACATTGACATGCTGCAGCGTGTCCAGGGAAGTGCAACAAAGCTGGGGAAGGGTCTGGAGTAAAAATTGTACGAGGAGAAGCTGAGGGAGCCATGGGTGTTTAGCCTGGAGAAGAGAAGGCTGAGGGGAGACCTTAGGACCTTATTACTCTCTACAACTACCTGAAAAGAGGCTACAAACAAGATGGGTTTCAGTCTCTTCTTCCCAGTACCAAGCAACAGAACAAGAAGAAATGATCTCGGGCTGTGCCAGGAGAGGTTTAGATTGGATATTTGGAAAAACTTCTCAATTTAAGAGGTCATTAAGCATTGGAGCAAACTACCCAAGGAAGTGGTGGAGTCACTATCCCTAGAGGTATTTAAAAGAAGTGTATATGTGACACTCATGTAAACATGGTTTATTGCCAGAGCTGACAGTGATGAGTTAATGGCTGGACTCAATGATCTTAAAACTCTTTTCCAATCTAAATGATTCTATTATTCCAAGTCTAGTACATTGCTAAAGGAAAGCCTCTAACCTGACTTTGGCCAGACTTCACCTGGAAGTACACAAGTCAAGGGCAGGCTTTTGCCTTTTCCAGCTCATGTACACTTTCAAAAGCCGGACAACTTGTGCTGGTTTAATGGTAAACCAGCAGGAGAAAACAAACTCACTGCAGGAGAGATTATAAGTCAGAGAAATAATTTAATAAAAATATTGCAATAAATGCAATAGCACAAAGAGAAAATGGTTTTAACCCACAAACCCCAGAGTTGTAACCCAGCACACTGGGGCACAAACACAACGGTGTTCGTTAGCCCTTGTGCTGAGGCCCACATGGTTCCTTCAAGTCCAAAGGAAAGGAAGTGAAAAACCTCTTGGTACAGATGGTGGTCACAGTCTCGTTGAGACTGGTGGTCTCCTTCTGTCAAGGTTCTGTTCCTCCTCTGGATCCAACAAGTGGTTTCCCAAGTCCCAAAACCCCCAAGATTATATCCCCTCAGGTCCAGGTGGGACTACTGAGTACTTCCCCCAGGGCAGGGAATTACACAATGGGTGATCTAACTCTGTGAGTCATAGGGTATTTTGGAATCATTGATGGCCCATTAGCAGACATGACAGCTCAGGTTGGATGTGGAGGTGCTAACAACTTCCTGGAAGGGAGTTATCACAGCTCTTATCTCACAGGCTTCATTAACACCCACCTGAGGGGTTGGGTGTGCCCTGGGCAGCTGCTGCAAATGGTCCATTGTTAACAGTTCTTGAGAAATGGCATAGAGGTTTTATAATACACAACTTTTGGTCACACACAGAGAGTGATAAACTGGTACCAGCTTGCTGAACTAGGACACAGCTGATTGAGAATATTTTTCACTCAAGAGTAAAATGATGACAGAGCTTTCATAGGAGTGTTTGTGTCACTAAATACTGTCATTTTTTTTTTGTTATCAGTGTTTTTTTAGCACTATGGGCTTGACCCTACAACTCTTGCTCACTTAAAACTCCCACTTGCTTTAATCAAAGAGAGTAATGACTAGAAGATGGGGCTGTATAAGAGTAAAATATGTTCTCTATTCTGCCATTTTTAAACATTCTTGAAGAGTATCCAGCTCACTTGAACTTGGTGTGTGAAAAAGCAATATCTGATTAATTTCAAGGACCTCACTATGGTCTATTTTTTCTTTCTCAAGGTAAAGGAAGACATATGCTATGTCTTATACTATTTTATATGCTGCCTTAGGAATCCCTCAGTTTCCCAAGAGGCCATCTGGAATATATATTTTATACATTGCAAGACAACCAGATACAAACACAAACTGTTAGTAGAAAGGTGACATTTGTCATGATTATTGCTACTAAATATTCAAAGCTTGATTGCTTATTGACAATTTTTAATTCGAAGCACCACAGATGCTGAGGATAAGTTTACCAAGGTTTCTAAGTGTTTTCTAAGTGATCTTGAGATGTTTTTATCAGAAAACCCCCAATGAGTAATGAAAAGAACACAAAAAATATTCCAAGGAAATCAGCTGAATTCATGAGAAAAAACCCACATATACTGTGGAAATTTAGCTATGGTACAAGTGGGGAGAAATTTTTCCTAGTCATTAATATGACATTTTTAAAGAGTAGTTATTTAAAACTATAGGTGTGGGTTAAGGAATGGATATCATCTTTTTGGGAAAAATTAAACAAAAAATCAAACCCACAAACTGACATCTAAGAAAAACAAATTAGCCTGAAACAACTTTACAAACATCTTAAGTACAAGGCTGAAGAAAACAGAACAAAAATCTGCTGCCCCAAAATGCTAATTTCATTCTCTTTTATGAAACAGAATTATACAATCATAACCTTAATCAAATATCAAACTTTCCAAGATAGTGTAAATGACTTTTTTTTCTTTATCTCCAGATACATGTACATTATCTAGTACCTGTGTTGCCAATTTAGGCAGAGGGTTAAGGGTACCTATATGGGAATATGTAAGATTTAACTTCACTAGCTCAATCTCATGACAAAATTGAGAACAAGAGCTCTTTCATTCATCCTAGGCTAAGTTTATTTTAACTAAAATGGATCTTTAGAAGACAATCAAAGTCACAGCTCCTGTAATTAAGCACAGAAAGGCACAGAAATGGTCAGTGGAGTAAACGTAACTGATTAGTCACTATTTCTTTTTGGGTTTTTTAAAGGCTGGAATACAAGAAACAGCTTTTGCAACAAAAATGAGGATAACTATCAATTGCCTCTAAAGTCCTTTGAAAATGTAAAAATAGGTAAGTGTATGTATGGCCAAACTTCACGAACAAAGATTTGGGAAGGGCTCTCCCCACATGGGTGTGCCCTTCCAGCCTGTGCAGTGGATGTTTTAGGTGAGGCATGGCGTGCGCAGAACTGGCCCCACCGTTTAAGTCCTAAGGTCCATCTGCCATGGCCGAGCGAGCTTGGACAGTGACAGGGAAGTCCTTGGGACTGTCACAGCACCCGGTACTAACTGGGGATGACCCTGCTCAGCATCCAAGATCTGACGGGGTGGGATGGCAGGGAGGCTTGAACTGCCAGGGGATGGTCCCCACTGAGACTCAAACTCAGTTCCTTGGGATTCAGAGTCCAGAGTGCTCTCTTTTACACCACAGGACTGCCCAAAAAAATAGGTAAGTAAACTGTGAAAAAACCCAGGTGATTTTGGTCCATTGCCCAGGGAATTATACTTTTTCCCTGAAAAACTCTAAACCAACTCTAAATCTACTTTCCACTGAGTAGTGACTTATACATTCATCATCTACTGAAAAAATGTAGAGCTGAAGGGAGAAGAAGAATTTGAGGAATTTTGGGATATTGGGAAATTATATTATTCCACAAGTACTACCCTTTTATTTTTCTGTGTGGTTGATGACAGAGCTGTTTTACACAGTAAGAATTGTTATTCCTTTCTGTAGTCAAGTTTCATGTTGCTCAGAACACAATCAAGACTGAGATGCTACAGACTGAAAAAGTAATGAGAAATTTTCCTGGGAGGAACAAACTGAAAAATATGAAGAAAAAAAAAATATGTAAAGTATATACTACACAAGAACAGACTACAAAAATAATCATATGCATAATGTCTCACAGAAAAAAACCCCAAAAACTAAACAACCCCAAGTAAAGCTTTCTGAAATGGAACTGAAGTCCAAGATAAGTGAAAATACTACAGTGAAACAATGCTCCCTGAGAATGAGACTTCTGATGGAACCTGTTCCTTCTCTTAAAGAATATTTCAAATTCAAACTTGATTCTTTATTCCAAAGCCAATTTTATGGAGAACATTTTCATCAGTTCATGTTCTGTGCTGCCATCTTTTTTTTTGATCTCAAGAAATTTGCTTTTATATACAGTGAAAGTTATCCTGTTCAAATAGAAATCATGAGGCCTGATATTGTCAAATATGTCAAGCCTAAGATCTTTTCTTCTCAGAGCATAATCTACCTAGCAGTTCTTGCACACTGCTGTGATGTTGATTCTTCCTTCCTCTTCAGCCTCTGCAGAAACTTTCCTGCCAATTTAACATTTTTATTTCTAAGAAGTAACCTTATTTTTGCTGATATTCTCTTCCTGGGTTTGTAGAAAGCTCTTTGTAAACTCATTAAAAAATGGGTAACCAATTTGGAAACCACAGTGAAAACCCTTCATATAACTCAGTTTTGCTTTAGAAATACTTAGAGGTACACAGTTGGTGTCTCATGACTGCTCATTCTTGGAGCATTCATTAATGTTTTTGCAGCTTTATGTTTTCTGTTTTTATAAAAGAAAACAGGTTTAAAGTAAAGGAAAAAACCACATCTTTTAATGTCTAGGATTACTGCAAAGAACTTACGATGAAGACTTCTACAGCAGAAGCAAATGCTAAATAATATCCTTCAATACAAACATCAATATGCAGTAGAATTGGTTTATTCTGTGTCTGTAAGATATTTTTGTTTCCAAGGACAGTGCAGGTTGGAAGGTTCTAAAACAATAATAACTCTAAAAATGCACAGGGTTTCACTTGAATATAATTGCTTTTGCTATCCTTGCTACAGGTCAATTCAGAAGAAACTCCTTTCCAATGATGCATTGAATAATGTGCAAAGCGCTCTAAGATAAAAGGTTCTACATAAATTAAAAAACATTATGGAAGTTTAATGCCACATTACATTTTAAAAGCCAGATGCTATTGCTTCTTGGCACTTGGCACATGTGATTCAAATTAACCCAACATTTAGGTTTTTAATTTTTCTTCTGGTCTGTTGTTGGAAAATCTTTATTACAGTTCTTGAGAGATGACTGTTTGTGGTGTAAATGTAAATGTGTAAATGCGGTCTTGTATTTCATTCCCTTACCCTAAAGCAGGGTCAGATGTACCTACAGATACAGCTATGCAACCTCTTCTCAAAGGCCCTGAGTGGTTAAGAATTCTCAGTCTCTGCAAACATGATTTTATTTTCCATTCCATTCTACCTCCTCTTCTAGTTCCTGTTAGGTAAAATGAACTGTGATTGCTGCAACATGAAAAAATTCTTTGTGATCCTAATGAAGCCTTTTAACCACAAATATTAAGTTGGCAACTTGTATGATGCCACTTTATTTCTTTGTCTAACTTGCAGCTATTAAGTGTACCTGAAAGTGTTCAGCAAAGGAATTAGATACTCTGTGATCCTGTCTTCTAAATTAGGTCTATTCTAAAGCTTATTGATCTCCTGTATAAATAATAACACAGGATTTTCAAACTTTGAACACCTCTCTCTTTGTGAAAGGTGAAGAGTACCTTCTTATCACTTGTTGGAATAAGTGGTAACACTTGTTGGTTTAAAGTGTTGCCACACCTGAGAGAAATATTATATTGTTCTTTAATTGCCTGAAATCATTGTATTGAATGGCTGGTTTGGTCCACTCTATAGAATCACTATCAAACATATTGGCAAAAAGCTGATTTTAGTAGGAATTTATGAAACTTAAACATAGTTTGAGGTTAATGTTCACTTCCATACTTATTACATAGATGAAACATACATAGGGAAACTGGGTTAGAATCAGATTAGAAGGACTTACAAGGAGACTGAGTATGCAAATGAATGAGTGCAAAGGATATGGATATAAAATATAAGCATGCAGAAACGTTTATCAGCATTTAATCATTGAATAATTTGACATTTGTAAGAGGATTCAATAGGATTTGCTACAGTTGTAACAGTGACTTAATTATAGATCCAAAATAAAAACATTAATGACATAAAGAATTCACATGCAAGATGCAGGCATAGAGATGTGTACACCTCTATCAATGTGTGCAAAGGTACCTATCAAAACATTCCACTCAGGTTTAGAGAAATGCATCAGATCTTTTAGCCTTCTCAATGGGCATGGATTGAACATCTGCGAGTATGGGCATGTGGGGGGTCAGCCTGGATCTCATTGGCAGCAACCATTTCTTGATTATCAGAACCTTAAGAGGCATCCCATTCAAAGGGAGGTTGCTGGCACACCTGCTGTGGTCCAGGACAATTCAAAGAACCTCACTTAGGATCACTGTTTTAGAGTCACCAGATGATCTCCTTTATTCATCAGTAAATTTCCAACCTGGTTGCATTCCAGGTTGATAATTACGGGACTTTTTTTTTACTAAAAGTCACAGAATCAAGGGATGGGTAAGGTTGGAAGGGTCCACAGTGGGTTATCTGGTCCAACCTCCCTGCTCAGTCAGGGTCATCCTAGAGCACTTTGCACAGGATTGCATCCAGATGGTTCTTGAATATCTCCAGGGAAGGAGACTCCACAACATCTTTGGAAAATCTGTTCCAGTGTGTAGTCACTTGTATTATAAAGCAGTTCTTACTCATATTCAGGTAGAACTTCCTGTGCATTAGTTTCTAACTGTTGCCTCTTGTCCTATTGCTTGGCACCACAGGGAGGAGCCTGGCTCCAACTTCTTGACACTCTCCCTTCAGATATTAATATGCACTGATAAGGTCACCTCTCAGTTTTCTCAAGCCTGAACAGTCCAGGCTCCCTCAGTCTTTCCTCAGAAGAGACATGGTCCAATCTCCTAATCATCTTTGTTGGCCTCCACTGGAGCCACTCCAAGAGCTTCATTCCTCTGTTGTACTGAGGAACCCAGAACTGGACACAAATACTCCAGGTGCAGCCTCACTTGGACTGAGTAGAGGGGCAGGGTCACTTCCCTCGACATGCTGGCAATGCTCTTCCTAGTACATTGCAGGCTACCATTTGCCTTCTTGGCCACAAGGCCACACTGATGACTCATGGACAGCTTGTTGTCCACCAGGACCCCCAAGTGCTTCTCTGCAGAACTGCTTTCCAGCAGGTTGGCCCCAAGCCTGTGCTGGTGCATGGGGTTATTCTTTTCCAGGGGAAGGACTCTCAATTTGATCTCGTTGAATTTCAGATGGTTCCTCTCTGTCCATCTCTCCATCTGCCCAGGCATCAGGGAGCACCAGGCAACCCTGACTCCTGTTCTGCATCGAGCAGCAGCCCAGTGGTGTCAGTCAGGGGCTCAGGTGAGCTTTCCAAGTCTGTTTTCCTCCCTGCACTCATAGAGGGTCATCAAGATCTTGTAGCTAGCTCTATTCAAATGCAGAACAGATTGTCCTTCAGTAAAAGAAAGCCAAAGGCTTTAGGAAAGGGTAGAGTGGAGGATGGGGAGGGGAGGAAAGAGATTATGGATCTTTTGCTGATAAGTTTATGGATGCTTGAAGATCTTAAAAAGAAGTTTACAAGCCTCAAATGGTACTTTGGGGACAATTTTTTTTTTGCTTTTCTATTTTTATTTTTATTCAAAGAATGATTTCTTATTTTTAATATGATACCTTGTGTTACAGAAAATGCTGAAGGGTTAACTGTAGAGAATCTTCTTCACTTCTAGTTATTTTTAAATATCTATAAATATTTTATATTCCCCATGTAAGTTAGTAGCACTTTCCAAACCACTTTTAAATTAATGGGCATTTAAGTTACTCAGTTGCTTTTTTATAACCCCAGTTTCATTGAACTTTTTTAATTTTTTTTTTTTCAAAGAATAAACTCTCTGAATTAAAAGAGTGAGATTGGAAGTGGCATAATGTATTTAATCAGTGCTTGAAAAACAATTGATAACCCCAAATTGAGATATTACTCTATAAGAGAAATTAAACCTGAAGAGGGTGACATTGAACATTGAAAAATTACCTAATTTTTTCCTTGTAATTGGGAAGCTTGTGAAGATAAATGTAGACACTGAGAAAGCAGAAAAAAATAATTTTGATGGTAGTGTTTTGATTCTCTAAAAACGTAATCTTGAGAAATGAAGAGAAATACCGAAGTATCTGACTTTATTAACAATTTTAATTCATAGTTAGCTATATAGCACATATATTTGTATGTGCACAAAAATAGTTATGAAATTACTAGTCATGATATAACTTATGTAACTGAAATTTAAATTTTTGCAAATGAAACCTTAACAGAGAGAAATTGAATGCTTAATAGGCAGGAAATCAGTGTGTCAGAGCACCATGCTCTCTGGCCAGGTTCATTTTGATATTCTGTGAGTGGAGGATATAATGTTGTACATCATATTACTTGTTTGGAGACAGCTGATGTCAAATGGAATTTCTGACTTAGCAGAGTGATACAAAATATACTGAAAAAAATCCCAATAGAAATGAAAGCAACACTTACAAAAATTAAGAAGTGCAATACACAGTCCAATCACAATACCAATGCAGTTCCAGGAATCTGTCTCTGCAATATGCTTAGCATCACGATGCTGTGCATCCCCAGCTCCTGGGGAGGAAAACGTGAATTGAAGCCAGCTCATGCTCAGTGCTGCCCTTGAAATACTTTTGTTAGTTGTTTAGTTTTTACACTTTGAGTTGTGCTGAGCCATGTATTCCCTTCTCCCATAATGCTCTAGCTAACTCATGGAG
The DNA here is from genome assembly GCA_035583235.1 of Hafferia zeledoni. Classification (NCBI taxonomy): domain Eukaryota; kingdom Metazoa; phylum Chordata; class Aves; order Passeriformes; family Thamnophilidae; genus Hafferia; species Hafferia zeledoni. Next base: position 77,011,269 of record JAWWEV010000083.1, on the reverse strand, counting down.
ACATTCACAGCATTTTAAGGAACTCAGGGCAAAACATTTATAGCACAGGTGGATCCACTGAACTACTGTCAGCTGTTTATCTAAAACAAAGGCCTTTCTTTGGTTCCCATTGTGTTGAGATACAGACAGCTTCAGTGCAACAGTTGTGGTCAGTCACACCCTGTGTTGCTCCTTGAGCTTCATGGGCACAGCCTTTTTGCCAATCTCCTCTGAGCCTTCTTCCTTTGTAGGGAGGTACTGGTCAGCGACACAGTGACATAAAGAATCTTATCTTCTGATAATATATTGACTCTGCAAATCACACATTCCAAGTCTCTCAACATGAATTCTGGCTTCTAAATTAAATATTTTTTGCTTATAGAAAACAAAGAAATTGATCATATGGTTCAGGGTAAAAACTAGAAATACCCTGAGAACAGAATACCTACATGACATGAACTGGCATGCCATGCATTCATCATAATTTTGTTTAAATGATGAGCTGATCTAGAAATTTACCTTTATTTCATCTATTAGTTCCAGAAAATATTTTTCCACTATTGTTTACATAATATCATGTTAGTTAGAGCAATATTCTAAGGTTTTCATGTGCTTTTTCAAAATCATTGCCTAAGAATTTTCCATAAAAGCTGTGAGACACATCTTGCTTTCTGTGAATGGTAACTTATCCATTATAAATAACATCAGTACAGTTGAAAGGATATTGAACATTCACAAGTGATAGATTAAAATCTAACTTTCCTTGTACAGAAAATCAGTATTAAAACCAAGGCTCTGAGGGTAATGTCTAGAGGACTGTTGTAGGACATCAAAGCTCAACTCAATCTATCATTCCTTTTATGATAAAGTTTTCCTTTGTCTTGTTCACCCCCTACAGATTTTTCAAACAATTTTGGGGGGCTTTTTGTTTGCCTTAGCTTATGCATTCATCTGACAAATCCTAAAAGTCAGAAATCAAAGCTCACATCTCAGATTTGAAACTGAAGATTTTCTGTTCAGGATATGGGAAAGGGCAAGTACTTTATTGCATTGTTTACATGATCTGAAACTCACCTAAATACAGATGTGTAGAAACATAGGTTCATAAAACACATACATTAGTATTGATTAGAAGTACATCAGGAGTGAAAAATGTAAAGATGAATTCAGTCTGGGGAGTGTAATTTACCAACAATTGGGTGTGTCAGAACCAACCTATGCTTGAATATCTTTCTAGCTGTACCTGCTGTGCTTTACCCCTGCACTTGATAAATATCTACCCAATGCATAAGTTCTGTACAGATAAAATTAAAGCATATTTAAAATACCTTAAGGGAATTAACTTTATTTCTTTTATTCCCCCAGTTTAGCAGTTGCTTTGGCTGCATGCATCTTGCCTTAGCCCTGCCCCCAAATTCATGTCACTGTGTCAGATCTAAGACAAAGAAAGTGAGAAACATATCTAAATACATGGATGTCAAGGGAATGATTTACCTAGCAACAGTAACTATGTGAAAGTTTTTCAGAATTGTCTGTGCATGTGATGGTACCTTAATGGCTGGCATTTTAGAGCTTTGAAGAAATAGCTGTGAGGATTCTAGCCAAGCAAAGCATCAAAGACATGCAATGCACATACATTCTGGGAAATATAATGCCATCGTTGCACAAAGGAATTTATGTACATCCTTTTAATTAATATTGTAAAGATTTTTGATCATAAATACATAGTTAGAAAAACATTATTTTATCCTGTGATACACTGGATATAACAGATAATTGAACAGAGGAGACGTTCAGATAAATGTTTCTGAGTTGTAATAGCCATCATTTTTTAAAAGAAAACCACCACAGTAAAGAATTATCTGAAGTGTTACAACAATAACCCTGAGACCAAGGAGAGGTAAAAAACTGAGATGGTGCTGTGATATATAACTATCTACTGCTGTGTCAGGAGTGCATACTGCTGACCTCTGACACAGGGGATCGAACCCCGATGTACGAATGAAGAGCTTTGTCTTAGACAGCTGCATTCAATAGAACCTGCTGAAAGAAAACTGTATTCCCATCAATTCAACATAGTAACAGGTGAGCATAGGTTAAAATAATGTAAATCCAGAATAATCCAGCTGAGGACTTAATCAAAGTCACTCTGCATAAGGATCCACACTATTTAAATCCAATGTAAGATTTAAAGCAGAGTATCCAGGTGAGATCAAAGCTCAGCAAACCCATTCCTTTTCTATTCCAAACTATCTCCCCTCTTTCTACAGACATTTGCCTTCCGTTCCTTTTAATTCAGTGTCTTTCAAAATGATACTGTAACCTGAATCACCAAACCTTTGATGTAGATACCCTGTAGTGAGCCCTCAATGAAGACTAGAAAGGTTAAAATCAGAAAATCAGATTTTATTATAGAAAAGTAATTAACATTTTAAATAGAGGAACTTCAAATTAGATGAAACTAAACAGAAATAAAGAGCTTACAGCTAATCCTGACTGTGATGCCTTTCCTTCCAGGTGTGGTTTAGGCACTTTTTCCAAATTCTAACAAACTTGGCATGTTTTAGATTGCTCTTTCAGCCATCCCTGAAGATTATCAGGGTACTTGATGCTCCTCTGAGGAGTATCTTCCTTCTTCTCCCCTGCTGAGGGTCCCAAAACTTTTACTCCCAATGAACAAACTCAGACCCAAGAAGTGTCCCCATACCAGTGCTCTGTATCCATGTTCCAAAAACTCACAGTTGGGAACAAACAGCACAAAGCATCACATCAGTTATGCTAGCAATGCTTCCTTTGCTGCTTCTCTTAAGATACATTTATTTTTCCCTCAACATTTATTGCATTTTTCTCTTTTATGGCTTTGAGGTCATCTTCAACTTAGCATGTTAGAACTGTTTTTGTGTCTCTGCCTTGCCATAATGTAGTTCTTCTCTGAGCGTTTGCATGCAGTTTCCTTCCTCCTCTTCCTTAACAATGATTGTGACAACTCATCTTTCTCCATCCCAACTCTTCAAGACTGAATATGGATTGCCCATGCAGTTTCTCTACCTCAATCAGTTTCTCCTTTCAGACTGTCTCATCTGGGGTGATCCCTTATTTCTCCTTCCACTCATCTTCCCACATCAGCAATCAATTCCTCTTTCTTTACAAACTCTTCCACTGATCCTTGAAATGACAGAACATTGCAACATCAAAATGATGATATCAGATATGACTCAATGTTTAATAATTCTACAAGTGATGGGAGAACATGGCTTTCTCTCTGTTTTCAAAAGTAATAACCATAGACTAAGAGAATCTCAGGCAAAGAGGTCAGCACCATAGGAATACTACAAAGTAAACCAATCCTAAACACCAAAACAAAAGCATTTTTACCTAAATTCAACTGAACTCATTCAGTCAGCAAAATGCTATGGAAAGATCAAGTAGCCTTGGTATTCCATTCAATACCAATAAATATTTGAAACTATGTATTTTCAGGCACTCTAGATTTTTACTTTCCAGGGAACTGGTAACTCTTGAAATTCTGCTTCACAAACTGTAGTTGAGGTGCTGTGATTTTGGTTATTTGGACATTTCCTTCTCTTCTTTCCTTGTCTCCTCCCATACATTTTGCTTATTTAGCTCCAGTGTGTCTGTGGCTGCTTCTAGCCACATACTTGTTACCATCATTTGTTTTGTTGGTAAAAGCAGAAAGTGACCGTAAATGAAACTCATGTTATATGTCAAGAGATCTGTAGTTGTGTGATCTCAATGTAGTCTAGCCTTACCACTCCCATGCTGTACTGTCTTTTTGTTTTCCCTGCCGTGATTATTTGCCCTATGATAATTAAGTGCATGGTTCTCAGTTTATAGCATACAGGCCACATGCATCTACTTCATTTGCCTGGATGCTTCATCTCATCTGACCAGTTGCAGAAGTTAAGTAGTAGTTTGGCAAGGGCATTGGGCTCATATCAGAATAACACCTCCTCTTCTGTTTCTCACACCAGACAAATTAAATCCTGATTTTTCTCTGTATCTAAACCAAAAAAATCACACATAATCTTCACTGCTGTTCCTTTAACTGACAAGTGCCTTGACTGGAGGTTAACTTTGTACCATTGTGTTCTAGAAAAAAAGGTAGGAAAAAAAAAGTCCATAATAAAAAAAAAGTCCATAGGAAAAAAAAAATACCATCTTTTGAGTTAGCTGGTACTGTTTGCCCCACTAGCAATGTATTCACCTGTTATTAAATACTGATATTTTGGGAAAGTGCAAACATTTAATGCACACTTTCCTTACAGTGGAGAAGGCAGACAAAGGGGCAAGTATTGTTCATATGAGATGGTTGTTTCATGTTTACAGAAGATTCTTTACAGAATTGAGAATTTATTATTTTGGTTGAGAAATATTCTAATTTAAAACTACTACTAGGACAGATAATTATAGCTACTGATGACATGCATCGCCACTGAATTGTGTGTTCATGGGCAGCATGAAGAGTCACTTTGCATGAATTCCCAGATCTTAAAAGTCATGGTAGGTGACTTTTGCAAAGGTTAATGGGGAAACCATTCTTGCAATACTGTTTCTGCACTAAAGTTTAGAGACCTTGAATAAGAGTATTCTATATTCTCTGCGAACCTCCTGGTAATGGTATGAGTGTTAGTTAAAAAAATTGTGAAATTAAAAAACAACTACAGCACTGTAATTCTTCAAAGATTTATTTTCACCATTATCTGTGTATGCTAGTTGTGCATTTCATTTTACTTTTATTTTTTGTCAGGTACTGGAAAGAACTGTAAAGTGTTATATTCCCTTTCATATACCCATCACTCAATTTATAATAAAAATTTCAATGCACATCAAAAAATACATCTTTTTATAGAAATCTGTTGTGACAGATTTAAACTGTATGAATTTTTGTAGTATTTGTAGAACTCTTAAAGTCGTGTATTTAATTTCCAGCAAAACAACTTCTTTCCAAAGTACAATGAGTGTTCTATGTATTCCATCAATAATGCACAGCACATGCTTACAAAGGTATCTGGGCAAACAACAGAGTACACACTCTTGTAAAAAAGGACATTTTTTTTTTTTTTCAAATAGCACAGTAAGTATGACACAAAGTTTTGTCATAAAGGAAAAATGAAAAGGACCAAATGGCTCTTTTTATGATTGGTTAACAATTTTATGTATGCATTTGTGTGATTCAGTAGGGTTTAATCCTCACTGGTAGCTCTAAGTGGTTATATTTTCCAAGAAAACATATTTTGGTTCAGTGATTAAAAGGAAGTCTGTATGCACTTTATATTAAATTCATTATGCAAGCTTATATTTTACAAATATATTTCAGTTGTGCTCCCTGGTTGAGATCTAGTTTGTGTTTCCAGGTTAGAAACCACAAAACTCAGTAGAGGGAGATAAGGTCCACCTACTACTGCAAAAAAAAAAAAAAAAAAAAAAAAAGCTCAGCTGTTTGCTAAGATTTAATTTCTGCGTTAGCTATGACTTCAGCACTACTAATTGAAGCAGTCTGAGGAGTTTCTTCCACCTCTGAGAGGAATTGGGGTATGGGTGTTCTGCTTATAGTGGACTGCTGTTTTAATGTAGTATGACTAACAATGTAGTTCTATATAAGTAATAGTCCTTTTTATGAACATGAAACACCTGGTTTGATAAGCCTTTTTATAGTACTTATGAGAATTAAGCTTTACTGCTATACATATGGAAAGAACTGAATGGCAAAATTTGACCTCATTCTTACATGGATTGGTAAACGTAATTACAAGATTTTCTCTATTTTCATGGTGTATGCATTCCTCTGCAGGGTTTACAGTTCTCCATCAATCTTATTTATATTAAATCTTTCATATAGTCACTTTCATTACAGAGCATTCTTTTATCATTCAAATACTTTGGATGATACTTACAGTATTATTCTGGAAATTCATCTAATAAAAACAATGTCTGTGGATATAACTTTGTGGCACTCTGACAATTACTTAATTGGAACTATTTTTTATCCCAACATGATGTGCCATTTAAATGATTTTATCGAATTAAATTCTGAATAACTGGGGAATGGGAAGGGTGTGCTCTGTATCTTGATTTTAAAATTTCTGAATGAGAAGTAATAATATTGAAACCTGCATGATATGTAATGCACAGCATGTTAAACTGACAGAAACATTTTTCCATCTTCTCTAATGGATTATGAAGTAGTTGACTTCTTGCCAGAATATTTCCTCATTACTTGTTCAGCTCAGAAAAATCCTTCATCATCCACCCAGCATCTCTGTGTGAATTATCAATAGAGAAATCATTAGCTAAGATGAATATGAGACATCCAATTTAGAGTTCTGTAAAGTCTAAAAACCACTAACTAAGTATTCAAAATGTCCTACACCTTTCTCTGAAATTAAAAGAAAAAGCACATTATCCTTGCATAGAACCAGAATCCCTGGTGTTTCAGCCATGAGATGACAGTTTCAGTGCAAAGGGTTCATAAGATTGACTGACAGTGCAGCAGAGAGAAGCCCTTGAAGCTGGCACAGCCAGCTATTAGAGGATTGGTGTTGCAGCATGACTTGGATAAACGGAGTTGAAGAACAACAACAAAAAACAAAAAAATCACTTTGTCAGCTCATCTTTGCCAGTCTGACCTGCTGCAAGTAGCATGATAACAAAACTCTGAGCTAGCTTGCTGTAAGCAGCTCAGACATTTCAGCTGCTCTGGCTGCTAATAAGAAAAGTGTTTCTCTCCATAAATACTTTCATTTTGTATGATTTGTGGCAATACTTGGGAAAGTGGTGCACCTAAGATATACAGAGACAAAAATAATTTCCAGGTTATGAAGTAAAAATCCAACTGAGAAAACCTAAAAAAAAATTTGAGAGTTTTGGCTGCAAAGCAAGCAAGAAACACTTCATGTTTTATGCTTCTGTATTTCAAGTAAGAGACAGGACTGGCTAATGTATGTAACTGTAAAAATACAGAGAACTGATTCTTCTAAAGTGTCATGTTCTTCCAGAAAAGTCTGAAATCTAAAGCCAAAGCAATCAAAGAAATCTTGAACCTTCAGGAGGTGCTCAGTACCTAGAATGATTATGGTTGGTGGTGTCAGAAGAGAAAGTAAGCGTAGTTACATGCAAAATACCTTAAATTTGTTGTATATGGTATATTAGAGTACAAATAACTCAGCTGAAATCTAATATCTGTTAATATTCTGGCAATTTTCACCTGCAATAATTCCTGTCAAAACCTGTGAAACCTTTTGGTAATTAAAACCAAACAAAAAAAAAAAATAGAGTTTCACTCAGGCTTTCTGCTTAAATAACTGTTTGTTTTTTGTTGTTTTGTTTTTTTTTTTTTTTCTGTTAAGGAAGAGCATCTCAAAGCATTTTAAGCACCTTTAGTTTCTTGTGCTCTGACTGTTTACTAATTGAGATACAAACTCCAGGTGCTTTGAGAACACATGGAACCCTTTAAATTAGGCCATTAGAATACTATGCCTTTGAAGTGAGATAATGGGTTTATTAAATGGATTCTTTGCCACATTCTGCAAGAAATTTGTGGTTGGCAGATGCTGCTGTATCTTTAAGGCAGTGACATAGTAAGAGACAATATAAAGACTCTACCTTATGATATGTGCAACATTATCCTTCATGCAGTTTAACTGTTCAGGCTTGTGATAAAAAAAATCTTAATATTGGTAATGTTTTAGTGGTCAAACTCCACTGTTATAAACTATCTTGGAAACATGAAATATGAATAATGGGTTGTAATTGAGATCAAAGTATGCCACAGCTAGTGTGTTTATGTAAGGACTAGCAAGAATGAATTTTGTCTGAATTTCCTGCTTCTTGCCACTATGTCAAGGAAGATGCAGAATTAATATTCACTAATATTATAATCTGATTTGATTTGGTGAGAATACTGTCACTGGAGAAAGGAATAAGTTGCTTAATACACTTTAATGTTAGCCTACTGATGTCTCTAAAAGAAATATCTTCAAAACATTCTTTCTTTGGGTTGCAGTACACTCGGGCACCTGAAGTGAAGCAGAGATATAAATAGATAATGGATTTTTAATGAAAAATTTTGATATCTTGGTCTTCTGTTGTCCCAGTGAATTTCAAAGGAAGATATCTGAGTTCCAGTTCTTATCCAAAGCACTTTATTATTATGAGGAAGAAAAGTATATCTGCTCATGTTGACTACATGATGAATGTGTGAATTTGTTTTCAACTCCCTTACTGTCTTCTGGTGACAGTCTGGGTTCCACCTGTGTGCTATACTACTTGTAAATGTCATTTCACAAAGTCCATCTCTTTCCAGGTCAATCACTAAAGGATTGTATCTCTATTGGATATTTATGGAAAACAGGTTTCCGGTGGTATTGTTCTGAAAGAAAACAATACAGCGGAAATCTGTGAATGGAAGTTACATGATCTGATCCTCTTAATGTCATGGAAATATCTTATATTACACTGACACTGGCAACTCTTACGTGATTCAGAAAGTTGTAGAATTCCCAGAAAATGGAATCTGTATTGAAAAAGTTTCTGAAAATTTATAGAAAGCATTAGCAATGTTGTTTCTTTTTATCCTTTCTGATCAGATCCGTCTGGACAATTCCTTATGTTTCTGTCTCCATGCATATAAAACAATATATTGATAGACAATTTGGCTAATATTTCAAAGTGCTAAATTGTCTTTAACACTTGCAAAGTCTTTCTACATTACATTGACTAAACAAATTACACAAAAAAAGCTTCCTTACAATCACAAAATTATTGGATGCATTGCAGTGCAACAAGATAGTTTGAATGATCACTTCTTTAAAAAAATATATGATAGTTCAGCTTATTGAAGTTCAGTGGAAGTACCTCTTTCACACTGTAGCTGTGTAACTATTACTTTCTAAACACAAGGGCAGAGTGGAATCACTAGTGTTCACTAAGTTCATGTTTCCTTAAATATAGGGGTTGGTTTAAATGTCTGTCTTTCAGAATATTCTAAACAAAACACTGTAAAATATGAGTATTAGGGTGACATCATCCAGTCAATAATGTGCACAATGCAAAGATAAAGTTGCCATGGAGTTGCAGATTTTTTTAGTTGTTTTTTTTTCTTTTCTTTTTTTTTTTTTTTTAATATGAAATAAAATTCTATATCTGAAGCAGAAGAAAGAAGATTATTTTTTGGAATGACTATCTTTAAAAATTTGTTCCCTCCTTGCTCAGATTTTGTAACAACATGGTGGTTATAACTTTAGAAAAAAACCCCCCGGGGTGTTATTATTCTATTCCCCAAAATAGACTTTCATTTAGGACACATATGATGATTATGTGATTGTTTTCAGAGTGGGGGATGAGCAGTCCATGGTATGTGCTATTACTGTTTTGTGGGTAGGGTCAGAAGGCAGTAGGAACCAGCTACTCCAGAAGAGAAGACAGGCCAGTAGCCAAGAGACAGTAGGACACCCTCAAAGATAAAGGACATGGTCCCAGGGTACTCAAGGGAAAAGAGCAGTTCCAGTGCTTGGGTTCAGCTGACAGTTCAGGTCACCAGGTTAGTTTATGGCCACCAGGATAGCTTATAGCCACAAGGTAGCTCCAAGATCGAGCTGGAAAGTCAAGTTCACAGGTCAGGAACAACAAGACATACAGCTGACCACACCTCTGTAAAGCTGTAATACAGCTCTGGCAAAGACAAGGCTAAACATCTTGCCTTAAAAGCATCTCTTGTGCAGAGGAGCAGGATGCCAAAGAGGCTTCTCACAGCTTTTTCTCTCTAAGTTGTTTTCCCAGCACTCTGACCTTCAGTCCCGCAACTGTACCAGATGAGAGCTGGCCTTGAGCACAGGCAGCCAAACCCCAAAGGAGAAGCAGGAGAAAACTCAGGACTCTGACACATAATTAGCAATGTTAATTTTTGTAATTGCATGCTGTAACTGGTGTGAATAGTTACTACTGGCTTTCATAAATTGAATAAATTAATAATGTGTAGAATTAATTTTATCTCCAACCTGCAGATGAAGTTGGCCACTGAAAAAAATATTCTAAACTTAACAGTAACTTGACCTCAATGAATAAGGCCAGGATGGTATCCACAAAATTCAAATGAGTTTCCTAAGATCTCAGGTGGGCCTTAAAGTCCTTCTTTTTTCTATGGAAAGAGTTCTCATAACAGTTAATAGGCTTACATTACCTTTATTTTTATTGTGTTTTAAGAACTCAGTCTAGATTTGTAGCAAAAACAAGGATAAAAATTAAAATCTCTTCACCTGAGGCTTCAAATATAATTTTAAAACTTTACTTGTTTCTAAAAAACATCTTTTATAACACAACATATTTTTCAGTTTCCTCTACTTGGTTGGACTTCAACTTCAGAATGCAGCATACGCAGATTGAGCGTATGTGATGGTTTTGGCTGGGATAGTTAAATTTCCTCACAGTAGATGGTATGGACAACGCTTTTTTGCTGGAAACACCACTGATAACAGAGGGATGTTTCCTCTGTTACTGAGCAGCACTTACCCAGACTCAAGGCCTTTTCTGCTTCTCAGTTCACCCCACCAGTGAGGCGGCTGGGGCTACACAAGAAGTTGGGAGAGCACAAAGCTGGGACAGCTGACCCTAGCTGACCAAGGGGAAGAAGAAGGAAGGTGGAGAACATTTGTAGTGAGGGCATTTGCCTTCCCAAGCCACCCTTACACATGGTAGAGACCTGCTTTCCTGGAGATGGATGAACATCTGGACATCCATGAGAAGTTGTGAATGAATTCCTTGTTCTCCTTTGCTTGTGTATGGCTTTTGCTTGCCCTTTTAAACCATCTTTATCTCAATCCACAAGTTTTTTGACACCTCTGATTCTCTTTCCCATCCCACAGGGGAACAGTGAGTGAACAGCTGTATAGGGCCTAGCTGGTGGGTGAGGTTTAACCACAACAGCATAAAACCAAAGATTTCACGGTTTCTGCAGTCTTGACTAAAATGATAAATCTTACACATTCCTATGCTTTTCCACAATCCAACTTTATGGTAATAAGAAAGCAATATAATATGCTAACGTACTTTTATAACATTCGACTAATTATAAAACTTTGTATTTTCTTAATTTCATATTTGTTGAATTTTATAAGCTCTCCCAAAGTTACTCGGTCCCAAGTAAAAACAGGTAAGATGCAGAGTTGTAGATTTTACAAAAATCGCATTTTGGACTTCATTTGCTGTTTGCCTTTCTGTCTTGTTTTATATTCACATAAATGTACACCTATGGGCATATAAATCCACACATGTAAAATACTGATATTTTTGCACAGAACTGAGAACTGCCTTGAATTCCGTCAGTTAAGAAAAATCAAAGTATATAACAAAATGAAGATCAAGAACCTTCTTTTAACCCAACTAAAACTCCAGTTTCATGGGACTAAATCTAAATAAACTTTTGCTTAAGGTAACCTTCATTGAGTATTTAGTTTTAATTTAGGTAAGACCAAGCATATTTTTTCTGAAATCTTCAGAGTTTTTGACAAAGTTTTCCTAATTTTTTTCCTGGAAGTTTTACTCTTGATTTCTTTTCATGATTAGTAATTTATTCCCAGATTGCTCCAGAATTTGCCTCTTGTGAATTTCCATTTCTTTCATAGAATTATAGAATGGTTTGGGTTGGCAGGGACAGCTTTCTTTAGACCAGGTTGCTCAAAGCTCCACCCAATCATACTTTGAACACTTCCAGTGTCCACAAGTTTTCTGGACAACTTGTTCAAGTGCCTCACAACCCTCACATTAAAGAATTTCTTCCTCATGTCTAATTAAAGAGTTCTTTCAAATTAAAATCTGATATAAATCTGCTCTCTTTTTGTTGTTTTTGTTTATTCATTTGGGTTTTTTTGTTTTGTGTTTTTCTTGATTATTTGTTTGTTTCTTACCATTGTCCCTTGTCCTATCACTTGTCCCATCAACCTTAGTCAAAACTCTCCATCTTTCTTATAAGCTGCCTTTAGATACTGGAAGGTGCTATAAGGTCTGCCCAGAACCTTCTCTTCTCCAAGTCAAACAACTCCAACTCCCTCAGTCTTCCCTAGCAGGAAAAAATGTTTCACCTCTCTGACCATTTTTGCAGCCCTCCTCTGGATCTGCTCTGACAGGTCCATGTCTTTTTTGTTCCAAGAATCTGAGAGCTGGATGCAGCATTCCAAGTAGGGTCTCACAAATGCTAGGTAGAGAGGGACAACCATCTCTGTGGACCTGCTGGACACATTTCTTTTGATGCAGTCTAGGATATGGTTGGCTTTCTGGTCTGCAAGTACACACTGTTGGCTCATGTTCAGTTTTTCATCCACCAGCACCACCAAACCCATCTCCAAAGGCCTGCTCTCAATCTCTTCATCCCCCAAACTATATTAATGTTGGGGTGCACACCCTGCGTCTGGTCCCAGGTGCAGGGCCTTACACTTGGACTTGTTGAACTTCATGGGGTTCCCATGGGTCCCTCCTTCAAGCATATCAGGTGCATCACTCAGCTTGGTGTCACATGCAAACTTGTTGAGGCTGTACTGAATTCTACTGTCTATATAACTGATGAAGGCATTAAACAGTATTGGTCCCTCTACCAACCCTTGAGGGACCCTGTTCACGAAGGACTTTCATTCTGAATGGTGAATGCTCAAAGAAAAATGTTGACAAGATGTTTCATATGATTCTCACATTTTGTAGGTGGACTCAGCTTCTTGTGTTGTTACCGTAAACTGATGCAACAGCACATGCTGTCAAGATTTGTGAACTGAGTCCAAATAATTATTGAATTAACCAGAGACAGTGATTTACTTTAACTACTCCTTACCTTTATGGGTATCCATACTCACAGCTGGCCAGAAATTGACACTGCTCTAAAAAACTCTTCTTTTTTGATTTTTTTTTGTTTTTTTTTTCCATTTTTTTTTCTTTTTTTTTTTAATTTATAAATGGTATATAATTTTGTGTTGTCTGGGACATAAAACACTTCCATGTTTTCTTCAGGTCTGTTGTTTTGTTTATATTTTTCCTATAAATAAATAAGGCAAAATAGGATTTAGAAATGGAGTACTTTAAGATCATGAAAATGAAAATCTAGAGATAAGCAAATCTGTAAAAGACTTCACAGAAATCACTGAGAAACAACAGAAACAAATGAATTTGCTGGCACATAGCTCAAGCAGGCTAATGATAAGAAGAGAATAAAATTAATATTAAACTAGCTGTTTATCTGGGCATATAGTGCAACATTATGGATTTAAATAGAATGTTGAAAATGAAATTTGTTGTACTATCTACTTGCTTACTTCTTTGGGTCACGTGACAGTAATTCAGCAGCTTTCCATGGTGCTCACCTCCAACCTCCTCGCCAAATTAAAATGGAAAGAATCGGATCCTATTATCATTAATGGAGTGGAGAAGGTTATAAAGGGAAAATGATAAAAGAGGACCTACTATCTATACTGCAAATTAGAATCACCTCACAACCAGGTCAGGACACAGCAGCACTTTAATCAAATTCTATACAGTTCATGTTTGCAGTATTGACAAATCCTAATTGTAATGAAATACTCTTTGTTCCCTGGTGTTGAATGTTTCTGTTACAATGACTATAGTGATTTGAGCCAACTGAGCACATAATTCACTTTCTTGGTAAAGACTAAAAAGTTAAAAGTGAAAGCAACAGAAGAGAGGTGGAAAAGAGGGTAAGTATAGGAGGGTTACAAACAAAGATGTTAAAAGTCCTTTAAAATTTTCCATCTAGGAAAGCTTTTAATTTTAGCATCAGATTGTTATCCAAAGGCACTTTTGAAACTGCAATGAAAACGAGAAGTGGCACATTGCTGATCACATTACTACCCCTTGAAAATAATTAACATTCATAAATATTAATATATAATTAATAGACACTTGGTTTTAGCTATGTAGTCACTGCAGGCTTACTTGGATCACTGCAAAAATGTGTATCTTGTCTACTGTATCTTGAACACTAACATATACTATGGTTATTTGAAATGGGGAGATTATCTCAGTAGTCACTTAGTTGTCAATATGATGCTCCAGCAGAAATGTTGGAAAAGTTATTCAATAAGATCATTCAGCGTATTTTTATAACTGGTTATCTGATTTTTTATATATATATATATATATA
>JAWWEV010000083.1:76929490-76997032 GCA_035583235.1 Hafferia zeledoni | reverse complement strand
ATATACACACACACACACAAACCAATATATATATACCCATATACATATATATATAGTGATGCTGTTGGGCATAAAATAGTAAAATATTACTTGAACTTTCATAAAAATTCTTTACTATGCACACAAGTATAATCTTTTAATTTATGTTTGAATTTCAAGAGGAATTTCTTTCTCAGTTTCATGTACTTTCTCAAGAACTCTCTCTCTTAGATATTTGCTGCTTTACAGATTGTTACCAGAATCATACAAAGCAGTAAAACTAAACAATTTTAAAAGATTACAGTGGAATTTTCTACATGCTCAGAGTTCTAGTAGCATCCAAAAGAAAAAAAAAGAAAAAAGAAAAAAGAAAAAAAAAGAAAAATAATATTCCATATATAATTGCAGGTTATAGGTTAATGGGAAAGGTGTGGGATGAACTACCTGGAAATGGGAGATTGTAGTCTAATCTCTTATTGATTTAGTAAGGGCTTTGAAAAATTAATTGTTTCACATCATGCCATCATCTTATCTGGGACAAGAATATACTATTTGGCCCATTATCTCCCAATTGCCCGCTGAAAATAATATTTAATATATTATTGGTCAATCAACATTAAGTGCAATCATGAAATACCTTACAATCTGATTGGATCTTTGTGGTGTCAGTAACTATTTCCATATTTTTGTACATAGTGCCAAGTCTCTCAACCAAACAGAGCTGAAATAAAGTGGAAACCTAATGTTTTAAAACTGACATAACTACTCTCCTACCTTTAAATTAAAAATACTCCTAAGATGCTTGAAACATATTATTAAGACAATTTGAATAGTTTTCGATTATGTAATTCAGCATATGACACTTACTAAACAGGAGAAGTTAGAATACAGTCATATTTAGCTCTTCATAGATGAGACACTACAATTTTCCATCAGTGAGTAGTGTGTAAAACCAGCATTTATAATAAACAACAGCCAAAACTTTATGATTGCATGAAAATATCATTATGTGTTTCCTGGGCCTGTGAAATACCGTAACTAATACAGAAAACTGTAGCACTTACAACATTTTTTTCTTATCTAGACCTTTGTTATAAAAAAACCTTAATGTGAACAGTTAAAACTTTACAATTTGGTTTTTTTTTTAATGCAGAAAACTTCCCCGTTAAAGGTGAGTTGCATGTATCTGTGAGGAAGCCAATTATTTGTGAAAATGTCCTTCATAATTCAAAAAGTCACAGTTCAATATTTTAATACTTTTATTCCATATTCAAACATGGTATCTGAATATAAATTCAGATGAAAAATATTTTAAAAATAGTGTTTTGGTGTTTGTGCTTTTCTTTCCCTTTTTTTCTTAATTCTTTTTTCTATTTCTAATTCCCATTTGTAAGAAAGCAGGCTGAGGAAGAAATCTAGAAAACAATGGAAAGCTAAAAACTGAAAAAGAACTCTTCCTTTGTGCTCTCTTGTAAAGAAAAAAATCCAAAAGCAAACAAAAAGGGCACAAGGAGGCAACCTTAATCACTGAACTGTGAATTACCTGACACTACCGATTATTTCTTCTGACGTTCCACCTCAGCAAATGATTTTAAAACAATTAAAAAAAAAAATAAAGTAAGTGTTTACTCTATGGCAATGATAAAGGATCACAAAAGAATTACTTGCTTCTAAAAATGAACGTAGCATTCATGCCCCCTTCTTTGCTTCAGTATAACTTTTCTCTCAAGATCTTTTTGCAGTTCCTTCCTTCCTGCCTTCTTGCCACATGTGAAGGTACATTTTTAAGAAATTGCAACAAAGACTGAAGAAAAAAGATTAATTAAGAAAATAAGTTCTCAGAAAAAAATTCAACTGTGTACTCTGACTTTTATATGCAAAGAGATGTCAGAGTAGTTTGCATTATCATTGTTAAGGACAGAGATCTTATGAGACATAAAAAAATCATCCTACAATAAAATCAATATTAAAAATAAAAATGAAACCTAAGTACTGTAAGTAATTGATTATGAATTTCAATAGGACACTCATAAATATAAGTAATTATAAATGTTGGTACAGGAGAGACTGAAGACAAAAAATTCAAATGCAGAAGAATAAGAAGGCTGAAGTAGGAAGCAAAAACCCAACAAAATTACATAAGGATTAAAAAAGAAAAATGAATTTTGCAGGATTAAAGAAATAGGAATATGCCCTGTAGAAGAATAACAAGCCTGAAGTTTTCAAACATGGGAAAGCAGAGATAGAAAAAAAAAAAAAAGACTAACAACCACCAGACCAAAAGCACTTGATTTACAGCTATTAGAGCTTTCCTTTATATGTTGAACATAAAATATGACTGAAATTAAAAAAAAGTCCCCATAATAGGATGTGAATAGTGACCATGGCTTTCACTGCCATTTTGAGTGTGAACGAGTTTCCTCACAAAGTTCATAAAAACACTCTTTGGACTGCATATTTACTAACAGAAAGATATTAAACTAAGGAACATTGATTTATGACATTAATCTCACAGTTCACATAGTCTGGTATAAAGTCCTGACAGAAACAGCCACATAAATTTTCCTTTGAAGACAGCTTATAATCTGTGTACCTTCTGGTAATGCTTCATCTAAATTTAGAGAGATGCTGTATAGTTCTATGAAATTTAATGGATTTACACCTGTGTAGCTGAATAAAAAGTAAACATTGTGATTTCCTTTTCTTAGTAATTTTTACATATAAAACAGTTTCAGATTATGGTGACAACAACTCGCTTTGTGTATTATTCCTCCTCCTCTCATACTGTCTCTGGAGGAGCAAGATACTCATTCATGAAATCTTATGGGTGCACAGTGAAGAAAAGAATGAGGCTGTCAAGTAGTTAAGGAAAGAAGTATGTTGTCATGTAGTTCAGAGAGGTCCACTCTTAGCATAGCAACAGTGGCTTGCATTCCCCAGGGATTTTCTGTATGTACATACAGGGAGAAGTTTGCTTCTTTCTACCTTGTTCTTACTGGATGATTACAATCTTAACCCTTAGCCCTGTGAAGGCATCAGAGCGAAAAGAACTACAAGAGCAGTTACTCCTCAGCTCCTCTGAGAATATATGGCAAAAGAAGATGGATTTTGTGTGGCAGTCAACAGTTGGAACACTTTATTACAATCTGGATTTAAGAGTGAGATGAATCCTTTTATACTGTTTTTTCTCTTTAATGTGAACAAACTTGGAAAAACATGAATGAGCAATACTGAGTGACAACTATTCACAAAGGAGATTGAGAACAAGCCGATGTTATATTCACTCTTTGGGTCATTGCCCTCAAATTCTCTTGTGATCTGTAAAACAACATTATCCTGTGAACTTGCACATTGCAACCCATGCCATGATTTTATGTTTTAATGATGAATTGTTCTGAACTAAAAGCGAGGCAAGTAGTTTCAGAGTCACAGAAGAGTTACGCAAGTGTATGAATTCTGAAGGCTCAAAAGCAAGAATGATTTTGAATTCAACATTATTACATTGAAAATTCTTTATCTTATTTTTAGTTGATGTTATGACTGGATGTGTGGAGCAACTAGGATGATTTCTGGATGCAGGTGTTAGCACTGCTGTATTATGCCTTGCTTGCCACCGCCTGGAAGATCTTTAGGTGAAGATAAGCCTGGCGCAAAGCTAGGTCTCTGTTCTCTTTTTATCTTTTAGTGTATATGTCTTATGTATGTCTTCTCTACTGCTTCCATATGTATATTTACATAGTGGTTAAGCAGAATCCAATTCTAAATCTCTATGCTAGCACTTAGTATTGCTAAGATCTGTTACAGGGACCCTCACATTTCCCCACTAATTGGGAATAGTCTGTATATGATTCATGCAGCTGTATTTTACATTGCTGTTTAAATAGCACACTGTGTGGGCAGAAGTGAGAGAAAAGTTACATAAAAGAAGGCAAGAACTGAATTCTCCCTGAAATTTGTTTTAGCTGCCCTAAGTGGCCAGCCTGCCACAGCAGGCTGAGTGGTGACTAACTCAGAGCTACTTGTTCAAATAATTTCAGTTGTGTTGGAACTGGGAATTGGTTGTTCTCTTCTCTGAGAAGCATCACAAATTTGCTCTGTCTTCACTTTAAGATACTTCAAAAGATTTCAGAAAAACTATTTTTTCTTTCCTACTTGGTTTCTGTGCCCTGCCTCCTCTATATTTGTTTCATTCTCCTAACTTCCAGATCAGGCAATCTTTCAAAAGCATGAATCCGATTTGAAATAAGTGAACATATTTCAACTGTAGTTCCAGCACAGAACAAAATATATGGTTACTGACTTGTCACTGAATCAGCCAGAAAAAGTGGAAGTCTGATGATGCAATTAAAAGTCTGCTGCAAATGCTCTTAAGAGTCCACACACTACTAGAAGCTCAGTGAAGCACTTTCTGTTGCATCTGTTGCAGGAATTTCTAATATTTTGTTATTACATGACTTCTTCAGACAGGTGGAAATGAATGAATAGGTGGAAATCAAGGGTCTTCTCTGTTATCATGCTGTCTCCTTGTCATCAAATATAACACAACTGGAGCAATATACACCTTCCTTCTGCCTTAAACCTAATCTTGGTATAAGCTTAAATATTTGCCCACTGCTTTGTGGTTTAGGTGGTTTGTTAATGGTAAAAATTAAGATGCTTTTGAAAATTGAAAGCCAAGTTACACTTGGATGTAACAGCTTGAATACCTCTGTAAGTTTAATATACTTGAAAAGCTAATTTTTTTGGCTTCAGCAATAAATTAAAAATGTCCTCAAATGGTAGCAGCAATAACTCTCCAGCACACATCACTTGAATCTTTTATTAGATTGCCTCCAGGCTTTGAGAACATCATGATTTTGTTGAGCTTTTACTACAGGAACAGGTGCAGAAATGCTTTTGAATTGTTTTTGTTTTGTTCCTTCCATAACGTTGTAGTGTTGCTGTAGCCAGTTTGTGTGAATGTCTGGTGGACTTAGTTTGCATTATTGCCCCAAAAAACCTGCAAATTGTTGTTCAGAGTTTGCAAACAGCTTTCCTCACTGAAGTTGCATTCTGATCTCAACTCTTTCTGTACACATAGGGAAAAAGCATTGGTGCCAGCATGGTAGAAATGTGTCATTTGAATTGTGAGCATTTTTCTGTGCTTCCTTACCCAAATATGCACAAAAGGCTGACAATCAGCAGCCATCAGTGAGCCTTACCCACCACAGATGCAAGGTGGGGTTTTTTGTCTCTGTTGATTTTTTTTTTCCCTTACAGACTTTTCTGGATTCCACTCCTGTAACACAGCTCAGGTTAGCACATACTCATGAACCCTAACTTGCTGTGACTAAACTTGGGTGATTTTTGTTACTGTGTTGAAAAGAGATGTACACTTGCTACTACAGAGCTTCAGAGACTTCCTCCCCTTTCCTCCACACTCAGAATAAATGTGCCTAAAATGCTGCATTTGCCTTTCTTACTGTTGTGGGAGTTTATTGAAAGAATAAAGTTGCACTTCTGTTTTTCTATTAGACATACAGTTGCCTTCCACAAGAAGGCTGAGGCCAAGGCTGTAAAAAGTCTTTGGACTGATGAATGAAACTAGGAGAATCATGGTGTCAGTCTTCCAGGTTGAGATAATGTGCTTCTAGAATAAAAGTAGTGCTATCAGAGCAATGTATCTTTGTCAGATAAATAAATAATAAGTCTCTCAATGTTCTCTATACTTCATGTAATGGATGGCAGTCTATCATCATGAAGTTCAGAGGAAAATGTATGTAGTTAAATAGCTGGTGTCTGGACAGTGTTGATTTGCTGAATTATCTTGTAATCTTTCTTATCAAAGCAAAGAGGTTTTAGAGTAAACAACCATAAGGTAAAATGACAAAGTAATACTGTCTTTTGGTGATATAACCATGTGTTAACTCAGTGCCCCTAATGAAAATGCCATAGAACTTCAAAGCAAATGTCTTTGACCAGGGAGTACACCATAGGAGAATAAGATTATAGATTTATTTGTCCATAAATAGCACCATTCTGTAGATATTTATGAATTTGTGGCTCACTGTACACTGCATTATAGAAGTCCCACGCAATCTTCTTCTTTTTCAAGATGAATGAAGTTTGATTCTGTTTTGGTTTTAGCTCCTATTCTGCTTTAGATACAGCACTGGGAGACAGAAACAAAGCTTTGTGTAAATCCGAGGGAATCAAGGAGTGTTTTTCAGCTCAGCATCCAAAGTATAGCCACTAAATTCTCTAATGTTATTATTTATGTTGTTAACAGCATGCTAGTATCTTTAACAATTCCCAGCACATACCTGAATTCATTACAAATACTGCAAGAAATAATGTGATATGTAAGACTAGAGTTGTCACAAAAAAAAATGTTCCACTTTTTTTGAGTCTGGGGTAAAAGTTTTTCATGCTCACTACTCCTATAGGTTAATCCTACCATTTCTATGAAAAAATAGTACAGTGTTGATGAGTTCTAACTATCAAGCACTAATGCCACCACTTTAATATGGACTGTGTTGAAAATGAATTACAATACAGGTCCATAAATGTTTTAAAACACAATGCAGGGCTGAGATTGTTTAACTGGAAAGAGACAAGACTCTGTGTATTCTAGAGAACATTTTTTTTTCATTGAAAAAGTTCACTACTTTAAAATGAAAGATCCTTTGGCTGAGTGCAATTAATTTTTCCAAGATTTTTTTATAAAATAAATTGGTTGACATTGCTTGTTTCTTTTCTTCACCAAACTAAGGTATCTGATTATTGCAATTTCACTTTTTGCATTAGCATAAAAAAGCCTCTTCAACTGATCCACTGCAGCTTCTCTGGGTGGTATTACAATTCCTAGTACTTCTCAGTCCATGTCATGATCAAGAGTAATTTTTTTTTACATCTCCCTAAGAGTTATAGACTGGTTATACATTCAGAATCATTATTTCATCCTGTACAAAGTACAGCTGAGTTGCAGTCATTTTATTTGAAACTGAATTCTGTATCAGATTCTTGGAATTTGTGTGTCACAGCAAATATAATGTGTTTTTATTGGTATAATGTGAGCATTTTTTGGCAGGACTTAAGACTGTTCTTTTTCCCAAGCTGAGCCTCAAATCTTCTTGTGAAAGTTAGCTTCTTTTAGATCTAGTAAGCAGCTGTCTAGTTTAATCTAAATTCAGTCACAGGGCTAAGGTGCCCTTTGAAATTTGAAGTTTCAAAAGGTAGCTTCAATTCTTCTTGTCTGTACTTTTTGCAGCACACTGAAAGATGTCTGTCCGCACCAATGGAACAACTCAGATGATTTTATTTCAGGTAATGTTACGATTTCACTCTCCTTCTGCATCTCTCTTTTTTTTCTCAGCTTCTGTAACCCGGGTAGTTTATGGAAGTTTCCATAACAGAAACTAAGGCATTTTATTTATTTGTTCCGTGCAACACTTGGTGTTTTTACTAACTCCTCCTCATCCTTTCAAGAGGCAGATCAGCTATCTCAATGTAACTCAGCACCAGGAATGTGTTATCAGAGAAGCAGGTTTATGCCATGTGTATCCAATTCTATTAGCTCCTCCATAGAGATTGTGCTGATTCTCTGATAGTCAAATTTAAACATGCAACTTTCTTTTCTTTTTTTTTGTAAGAAATATTTCCAAGGAAACCAATTTTGCAATTCTAGATACTGAAGATAGCGTTGTGTTGAACACTTGTGACAATATGTTGACTTACACAACATAACCCAAATGTCAGGCCTTGCAAGATTATGGTGGAAGAAGCAATGTGGACATTTGTCTTGGGGTCCATGTCGATTTTACTACTGAAGATTGTCTCTGACAATAGCAATTTCTAAGGATCCCTTGTAAAAGCTGACACATAAGTAATTCCTATATTCCATAAGACTCTTTGCAGACTTCAGGGGCTTATGGGTGGCTTCTACAATTAAGTCCAAATCCATCAAAATCTGTCATGGCTAGGCTTCATGAACGAAGATTTGGGAAGGGCTCTCCCCATGTGGGCATGTCCTTCAAGCCTGCATAGTCGATTTTTTAGGGGAGTCACAGCATGTGCAGAACTAGCGCTACCCTTTACTTCTGAAGTTCATCTGCTATGGCCGAATGAGCTTGGACGGTGACAGTGAAGTCCTCAGGACTAGAACCTACAGCCCCTGGTATTCCCAGGAGGTCTCCCATCCAAGTACTAACCGGAGCTGACCTTGCTGAGCTTCCAAGATCTGATAGGATCGAGTGTCAGGGTGACATGGCCATAGTTAAAGTCTATCTGTGTATGCTGGGAGTTGACCTGATTAGTCTTTAATAAAGAAAGTCAAAACTATGGTAAGAGTTGCAAGTAATAGTATGGTAATGCTATGACAATTATGAGGAAGAGGTACTTGGATTTACTGCTAGTATACTGGAAATGTAGTTTTCCAACATCAAAGAGGTGGTTTAAATACCTGCTGTTAATCACAAGCAGAAAATTTCATCTTTCATACAGTTACGCTTTCAAAGAAATCCTTACAAGAAACCATCTCCAGTAAGACAACAGAAACTTTCCAACTTAATTTCCAACAGTCTATTGGGAGACTGAATTTCCATTAGGTTTTCAGGTGGATCATTTATTCTTTCTAATATTTAAAAGACCATGTTTGAATTTTAAGAAAATTTGATGTTTAAACCAGCTACCTCTTACTTTTTGCTTTTTTTGACAGTGGATCCTTCCTTTGATTTTTTGCTTGTCTGGTTGCATTTGTATTATTTTCTACACTTGCATTTGCAACCTGAAAATCCTACTTGAATCCCTCTTTTACTCTAGGAGTTTCTGTGGTTGTCCAAAATTAGTGAATTTCTTATAATTTTGGTATTGGAATTAGATTTTAGCATTGTTCTTCCTGTCGGGTGATATTGGCTGTCTTGGGAGGGGGGTGCTAAAGAAAGGGAGTGTAAAAGAATTTCCTACCAAACAACCCATGTTATAGTCAAAATCTCCTGATAAATTCCCTTTTTTTTCCTTTTTTGTTTCTTCCCCAAACAAGATGAAAAAAGTGGCAATTCGTTACACTTAAGTACAAAAGCCTGTTCTTTTCTGTTTCTTTATCAACTTGTATGAGATTGATTCTTCTAGGATCCTTCCCACTGAAGAATAAAACCTCTTATACACTCTTGTCCTTCTACAGAGAAGCTTGTTTAAATCAGACATCTAAGAATTATGCCTCTGGTCTGAGACTTCGTGCTTGTACCTAGTTTTCTTGTAAACTCAAACAAACTATTACTGTGGATACTTTGAAAGATCCCATATATGCCTTTATTTTATGATCAATGCGTCTAGTTATTTTGTGATTTCTATCAAAATCACATGATCAGTTTTTGCTTTCATTATGTTGCCTGATGCTCATGTATTTCTTAATAATTTATACTGACTAAATGATGACAATTTTGTCAACAGATTTCTGTGAGTATCAAGGAAACCTGTTTAGGTCTTACTGGCATTCAGTCTATGAAGATGGATTGGTCTCCAAACTAGCATGTCCACTATTCTCCTTCTTTATCTGTATTTACAAAGTTAATATTTAACTTCCCAGAAGTCCTAAGCTCATGCATGGTTGGCCTTAGTACCTATGTCCCCTATTGCAATCCTTCATACTTCCACATAAATTTTGAGTTCTATTCAGATTAGAGTGATACTTTAAACCTTTTTTTCTTTTTTAAAATATCTTATGTAAGCTTTACTCATCCTGCAAAGGATTCACATTTTCTTCTGAGTTTCTTGTCTTAGCAGAGCTTTTCAGCTGTGCATTATGGCTATGCTCACCAGCTTATATCTCATTTAAAAGTACTGCTTCCATCAATAACTCAAGGCACTTTACCCCTCAGACCAAGATTAATGCAAATAAATACCTTTGTTTATGTCTTAAATGATAACAAATTGAAAAACTTATCAAAATCATAAGATTGCAATTATTCTAGCACCAAAACTCTCAAACCAGTGAAATTTCACTGTGCCTATGTTTTATGTTCATAATTGTAGGGCACAGGCTGTTCACTCCTTGAAGTGACAAAGGTGAATTCCTTTAAACTGTGCTCATTTCAAGTTTCCTATCCATAGGCTTCTGAATGCTTTCAATGAGAATGACTTCTGAAGGTAATAGAGGTTCCACAGGCTGAACAATAGCTCAAATCTGTTTTGACATGAGTGAAGGGATTATGGTCTCAGCAAGCTTTTCCTTCTCATTCACCAGCTTGACCCTTCCCAGCTGCAAGCTTCTATTTGACCTTTGATGACTGGGCTCATTGGTCTGAGACAGACATCGCCTGCTCTGGATTAACAGCTGCACAATCATAAATATAATGTGTAGGAAGGCATAAAATCCATGGGGTTTTTTTCAGCTCCCTCTTTTTTTTTTTTTTTTTAAATTTTTTTTAAACATTAATTCCTACTATCAGTCCTCAAATGGAGGGTACATTTATCCCTCCTGAAACACTCTATATATGGCATTACCTAATTCACCAAACTGTCTCTCAAGGTATAACAAATACCTTGACAGAAAAGGTCACAGGACTTGGCTGGAGTAGGTAAGGGATTTTAATACTTGGTAGAAAGTCCTGAAAAGAAGATAGCAGGCATGAGCAGATCTTCTCTGGAAATGACTACAAGAACTAAAATTTCTTGGTGCTATCTTATAATGTGTCAGCTATGTCTGTGCCTTATTAATGTCCCATTCTTACTAAGTTTCCACTAACATAAAATAACAAGACATTACATGCATCTAGACTATTCCCTCTACACAAAGGTACATGTACTAGCATATTCCATCTTAATATAATCAAGCTTTCTGAGCAGTCGCAAAATCTTTGCTGAGTAGCAGACATGGTTACTAGAAATCACAGTTTCTTTTACACAGCTCTTCACAATATCAGTCATCCTAGTTAGCTCAGGAAATACTGTACAAAATAAGGACAACCAAGCAAGCAAGACTCCAACTCAATAACCAGCAATGTTGCTTAAGAGACTTATGAGTACCTAGTGAGATGTAGCCTGAGCAGGAGCCTTCCAGATTCTCTGTTTCTGCTGTGAAGAATGACCACACAATCCACTTTAAAGATGCACTGAGTATTGGTTTTGTGGAGGCATAAAAGAAAGGCTAACCAGAGATTGCTCACCTTTGCTCCTGTATTGAAGCTCCTCATTTTTTTTTGCTGTAAGACCACTTTTATGGCATTCACATTAAATAGATTAGTTGCGTAATTTCTCATGTTATATCCTCTGTGTAATGTCTCTCGGAAAAGCTGTTTTAGTCAGCACTGTTTCTTTTCATTTGTGCCACATGCAGCCACATGTGCATGGCAGAGCAGTAATGAGTAGCTAGTCCTTTTAAATAGAAGCCTGGCTGCCAAAAATGACCTCTTGAGTAAGAGACGTTTCCTTCACTGCGCCTTTCTGGGCATCCATTAACCTCCCGTTGTCTAAGCTCACATGCAGTTATTGGAGCTGCCTGGAAATTTTCGAATGGAAAATATGGTTGCACTTCTAGGTTTCATTTCAAAGACGAATAAAATGCAAAACTTTGGCTTCTCCTGTGAAGTGGAAAATCCACTGCTTGTCAGCTGTGATTGCTAGACTGCCTCTCCAAATATCCCTAGAGGAGGTGTGAGTGGGTGATGTATGTCTTACATTTTTTTATCATTTTTCCACAAAAAGGGAATAGAAACTCTTTTCCCTCAGGAATTTTTGATCACCAGACTTGTATGGAACTATCAGTCTTTGAAAAAACCACTATATTTTCTCTTTGCTAAAGTCAATTGTTAATAGTGCATACACAAAGTATTTTTAGGAAATAAGCAGTCTCACTGCTGCTGTAGAAGGAGTTATCATAGAATCATAGAATGGTTTGGGTAGAAAAGGAACTTAAAGATCACCTAGTTACAGCCCCTCTGCCATCATCAGGTACACCTTCCACTCGATGAGGTTGTTCAAAGTCTCATCCAACCTGGATTTGAATTCTTCCAGGGATGGAGTATCTACAGCTTCTCTAGGAAACCTGTTCTGGTGTCTCACCACCCTCACAGTAAAGACTTTCTTCCCAATACCCCATCTAAACACGCTCCTTTTCAGTTTAAAATCATTCCCCCTTGTGCTATCACTACATGCCTTGAAAAAAGTTCCTCTCCAGCCCTCTTGTAGGTCTCTCTGGAACTTTCTCTTCTCCAGGCTGAACAATCACAATTTTCTCAGCCTTTCTCCATAGGAAAGTGCTCCAGGCCTCTGATCATCATGGTGGCCCTACTCTGGACTTGCTTCAGCAGGTCCACTTCCTTCTTATTCTGAGGGGTCCAGAGATGGACATAGCACTCCAGAAATGGCCATTGCACTTCAGATGACGTTTTATGAGAGTGGAGTAGAGGTGGAGAATCACCTCCCTCAACCTGCTGGCCACACTTGTGATGCAGCTGAGGGTATAGTTGGGATATATCATACTTATTTTCAAACAAGTTTATAATTGTATCTTCCAATGTAATTTTCCACTGGATCCCAATGGTTTGTCATAGTTGTAAGACAGAATGTAGTCTCCATTGACAATTAATTTAAGAGAATGTTTGAGGAAATGTATCTTGACTACTGCGCAGTGTGGTTACAGCCAAGGGAAGCAGGAAAAAGGAGGCATGTAGACTATATTTGCCATGGTAAATTAAGCATTTCAGAAGCAGCCTCTGTCACTGATGCCCCCGTGAGATTTTGGGTTCCTATTTCATAAAAGCAAGGCTAACATAAATTCAGCCTTGATCAGATGAACATTAGCTTACACAGGTCCTGTCACAGAACATATTCCACAGGCTTCAGTGACTGTTTGGAAGTACAGTTGTCTAGTACAACATGCCTGGCATGTTCTGCTATTATCTGCTGTTATCAAACCTCCTTCTTTTTAGGAAACAGCCTGCCCCTACCCTCCCTAGATCTGCAGTCCCTGATGAGGCTTTGGTACTCCAACACACAACCCACAGCTGCTGTCAGTGTGTCTTGGGACACTCCATCTCCTGAAGATCCCCCTCCCTTTTGCTGCTCATTTGCAGAGTAGATGACTTTTTGTGTCTCTTTTACCCTTTGTAGAAATCAAACCCTTTTCTTTTGGTGTATGGCTCAGACATCTACTGCTATCTGGTGTCTTATCACATGTGAAATTATTATGTTACTGTGACACTGTTGTCAGGCAGTAGGAAAATGAGGACATTGAAGTGGCATAGTACCACCTACAGCAGCAAACAGGAATGGTCCCCAGAATGTGGACAACAAAGTGGATGTGTAGACAATACACTCAAAGGCAGGGCTTCACTTAGACCTGCACAGAGTGAAAGAAAGAGCTGGCAAGAACTGCTTGAAATGGAAGACAGACAAATGCAGAGGAACAGACACACTCCCTGCCTTGGTACAGTGTAATGATGAGTTGACAGCATCTCCATGGAAAAGGCTCTGGTTTTCCTGGTTGACAGAAAGCAAGACATCAGTCAGTGGTGTGCTCTGATAGCTAAGCAGGCCAACAGCATCCTGTGTTGACTTACTGAGAAGTAATGTCTCTTGGAAATGATTACTTACCCTTTACTTAACTCTTACAAGACGATGTCCTAAGAACTGCACCTAGTTTTGAGCCTCCATAACAAGAAAAAAACATTGATAAACTTGTATATGACCATTGGAAGGCCCTCAAGATGGTTGTAGGCCTGTGAGAGCATGTGCCCTGTGAGAAAAGACTGAGGGATTTGGACTTGTATGGTTTGGAGAAGAGAGGGTTTTGAGGGGACCTTCCAGTAGCCTTCCAGCTTCTACAAGGAAGTTATTGAGAAGATAGAGTGAAGTTCTTTACTAAGTTGCACAGCTGGAAGACAAGAGACAATGGTCTTAAATTATGACAAGGCACCTCCCAAGTAGATATATGGAAAAAAATATTCAGTATAATTAAGAAGTGGAGCAAGTTGTCATAAGAGATTGTATAATTGACAGCTATGGAGGTTTCCAAAACCCAGCTGGAGAAAAACCTAAGAAATCTGATCTGAGTTATACTTTGAACCTGTTTAGATCATGAGACTAGATGACATCACAGGATCTCTTTTGTGGGGTGTTTTCATAGTCTATCTGTGGCAAATGGACTTGATAACTGCATCTGCTCTGGGCAATAACATGAGACTATTTAAATGTGTGTCGGGCTGAATAATCTGAACTAGAGAACATTTGTCCACAACTCATTGTGCTGAATAGAAAGACAATTATTATTCCCCAAATGATCATGTAAAAGGGGAATGCTTCATCTGGAAGAATAACCAAGGAGTTATGGAGGGACACAAGAGTCAGGATCAGAAGTATAAAAGAAGCATGACAAGTTGTAACACGTGAGTGGAGACCTTGGAGTAGACACAGTAGTTAGAAGTCATCCCACTGGCATCACACATCATCTGTAGCCAGACAGAGCAGTCTGGTCAGACACATAAGCTGACTACTGCAAGCAGAAACCCTTACCTTGCCAGATGCATGTGAGGTTGTGGGTGCTGCCTCAGCAGCTGCAAGGAGTATCACAGCGTCCCACAAGGTGAAAGCATCCCTCAACTCCTGCGGGGTGTTGATACAAGTAGGGGACCCTATGTGCCCAGACAGGGCGTGGGGTATTTGTATTACAGAAGTGCTGTTATCAGGAGGGGTGTGTTTGTAACATAGTGTGTATGAATGTGATTAGAACTCCTTGGGATTAGTTATAGAGACATATTTAGAATTTTCTATGGATTTATTAACATTTTGTTAATGTGATCTGCTTTATCTGCTATAGTAGCAATACTCAATCTGCATGATTGCTGGTTAATTATATGTCATTAGCAAACTAATAAACTGTTTCAGACCTGCTCTTGGTTTAAAATATGCAAAATGAATAGTCTACCTCTGTAACACCTTCCAACATGAATGGTTCTATGATTGTATCCTGTGATAGTATTTTAATTGTCAAGGTGTGCTTGGGAATTTTGGTAAGGCAGTAATTACTCCAGGCCAAATTCATGCCCCAAACCATTTCTGCATGTGCTTAAACTCACCAGTAAAAAGGTAGCTAGTTACTTGCTACATGCACCAGGCATTATGCCCTAATACTAACATCCACATTTCGAAGGTACCAGATTTTCCAGAGCTAGGTCCTGTACACATTTAAGAGACCAATACCCAGTTCAGGTGTTTTGGTTTTGGGTTTGTTTTTTTGTTGTTGGGTTTTTTTTGGTGGTTTTTTTTTTTTTTTTTTAGCATAAATCAGATGCAAGAATCAAACAGGGGGAATAACCCAACCTCTTAAATATTCCTGTATATTTAGCCTAGTTTGCTTAGACAGTGGAATTGTGCAATCTTCTATCTGTTTTGGAATAAGTGAAGAGACAGAAGGAAATAAAGGCAGAATTGAAGCCTCACAGCATTCTGCCCTGTCCTAAAAATTTTTAGAAAAAAGCCTACCATTATTCCTTATGGATCTTTTCTACACTATTTCTCCTTTATATTTTTAAAACATAATCCAGACTTTAGTACAAAGTCAAATTGAGATTATGCTCTCATCCCCTCATGAGCACGTGCATATCTTTTGGTTGTAAGAGCAGATATATCAAATATATTCTTGAGCTGAAGATGCCCAGTCTTGTGTAAGGACTGCTGTGCTCACTTGTCTTTACTTGGGAAAAAGAGAAGTGTTGTGTTAAAATCTTTTTTCCCAAAGCTCAAACTCCAGATCACACCGCTGTTCAAACATGATTACACTTCTCATTTTTATATAGACTGCTGGAGGCTATATTTTAGACCTGTCAACAGAGCTAAGAATCGTAGCCAACACAGGAAAAGGTTTAAATTTCTGGCAGTAGTGTATGTGGCTGGAGCCAAAAGAATAATAGAGAAATGAGAAGGTTAGGTAATGGACTCTTTGGAAAATAGAGATGAAAGTTTGAGTGAGGATAAAGGCACAAAAGTAAAATGAAAGAATCATTCAGGAAAGAAATTGCCCTGTTCATTATAAGGGGAACACATCTTTACATAAACAGGGTCTCCACAAGCCCTTATAGCTAGTTTTTCTAGTTTTTTCTCTTGAAAATTCTTTCTCTTTTATTAGATCTTCTGTTGTCATACAGCACCATGTAAGTAAATGCTCAGTTACAGATAATCCCATAGAAAACATGTAAAGTCTCTAAGTGAACAAGGCAATGAAAAGAGAAGATAGGCTGAGGCAGAAATGTGAGTATTATTCTAGGATCGCTGGTACATTTTGTTAGCTATAACAACAGTAAAGGAGATAATCTGACTAGATCTGGTACTTAAGAAAATATATGCACTGAAAGAAAAAATCAGTCCTGCAACAGAGACCATGGGAACATATAGTAAATATGGAAAGCCAAACTATAAATCTGTACAGCATTCAATCCTGTATCTTTAACCCACTGAGGTAGGCTGTGGACAGTATCATTGGAAAGTAAATAAGGAAGTGTACTGATAAACCAAAATAAAGCAGAAAGCAATAAGAAGAAAATTGGTGACAATTTTTTAATACTTGCTTCAGGATTCTGAGCAATTTTACAAGGTCAGTGCAATCAGGCTGTAATAAAAGGCATGCCAGATATGCAGAAGAATTTGTTGCTGTGTCATGGATCACAAGTATAAAACTCCAAATAGTTGCTACCTTGTCATTTTGCATCTGAAAAAGAGGATGGAACTCCAGAGCAAGGTATGTGAAAAATTCAAGAATTGCTTCCATTTGAAAATTGGTTTAAGCTAACTTCTATTTTTACTGCCAAAAAGGAGTTCACTTTTCAGAGTTAATCCCTGAAATTTCCCCCTTTTTCTTCTGCCTATACTAAAATGTCTTTATGATTCTGAATATAGACGCTTTTCGTTTCAGCAGATATTTCTCCAATAAGTTTCATGGGTATGGCTCGTGTGTCCTTTGTGGGACACAGTTATCTGGTTATATTTCTAAGATTTATCCTTTAAAATGACAGGTTGGTAACCTATACTGATAGATCAGTGAAATTCTTTCCCTCTTTTTCCTATTAACTTGCCCATCAAAACTGAATGACTGTTCCTGGAACTAAAACCTTCAGGGAAACAGTTCTTGTGGTGAATGGACCATAAAATCTCATTCTGCTGCTGAGACTAAAAAACATCTGAATTTTTCTTTTAATGTAATTAAAAAAAAAAAAAAGCATCAGAAGAAATTTTGTCAATAATACAGTTTCCATTTTAAGAATATAATTTTGCAAAGATGACTGCTGAGAGAGAAAAATCTAGACTATTTCCTTATACATTCAATTTATTAACATAGTACGCTGTCAGCAGCTATTTCACTGCGTCAGAATAATACACAGAGATCTTGTAGAATATGTGGATATCACCAAAATGATTTGTCTCAAAGAAAAAAATAAATCAACAGAAGTGCTTTGCTGAACTCCTCCTACAATTGTAAAGTGGAATCTCCAGACAATAATTTAGAAATTAATGTATGGAATTGTTTTCACTGTTACATTCTTGAAGGAGCATTTTTTAATTAAGTATTACTGATTTAAATTTTATTGTTTAAGTAGAACAGATGAGACAGCAGTACTAAGATGTTAGTCAGCCAAACATTTTTTATTTTTACAGGAATCTGTTTACATATAAAAAAAATCTAATCATGACAGAAGAATTCTGTATCTGGCTCTGCAAGACTGATTTATGTACCACCAAAAAGAAAGGAAAGGCTCAAGCTGCTTTATATGTGCAGGAACATCATTCATTTCAATCACCGTATTGTCACCATTAAAGACAAGTTTGTTATCCTTTCACTTTTATTGTTAAAATTACTGGCATCAGGGAAAAAATCGTTTTGTAGAGATTGTTATCTAGAATAAGTAACCACTCTAAAGTTCACCTTTAGACTCACATTTCTTTATGTTTTCTGCATGGATAATTCAGTATTTTTGTTATACATTGTATCATAGCTTTTGGCATTGACAGCTTCAAAATATAGATTTAAAGAGAAGTTGGATAAGACTTTCACATGACTTATATACTTCTCTTTTCATTTCTCACTCACTTTTTACTACCATAAGAATAGAGAAATTACACTAAGTAACGGCAGGCTCTTGGAACAAATTTATGTAACAAGCATAAACATCAAAGCACGTGCCATATTTTTTTCTAATATTATGCATAAACTACTTTACTTTCAACTATAGGCAGTGATACATTGACATTGCAAGGCCAAATTAAATCTTTTTGGTTTTGTTTGACACATTTAAAAGAACAAAAATATGTAAAAAATAATGGACTGATTGTCAGTATTACTAGATAAGGAATGTAATATTTAATGAAGTTTGCTCTATATGGTCTGCTGTGTATAAAGATTTTATATAGAGCTGTATTTTTGTATATGTCTGCCTCCAAAACCAGCCAAATAGTCTGTGTGGATGATTCAAATAATAAGCAATGAGTAATGTGGATCAAAAGCCTGAATACCACTATAAAAATGATCTGTAAGCACCTATGTGGCTCTCCACAGTGGCAGAATTTCAGTAAGAATTCCTATTACAGAGAGCCCTTTAGGGATCTGAAAGCAAAGGAATTATTTTTTCTTTATATCTGCCTCTTTCTTTCCTTGGCAAGCACTCTGACAGAAGACAGCTCCTTAAGGCAAATTAAGCAGCAGCAGCTGACAATGTATGATTCACACAACCTGGGGTCCTTCAGTGGTTCTGAGAGGCGTCTTCTATGGGAAGAATGATGCTTTTGTGTAGAGGGTGTATTGGCACATGGTCTGTATCACTCCTTAAGCCCATCATTGTTGACATACAATGATAACGATATTAATAAAAATAGTAATCTTCCACATTTCATCACTACAATAGCCTACTGTTAAATATTACTGATGGTCTTTTAAGAACCAAATGCATCAAACATACTGAAAGCATATGAAAAGTAATCAAATTATTGAAGAATTGAAAAAAATATAAGTCTACATGTATAAAAGGAAATTAAGACCATGTTTCATAAAAAGGATTGGTCAATTACTGCCAATTATTAAGAAAATAAATAGCTCTTATTGCTGGGATTTATAAAAAAGAGATTGTCATAAACAACAGGGCATATCAGACATAAATAAGGATATTTTATGAAGAAATAAGGTAAGAGGTTTTTTTCATTGAATTTTATTGCCAGTGCCATTATAGCATATGGGATATTTTCTTCCTCATAAACTGTAGAATGTAACCTATTTTATATAATATTTTGTTCTAAAGAGCAGTTATGTTTCCACATCTGTAGCTGACCTGGAAAGCCAGAAACTGTTGGAGTAGCTTCAGGAATCTTTTCCTGATGACGCATTTTAGAGTGCTTCCTTAATTTTTTTTTTTTTTTTTTTGTCAAATTCTAGCATGAATTCTATCAAAACCACAGTATTTAAAAATGAAAGTAAGAGTATAAATGGAGAAGAGCTTGCCTTGTGTTTAAGTTCCTTATCTGAAGTTCAGTGCATTTTGCATAAGGTATCAATGCCTTTGAGAACCTTTCGTTGTTAAATGCACTTTACTCACAAGAGAATAGGAGGGTAAACAATAAATATACATTAATAAATTACAGTGATAGTGTTGAAGTAGTGGTTTTCGAACAATAGAAGGAAGGCAAAATTTATGGGCAAATTATCACCCCATTGACCATAACATTTATTGTCAGGTGTGGAATTTGTGTGTTTATTCACAAGCCATCACCATGAAAACCTACATGAACAATCCAAATACCAGTTGCTTAAAGATAGCTGTCAAAGACACAAATAATGCATTAGTGCTGGGAAACAGCAGGCTACTCACTGATTCTGCAGAAACTGAGAGAGAAGCCCTGTAAATTATTTGCTGAGCAATATTTCTGGGGAGCAGTGAATCAACTTGACTACCACAGGGTGGCATTGTCAAAGACAAGTTCCTTAACATTTAGTTTATAATTTAAGTCAAACTGTTAAGTCAAAATCCCTCCTTTCCCCGAGGGAAGAAAGATGGTAAATTTCTGATAGTGTACAACTGCTATAAATCAGGATAATCCTTGCATTTATTCAGTCTTACTGACCAAGAAGATGGAAAGCCAGGCCATAACTATGCCCAGTGCCAGCACCTTGCAAGAGATCCCATCTAAAGTGCAAGTAGCAGGCAGAAGTCCAAATTTATTCATGTGTACTTGAACAACTAAAATGTATTAGGGCTTTCTTAGTTACATGACTGGTTGCCAAGTCAATTCAAGACTACACCTTACCATCTAGCCCTTTTTGGTACTTTGTCACTGTCAAGGTGAACAACAGTTCCCTGTCATCCTACTTGCAGTAAGATAAGCTTTATTTTAAAAATCACTAAATAAATGTTTCCACCCTATAGCTACCTGAGTTTCTAAGCAGTTTGTGAAAACTGAGTTGCAAATACAGCTTCATTTCCTTGTATTCAGGAGCTAATTTTATGCCCTCTTGTTTTGTACATGAATCTTTGTAGTTGGTCTACTTGTCTGCATTTCTAACCAGGTGGATCCCAAATGGATATACATGAAAAAATTGCTTCTTAAAACTGAAAAAGAAGGAACAGGGTTTTTTTCATTTCAGCAAAATTATAGTTTGATATGAACATGAGAAAAATAAGAGTCCTTTTAAGAAAACATGTGCTACTATTTGCTGACATTTT
Organism: Hafferia zeledoni; assembly: GCA_035583235.1. Lineage (NCBI taxonomy): Eukaryota > Metazoa > Chordata > Aves > Passeriformes > Thamnophilidae > Hafferia > Hafferia zeledoni. Next base: position 76,976,375 of record JAWWEV010000083.1, on the reverse strand, counting down.
GTCAGGTACGTAGTAAATGTTATCTTGAGGAAACCAGAAGAAAGCTACAAACATTGCAAGAGAGAGCACTGTAAGTATTAAAACCAACAATACACAAGCCTCCCCCCCCACCCCCCCCCCCAAATTATCACGATGGCAAACATATTGTACAGAAGTGAGAGGATGGCTGTCAATATTTTAAAGCAGAAAGGTCACTTTACAGTTACAATAGCTTCACTTATCTTCCTTTTGTCTGAACCTGTCAGCAGAAGATAAATGACTACATCCACCCTAATCACAACATGAGTTTTATCATGTGATGACATTCTTGCCAAAAAACAATCATTGGAGCTTTACTTAGGTAGAGACACTGAAAAAAAAATTACCTGGTTTAACTTCTAGATGACTTAAACAATGACAAACTCTTACACAGAAACAGTAATTTAGGAACAGAATGTATGTAATTTTGTTTAATTTATTCTTATTTCCAGTCTAAAGGAAAGTGAATCATGCCTCTGAATGAGGTTATGCAAACATACACATTTAGCTAGTTTGCTTGGAAGCTACACCTTGAGTCAATTTGGATTCAGTGTACCTCTAAAAAACAAGCTCTCAGTTACTTTATTTACAGTAAGTATCACAAACTACAAGAACTGATACAAGGCCTAATTCCACTCTCATTCCACTGAGTGGCAGAGCTTCAATCAAGTGTAATAGGAATAATGGTCTTAAATATAAGTTCTATTTTCAAATTCAAAAGGACAGATCTCTTTCATGTTATGGAAGCAAACAACAGTATTTGACACAAGAAAGAGATGTGTCACACTCCTCTGCAAATGATGTTCTCAGACTTCCAATCACTGCAACACTCCAGCCCAAGACAGATCATTAGGAATGGCACCTGTGAAGTTCCCATGTACCTGCAGTATTTACAAATTATTTGATTTTCTGTTCTTCATGGTCTACTGGGAGTCCAGAAAGAATGCCACCATGCTTTTTAACATGCTGTGCTGTGTTCAAAATTATGAGAACTAGATAGCCTGCATGGAGCCCCAGGCTGATATGCTTAAATGGCTTCTCTTAGTGGAGCTGGCAGGTACCTTTGCTTCATGATATGCTGAACGTTTTCCAAAAACTCTTGCAAGTCTTCAAAATGCAGGGCCTTTCTGCTGTAGGCTGCATTAACAACACAGCTATGTAGTTAGCCTACTCCACTTCCTACAATAGATTGGGAGATAAGATTTATTCTCCACTTCCCATCAGCAGATGCTGTCCAGAAGCTACCTGGAAAGCAGGGCATGAATATGACTAGTGTTTTCTTTGGAGGACTACAGAGCATAGCAAGTGTTATTTAAAGACAAGAAACCATAAGACTTTTAATTTCCATTTCTCTTGCTTCTAGATAATTTGATTTTCTTTCCAGAGAGGTGAGATCTGTAGATTCTACTAATCAATACAAAAATATTCACAGATGGCTGCTACTATATTTTCCTGGTTTTTGGACAGTACATTGTTTATTATAAGTGTGTTTGTGGAATTTTTATCGTTGAGAGTAAAAATAGAATCCTCATTTATACATGAACCTGTGTAATGGTGTTGAACAATTACATTGTTTCAGACATCATCTTTATCCCATTTTCTTTATATTATTTCTCTGTCTTTCTTTAGACTCTGAAATAGTCTGGGAAGACTTCTACCAGAAGAAATGCAATGTCACTTCTTAAAAATATCTGATGAAAAATGAATTTAAAAATCAAAGGCTTGCCTAGTTGATTTCCACGATATACTGTCAGCACTCCTCAGATTTTTCTGTTCTTCTTGATAGAGGAATTCCTTCTCAGCTTTCAAATAATTATGAGAAATATGTGCTAATATTAGAAGCACAAATGAACAAATAAATATGGTTCTGTCTCCAAATTAAGATTGACTTGGTTAGATCTACATTTCCAAGGCCTGTTTTGACTACTGATATAATAAGAAATCTTTTAGTATATTACATCTCTCCCTTACCATTCTGAAAACTCTACTACTGAGATTTACTTTTTGGGGTTTTTTAGACTGTAATATAAATACCTGTAATAAGAACACCTTGGAACAATTCAGAGTATGTTTCATCCATTTGACAAGGTATTTAAATTATGGACTTTATATTAGCTCACAAAGTAAGCTTATTTTCTTCTGATTTTCTTCTGATTTTCTTCTGATTTTCTTCTGCAGCTCAGAAAACAATAATTGCTTCATTTAAGATTGCATTTTAAATCCTGGTGAACAATTGTTTATATAATGTGAATGGGTATAGAAATATCCAAATCTACCATGAGAGTTACAGCTTTCTATTCAAAAAGCTTTCTATTGAGGCAATCCTATGCTGTATTCCAACTTGTGTTTCACATCTACTTTTCCATGGTCATGAAAAGCACCAAAAAGACATTGAAATACATTGTTTTAGAAAGAATTTATACATCCTCTGTTTTGCTTATTTTGCTTTTCTGTCTATTTACTGTGGAATTCAAGGATGCATTTACTTTTAATTCTTTGTCAAAAGAAGAGAGGGAAAGATGTGGAAGCCATAGACAAGACTATGTAAAAGATGTTGAAAATGAAATATCTGTGAAAGAGTGTAATGTATGAGAAAAGTCTGGGGTTTTTTATTTGTTTCAAACAAAATTTTTCATTAAAATAGCAGTTCGTTTTGCTCTTAAGCCTTAAATCTTAAACAAAAACCCCCAAAAAACCCACCAAAAAATCAATCAACCAACCAAAACCAAAACAAAACAAAAACCCAAAACCAAACCAAATCAAACAAAACAACACCAAAAAAGGAGTTCCATATTTTGTTCCAGATAGGAGAAAAATTTAGTAGTGAAGTCAAGTATCTCAGATGTGATCATAATTATATGGAAAAAATATACAGCAGGGTCTGAATAGCAGAGAAATCAAATGAAGGTTTGTTTGGTGTTCCCTCCACCCTTGTTTCTCAGGGCTGTGCACAAAGTAGGTCCTTAAACTCTTCCACTGCTCCTAAGGTGCTTTGGAGAATATTTGGTTGAAGGTTTTTGACAGAAACTATACCTTCACTTTTTTGTCCATAAGCAGAAGTAAATTGGTCCCAACCAATTAGTGCATGTGGCAAGGCAGTAGATGGACAGAAAACAACAGCTCAGTTCAAACAAAAGACTGGCCTGCAGATGCCAAGTTACTGAATCTGTGCTGTTTTAGCTAATTCCTCAATACTTTCCATCTTTATCACAAATTTGTCATCTGACAGGCAAAGAAATGACAGAAGAACTTCTGATTCTTGTTGTCAGAGGTGCATAGCCTCCAAAAAACTCAGTCACCTGGCTTTAAAGCCAGTTCTTTTTATATTCTAATGCTCTCTTTTTCACTTGGGGAAGAAGGTCTTCACCACCTTGTGTCTATTGAAATGAACAAAGAGACTTGCAGATGTGGTAAAAGTCCTAATGTGAACTAAAAGTCAAATGTGGACAAGTTTACAGCTGGTGGAAGAGGCTATAGGGCAGATGGAGAGGTCACAATCCACCCATTTTGACCATAATCGAATCTTTCAGGGCACAACCTGACATAGATGCATCAGAATCAGTGTCCAGGTTGAAGGCAGTCTCCTCCAAAACAGCTTTTAGAACATAACCAGAAATTAAATGAGCCCCTTTAAGGTCCACAGAAAATGTCTTGCCACTTGCTGTTGAGGGAAATGCAATTCCCTCCATTTTTTTCTATACCCTTGCTGACTGCTGGACATTGATAAATCAGGATCTGTGCACAAATTGCAGGAAAACTAAAGACATGGAAATGTATTTAGCTCCTTAGCAGGGTAAGTCAGGGCCTTTTTCCAGCCTTGCTTTACCACAACTGTATCTAATTTGCTGCTCACAGTCAGTCCTGAAGAGCATTTTAGATGTTAGGTTTTCTTCCTTTCCTCTTAGTGTGTATAGTTCAGATTGGCTATTATAGCTCAGATTTCTATTTCTTCCCTCACTGCTCAATGTGGGCAATCAGGTTTTTTTCAGATAAAATGTTCACCTTTAATTCCTGAAGATGTGAAGACAGGCAAGATTTCAGCTTTTAAATTTTTGATGACTTATTCTAAAATTAGCTCTTCCATTAAATAAGGGGGAAATAATTCAGTTGTTTTAAACAGAAAAATAAAGAATCTTAGATCTTCTGGTGCACTAACATTATTTGCTCATATAGACAAGTCAGTAACTCTCCATTGTTGGCTCTCTAATTTAGATAGGACTCTAAATAAAAGCAAGAACTATAAATACTATATCTCTGTCTTTCTGTAGACATCCATAGCTGAAGTAAGCTGATGTCTGTTCTTTCGAAAACAGAAGAAGATGAGCAACACATTATTATGTGAATCATGTTGTATTTAGAGCTGTTACTTAAAAATCTGACATAATGTCAGTATGGGTGCTGTTATACATTGTCTGGCACTCCTTTTATCAGAGACAGGATGCACTATCATCTCCATCCACCCTAAAATCACTTATTTGGAAAAGACGAGTAGTTTCTTGATTTGTTTTGGCTGAGAGATTGTCTCATGCAACAGACAATTGCTGAAGAAAGAATGCATGTGTCTACCTGAGAAAGAACTCAACAGAAAAAGGAACAGAAACAAAATTTACTAAACAGGTTGATAAATATGCATGAAGAAAGAATAAAGATTGATTGTACTGAAGGAAAGAATGTATCGTATTTTGGAAATCCTGTTTTCTGGTGTGCTGAAAATGGCACTAAGCATTCCTGATATTCCTAAAAATAAATTAGGTCTTATAGAAAATACAGGGTAGTGAAAACTGTGATGGTATTATGATCAAATGTTTAATGTATAACAATGTACATAATAATGTACCACTGTGCTCTATCTCACATATGAAGCTGTCTAGCTAGTTTGCTGAAACATTAGAAAAAAAAAGGAATCTAATTTCAAGCACATTGATCTGTCATGAATGGACTAAAACTGTGAAGAAGATAAGTTGGTTAAAAAACAATTATTGTGCACTTCTTTTGTAATAGGCAGAATAACCTTTACAACATCCTATGATTCATTAGTGAATATGTCAAGAACCTGTAAATAACACTTGAAGCTTGCTTTTTTTTTTCTTTTAATTAAACGAACAGTGAAACTCTTATCTCTTGAGGCATATGCTGCTGCCCTGAATATTTTAAGCAATATTTCATTCCCTCCAGTTGTTCTGACTTTAAACGTGAGGGTGAATTTAGCAAGTAACAATATTCTGTTCAAACCCAAAATTACCAGGTTGACCAGCTTTAATATAACTAATTTGCTTGATTTACATCCAAGGATCCGGCCTTCCTGATTTTTATAGAGCATACATTGTTTTATACTAGTGGTTACATGTAGTCCCATCTACGGCTGTTTAGAAGCTCTACTGAGCTGTAAAATGAGTTTTTTTCCCTTTTGGAAATAATGAAGCTGCAGTTAAATTTTTATCTAAATTTCAGCATCTCCTTTCCCCTAAAGAGGGACTTATATGACTTTTAATGATTTAAGAGAAGTCCTTAGTTTTCTACTTTTCTTATACCCAAATAGACAGAGGGCACTGTTTCACCCCCTGTTGAAAGCAGTTGAAATCTCTTCAGCTATTGTATAAACCAAAATTCATTTTATAAACCTCTTCTGTATTTCAGAAACATATCCATCATGGTTTAGAAAACAGCAAGTTTCCATTGCCTTTAGGCCCTATTCCTTGTTTTGATTGTATAATGTAGCCAGGAGATGTCAAAGATAAGGTATAAGTGGAAAAACAAACACTGCATCTTATTGCTTTGATTCAAACACATGACAAATACAGCAACAGTATTTTCCTCTAGAAGGTGCCTTTGGCTCCAAAAGGATTGTTCTTCCAGCTGCTTCCATCAGACACTATTTACATACTTCAGTTGCAAAATACTTTTCTGTTTAGGATGAAGTTCCACTCTACTTCTTCGTTTGCATGACTAAATTTTCTCTTGACTAAATTCTTTTGTTACCTTTGAGTCAAATATTTTACATGTTAACCAATTCATCTGGCTTTATAGAAAAACATCCTATAGCCACCTCAGGATGAATTTCATTACTGTTTTTTATTTGAAAACATCAGATATGTAACTCTATTAACTGCTCTTCATGTGAAGATGATCATAAGTCATACAAAAGCTATTATTTGTATGCACTATTCCTCCTTCCATTCCTCCATTTACTTCCATCTTCCATTCTTTATTACAGCATGTTGTCTCTCATCTATGGACCAAGAATTGCAGAATTCCAATATTCAAATATTTAGTCTACCCACAAGGACAGAAGGGAAGATAACTAAATTTATCTCCCAACTCTTTACAAGCACAACATTACCTGGATATTCTTATCTTTTAACTGTCTGGAAAATTCCAACCAGAGCACTTCGCAATCAAAAGCTCATTTGAGGGAATGGGAAGACATCAAATGGTTATCAGGACTTGGGAAGTCCTTGAGAGGTCATAATCTTTTCGTTTTCTCAGTAACAAACTGAGCTGTGACTATCCACAAACTTTAAACTTGAACTAGGGAGTACTCTGATAAAAGGAACAGATCATGACTTAAACATCTAACCTGCTCCGTCTGTGTATAGATCACTTCATTGCTTCCAGGAGAAGTGAGGAGCTGCTTTAATTCTCATAGCTTCCCTGCAATGGCCATAGTCTGCTCCATGGCAGTCAAGAAGCGGCCAAATCAGTACTGAAAAATCATCATTTAGGGTCAGATTTTACTGTGCCCTGTTTAAGGATGCAATGGCTTTCCCATATCCTCACCTCACAAGCAGAAATGTGGTTGCTGTGTCCATATATGTCCTCATTTAATCAAAGCAGTAGCAAGACTTTTCAATAAGACACATATTCATAGATTTGAAGGAAAGGTCAAAGCAGTAAAACAATTAAAAGACATACAAGAGTCTAGAATGTGGACATTTTGAAGTCTTCTAAAGCTTTTCATGAAAAATGCAATTAATGTCATGACAGACATTATTAAAACATTTTTGAAGAGTGTGAGGTACTGGAACAAGTTGCCCTGAGAAGCTGTGGATGCCCCAGCCCTGGAAGTGTTCCAGGGAAGGTTTGATGGGGCTCTGAGCAACCTGATCTAGTAAAAGGTATTGCTGTCCATGGAAGGTAGTTTGGAACTATATGATCTTTAAGGTCCCTTTTAACTAAAGCCATTCTATGATTCTATGAAGAAAATGAACTAGGACAATAGGGTATGCACAGGGAAAAAGCAATCAAGAAAGCACAGCCTCACTTACCTAAATATAGAAGATGGAGCTGAAGTGTCCCATGTCCCAAATACACCTTAAAACCCCAAGTCAAATATGAAGAAATCCCCCCAGGTAACCCCTACCAAATCTCTGAAAAAAGCACGTGTTCACCAGTTAGCCTCTCTAATTTTTATTGTGTTACTTATTAAAAAGGTACAATTTATAATTTTATTTGCAAACTAAAAGAACAGACTTAAAAATAAATTCCATGAGTGACTTTTCCTTGTTTCTATATCTATGTAGTAAAAATGTAAGAAAGCTAAATACATTCAGCTTAAACCCTACTTAATATACCTTCTCTGTCTGCCATCATGACAAGACCTGCACAATGTTTTATGGGCACCAGTACCAAAAATTACAGTATTACAATATAATTTTATTTATACTCTGATTTTCAGTGACTTAAATGAACCTTATTATTTGTATTTTTGCTTCTTCATGGGAACATTCAATACATCTGTTTTACATGCAGAAATGTTATTTAAGTTTTGATTGCCTATAACTTATTAACCTTGTACATCTTGCCTCTCAAATCATACTAATTGGAAGGATGTGTCCTTTATTTCTATCTTTAACACTGCCATCAGTAAATAATAGCTGTGAAAACAAACACAAATGAATTTATGTAACTTTCAATCTATATATAGAATGAGAGATATGTACATTACTGTCTCAGAGACAAAAAGTGTGATGCTTTCCATGTGGTCATTAGCCTTCTTGTGACAGCTGTTAAACAGTGGTAAGCTTCTGGAGCAACAGAAAAGCTGTGGATGCTTCTGAAATTCTAGTTATCCTGGAGTAAGTAGCCATCCGTCCTTTGCTGATGATACTGACCCCCTGCCTTGTAAAGATGAAGCTTAGTTTTTTGGGGAAATGTTTAGGCTTCTCTTTAGCACTGAGCCATTGCTTCATGCTGTTCCTCTTGCTGCCTGGCTGATCTTGGGCCTTGGATAATTGGTAGAGGGGTCATAGACTTGCAGATGAAAATAAAATGTCTATCTTTGTTGTCCTAGATACGCATTATTAGATGGCAAAGGAGTTACTACACTGATGTATTATATCTATAACTAAACAGATATTACCATTACTGTATCATTTTAATACAGCAGCCCGTACAGCAGAGGAGGGAAAGAACGAGCTATAAAACATTTAAAGAACTTTCACTTGATGAAAGCAGGTGTATATCTGGCAATGACCATCTTTTGTCTCCAGACACCTACATCTATCAAGGACAGGACAAGTTATAGGACAAGGATGCAAAAGAAAATGAAGCAAGTGAAGCAAACCTAATTAGTAGAGTAATAGGATATTAAATCTATGCTATATCACTGACTCCTTGTATCCATCTAAAGGTGATAGCCAGTTGTATCATGTAGTTTGGTCTGTACAACCTTTCTAAATCTGCAGTGCAAATTTATAAATGTTAATTAGGTGTTAAATGTGTCATCTGAGGTACCAAATGCTGCAGGGTTTCTTGGGAAAAAGGAAGGTAAGACAGGTAAGATTTTTAGAGAAAAATCTCACTTTCGTCCTTTTTTCCCCCTTAAATTACAGAGGTCAAAAGAACTATTTCTTGTAGTTTAGCCTTGAGAATTTATACCTACAAGATAAAGCTGCAAGTCAGTGTTACCTTTAAAACGTGCTGCAAATAATGATTAAATTACACATCTTTAAAAGACAGTAATGATTTTTTTTTTCCTAGCTGCATTATTTAAGTAACCAAAAATGATTATCAGTTGACTACTTGTGAATACTGCTAGAGAATATGGCTCCAAAGGCATAACATGACATGAAATTCAGATGGGGTGGCTGTGGTTATCTATAATGGTCTATTTTCTGAAAATTAGAAAGCTAGAACAAACTGTTGACTTTTCAAAATGACAAATAAGATTAGCAGATGCACTATGCAATGCTGTCCATGCTATAATTGAAATCCTGTTGCATCTAACCATATGAATACATAGAGCATGAGACAAACAGAGCAAGACTCAACATGAGAACTTAGACATTAAATCTCAAATAAGAGGCATATTTCAAGAACTACCTCTGTGCAATAACGGGTGCGAAAATGCAGTGAAATTAATTTATATAGGTCTTTTGTTTGTTCCACTGGGGGTTTGGGGTGTTGGGGGTGTTTGTTTGTTTGTTTTGGGTTTTTTTGTTTTGTTTTGTTCTGGTTTTGTTGTGTTGGTTGTTTTTTTTTTTGTTTTGGTTTTTTTTTTGTTTGTTTGTTTTTTGGTTTTGGTTTTTTTTTTACTTTTAGAAACCAGGAACATGAAGAAGTGAAATTATTTAAAAAGCAGTCTTGTAAAAAATAATATATTTTGCTCAGTAGAAAATGTAGACCAAGTTGGTGTTCTTGGCATAAGCTCATACTCTTGCTTTCAATTTATTTTTATATCTGTATTGGTGAGAAATTTGTTTGCCATTGCCATGATGACAGGTAAACACTTGATTTGGATGCCCAAAGTGGTGGTTCAGTTTCCAGGAGGTTTTAAGACCTAACTAGATAAATCTCTGAGCAACTTGGCCTGACCCCATAGCTGACCCAGTTTTGAGATAAAGGTGAGACTGGATGACCTCCTGAGATCCCTTCCAAGCTTGAACTATGCTGTGATTTTACAAATCTTGGTATGTGTCTGCAATCTCTACCAGGATATGCTTTGCTATCTATGGCAGCTGACAATTGTTATTCTTATTTACTGCATAAAGCTGTTCTGAAAGGAATGTCTATGTCCTTCTCATATCCCAGCTGCTTCTGCTTCATTAGGGATCACAGAAGACAAGCTAGCAAGCACTTTTTATAATCATTATGAAGGACATGGACATGTTAGAGCTAGAAGTGAAATCTCTGGAAACCAGTACAGTGTAGTAGTAGCAGTGTCCTCAGGCTGCAACTCACCAGAATCCTACTCTTTTTCCTCTCTCTATGTGAAGGTAAATGTCTGAAAAATCCATACTCAGTGTAACCTCTTACTTGCACTTAGGCTCCTCATACTTTGAAGGAACTTTGTTGGAAAATCTGTTCTAATTCACACTGTGACAACATTGTAAAGTAAACAGTCTTCTTTTACTTAGCCATGACTGAGAGGCAGTGACCTCAGCATGCTATCCACATATCTACAGAAGTGATGCCAGTCAGGTTTGCAGTAAAAGCATAAAACATGATTTTTTTATAAATAAATCCCATTGGTACCAGCTAGAGAAGGTAATAGTTTAATTAATCAAGAAAAAAAAAATAGCTAAGAATTCCTCTGTCTGTGTGTCTGTGTGACAGTGTCTGTAAAGCTTAGAATATGTTTTCTAAGCAAAAATGTTAGATTCATAATATTTTATAAAATAATCCTATCCATAAATGTGACAGGAAAAAAAAAAAAAACTATGATTTTTCAGCAGAAAATGTATTATGCCTGTTGCAATGAGAAAATGATTTTTTATTGCAATATTTTTTATATAAACAGTAAGTATAAACTGCATTTCTTTTAAATGTCATTGGTTCATATAGTTTGTGCCTTATTTTTTCATTTTTGACTATGTAGATTACTATAATACATTGTTTTACCATGTGCATGGTAGATTATGGAAGATACTGTCTTCAGAGAAGAAAGATAATATTAGCTGAATGAACCATAATTGCCTGCAGCACTCTAGGTAGATGCAATTTGATGTCAAAATCTCTATAAAATAATGTCTCCACATTTCAAAATAAGTATTTCATACTTTGTTCCACAAAATTATCCTCGGCATTTATACAAACTAGGTAGGCATTTATAATCTTCTTATTTGTGTTTAAAGCATACAGAGCTTCCAAACAATCCCATCTTTTTCTAATACGGAGGGGGAAAAAATCACCAAAAAAAAGCATGCCATCATTTTGCACTGTAGCTCAGCATGAGATCTCACCTCTCCTTTTTTTTTTTCTCACCCTTTCCTCCACCTAAGAAAGAGTGTTTCGTTCTTCAGGTGGTACCAGGCTGTGTTTTTCACAGTGCCTTTGGTGCCTTAGCCTTTTTATTTTGCTAAGGACCTTCAGTTTCCCACTCTACAGCCTGACAGCTCTGTACCTCTTCACCCAAGGTGCCATGACAGTGTTTTCCCTGTATTTTTCTCGAGCTGTTGTTTTGGTGCTGTTATTCTCGTGGCCTTGCTCCCAGAAACTCACTGATGCTGCTACTTCAGTTTGTTATGGAGAGCAGTTGCCACCAGTGTAAATATGACCCTTCTTTTCCCTTATTCTACACGCTGCGCAAGGTAACCCCTGCTTATACTAGTGGGGACAATAATACACATCCAGAAAGGTTAGCAGCCAAGCAGTGTGCTGTAGTACCTGCCCTGATCAAGTCAGCAATTGCAGCATCATAAGGAGGAACAACCAGCTGGGAGATTTAGCAGTTCCTGGTGGCAACTTTATAGTTGCTAAAGGAAAAGTATTACAGAGAGAATAGCCTGCTGCATCAGAGAAGCCACACAGGGAGGTTTGTCTGGAGATCTGTGTTGCTTCTTTTAATCACTATCAACTGGGAAGGGTTTTCTCTTTCCTTTTTTTTTTTTTTTTTCTTGTTTCTTTCTCTCTTCTTTCTTATTTTTTTTCTAATGCCCCAAAGCATGTTTTACCATTAGAATGGCTCTTTGCCATCAGCTGCAGACTGCACTATTAAACCTTTATGCATATGAACCTGTCCCAACATCCTTTATACAACACTGTGTACCTCTGGAGCAGATACACTAACTTCTCTGACAGCTTTTCTCCTATGTTATGACAATATCAAAACCAACTAACACTGCAGCTGATTGTGATGTTAATTTTCTTTATAGTATCTCGTATGATTGTGTGTTTTGAATGTTGAGCAGCTGTGTGGAGCTTAGCTGCCTACTGGGTTAGACCACAACACTGATAAAGTTTTAGGTGGTCAGTGGTCATCATGTTATTGTATTTTAAAGTTAATCCTTATCTATAGATTTATAACTTCAACTGTCACAATGAGAAAACTGGGAAGGAACTGAGGCACAGATATTTGAAGTTACTGTGTGTATATATATATATGAGATAGAGGAATTCAACTCAGAAGTAATTCTCCAGATCCACTAAGAGCTCCAGGTGAAATTAAGCATTCTTATGCTATTAGTATGGTATTAGAAGGGTTGAGAGTAAAGTCACACAAACTATGAAGTTACTGTGCATAATTAAACAATTTTAGCAGGAAGAAAAGGACTTCACACAACAAGCCATTTTGGTTTATGGTGAAAGCCCTTTATTACACATTACACACTGTTTATATAGGGTTAAGGCTGCGTTCTGTTGGCTAAATTGAATCTCACACCATCAAACTACAAATTCTAATTGGTTATAATCCATATCTCACAAGTCCAGTGTTTTGATGAAATCATCCTGACTGTTTTCAGGTACATCTCTGGAGTCCTGTGGGAAGCTTGAAGAGTTCTCATGAGAAGCTTCTGGAGAGTTGCTGAGAACTCCCAGGGAGTGATTTCTCCTTTACCAGTCAACAGCAGCTGTGGCCTTGTTGATTCTTAGCTGGTAGCTGCTTCAGTCTCACAGGGTTGATGCAGTCTGGATTGTTCAGAAGCCCATTTTCTGAAAGAAACCCTTCAACACGTAATATAGTCATAGCATTTCAGTCTTGGTTGAACAATTATCCAGGAAAAATACCCTTCTTCAAAGTACCATTTCCAAAGAAAAATTAAAACCAGTTTTAATGTAAAAGTAAGGGCTGTAAATAAAAAACCACTATTTCTTAAAAAACTTTCAGAGAAGATTAAATTGGAAAAGGACCAATAATTAATAGCCTCCTGACAACCTTAAGAACTCTTTCTTAGCATAGGAATAGTTTCTGTTTATCTCTAAGAAGAGATATTTCCAGGGGAAAAAAAAAAAAAAAGAGTTTTGCTATATAGGATAGCAAAGCTAATTTTTAAAAAGAAATTGAAATGGAAGAATAACATAGAAATTAGATTTTTTGACATGAATTCAAAACACTCCTAAACCATGTTAGAATACAGCAGAAACTTTAACACATGTCATGGAGTCATAGAACGGTTTGGGTTGGAAGGGACCTTAAAGATCACCTAGTTGCAACAGTTCTGCATCTGTCTATACAAAATCTGGACTGTTCTGCTTGGACTGTATTACTTTAAATTACCCTTGACCTGCTGTCAAGTAGATAGGATTACCAAAAAACAAAACAAAACAAAACAAAGCAAAACAAAACAAAACAAAAACAAAAAACCCCCAACAACACAAGACTAAAATTTTGCATTAACCTCTTGAAAATAGCATCTCAACAAGTCTAAAATAGATTAGATTTTATTTCTCTACATCCACAGATCAGCAGGTCCAATGCATATCTTCTATCTCTATTGTAATTTAGACATAACTTGAAACATTTGTAACAGTTTTATAAGGATAGCATCTTCATGTACTGCAATATCTAAATGTGTCACCATTCACAGTATATGTTTCATTTTTCTCTTGTAAATGAGGAACATTCAGAGGTTCAGCTACATCAGCAGCAAACTCAGACAGGAAATCTTCACTGCATTTCCCACACTAAAGAGTTCAAGAACTGCAAAAGAAAAATAACCAAAACAACAAAACATTCCATTGTTGAAATATATTACATGTATGAAAATAAACTTGCCACTCATATTTATGAACAGTAACGTGCAAGATTGATTTAAGATATGAAAACAAGGGGTATGTATATGTGAGCATGTTATGAGCAGATACTTCTGCCTTTGTTAGGAGTATGAGAAACTATTTTTCTTTATAAGTATGCTATGTATTTTATTATCATTTCCATAATTCTCAACAATTTTGTCCATATTCCAAAAGCTTCTGCTGCTGCTAAAGATAAAGGTAAGCTTCTAACATTCTTTTTCCTTTGTTTAAATAAAACAGAAAACAAAACCAGTCTCTTCTGGGAGGGAGGACAGAAAATTAATCCCTCCTTTCTAGTCAGCTGTCTTCTGTCATAATTTGGCATTCTAATTCAAATTAATTGAACTTGCTTGTTTTCCATAAGCCAAGGAAATATTTTTATATATCTTTAATAATGCGTGACATAAAATTCCGTGTTCCCATAAACTGAAGTGTAACTTCAGAGAGCTTACATTCCACTATTTTCATTGCGCTGCATTTTATTTGCTCCTATAAGAGATCATGAAACTTCTGTTATGATTTCCTTAGCGTTTTTTCATATGTGCATTTGGGTGAAAACTTACGTGGTTTTGGAGGTTCTTAGGGCCTCAAAACCTGGCCAGTTATAGAAGGTGTTTTCTAACCTGCCAAATGAAGTCTGTATAAACATATTCTGTTTAAAAAAAAGCTCTGGCAAAATATTCTGGGTTCTTTTCCTTGTGTAGCATCAAATTTTTAAAATACTTTAAAAGCTGACCTTGACTTTCTGTCAGTTGGAGACAAGTTACTGATATAAGATGAATACTGACATCATATAATTTTTATACATCAGTAAAAAAAGTCTCTGGTAATAAGCAGATAACATCAATGTCAAAGAATAGATAGTAGCCCAAGATGATAGATCACGGGACACACTAATTAACACCTAAGCTATTGAATCATCTGTCTGATATTCTACCTCAGGCCAAATGACCATATTCAAGCAACAGAGACATGAATGAAGCCAAGAGATTCTCAGGTTACAAAGACCATAAAGGAACTCACATTGAATTTCAAATGCTTAAATAAAGAGTGTAACATTTAGGTAAAACCAGGATGATTCTGTTTCTCTAGAAATATTTGAAAAACTAGCTCTGTGTAGAACAATATACCAGAAATGTGAAATATCATCAGGGTGTTGTTAGCTACAATTTGAAAAAAGCATCTAATATAAGCCTTTTTTTCCACAGGTAAAAGTGTCTTTAAGTAAAATTAACCTGGAAATTGAGAATTATACCAGTAGGAACAGTATTCTGACTGCTTTACATCTGTGTACATGCTTGCCTCTATCAGAAAGAAAATGGCTCTTGGTAAGGGCTATTGATAGCAAAACAACAGGAACAAAAAACAAACAAAAAGAACCCAAACCCCACCCCAGGAAGCACTCAGTTTAGTTTTATGGATAAAATGGCCAGGAATTTAAAAAGGATACAATCAGAGCCATACTATGAGAAGTAAAAAAGCTTAGAATTTATGCTACTAGACTTGATCAATAGTTTATTTTTTATGTAAGTTTCCTCTTATTTCACTTTAACAGTAGTCAGCTGCTAGCTTGATTGAAATTATAATAATAATAAAACATTGTATTTTTTTTTTTCACTGTCAAAGCAAGAATGGCAACTCTTTTTATTTCTCATGACAAGCTGTCTTTATCTTCCTGAAAGGGCAAAGAATTAAATAATCAATGAGTTTCATCTTTGTTTAGAAGTGAGCTTGGACATTGTGTAAAAGCCAGTCATTGACTCACACTTGTGATGCTGAAATTACAGAGAAGAAAAATGAAATCTAATAAACTTTTCTTTTTATTCTTTTTTTTTTTTTTTCCCCTATATATGTTATCCCTTCATTTCATGTTGGCTGTTGTTTATCCAGTTGCTTTATCTCTCTGAGGAATATCTTTGAGTATCAATTAAACTTTGGACCTAAACCACTCTTGATCTGTATTTATTTCTGGATAACTAGCTCTACCTTCCTGGGTTAATCTTATTCAACTCCAGGTGTAGCTCAAAACAAAGAAATTCTTATGCAGGTATAATATTCATGACTGCAGGAAAGCTGAGATTTTTCTATTAATATTACCAATAAAAGAAAAATTACTGTCTATTGGAATTTGCATCAAAATGAAGTGGTTACACTCTTCATCAGTCTCTGTCATCTCTAGCCAGTGGTGTGTGTACTCCTCCTCTTTTTCACCAGAAACTCAAATGAGTTCACCTATACTGTGTTTTGTCAATATTCTGTTTGGTTTTTTTACTGGAAGGGAAGTGGTAGCCTGATAAGATCACTTACAGTAGAGAGGAATTTCATTTGTTCCTCATCACCTCTCAGCCAGTAAATTGAGATTGATAGTTGATATTTTGGTTTGATTCATGACTGTTACAATGCAGAAATCTATACGGCATTTAGAAAAAAGTTTCAGTTTGATTTCTAAGGGACATTCCAGACTTTATTAGAATATATAGGGTAGATACAACCAGGAAAACTGGCACTTGGGTTGACTCTTGAACTAGGGTTCATTGATGGAAAGACAAGATAGCTCTGTGAACACATTGATGGAAATTTAGGAAGAACAGCAACATCTAGTGAAGTTATTTCCAATGCTGGAGTATAAAGTGTTAGCCAGGCATGAACTTGCTTTCATATATACTGTCAAACCACATTTTAATGAAGACTACTTTGCTACTAAAAGAAAATATTCAATGGTTATTTCCTAAGAGCCTTTTCATGTGAAAAGAATATACCTTTTCTAAGTTTCTTTTATTTCTCCTTTCAACAAAAATTTCACAGTAGAGCAGGATACCAGATTTATCTCTGTTTTTATTACTTCTCACCATAAGGCTTCATTGAATCATTCTAAGGGAGTCTAGAATCTACAAACACCTTTATTTTACTTCAAATAAATTCTGCTAGGCAGCAATAGTCAGATTGGCATTTTAATGTGTTCATCTTGTTAGAGGCCTTTTACTATAGACAGAAACTGCTTTTTGTTGCTATACAGTCTTCCTTGAGAGCTAATAAATCATGTTAAAAAGTGAATTGATCATAATAGGCATAGTTTGCCAGTTGTTTGCCTTCTTCAAATTCTCTTCAATACATTTTAATTACATGTTTAAGGTAAAATTGATACGATTTAACACAAAACTGATGTTTTGCATCCAGTGTAGGAAAATGTTTTTCAGTCATCTGATACTACCCTTTGTTATTTATTGAGAAATGACCTTGACAAGGAGGCTTGGATAGGTCTGATATAATCTTGAATGAAAATTGCTGCCAGGCAACCCATCATCCCTCTCCAGGGTGAGTGAGATGCTCCAATGTTATGAGTTCTCTGCTGACTGCTGTGAACAGGCTAGAACTAAATATATCCATTGGATAATGATGATAACATTTGGGACCTTCAACAAATGAAAAACAAAGCATGGAGAGATGTGACAGAAATGGAAAAAGTCCTTTGCCTTTCTGGGGACTTCATTTGGCCTATAAGCTCATAAGCTCCCAAATCCAAGTATTTGTTTATGCCTTACAGCAATACTTGCATGAATATTTACCAAACTGTGACTTAAAATAATAGCAGATATCATAGTTAAAACTGAAGAGATCCCTTTTTTCAATTACTGGCAGTTAAAAATGGTATCAATTAGGAAAAAAAAATGCAATTCAAGCAAAAATAACCAGACTTGTAGACAGGAAAAAAAGTTTATTTGTGAATACTATTTACAAACCATATTTATGCATTCATACAATAGATCATGTGACCAATCCATCCTACATATATTAATTAGTGCACAAGCAATCTACATAATTAGATTTATAATTTCATTTAGAAAATTTATAATATATTAATGTACAATTTATTTGGTGCTACAGCTAAATCATTGCAGATCTTGATTCACTATATGCCAGTATACAAACTCAACCAAACATAAAATCAGCCTCAAAAAACATCTGTTTTCTCTACTCTAAAAGAAGAAATGGAGAAAGAACTTTAGCAAAATAGAGTGGGGTTTATTAGAATAAACACCTTTTCTGAAAATATAATATACATCTGTGTATAATACCAACCACTTGTAGTCCTCAGAGAACATTCTAGCTCTTGAGAGCCGAGTACCTGAACCAGAGATGTTCACTCACAGTAAATTTAAAAACACCCTTCAGAAAATTATTCTCAAAGCAAACAATCCCCTGTGCTGAGAAAGGCAGCAAAGCTTCACCGAGACCTTCAGGAATATCACACAGCAGAATCAGTCAGGACAGCAGTCCTGTTCTCTGGGAGGATGCCAAACTGAAAGAAAGGGGCTATAACCCCTCTGGGAGATATCAGTGTTCCGTTCCTGATTAAAAGACAGCCATTTAACCTCTTGCACTGAGCAAATCTCTTTGGAATCAGAAACTCAAGCTCTAAAGCAGTACTTCAGTTGTAGAAGAAGCTACTTCAACAAAACTGACAGCCTCTCATCCCAGAGAATACTGTACAGTGATTTTTCTGTTGATGATGTAAGACCCTGATCTCATGAGGAGTCTGGATCCACCCTAGAAAGTTCTGAATAATTACAGACATATTGGCAGACTGGAGTCCAATGATTAACTAATGCAAATATATGATTCATGTAGATATAATTACTTGGAACAGTAATTATAGTCTCATGTAAAATTTTGCCATTTCTGTTTTGCACAATATTTATTCTTTTCCATATTCCACAATACAAACATTGTCAAGCATCTAAACATTTTCCTTTATTTTAGAAAACAAATAGACCAGGCAGGAACTGTTAAGTTATCACAGGCTAGTACCTGAACTTTACAAAAATCTTTTAGAAGAACATTTTCAGCAAATGCTTTTTCAGTCCTTTCATTTTTTTTACATGAGGCTTATGTGTGCCTGCTACTAGAATTAACTTCTACTTGCATAAGACTATGAAAAATACGTGTTTTGGTTACTTGTTTCCTTATGGTTCTGTCTAAACAACATGGTTTAGGCCATTTTCTTGTCAAGACCACTTTGTGTTTTGATTTGTTTCTCCAGCTGAAGAAAAGTAGGACTGAAAATTACTGGATTTATTTGAAAAGTTGCAGTAATCTGACATAACCCTAAACTTCAAAAGGTTTAAGACAGATTTTCTTTCTGCAAATAGAAATATTGTTCCCCAAATGTCCTGGACTAAATATTTCTAAATAAGCAGCATATTAAGAGAAAAAAAAAAAAGTGTTCAAAAGTCTGAGTATCTCATTTAGGTAAAAATTCATTCATGTCTATTCTGGGTTATGCAGCATTTACCCAGCTGGTGAGTCCTTGCTGACTAAAGAGGAAGGCAGATTCTGCAGACTTATATATAGTTTATATTATAATTCACTTTGAAGTAAATTCCTGATATTGAAAAATTATAAATCACTTTAATACGATAGTGGCTTAATATTAAAAAAAGATGAAACATTTTTGTTACTTAGCATGAAATCTGGTAAATGTTGAAGTCTATCTAGGAGAGATAGACTGCTTTTCTGTGAAAGGCATCTGCTTCTATTTATGTGCTACAAACAAACTAGAGCAAAGCTCTGCAGCTGCTTTTTATTTTTTTCTTTTTACCAGATATTACTGTCATGGATATTAATCCTGATGTCCCTTTTGAATTTTAATTTAAATCATCACTCTATAATGATGTGGCCAGAATAACTTGATTTCTCCCCTTTTTAGTGGAAGTATTTTAAAGCAACTCAATCAAAGCTGATGTTTTCAATTGAAAAATCTTCTATTCATGTCCTAGGTGAGGTTTCATGAATTAAAGAAAAATGAAAATCCCAGCTATGTGTGTGATATATATGTTGTATAGAGTTTATAAGTATTTGAAAATTTGAATTCTTTTTGCCACATTCCAGTGACACTTAGTAATGGTCTCAAAATGAATTCCGTCATCAAGAAAAGACAACTTGCAGTTTCAGCATAACTAAATATGCATAGAATTATAGAATAATGTGGAATTTTTAAAAAGTGTGTTTGTCCATATTGCATTCATGATTGAAGGTGTAAACACTTTTTATGTTCAGTCTTTAGCCTTAATTCTCTGTAACAGTATAATTCCTTATATGCATACAGAAACACAATTCTCTCATAGAAATTTAATGACAGAAGCGCCAATTATCATAGTGTGAATACTATTGGTTTTCATTTGTTTGTAAATTGAAGTCACAATGCTATTTAACGTAGAGACGTGATTAGTAGAGCTTAACTTAAGCACTTGTAAAGTGAATGGTACAGCGAGGAGAAAGTGTTTTCCATTTGGCTGTTGTGTACTACTAGTGTCAATATTAAAAAAAGTTAATTATATTTTAGTAAAAGTTCGAGTAGGACTTACAAAATTCTTCATTAAAATGAACAGCTCTCACACTTTACACTTCCACTCTATTTATTTTACATCCAACATTCCCATCTAATTTGTGGAAGCCACAGTTTCAAGTATGTCACTTGAGAACCGAGCTTAATGACTAGCATTCTTTAGATCTATAAAATGAGAAGTAAAAAGTGAACAATCACACAGACAAGTGCCCTTTTCAAAATGTTTAAAAAAAGTCTGTAGCACAAAAAAGGGCAAGCATGAAGATGGCTTGCTTATTGGTTCGTTCACCATTTGCCCAGAAATCACAAGCACACAGTGATGAAATCTCTGTCACATACACATCTCCCCCCTCCCCTCCTCAGCTTTCAATAGACTATTTAAGAACTTTATATAGAGATCAGTTATTTTGCATTATTATATTTTTGCTTACTGTTTTATGAAGTTTTTTCATAAGCCTAGCTGCAAATATCTTGAAACTAGTAGCCTTGGATAAAAAAAACTCCCAAAACAACAAAACCTCCACCCCCTAAAAATCTAAATTTCTGAATAGTAGTCATAATGCTTAGAAATAATTCATATTTGGGTCATAAAAATATGTTTTATTTCCTATTTAATCTTCAAGGCTTTCCAAATCAAAAGCATATGATGAGGTAGGATACACTTTATAGATATTTGTCTGATCTCTTCTGAAAAATCCTCCAGAGATAACTCATTTTAGTATTTTCCTTTCCCCAGCCTTTCTACAGTATCTTAGTCTGTTTGCATACACAGGGGTCTGCACATTTTGGAGTAAGCTGCTACCATATTCTATAAAACTATTCTTAACATATTGATGGACATGCTTAATCTGTGACAGGTCATATTTGCTGAATGTCTGATCCCTCTTCTTTGTATTCTTTTCTGCTTGTTTACCTTGGAGGAATGTAGTTTAAAAGAAGATAAGAGCCGGGGAAAGTCTGTTCTGTTACTTTCGCACAAGGAAATGTTATCAGTGAAAAGTTAGTGACAGCTCATAATTTCGTAATAGGTTATTATTAGATCTCTATCCTTTATTTTGTTAGTTTCTGTTTTTCACTGCATCTCGATTCATGTAATCGTTTCTGTGCTCTGTTATACTCTATTAGTGAATGTGGTGTTCATATTTCTAATCCTTTTTTTTATATGCTTCATGCCCTAAAAAGAGCAATTTATTACAATGTTCATGATCTGAAGTTATCAAATTTCACTATCAGATGGTAAAGGCTACAGATACTGCACATAAACAATTAAACATTCTGCAGTATTTAAAGATAAATATATAATTCTTTGTATCAGAGAAAACTATACAGTGCAGAGTACTATGACAAATTTGCTGTATTCCAAGCTAAAGAGTGGAAATTTTTTTACAAAAATCTGTAATAAAGAATGTAATAATCACAGTCTAGATGAATCAGTTCATATCAGTGACTTGGTGATTGGAACTTAGTTTGCAAAGTGTTAAAACATTTAATGAAAATGTAACCTTAAGAATACTTGAATTTAGTCCTTAAGTTTTCAACATTCCCTATAATAAGGTTTCACAAATATTGGGAAAAATTATTATCATCTGTCCAATTTAATTTAAAGTGGAATTAATATTCCAAAACAATTTTGGTTAATTTTATTTCTTTTTATAAGTTACATTTTATTAGGCAATTACAATGTTATTACAACCCATATAAAGTCATAAAAAGGAGTAATGTTGATTAATTTTAGATGTTTGGGCTCTAGTGCTTCCAGAAGTACCATATAATAATTTTTATTTCCCAGCTATTAATAATAGATCAGTACAATTCTGCATTTAGTTTAAGGATTTGACAAATAGCAAACTTCATGTAACATAACATCTACTTTACAATGGGCAGAATCAGGACATTTTCCAATATTGTTCTTGCAAAAAACTTTCTGTCCAGCTGCTTGACAGTGTAAACACCAGCCTGTCCCCTCACACACGAGAGCAGTGAACCCTACTCTGTTTATTTTCCTCCACAAGAAGAGGCATTGCAATGGTCCAATCTTGATTATAAGGGGTGTTAAATAAGAATTAAAGGCTTTTCAAACAGAAGTCTTTGCTATAAACATCAGTGCTATAGCAAACAAAAACTGTTGGCTAGGCATTTTCTTGTTATATTGCATAGTTAGGTATCTGGTGGAGTTGAAATTATATAGATTCAGCTACTCAAGAATATTTTATGCTCTTCAGAAGTTTTGTTGGGTTTTTTGGGTGTTTTTTTTTGTTTGTTTGTTTGTTTTTTTTTACCCTGAATGTTCTTATCCATTTGTTAGATGGATTCTACAAGCTGCTTTTACTGTTTATTAAAAAGAGTGAAAGGATTTTAACCACCACAAGAACCAAGATAATTTAATTTTGGTGGAGAGTTAGGAAGTGAGAAAGCAAATATGAAATCTGAAATAATCAATAAATTTAAAAAACCAAAAATTAAAAATCCCTTGTTGGCAATATCTAGAAGGTGGATGAGCCACTGGTGATTGCATCTATGGACTACTATAGACATAGAGCGGCCCTGCTGAGAAGGATTAGGGGGTGTTGGTGTAGGAGCGGCTGGTCCAGCAATGTGTGCTTTAAGCCCAGGAAGATGTAGTAGTGACAGGACAAGGGGGAATAGAGCCCAACTAAAAGAGAGCAGGTTTAGATCAGATACTAGGAAGAAGTGCTTTACTGTGAGGGTAATGAGGCATTGGAACAGGCTGCCCAGAGAAGCTGTGGATGCCTCATCCATTGAAGTCTTCAAGGCCAGACTGGAAGGAAGTCTAAGCAATCAAGTGTATGGAAAGGTGTCCCTGTTCATGAAGGTGTTTGGAACTAAATGATCTTTAAGGTCTGTTCCAAGCCAAACCATTCTATGATTCTATGATTCTGTGATTATGGTGAAGTAGTGGTATTTGACATGAGACTTGGTATCCTGTAACTGATACTAAACCTAAAATGCAAGTTATGCATGACTAGGTAACTGTCCAAGTTCAGCAGGTAGGACCAGTTTATCACTGTGTGGGGGATACCAAAGCTATTGCAGCAGCCCAGGGCACACACTACTCCTCAGGAGCTGGGTGTGAAAGACACCTGTGAGATAAGAGCTGTGATAACTCCCCTCCAGGAAGTCGTTAGCACCTTCACACCCAGCCTGAGGTGTCATGTCTGCTAATGGGTGATCAATGGTTCCAAAATGCCCCATGACTCACAGAGTCAGATGACCCATTGTGCAACTCCCTGCCCTGGGGGAGGTACTGGGTGCTCCCACTTGGACCTGAGGGTACATAATCTGAGGGTTTGAAGACTTCTGGGAACCACTCATTGGATCCAAAGGAGGAACAGGACCTTGATAGGAGGAGACCACCACTTTCAACCAGACTGAGACCATCACTCTTGACCAGACTGGGACCATCATCTGCAGCAACAGGTTTCTTGCTTCCTTTTACTTTGGACTTAGGGGAGCCACGTGGGGTTTGTACCCCAGGGTGCTGGGTCATACTTCTGGGTTTTGTGGGTTAAAACCATTTTCTTTTTGTGCCATTGCATTTGTTGTAGTATTGTTTTTAAATTGTAGCTCTGACTTACAATCTCTTTTGTGTTGAGTTTATTTTTCCTGCCAGTTTACATTTAAACCAGCACAGTAACTTTTAATAAATGCATACTTTAAAATAAAGCTCAATCACAAACTATGTTATATGAAAATATACTGTAGCTGAACTTTATAAATAAAAGTTGTAACCATAAAATTGCTGAAATGAAAGTGTGAGAAAACTTTATTTAAAAACATTTGTATTCATAAAATATTACATTAATCTCAACCACCATCTGAATCTGGAATGTGAACAACTGAGACAACTGAGGGGTCAATACTCTTATCTGTGCATTGTATTCACAATATAAATATAAACAATCTGGAGAGAAAGTGAAGATTTAGAGAGAGAACCTAAAAAAAACCATTTGGGGTTATACACACCTAGAGTTCAGTAGTGTTCTCTGGAAATTTCTCATTTAAAAAGGCAGAATATGTTCCCATAATTTGACTAGCAATTTATTCTGCAAGCTCTGAAAATTTGACACAATTTTTAAATAAGAAACATACTCTTTTCCTGTATTTGGAGATTGCCTCTATTGTTGAAGATTCTGGTTTTCTCTTCTTTTAGCAGCTGTCCTGAAAGATAAAATTCTTTCAAACACTAAATTACTAAAAATATGTATTTTTATTAATAGTTAGTTGCAAATTACAAATATTCTGTTTCTATGTCTTGAAGGAACTTTTCTCATGGAGAATAAAAGGAATGGGAAATCTTCTTCAAGCCCTTTAGACACCTTAAGGAGAGATCTAGAGACCTGTGCATACTTGGTTTAGGTTTAATGGTAGGAGGAAGGACAATTTACTTTTTAATTCACTTCCTGGAAATAAGCACTTTATTTTCTTGGACCATTACATTTTCATGACAAGGCACTGTTGTTGTTCTACACCATTTTTTAATGTATTCAGTAAACAAGATCAGCCTTCTCAGCTTTCTATCTCATAGTTTTACTCAAGAAAGGTTCGTAGTCCATTGAAGCCTGTTCATGTACAAAAGGTTGTTAGCCAGCAGTCTAATGAGGGCACTACCCACAACAGACATGAGTGTTGCAGGTTGCAAGCAAGAAACAATGCGGTCCTTAAATAGATTTTGCATTTTCATTCAATTGTGAAACATGGCTTTTTAAAATAAGGGAAATATAAACCGAATATATTCTGCCAAACTCTTGAAAATATCAGTGTGTGAACTGTTCAAAGGAATTAAAAGAATACAGTGACAAAGGTCAGGATGTCTATCAGAGTTTTCTATTGTGTTTGAATTGCCAAAACAACTTACTCTTTCTCAAGTTGCCACTTTCGCAGAAAGTCTACCTTATTAAAAGAGGTTTCTCACCTCAACCTAATCTCTGCTGAGAATTTCAATTCATAGGTAATGGTATAGCAGTATAAAACTGAAATAACTATAGACACAGAGTCATGTTTGCACTGGTAAAATGGAAGTAACAGATACTATTGTTGTGTTGCAAAATTATTTTATTTGCTTTAGTTCACATGAAAGATGGAAGGCTACAATGTAATAAGCTTTACTCAGGAAAAGATTTTTGAGTCTTCTTCAAAAAACCCCACATCTTAATACCTTGAGAACCTCAGAACATTTCTGTTTCATTTGAAATGAAATGCCCCTTTGGCATCCTTACACACACTGTATTATAGAAAAATTTGTCTACTGATGGGCTTCTAGACCAGATTCTACATCATTATCAGCGTACTCCAATACCCATACACCTCATCAAAAGCAATAGTGGGAACTGGTTTTTGTACTGTGAAACAACAGGTTCTAGTCAGGAAGAGCTCATATTTATACAAACCTTTCATGAATAAAGGCACCAACACCTTTGCTGACATAATTGTCCAGTTCTAATAGAACTGTAGTGATGGGAAGGATACCCATTCTGGTAAAGTTATTGTGGCTCTAGGTTGACCTTACAGAAGCCTTTCAGTACCTAAATGGGGCTTATAAGAAGAGAAACTGTTCACAAGAGGCTGTAGAAAGAGGACAAGAGGGAATGGCTTTAAACTGAAAGAGGGTAGGTGAGGGTGGTGAGACATCAGAACAGATTGCCCAGAGTATTTGTGGATGTCCCATCCTTGGAAGCATTTAAATCCAGGTTGGATGAGGCTCTGAGCAACCTGATCTAGTGGAAGGTATCTGTGCTAATGGCAGGAGGGTTGGAGCTAGATGATCTTTAAGGTCTCTTCCAACTCAATCAATTCTATGATTCTATGTGATTTTACAGGAAATAAAAGTCCTAGTGACTTTCTATTGCCCACCAAGTGCCACAGAAAAAACCAGTGCTGTCCTTTTGTGGTGGGTCATGAGAACATTAAATGTGCATGATTTCCTCTTTGAATAAAAACTTGTAAAATAACTATCCAACAGTTATTAAAATATTAAAAATAAGATTATTAAAATTAGAAGGAAGAAAGTAACACAGAAAATCACAGGTAAGGAATAAGAAAATGCATTCTCAGGAGTACAACCTTGTGATCTTGTCACAAGGCAGGGGTAATCTGTGCTTCAAATTGATTACCTATGTATGTGAAGATTGTGCAGCTAGAAGAAGGATTTCGTGAGATTTGAAGACTTACTTTAGCCAATCAGCTTTAATGATATTTTCTTGTATATTTAAATATCCAAGTGAATTGGTTTCTAAATACTTGTGGCTGCCTGGGCAGAACACGGACATATGGCACATGTTTGGCATCTAGAACATTAAAAATGAGGACTTCTCCTGGCATCACCTCACCAGAGGAGAATATTTACTTAGAGGAGAATATTTACTTAGTTTTCACCTTGTGTCAAAGCAGATTTCCCAAGGCAAGTGATTCAGTTCATCTAGCTGGTTAGACTGACTTGACAGAATACTTATGCAAGTTCTTCAGTTCAGTACCTTTGGGATGACAGCAGGGCAGAAATCTTCAGGAAGTTTCTGAGGCAGAAGGGAAGAGACAGAGATCAGACAGATGATTCTGCTTTGTTGTTGATAGTCTATTGTTGTTCTAAACAAATGTATTTAATCTTATTCTATTTTCCAACTGCAACTGTGGGAATATAGGATTTTCTTTCCCGAGGGATGTCCAAGTGTTTTCTCGGCATACCTTTTGATTCATTTTATAAAGTGTGTTTCCTTGAAAAATGAAGCTAGGGACAATAAAGAAGTTCACATTCTCATTAATTTCTTTAAAGTTTCTCTTGTCAAAGAAGAATCTAATCTAGTCCAAAAAAATGTCGAGGCAGCAAATTAAGTCCTCTAACTTCAAGCAAAACTACTTTTTTAAGATGTAAGAAATGAGACATAAACTCTACCAAACTTTTTAATATAAACTTAGCCAAGGAGAGTTTGCACATATAGAAACTGAAGCAAGTTGCAAAACTTCAGTACCTTGAGAATTATAATCATCACTGTTCCAAGGTCTTATAAATCCACAACGATGTGAGGGAGGGCAAAGCAGTCAAGAAAGAATCTTGCTGATTTTTAGACACCACATTAGCCACACCTGTTCCCATAAATATTTTTGATATAGCCACACCTGTCTTCATAAATATTTTTGTTATACACTGCATCAAAACTGTCTTGGTCCCATGAAGATCAGCAATAAACAAACCCTGTAACTAAATGAGGTGAAAAGGGATTTTTAATATGGAGCAAATGGAACCACAGCAGGAGAATGAAGTCCAAAAGGCTTTCCCTAACTCGAGACAGAAATTTGTCACAGGAAGTCAGCTAGATCAGCTGGACACCTTAGACTACCTAAAGTAATCCCTGTTCATTTGAAATAGGTAAAATGAGCACTTAAAAATCCTTCAAGAGGATGGATTTCCAATTTAACTGAATCAAGTGTCATATGCAGCATTGGTAGAGGAAGGGTAATGCCATATATTTCTAAATTATGCAGGATGCTTACGTTCTTTTGAGGTAAACATCTAAACATGCCTTGAGACCAAGGTTACTCGACGGAGTTCAGGGAAACTGAAATTTTAATTTACCACAGGTTTGCACATATCTCTGTACA
The DNA here is from genome assembly GCA_035583235.1 of Hafferia zeledoni. Classification (NCBI taxonomy): domain Eukaryota; kingdom Metazoa; phylum Chordata; class Aves; order Passeriformes; family Thamnophilidae; genus Hafferia; species Hafferia zeledoni. The sequence continues at coordinate 76,948,444 of JAWWEV010000083.1, read as the reverse complement.
ATTCCTTTAAGAACTGGGCTTTCATCTGGAAAGAACTTCTTCAAGGGAAAATCCAGACCCAGATCAGAAACAGAAAAAAAAAAAGATTGAGGTATTACTGTCTTCATGCCCGCAAAGGGGACAATGACAACAATAGGCAAAAGAGATCAGAGATACTTTCAGCTTAGGACATGCAATAGAAATTATAGACTTCACTTACCCTATTTAAAACAGGGAAAGATCACAGATCTCACAAGAGACAGGGTAATGTTTTATTTTGTCCTTACCAGCACAAAGAACATGATTCTAAATGCTGATGCTTGAGGCTAATTCAGTAACAGTGACTGATTTTTGCAATTCAGTATTTATAGAATGATAGAATCCTCTGAATTGGAAGGTACTCACAAAAGTCCTCTAATGCCAACCCCTGGTTAGAGAGCATAGCTGTGGTAAAAAGAGTTGCTAGAAATGATATTGTATCCTTAAAAAAAAAAAAAAAAAAAAGATGTTGAAATAAATGCCATAGGAAGAATCAAAAACTCTAGGAAGGTAAGAGTGGTAATGCAACAAATTATGCAAAAATGTTTTACTAAACAACTAGTAAAGATAGTTCAAAATTGGAAGAAGGAGAAAGTCTTCAGGGATAAAGTGGTTTAGACAGAAGATAATTCAGGTCATGATTGATGGTGGTTTATTTACCATGTTTTTTCTATATCCTGAACAAAAGGTATACATAAGGTTTTCTTCAAAATCTTTACTCTTAAATCAGGGTTTTGAACTTTCATTGTTTAACAACTAAATGCTTGCAGGCAGACTTGAACCTTCTTACTCTTGAGTTTATGCTGACCATAGCCTAAGGAGGCAAAGTTCTTGCAAATACATCCTCAAATGACTTCCATGACCCTGCCGCTGTATATCTCTCATTTCACTGTTACAACAGTTCCATAAAGCTCTTATTTAAAGTATTAGGTGAATGTCCCTTGTATCAATCTCTTTTTCTTCTATTATATACTTGCCTCATAACAGAGCTTAGTTGTTCACCAAGGCAGTTAAATGCCCCCCTGATGCCCGATCGCATCAGGTCTCAGAAGCTCAGCATTGTCAGCCCCGGTCAGTACTTGGATGGGAGACCTCCTGGGAGTACCGGGGGCTGTAGGTTCTAGTCCTGAGGACTTCACTGTCACTGTCCACTGTCTCACTCAGCTGTGGCAGATGAACCTTAGGACTTAAACGGTGGGGCCAGTTCTGCGCATGCTGTGCCTCACCTAAAAAATCCACTGCACAGGCTGGAAGGGCACACCCACGTGGGGAGAGCCCTTCCCAAATCTTCATTCACACGGCCTAGTCATACATACACACGTGATGTTAACCTAGTTACCCAAGTCTTGATTTCCTCTGCTTTCATGTGTCTTTAGGGGTAGCTAGCCATCTCTACCGGCTACCAAACAGGTTAAACAGCTGTCCTCCTACTTCCAGTCATGAATGAGCTTTTCACCAGACTGCTTACTCATATCAGCTTAGGACCCCCTTAGGACACACTCTGGGCTCTTAGAGCCAAACTGTGATTTATGTTTGGCAAGTTTTTCTGCATAATTTATAAGCCATGACCTTTTCTCTTCAAATACACAGGGAGAGCTCATTGAGAGTCTCATTTTCCATCTGATTTCCTTGACAATTTCAATCTTTCCCTCCTACTCTATTTAAAACATTGCAACAGAGACTATTTTCCCACTCAGCATTAGACTTCTCATCCCTCTCTCTGTCCTCTTCCACTGTCTTGCTGTTCCACACTGCACTCAAATAAACTGTTTATCTTGTGTCTGTTGTACACGATGGTACTTGAGGTATGTGGTCCTCAAGCAGTCAGTTATTTCCCTCTCTTTATTGCAAGCCAGGAACTTTTTCTGATTTTCCCTGTCCAGTAGAGGCAAGGCAGAGAGAGAGCAACAGAGTGGGATCTGGCAGCTGAAAAAGGTCAATCTATCATAGAAGTTCCATGTAAATATTTACAATTTCTCCACCATCCATCCTCTTCTTCTCCACCATGATAATCATTAGTTTGATGATGTGTGAAAAGATTGGGTATGCTGATTATTAAAGTTTCATGCTCTGCTGTGTATTTTTGTCTCTTTTGTATGTAGACTTTACAGCTTAAAAAGCCATGAGGGTAGGGATGATTTTGTTGTGTTTGGTTATAGGGTGTGCATTAGACTACAATACTGATACATGAACAGGGTCCCTTAAGGTTATAGATTAGCATTTTAGGCAACAAATGCAACACCCTTTGCTTCCCTTTACTTTGCAATACTTCTATTTAATATGTAAACTTTTTGAATACAAATTTAAGACTCTGCATTTTCATCCATTTGTATATTCTGCAAATGTCCTATATCAAAGATTCCAGAATACTGATCGGTTACCACTAATGACTATTTCCATGCTGTGTAAAATAAAACAGGAGGCTGGAGTAGATGATCACTGGAAGTTCTTTACAACCCAAATTATTGTGTGGTTCTAAGGAGTAAAAATCTCTCAAATCCTTGTTGACAGGGAATTTATGCTTTTGTCAGCAAAGTAGTTAAAAAAGTAAAGACTTTGCAGGACAGATAAGCAATCTGTAATTCCAAACAAAATACCTAGCAGTTAAACATTCACATGTAAGAAATCATTCCTAAATCTCATGTTTATGGACACATTTGTTCTCCTTCAAGAAAAACTGCAAAAACAAAATAATCAATCACACAAAGTAGTACAGTGATAGAAAAAGAATAATTATTATGTATTCTGTGGCTATCCTTTAATTTTTCAATTGTTTTCAAAATATATGCATGCACAAACACACAAAGGCACACACATATAAACATATATTTATAAAATAAATTATTTTATCTTTTCCAGTGTGCATTTTACCATTAACAATGGGGAATTTTGAGTAAAATATTTTTCTTTCATGTTACTTCAGGTGTAAATAGTCTTTGTGTTCATTACTTTTTTATTTTTTTAATCTTGAATTATCCTAGCAAATGACCTTACTAAGAATAATGTTCATAAATCTGAAAATTTTAAAAGGGTGAAAGAAAAAGTAATTATGCACATAAATACAGCCTTTTCACAGTAGAATCTAAGATACTTTCATCCAGTCAGGTAAGCAGGAAAAATTCCTTGTGATTTATGTCATCAAAGTAAGAATAAAATCATCTGAGTACACATTCAATTAATGGCTTTGGAATGTTGTCTAGACCTGCAAGTGACAATACAGTGTATTCCATTTGAGAGTGGAAAAATTAGTGCATTTAGTCTTTTTGATTTTTTTTTTATTTTGAACCCTAGACTGCACAAGCTGCAGTCTTCAGCAAGCAACATTGTTCTTTGATTATAAGAAATGGTGTTTAGTTGCCAGTGTAATGAAACCAAACTGGCAACTGCTGAAAAATGACAATTGTAGCAAGTTTCATTGATGTTGAAAAGTATGAGATCATTGGTAACAAAGTGGAGGGAAACACCAAATTAGCCAAAAAGCTTTTAAGCTTTACTAAGGCAGACACTCAAATTCACCCTTTCTTGCAGCAGTTCTACTTTAACAAGTAATTTAATCTGAGAAATTAAATTCTCTTCTCCTACTGTGCTGCATTTGGTCTACATGGAATGTATCATAATCATAAATGGTCAAATTTAACTGAAAGGCTTTTGAGCCAAAACCTTGGAGAAGGGGAGAAAGGGAAGACAATGAGGTTTTAATCATGATATCTTAACATGAGTATTTACTGCATACTGTGAAATAAGACCAATACTGCATTTTGTGGAATGAAAAAGGGAATTTCTAGTCTTCTCATACCTTTAGAAGTGAATAAGCATTGTCTTTTATTTGTTCTTAACTCATACGTATTATTCAGCCTTTAAGTCTCCAGCCTGGATTGTTGGTACAGAAAGACATGTAGGATCAGATGTCTATAGTAATAATTCATACTGTTCAGAGTATCATCAAAGAGACGGTTAGAGAAAGGGTCTGTAGAATATTAAATTGCTCTGTATGGCTTTGTATTTGAAGCAAACAAGCCTTCTCAAATCCTAGAAAAGGTGAAAACCACATAATTGCTAGATGGCATCCAGAGCTGGCAGTTGTATTTTACTGTACTGCCTTAGGAAACCATGCCAAGTTTATCCTGTTTCAGAATTAGTTTAAGTAGATATTTTCCTGATTTGCCTAGTTAGAGTGAGTGATTTTTTCTTAAAATATCAATTCAGGTTTTCCAATAGTTAAAACCTATAGATTATGGCAGGCAAAAACATTTAAAAATCTGAACATATAGTTTATTGTAGTTTTAGTTCTGTGTACATAACACACACACACACACACACACACAGAGGCACATATTTTGTAAAAAGTAGAAATGATAGTTGCATCTTTATCTAGCCTGCAGGGAAAATTGTTATAGCTTTTATCATTGAGGGTATAAAAAATTCAACATTAAATAATTTCAAATTAATGGGCATTTTTCTCTGAGGGAAGAAATAATTCTGTGTGGTACCTCTCGGAAGCCAAATAAGATGATTTCAGCCTCTTGGGAGGATATACAAGAGCTTCACAGAAGAAGCCTTTCAACTGACTTTTATGTAATTCCCAGTAGGTGTTTCATTTTCTCTTAAAGACTTAATCATTATTTTTCCTTTTTGTTCAGAGCAAACATTTTTCTCTTCAATTGCAATAAAAAGGATAAAAACTCGAAGAGCTTACTTTTTCATAAAACATGTGACATGCACTTTTTCTTGCTAGAAATCGACTTGTGAAGGGGGAGAATTAAATGTATGTTTCTACAGGACTCAGCCAGAAAAGAAAATGTTGAAAGGTAAATATATGGATAAGAAAAAATTCAATTTGCAAAATAGCTTATCTGTTTTGACACTTAAAATTCCACAGATTAAGATATCAACTGGAAAAAGTAATGAATTCTAAAATGGAAGCAGAATAGTTACATCTTTATCTTTTAAGAATTCAAAGGAATGTAAAGTGCTCACAGAAGACACTTAAATGATATTATGAAGGAAGCAGAAGAGGGAGGAGAAAAAAAATCCATGAACTCTACCAAACAGATGCAAGTACAAGCTGGAAGGAAGAAATGCAGTATGTGGATCTCTCAAGTAGAGATATTGAAGGAAGATAAAAACTGAGCATCTCTAAAACCAAAATTTACCTTCTCTACAATGCTAAATACAGTAGTGAGGTTACCAAATTTCAGATAATCATATTACAAACCTAAGTTTTAAAAATTGTTTACTCATAGAATTCCCTAAATCAGTAAGTTTCTGTATGAATACGTAGAGTCATCTTTCTCCATCAGCAAAAAATGCACAAGTTGTAAAAGTTCTCTTTGGAGAATGCCTGAGCTGAGCAAATTGCATTTAGATGGAGAAAGGTGCATGCAGGTGTACAATCACTTGTGGCTCATGGAAAGCTGTGAAACAGAATCACAAGAATATCAGGCGCTGCTATGCAATCTGAGTTAATTATGCTATTTATGATATATATGACTTAAGAGAGACTGCAAGATTAATTCTCACTATAGCTTTGGGCACTTTTTCAGATCTTCTCTCAAATCACAAGCTACCTTTATTTCTTGGGCAAGCAGCTTTTCCTGACCTATGCAAAATATCTACAAAGCTAATAGTGAGCCTTATAAAATTGTATTACAAACACACATCAGACTGCAGAGAGTTTGATATGAAAAAAAACACATTGCAGATATCTATTGATCTCATACTGACTTTCCAGAAAAAGAAAGGGACCTAAGGTAAAAAAACAAACAAACAAACAAAAAAAAAAACAACAAACCACCAAATTTATTTTGAAAAAGTTACTGAAAGTCTTGCCAAGTGAGAATATTTTGAGCTTCAAAATACTTGTGCAGTTTATCTTTATCCGCGCTACTGCCACTTCTAATAGTATTTTGCTGTGCTTTTCATATTGGGTCAAATCTAGCTGTTAACCAACTCAAAAAACAGTGTGATTTGAAATTTTTTCATGCATATGCTTGCAAACTATGTAAGTTGAAACCAAAATAAACGAGTTTTTTTTAGTTGTTTCTTTTTGTTTATTTGTTTGTCTGGTTTTTAATTGGACTTCTGCTTAACATTTTGATGTTAGGCAACTTAACAGGGCGTGAAGAATATTGCAACTCAGCAATTTGATAATCCATTTTCCAAATAAAAAATGCCAGCTTCCACAATCGTATTCCCTTTAATAGATTGTAGATGCAGTAAGAAATTGATGACTACAGGTAAAATTGTGTGGCCCCGGTTAGTACTGGGTGCTGTAGACAGTCCTAAGGACTTCACTGTCACTGTCCAAGCTTGCTCGGCCATGGCAAATGAACCTTAGGACTTAAACGATGGGGCCAGTTCTGCACACGCTGTGCCTCACCAAAAAAATCCACTGTGCAGGCCCGAAGGGCACACCCACGTCGGGAGAGCCCTGCCCAAATCTTTGTTCGCGAAGATTGCGCCATTATTATATTATTATTTGTCACCAAATTTCAAGTGGCAACTTTGACTAAAAGAGTAAGTATTCCCAATCCATACTTATTTTGTGGATGCAAATTCTGATTAAAGAAAGTACTTACAACAGTTTTGCTTCTTAGGTTTTAATTTATTTAGAAATTTGTATACCCTTTGAAGTCAGAAGGAAATGTAAGCACAAACATATTACCAATTCTTATTCAAAATTAACCAAGTTATCTCTCTCTTAAAAAAAAATACTTTTGATGAAAACATATTCATTGATTCTATCCTGGGGAATATGAAATTCCACAATTATCTGTGACACAATACAGGGGCTAAAATGTTGGTGTTGAGTAAGGGTTATCTACAAAATTCTTCCCTTCTACCAGATAATTGCCTGAAGATCTACTATTCTTCAAAGGGAAGTTCATGAAGAAAACACCCAGCAATTCATTTTACCTAAATTACCTCAATCGGAAGAAATGATTTTCATCTTTGCCTATTAAATTACTGTCAGCTTCTTGCTGTTTGGGAAGTACTTGTTTTGTTTATAAATGGCCCAAGTAATTAACCCTAATACAGAAGATGCATAGTATTATATAATAAAGATCTACTGTCTTTTCCCTTTCTTCCATATAGATACCATACTATGATATCATCCAGATTTAACATGGACCCTAAATAATTTTCCTCATTTTTTTCATGCATTCTCACTTGGCTATTTTGAAAATCCTTTTTGTCACAATGCAGCAATTTTCCATAGTTCTTCCTCTGCTGAAAGTCCCAGTTCTAGTCACAATAATTAATTACAAATCCATCAAAATGCAGAAACCCTGTTGTCCCTAAAAAAAAATGCCAAAGGTTTTTCAAAAAACCCCAAACTATTAATGTGACTTACTAGCAAGGAGGAAAAATCTGTCTTCTTTTTTATATTTTAAAATGTTACTACCTAAATCTGTTTCCAGGAAGGAGTAGAAAATTAACATTAGGCATGGCAGATTTTAAGATTTAAGCAACATAAAAGATATTAAAGAAATCAATCCATGGCTTCTAATTCCTGAAAAAACCCCCAAAAACCAAAAAACCAAACCAAACCTATATATAAATTATAAATAATATATGTACACACACACTCATCTGCATATAGTCTTTCTTTTGCAAGAGGTAATTTCATAATATATAGCAGAAGAAAAAAAGAAGCTTTTAAGTAAGATGTGTAGTCAAAATAATAACCCTACCTAATTAATGGTTATATATTCCTACCAGTCATGGGTAACAGATTATATTCTTGTATCTAATCTATTTCATAGTCAACATAAAAAAACAACTTTTGCTTGGATTAATTGCTCAGACAAACTTGCCAGAGTTGAAGAAGTGTTTGGACAATGTTCTCAGAAAGAGGATGTTTGTTTTCCAATAACTCATCAATTAGTATACACTGAACTTACATTACAATGCCATATATAAACATTGAGTTTAAAAAGGAACTATTTGAAGTTGCTAAGCAACAGTGCCTGACTTAATGTTCGAAAGCTGAATTTGAACTTGGGAAAGTGTTGAAGGCCACAATGAGGTCTCCCCTCAGTCTTCTCCAGCCTGAACAAACCCAGAGACCTCAGATGCTCCTCATAAGGCTTCCCCTCAAGACTCTTCACCATCCTCATGGCTTTCCTTCAGATGCAATAGCTTAATGTCTGTTCTATATTGTGGTGCCCCAAGTGTCTGTGTTTGACCTTTCACTGTTAACTGAAACAGTGGATGTCAGGTTTTTTCCACAGTAGTTATCGAATGCCCTGAATGTTTGGCAAAATTCTTGGTTTTCTATCAAGGTTTTCACATCTTTGAGAAGATAGTTCTTTGCTTTTATCTTTCCTTCTTTTTTCGAGTACACTTGACTTTTATCTCAGGTGCTACAAATGCTACCCTATGCATATAAACATAGACATGCACAAGGGCAGTGGAATTGCTGGTACTTTGTTTTATCTCATGGCACTCAGACACTTTTATCCCAGATGATTTGGTGCAGTCCTTAAAGTTAAACTTCTGAAATCATCCATGCTTTTGAGGTATAGATGTGTTGCAAAAAATGGAAAATGCTGTGAGGAGACTTTTTCCCCTTAAAAAACAAACCCCACTTTCCCCCACGTCTTTTATAGGGCTCTATACATTTTTGGAAGGAAAAAGAAATTCAAAGAATGACTAAGGCTCACATTCAAGTCTCTGTAGGTATCCACAATTATTGGTTTTAGTGGTTTGGAAGAGTTTTTTTTGTTTGGGTTTTTGGGTATTTTTTGTTTGTATGTTAGCAAAATCGATAAACCCAGTTTTTTGAACTGGCAACTGAACATTCAAATGCATAGTCTGGGAGGTGTTAATGAGGTATTTTTAAAGTTAACTCTTATTCTGCTAAGATAACAAACACAAACACCTATCGTTAGGATTTTTTTTTTTTTAATAGGGATTTATCTCTGAGTATTTTTTGAATAAAATGGTGTTTGCTTGGCTCATATATTGCTGGGCCTCTGCAACAAGTAGTTCATTTTGATGTCATGGTTGTATAGTAAGAGCAAAGCTCAGCCAGCCTAGTAGGTATTTCTTAAGATAGTCAGTGACAATGAGAAGAAAATTCAACATGTAAGCTAAAGAAAAGCAAATCAATGCAAAAATGTTTCCCTTAAAATAGGAAAATGGATTTGCCATCCAGTTTTTCTGTCTTCCTTAGAAAAATGGGGAATTTGTCAATGATTTTGGAAAGAAAAAGAAGAGAAAGGAATAATTTTAAATGTCTTCTGTGAAAGTGCACAGTAGATCCAAAATAAAGTACTGATTTGCAAAGAACTAAATACCTTTAAAGACAAAGATCAGACTACCTTTATCTTTAATGAATGTTAGTGGATAGTATGATGAGAACACTTCACAGAAACATGTTTTTAATTTTGAGCTTGGCTGTGTGTGATATGTCTCGTAAAATATTAAGACCATTCTATGTAAACCCACATTTTGAGAACCATAAATACAATGCAATCCTATAAAATGCCTGGAAAAACTGTCAATCTGACCTCTTACTGCTCCCACTTCCATTCAGCAACAATTCCTAAAGCTTTAAAGGCATGGCTTAATAAGCAGTATCAGGAAAATATTTTAAGTTCCTTATTGTAGTAATGATGTTCAAAATCACTGCTAAAAAAAAGCTTTAAAAAAATCCACCTGAACACTAAAAAATAAAGAATCAAAAAGAGGAGTCTGATAAAGCTATAAAATTTATTTCACGGAACGTTTTTATTGGGCTATTAATCAAAAGTTAATTTATTAACTTGCAAGTCAATTAAAAATTTTGGGGCAGTCAAGCATTAGGAAAAATAAGTGGATTCAAGGCAATCCTGTTTATGGATTAAGGATGCAAAAAGTTCTACTTCCATGAACACGATAGGAAGCTGTCAGCAAGGATATCCATCTTTACTCACAATTAGTAACATTTTTCCAATTAGTATGGGGCCAGAGGCATTGTTAACTAATTTCTTTGTTCCTATAATTGCATTCTTGACTTTTTGCTTATTTAATGTATGGGGTTTTTTGTTACATATTTTAAAAAATCTGCCTCCTCCTCCACCTTGTTAAAAGCCACAATGGGCAGTACATTTTGTCCACCATGTGTAAATTCTCACTCATTCTTGAGACTCATTCTGGAGAAGTGTGATACATTACCTACACTGGGAAATAATATGCAATTTTGTTTGTTTTGCAGATTCCTTCTATTTCAGCTGGAAAAGACTTTAAAAGTAGTAGCAACACCTGTCACTAAATATCACTTAAAAGAGATAAAAAATTATTTTATTGAGGGAAATTTTTCAAGCCCGTCTTTGCTATTCAAAGTGCTTCCTGAATTCCACTGAAAGAACCCAAGAAAGCTCAACATGTTGTAAGAGTGTGATGACTTTTTTTTCTGAAGGATTTTTTCAAGGTATTTCCCAGGAAAATTTTATGAACAAGCAGTTAGTCATAAAGAACTGTATGTTAACTTAGGACGCCTTGCCTTAATCCCAAAGTGGAAAATGCTAACATTAAATTGTTTTTCATCGCAAACATCACTTCAGAGAAAAATATATTACTGCTAAATCCCCTACAGAGAGGGATATGGAACTGTGTGAACTATACTTTTTATTCATGAATTCTGTGCCTCTTTGACCAGCATTGTTACTGGCTGCCCAGCACAATTCCTCTCTCATTATCAGTATGAATATATAATTAAGCCAACAATTTTTTTTTTTACTTTGTAATTTTTGTTGGCAGAATTTAACATTTACATACATGGAATATTAGCACAAGGGATACAAAGTCATTATATACTAATGCTTTGCAAAGTGGAAAGACAATATCATCAGTACCACTCTGCACTGCATTTCAAATGGCATGGTTCAGGCGATTTATGCTAACTTCCATCATTTACAGAACATAATGATACAAATCAGTTAAATTTCATCACAACAGCCTGTAAGTATTTAGAACTATGGAGAACATGATAATAGTCTCATTAACTGTAAGTTGAGAATTGAATTTCCATTTCTAGGCAAAACTGTTATTGCTCTACTCATGATCCACAACACTTTTCATGTTTCATAGCTTATAACAGCCACTGGTCAGCTCCATTTCTTTGCCTTAGTGGCCTCATTGAGTACCCCCAAAGCAATAAAGAAAGATCAATTTATACTGATCTTGCCTGAAGTGACCTTACGGGCTGCTTTCTGGCTGGTATTAGCTTGACAAAGAACAGTGGTATCCACCTTCACTTCACACGCCTAGGAGCCTTAAGTATATACAGAGTTCATAGCTTAAGCCAATGATATATTGAAAAAAGGAGGCAATAGCACAGCAAATGTTTGCTTTTCAATCTGACATTACAGTGAGAAGGATAATAAACACTGTGTTCATAAGTATAGCTAAAGCAAGCAAAAAGCCATCACTTCTGAAGTATATGAATGCTGGAAGGTATTAGGAGAAAAAGGTCAACTGACTGTCCAAAGCCCATCAAAAAGGTTAGTTACATCAAACAGTACAGCTAAGATATGTCCTGGATCAACAGCAGAAATATTTGTCTATTTAGTTCTCCTTCCCATCTTCAAAAGTTTTTATCAGTAGTTTTGACTAAAAAATTGAAAAGGACAATGATGAGTTGAACAGAATCAATTTTTTTCCAAGTTATACTGAAGCATATTAGTCTTATGCCATCACACCGATAAGGTGATGTACAGTTACTGATGCATATCTCCAGATATGTCTCAGTTATGTAATTTCTTAAACTTGTATTTGCTAAGGGAAGCAATTTACATAATGACTGAACAGATTATAGTTAGTAACTACAAAGCTGTTTTTCAAAACTTTATCTTCTGGATTGTTTTTATTCTAGGATGCAGGAATTTCTGTTGTGGATGCTATAAATTTAAAAGCATAACTTAACTTACCCTAAACACTGATATACAAAGATCAATCATTATAAATATAGATGGATTCATATATATCTGCATTTGGAGCAGAAAAATTGCCCACCAGAGTTATATCAATGACTTATCTGATGCACTGTATGATAGCAATCAATATAGCTAGAAGAATGCCAATCAACTAAACAAACAGAAAATCTTTCAAGTTCTTAAATAAGCAAATGCTTTATTGTTATTTCTACATAAAAGAAGAAAATGGAGAAAATGTTTAGGGCATCTAAAGGAACCAGAAGTAAGAAATTTTAGTAAGCATGATCTACTAACACACTGTAGAAACTGAAGGTATTGCAGTGCAGCAGAGATGAAATCTCCTCCTGCTTTTCTGTAGCAAGTCATTTTCCATAAATAATAGTCAATATATCTCCAAAGATGAAGTTCCACAAGAGCTTAAAGACTTAGCAATGTATAAATAAAACATTCAAAATCTAGAAGTGTTGAAAAAATGTATGTACTAGAAGTAATTTAGATACTTACACTATCAAACATTACTGTTTTACATAAATTGCACCATTTGGTCATGAGCAGTACAAACAATGGCAAAACTATGAATAATGAAATAATTGAGAGATGTTTCCTTATCTTGTTGTTAGGCCAAAAGACTCCATGGAGGTACCAAAAAAGATGTAAAATGTATTATCCCACAACTCAACATACTTACCTTCTTTCGACTCCTCATTATATCACTTCTATTCACACAGAAACCCATACTGGACTTCTATCTGCTATCTACACTTCTGGTATCCCTAGAAAGCTGTGATAAATGTTCTACAGAAAATGTTCTATAAAGAATCTTATGTCTTTTCTTGTTGTTGTTTTGGTGGGTTTTTGGTTGGGTTTTGTTTTTGTTTTGTTTTGTTTTGTTTTGTTTTTTTAGAAACTGCTATTAGCTAAATTCAGAAGACAAAATCTAGAAAGTGAACAATATTTCTGTTGTCATATTCCCCAGCCTCTCGTGATCTTACAGATCTCTCTGTCAATCCTCTAGCATGACTTCACTGTGACTGCTTTCAAACATGAAGATAGACTATTTATTTTCTCCCAGTTTCCTGTCTTTTAACTTTTATAGGATGCTACATCTATCCATTAGCTCCGCAGCTTATTTTAATTTTTGGTGATTTTCCCAGCAAATACATTAGCCTTATTAAGATATTCACTGTCCAGATAGCACCAGGAACAGGCTGAAAATTAAGGCAGATTGCCAATACTTGTTTCTACCTTCTATATCTTAGTTATTAGATTATTTTTCTTTGCCTTGTAGAAGTGGAGATCTGCTTGTGGAGATCTGTGACAATAGAGAGAAATTCAAGCTTGTTTGTCATTCGTTATCTGTACAAACATATTCCAGGATCATCTTTTTAACACCTCAGAGAACAAAACAGAAATATTAAGTGAATTTTAACAATAGTGTAATGAATGTAAAAGATATTTATGTCTTAATAAGGCCACAAATGAAATAAATTATGCAAAAAGGATAACACATTGGGAAGTCAGGAATGACATGTTCTATAAGTAAATATTTATATCTGGGGACCTTCCATTTGAGAGTTTTCAAGTCAATCTTCTCTGGCATTTTGGCAAATATTTAGTTGAATTCATTCCATTGACTGTTTATGTACCAGGATTTCTTGGTTGGCTTTATTTTGTGTACTATTTGTTATTTTAGACTATTACCAATCTAGGAAAAGCACTGTTATTAATTTTTTCATCTACTTCACTGTGAATTTTGTGCTACCTTTTATTTACAAGATTCAAATACATTAATTTGAAGGGGAGGAAGAACATTGAAATTGCATTTAAGATATATTTTTAAGAGAAAAGGATGCAAAATAAGGATTGACTTTCAAAAGATGGCTGCTAAAGGCTTAGTGCATTTATGACTTGCAATTTTGTATACAGTGCCATATTTATGTTTGGGGGGTTTTAACTCATTAACAGGATCTAAACACTGAGATAGGAAAACACAAAGAACACTGAAATCTGAATTGAATTAGTAGGAAAAGCTCATAAAATAACTATTGTAGCCTAAGAACTGACACTACAAAACCAGTGTTTTCTTCTGTATATAGCTTATGAAACTAAAAACTTCAAATTTTTTTTCCCTATCTGACTTGCAAGGGTCCTAAAATAATACATCAGAAAATGAATGAGTAGCAAACAATAAACATATTTGACATCTTTCAAATTTTAATCTTGACTCCATTTCAAAATTTAAGAGGGCTAAACCATAATCTCAATAAATGGGTTTTATTGTTTTTATGAACCCTGTTTTTCTTGTCAGTAAAAATCATTTTAAGAGAACAATGATAATCAAAGACTTACTGGAACAAACAGGAATAACAGTTTTGGAGAGAATGAATTTGGTTATTATGGTCATCTGCTTTTGGATACGAGTTGCTACCAGCTGAACCTTTTTGGGGTAATAAATTAATTTCTACATACATTTTAAATTTAAACGGAAAAACTGAAACTTGCATTCAAATATAAAAAATATTATCTGTAGTCTTATAGCTTGAAGCCTTCATTTCACACCTAAACAGATGGAAAAAGAAAGCAGAAGACAAATATCTGCAAACTAGTCTTTCTTTAGAAAGACTAGTAACACTCTTATGCTGTCTAGACTGTGTGAAGTGCAAAGGGCTCACAGGGCAAAGCAGTAATCTGTGGGAAGAAAAAAATTGCCATCATTTTATCATCTTTTCTTATTCTTCCTGTTTACACCACAGGCAATTTTAAGCAAAGTGCAAACCTCCCCAAAATTTGAAAACTCATGGAGGTGAAAATTTTCGACATACATTATTCATTAAGATTGGAAGCAGAACCAACTATGACTGACAATCACAAAACTCCAAAAATAAAGACTTTCTAAATTTTAATGTTATTCCTTTGTGAAATAATTTCGTAATTTAATGTATTAAATATGAATTCAACTGATATCTTTTTCTGGTTTCAGTTTGAGCCAGATATCATTGCCTGTTACATTTAAGGTCTTATTCTGAACAGTCTCAAAATTATGTCTTACAACATTCCCGTCATCTCTATCTAATAGAACTAGTTGATTTATTATGACCTTAAGTAGGAGTCAATAGAAAGCTCATGATTTACAAATAAAAAGAAGAAATAGAAATCCATTACCTTCTAGGCCAGTAAAAAAACCCCATCAAAACAAAAAAATATTTTCTAGTTTGTTTATAAAGCATTGTTAAATTTTTCAATTTTTTTCTTAAGTCAGTATTTGGTATTAGTGTTGAAGTCTTGCTTCTTATGTCATCTAATAAAGTGAACAATCACACTGCTCTAGAATTTTTTCTTTAGAGCCTGACCTCTCCCTCTGCCCAATTTAATTTCTAAGTTTCTTTCAAGCTGGATCATTTAATGGATTGTATTAATTATTATAGGTTTGGCTGCAAAAGGATAAATGAATCTGAAAGGTGGATTTCCTTACTGCGTTTGGGCAATCAACATCAGTTATAATAGCAATTATTTGGGCTTTTCTGTTGCTTCCTGAAACATCAGATCTCATGAATGGAATGGGACATGTTTGGGACTGTGAAACTGAGCTTTGGAAGAGAGGTCCTCCTCTATGGCAAAGAAGGATAGAAAAGGAAGGACAGAGGGGAGTTGGAAGATGCATGACAGCTGATGTAAAAAGGGTGCTATAAAAGTGCTCCACCTTAAAAATGTTCCCTTTTCAGGTCTAAAACAAAAATTCAAAAACATCCTCTGCCTTGCAGTAACAAAGTAATAAAACTGTTGAAAACAAACTTAAATAAATGTTAAATTTTAGGTGGGAAAAGCCACACCATCTGTTACTAGGTACAAACAACAACATTATTAGATTTTAAAGAATGTATTGGTACAGAAGATACTGCTGCCTTCAGATTATTAGGTTAGGAGGCCTAGAGAAAGACTCTGTGAGTAGCAAAAAGGAATCACTTTTACAACCTAAAGTACAATCAGAAAACAAGCTTATTGAGATACGAATGAGAACAAGACTGGTCCATACCATAGAATGTTATGAGCAGCAAGAGATTGAGACACTTATTTATGATTTAAAGACAACATGTACAGACTCCAAAACTATGAATCTGGTGAGTTCAGTCTTCAGTACATCAGTCAGGGCCCCTTGAGATACCTGCAGTGAGTCAGACATAAATGATGAATATAGTAAATAATTGTCCTGGAACACTTTGTCACAGATTCTCCTATGAATGGTTCATCTTTGGACATGGTTTTATAAAACAGAGCAAGGAGATTAATGCTAATCGAAGCAGCAGGATTAAAGGATTTAAATAAAAATTGATTAAATACAAATAAATTTGCTAATCTGAAAATAAGAAAAAATCATGTACAAAGTAGAAGAATATATAATTTGATAAATGCTAAATTAAATGTCAGTTTATTTTCTACCACTAAGTGAAAAAAATCACCATAAAGTTTAAAAATATAGTATAGGGGTAGCAATGTTTTGTTTCTAGAAGAAGGCTTACCTCTGTTCTAGGCAACGTTAGGGAAGAGATCATCCTGACTGCCATTACATGGCACATGTAGAACAACACATCCAGCCAACATAGATTTACAAAAAGAAGGTTCTTCTTAACCAATCTGATCTCCTTCTGTGACAAACTGACCCACTTAGTGGATGAGGGAGAGGCTGTGGATGTAGTCTATCTGGACTTCAGTAAAGCATTTAACACCATCTTCCACAGCCTCCTCCTAGAAAAACTGACTGCTTGTGGCTTGGATGGGTGAACCCTTTGATGCATAAAAAACTGGCTGTATGGCCAGGCCCAGAAAGCTGTGGTGAATCCAGTTGATGAGTGGTTGCTAGTGCTCTTCCCTAGGGATCTGTTGTGGAGCTAGGTCTGTTTAACATCTTTATTGGATAGCCTAGATGTGGAGATTGAGACAACACCAATTTGGGTGGAACTGTTAGCCTGCTGGAGGGTAGAAAGGCTCTACAGAGAGACCCTGGCAGACTTACCAATGGGCCAAAGAACAACTGCCTGAGGTTCAATAAGTCAAAGCAGTGGATCCTGCACTTGGTCACAGAATTGTTAAGGTTAGAAGGGACCTCTGGAGATCATCTAGCCCAACGTCCTTTCCAAAATGGGGTCTCCCAAAGCAGGCAATACAGGAACTTATCCAGGTGGGTTGCGGCAACCCCCTGAAGTCAGGCTTGGCAGGATTGGCTTGAGAGCTTGGCAGAAAGGGGCTTAGGGGTGCTGGTTGACAGCTGACTGAATATAAAACAACAGTGGGCCCAGGTGGGCAAGAAGGCCAATGGCATCTTGGCCTGTATCAAGAATATCAGAGCCACATAACTAAGGAAGAGATCATCCCCTTTTACTCAGCAATGGTGAGGCCACACCTCATGTACTGCAGTCAGTTTTGGGCTGCTCATTGCTGGACCATGTCCAGAGAAGGGCAACAAGGCTCATGGAGGGTCTAGAAAACATGCCTTATGAGGAATGGCTGAGTGAGTTGGGTTTGTTTAGTCTTCAGAAGAGGAGGCTCAGGGGGACCCCATCACTCTCTACAACTACCTGAAAGGAGGTTGTAGTGAGGTGGGCGCTGGTCTGGTCTCTTCTGGCACGCATACAATGAAAGGACAACAGAAAATGGCCATAAGTCAAGACAGAAGAGATTCAGATTAGATATTAGAAAAGAATTTTTTACTGTTGGGGTGCTCAGGCATTGCAATAGGTTGCCCAGGGAGATGGAGGAGTCATCATCCCTAGAGGTATTCAGGAGGTGTCTGGATCTGGTGCTCTGTGATATGGTTTAATGGTTTAGGGGTTACAAGTGATAGCTCTAGGTGGATGGTTGGACTGGATGATCTTGAAGGTCTCTTGTGACCTTGATGATTCTATGATTCTGTGATTCTGAGCCTGAGTGTGTCCAGTAACATAAAATATCAATACTGGTTTGTTTATTTGTCAATGCATGCATAAGAAAGTTCATTACTCTGTTATTTTAAGTCACACCAATTCTAGCACAGCTAAGTACTCTTGAATTTAGATTCTCAGGCAGAGAAGTTTACGATGTGTTCTCTAATCCCTGTGTGTGTTTTATATACCTGATTGGTATGAGCTATTCTTTTTTGTCTAGTACTGTATGATGTGTCATTCAAACAGACCTACCCCTTCTCATGAAATATCTCTGCAGTCACAGACAGTACTTTGCTCCCACTGTACTGCTGCACAACTGGCAGATGGCGGTGCACCATCCCTCAGAGTAAGGCTACATGTTATTACTATAGTGCAACTGTGTGAAAGGTAGCCCAGCTTCCAAGCTCTCAAACTTGCTGGTTTTGACAAAGCACAGATTAACACCTGTTAATATCCCACAACTTGTCTTATTTTAACACTCATAGGAAATGGACTGACATTTTGAGGGGGATCATGGGGAATCATCAAAGAGATCATCTTAGTGTATTCAGCTATTCCTGAAATCATGAACATTCAAATGATGTTCAGCGCATCTCTTTTGAAACCCTTTTGTACCAACTAGTTCCAGGTGTGACAGGCCCTGATGTCACAAGCAATACTTTGAGAGTGTGAAATACCTGCATCACTTGAAGTTATGGATATAAATTGTTCTGAGAATAAACTGCTGGACTGGGAAACTTGAAGAACAAGAATCAAGGCAAGACATTTTTTATTTGACATTAATATGATCCAAGTTTTCCATCAGAGAAATCTGATGTCATTATATAAAGACAAATTGAAAAAGTTTCTACTCCTACCAAAAATTTATAATTAGCTCCTCAATGCGATAGGTTCATTTAATATCTGACATAAGAAATTCCTTAGAAGACATATTGAGCTGTAAAGTAGTGTCCTAGTTTAGCAGGTGAGACCAGCTGGCACTGTGTGGGGGTGATCAAGGCCGTGTATTCTACCCCCTCCATTCATTTCCAAACAATGGACCATCTGCCAGAGGTGCCCAGGGAGTCGTTAGCACCTTCACACCTAGCCTGGGGGGG